>CM032333.1:80891819-81519319 GCA_019022515.1 Quercus aquifolioides
ATGGATGAACTTTCACTCACGGAGATTGAAGAACAACCTATTATTGCTTTTCCATTAAACAAAATATAATTGTAGAAAATATGTGGGAGAAAAATAAATGATTGTGTATATCTAAATATAGAGTAGCAAAAATATGACTTATAGGAAATAGTGTGATCATGTGTATATATAGGCTATTCATGACAATAAGCTCTATAGTTATGGTTACTAATAACCCATAAAAAGTCCAACCTCTACAATATCCATGTTGCCCACACTATTTTTCCATAATTAGCCTAACGGTCTATTTTAACACATAAATTTCCAACCGCTAAAAAAATAAATAATAAATAATAATAAAAAAAATATAAGAATAAATAATAATATTAATAAATAATAATTATTATTATTAATTATTTTCAAGTGTTGGAACACACACCCAAACCAACAAAGATGAGTCAAGATTCGAGGAAGGGCAAGCATGGTAGTAAAAGGCCCAACCCATAAAGTTCGCCGAGGATCGTTTCATCCTCGGTTGCCTTAGAATCGAAGAACACTGGGACGAAGAGATAAGTGTATCCAACAAATCACAGAGAGTAGCACCTAGATTCAACAACCTTTAACTTCGTATTAAATGGGCAATACCTATCAAAATAGTGTCACCTCTCATCCCCTCACAGACTCACTCACCCTTACCTCAAAAGAAGGAAAACCCTGATGAGACAAGTATTTTCTTACCCTTCCATTCACGCACAGATGAAGAGAAGGATCACCCCCCCAAAATGAGCCTTTTTTTTTTTTTTTTTTATAATTGCATGAGAAATATTCATTAAACTGAAAACAGAAGTACAATGATAGCATACAACACTGAGGAAAAAACAACAACAACTACACCCTACTTCTCCCCAATGGACTCGAGAGCCCAGCACTTAACTTGTGTTTGCATATAAAATTTTGATTTTCTTTCCTTGGGCTCAGCAACCCTTTTTAAAAGCCCCCTCTGTGGCATAAAGGGGAATTGGTGAGCTCATTAAAAGTAGGAGGGATTATATTTGGGAAACGGGCTGGGTGAAAATTGGGCCTCAGATGCAAACAATGGAGCCTAAACTGGGCCTTGACAATTACATTCTTACCTTCACAGAAGACCCTTGGGAAACGGGAGTGCACAGTTAGGATTCGTTGGCTCAAGTTTTTGTGGAGCTTGTGTGATTTGGACAGAGCTATTGAGTGCGCGGCACTGACCCAGCCACACCTGACTAGAACCCCCGAATCTGAACACCGGTGACTTCCTTCAATCTTTCCACCATCCGACCCACCACAGCAGCAACTCATGATTCTCAAAAACCTCCATGAAACCATTGCTTATTTCTGGTCCAGCCCCCAAAATACCTAAGGCAAACGGTCTCACCAAGACCCAGAACACCACAAAAAAACAAAAGAAGAAGCCTCTCCATTTGAAACCCAAACTTGAACTAACCTGGAAAGCCATTATTCCCATATCTACAAGCGTTTGATAGAACCCTCATCCAAGCAGTTCTTTGAGAGAACTTGACGGCTCGCGCACACCTTGTGAAGTAGTCCGATCACGAGGTGAGAATGGAGAAAACTTCAAACCCTCTGTAAAGAGTTGAGATGCTTAAAACCCCAAATGAAAGTTGATCCAAGTTGCTGGTGGAGTTAAATCAAACATTAAAAGCTACTGAGACTAAGAAAAAAACCATATAGGAAGAGGGAGAGAAGACTTGTACAAGCAAGAGGGAAAGCTCTCCTACTGAGGAGAGAGAATAAACTTTCTCTCCCCTACAAGCCGTAGAGAGAGAAAGTCTTTCCTACTAGTTAGTATAATAGAGCCTTAGACCCATGAGAAAGGGATCCATAAATTCTCAAGGAAAAGAGTGAAGTATAAGAAAAGAGAAAAAGAGATATCTAACTGTAAAGTCTCCATTGGCCTACCCGAAGAAGTTGAATTAATATGCGACGTTCATTTTCCAACTCTAATTCGTTTTATTAGTTTAATTCATTCTCTATAAGTATCCTATTGTATAAATTACTAGCCCATTTACAAATTAGTTGTAATGACCAAATCTTTTTGTTGTAAAATATTTGAACCACGCAGTAGTATATGGGAATGATATATGAAAAGTTATTCCACCAATAATATTCACTAATGTTAGTTTGTTTTAATGAAACTGCTTTTTTTTTTTTTTTCTTTTTCTTTTCTTTTTTTTTTTTTTTGTGTTTGGGGGGTGGGGGGAAATGAACTCATTTTCCTGTGTTCATTCATAACACTAAAAATGAGCTAGATAATGATTTATATTTGGCTCATATGTGAAATTATTAATATTTGTTGTAATTAAACTAAAAATTTAATTCACAAAAAAACTCAAAATAGAAAATATTTTTTGTTATCTAGATCATTCGGGAGTCTAAAATGAAATAATGACCTCGAATTCAAAATTTACTTGAAAAATTAAGTGGAAAGGTTGATGTTTATTGTACGGCACTCCACACCCGAACCCATTTGGGCCTGAGACCCTGGTATAAAGATGCGGCCCACGAGCCTAACCTTTTTCCTGCCCAGAGGCCCAGCTCGAATCCGTACCAACTCGGGCCCAGGCTTGACTAGCCGATCCGTGCTCGGTTAAACTCCCCAAGCAGTGATGAAAAGAACGGCGTTTAAGCACAATACCCTTCATGTACCCGGCAGTGCCGTATCGAATGACTCTACCGAGCATATCTGCGGGACTGGGAACCAAGTTCCAAAGCCACTCCCACCACACTCCACTCCCACCTAATCACCCACAAATGATTAATGACATTGGACCTCCCATTGCAGTAGCGATGGAAGTAATCATAACCCCTCCACTAATGTGGAGCTATAAATATGAGAAGTAGGGAAGAAAAATGGTTGTTGTGGGATTCTCAAAGAAACAGGGAGTGAGAGAGCATGAGGGCAGGGGAGAGAAAGTTAGAGGGGAAAAAGGAAGGAAAGAGAGCTTCCGTTGAGTCTCTGGGCTGAAAACGACCCAAAGTAGGAAATCCAAAGCCCACGTTACAAGTAAGTTGTGAGCCCAGGTAAGGCCAGACCCACGGTCTCATTTAGGCGCGCACAATTGGCGCCGTCTGTGGGAATCTCCTACAAAGTAGTGGTTCAGCCAGCGGACTCACGCACGGGAAGATGTTTGGGAGACGTTTGGGTAGTGACGCTGAAAGTGGTTTTGGCAGGATCTTCTCGAGGATCCTCCTGGCAAGAACAGAGGCAAAAGAGGTGCGAATATAGGGATCACGAATGAGAGAAGAACGGTCCGGCCTTGGAGAGGGGTCGTACCAAACACAACGAACGGTATCCAGTGCTTTAGGGCACAGGCAATTTGTCGAAAGGGATGAAGAGCTCGAACGATGCGCAGGCTGGTGAGAGATCTAGAGTTGGAAGCAGAAAACAGGCACCGTAGGAGGGACCGAGACGATCGAGAAAAAAGGTCTAACACTGTGGCAAATTGTCATGAGGCAGGGTTGATCAGTCTCAATCCCACCACCGCCGAGAGTGTTCACAATCGCGAGAATCCCGTCAGCGCGAGACCGGTCGCTTTGCGGGAGTCACATCAACGCCGGAGACCGTCATGCTGACGGGAATATACAGATCGAGGTTCGGATTCTCGGAAGAGCGACCCCCATAATGCGGCCATGGATGCTATGACGCCTGTGCTACGCATAGCTGCTCGGTTGCCGTTCTCAACTGACATTGAGCGGGCCCCTATGTCGGACAGATTTACGCGTCCCCCGTTCAATTCCTACGACGGGAAAACGGACCCGGTAGAGCATGTCAGCCACTACATCCAAATGATGTCTTTGGACACTCGTAATGATGTGCTGATGTGCAAGGTCTTTCCCTCAAGCCTCGGACCCACTGCTTTGAGATGGTTTAATGGGTTACGGAAGGGCTCCGTCCATAGCTTTGTCGAGCTGATACAGGAGTTCGGAATTCGGTTTGTGACATGTAGCCGGGTACCACAGCCGGTAGTCGCATTGCTTTCCATGAAAATGAGGGATGGGGAAACCCTTCGTAGTTATGCTAGTCGGTACTAGGAACTTTATAACGAGATCGGCGGGGGGAACGAGAAGATCGCTGCAAGCATTTTCAGAATGGGAATACCCGAGGATTCCGGACTAAGGGAGTCATTGAAAAAGAAGCCTCCCGAAGACATAAGGCAGCTGATGAGGTGCATTGAAGAATACAAACGGCTGGAAGATGACTGGTTGCAAAGCAAAGGTAAAGCGCCAATAATAAACCGTCCTCGGCAGAGTGGTTTTCCCCCTAGGGCCCGGGGGAATCTGAGGATTCAAGAGCCGGAAGCACAGGTTAGGGAGGTAAATGTAACGTTTAAGGAGCCAGTTCATAAGATTGTAGACAAGATTAAGCACGAGCCATATTTTAGGTGGCCGAACAAGATGGGAGGTGACCCATCTAGGAGGAATCAGAACTCGTACTGCACATACCACAAAGATAAGGGCCACACTATCGAGCAATACCGAGTATTGAAGGATCATCTCGGGCAGCTAGCCAAGGCTGGGTATCTAAAGGAGTTCGTGATAGACGCAGGGGACCGAGGAACGGGGAAGGGCACCCCGCAAAGGGGGAATCCTCTTCCACCACCTCTTGGGATAATCGAGGTTATCCATGCTGCCCCGAAGAGCCTCGCCATAGCCGGAAAGAAGGGGGTGTTAACTGTAGCACCATTGGAAGGTAGCCCGGATATGCAGCCATCCTGAAAGAAGATGAAGATCTCCCGGGAACCTATTGCGTTCGGTGACGACGATTTGGACAGAACGATCCAACCGCACTACAACGCGTTAATAGTCACGGCCCGGATATGCGGCTTCTTGGTGAAGAGGGTGATGATAGACCAGGGAAGTGGGGCCGATGTTATGTACCCGGATCTATTCAGGGGGCTCGGATTGAGGAACGAGCACCTTTTAAAGAATGTCACACCTTTGGTCAGATTTGACGGAAAAGTGGTAGTTCCCGAGGGGCAAATTTCTCTGCCCGTGAACATGGGAGGCAAGGAGGTGGTGATAACGTTTACAGTGGTCGCTTCGTACTCCCCGTACACAGCGATATTAGGAAGGCCGTGGATCCATGCAATGGAGGCTATTCCGTCCACACTGCATGTAAAAGTCAAATTCCCAACCGAGCAGGGAATCGTTGTAGTACGGGGAAGCAAGCAGACAGCCAGACAATGTCTAGTTGCCATAGTCAATTGGAAGAAAGGACAGACCAACCAAAAGGAGCAGGCCGAGCAAAAGGACCCGTCAGAGAGGGTCCCTTTATAGCAATTACAGAATTCACGGAAAGAAAAGGGGGCTGGATGTGCCGAGGGACTGGCGAAAGTAAAAATATTACCGGATGAGGGAAGGTACTTCCAAGTAGGGGAAGGCTTGAACGGTCAGGATAAAGTAGAGATATTGTTATTCCTCATACAAAATGTGGACGTGTTTGCATGGAGTCCATATAAGGTGCCCGGAGTGGACCCCGAGTTTATCATTCATAGACTTAACGTAGATTCCTCGTTCCCCCCTAAGAAGCAGAAGCCGAGGAGATCAGCCAGGGAGCATGTTGAGGCAGTAAAGGCGGAAGTTCAAAGGCTGAAGGAGGCCGGGCCAATAAGGGAAATCTACTTTCCGGAATGGTTAGCGAACACCGTGGTAGTGAAGAAGAAGAGCGGCAAGTGGAGGGTTTACGTAGATTTTATGGATTTGAACCGAGCCTATCCAAAAGACCCGTTTCCCATGCCGAAGATTGACCAGTTGGTAGATGCCACGTACGGGCACCCAAGAATGAGCTTCTTGGACGCCTTTCAGGGGTACCACCAGATCACCCTGGCCCCCGAGGATCGAGAAAAGACAGCATTCATCTCCCCAGATGCCAACTATCATTATGTTGTAATGCCTTTTGGGTTGAAGAACGCTGAGGCTACCTACCAGCGAATGATGACGAGGATGTTACGGGATAAAATAGGATAGACGGTCGAAGTGTACATCAACGACATGGTGGTGAAAAGTAAGCAAGAGGTGCAGCATATAGAGGACCTCCAGGGGGTGGTTGAGGTTCTTCGGCAACATAAATTACGTCTTAATGCCGAGAAATGTGCTTTTGGTGTGGGGGCTGGCAAATTCCTAGGATACTTGATCACTAACTGGGGAATAGAGGTAAACCCAGATAAAATAGAAGCCGTGAAAAGACTAAAGCCTCTGAACAACCCGAAAGAGGTGCAAGTGCTGACAGGGATGCTAGCTACCCTAAATCGATTCATCTCCAAATTCACTGATCGCTGCCGACCATTCTATCAACTTCTGAAGAAGTGGAAAGGGTTTCAGTGGAATGAGGAATGCGATAGAGCTTTTCGGGATTTGAAGGAGTACTTGGTGCAAGCGCCCATGCTGACGACCCCGAAGTCCGGGGAAGATCTGTTCATGTACCTGTCGGTGTTCGAACATGCAGTGAGTGCCGTGCTACTCAGTGACCGGGGAGTGCAGCAACCTGTGTATTACATCAGCAAGACTTTGGTTGATGCCGAGACGAGGTATTTACCTCTGGAAAAGTTGGTGCTAGCGTTGATACATGCCACAAGGAAGTTGCTGCATTATTTCTAGGCCCATACGGTGTACGTCCTAACTGAGTATCCCTTACAGTCGTTGCTGAAGAGATCAAACTTCACGGGCCGAATAGCTAAGTGGGGGACTCGGCTAGGTTCTTTCGACATACGGTACGGGCCACGCAGTTCATTGAAGGGGCAAGTCCTCGCCGATTTTGTCGCAGAGTTTTCCCCTAAGAACGGAGAGATGGTCTGTCATGTGGGAAGTCGCCCGTGGAAAGTATTTATGGATGAAGCATCAAATGCCATAGGATCCGGCGCCGGGCTCGTTATCATCACCCCTGAAGGAATACGGTTTGAGCATTGTTTTAGGCTCGGGTTTAGAGCCTCTAATAACGAGGCCGAGTACGAATCCTTAATCGTCGGGTTGAGAACTATTTTAGGAATGGGAACCCAGGATGTGGAGGTATATTCGGATTCACGGTTGGTTGTTAACCAAGTCCAAGGGACCTTTGAAGCCTGAGATCCCCGGATGAAGGCGTACTTGCAATCGGCAAAGCAGATTATGAGCAAGTTTAGCACGGCGAAGGTGTCCTAAGTGGGCCGGGCGCAAAACAGACATGCTAATTCTTTAGCCACGCTGGTATCGTCGATGATAGAGGAGGTTCCTCAGTTAATCAAAGTTGAGCTAATAGAAGAATCGAGCATTGCTGTGACGAATAATATTAGTATCGACAGGGTGGATGTTGTCGTGGTTGTGACAACCGAGCCTAGTTGGATGGACCCAATCATCGAGTTCCTGGCCGAAGACCGTGTTCCAGATGACCAAAAGGAGGCCAATAGGATCTGCCGTGTAGCCCCCCATTACTGGTTGTCAGCAGATCACCAGCTTTACTGGAGATCTTTCGGGGGACCGTACCTTTTGTGCTTGCACCCAAAGAAGGTGAATGAACTTCTGGCCGAGCTTCATGACGGGGTATGTGGCAGTCATGTAAGGGGGCGTTCGCTAGCACATCGAGTGATGACTCAGGGATTTTGGTGGCCACAGATGCAAAAGGACGCCGTCGAATATGTACGAAAGTACGAGTAGTGCCAAAAGCATGCACCGTTGATCCATCAGCCGGCAGGTCATCTCAATCCAATCAGCAGTCCATGGCCCTTTGCACAATGAGGGCTAGATATTCTCGGCCCATTTCCCCAAGCAACAGGCAAACGAAGGTTCGTATTGGTAGCCGTAGACTACTTCACCAAGTGGGCCGAGGCAGAAGCTTTTGCTAACATTCGGGATGTGGATGTCAAAAAGTTTATTTGGAAGAACATAGTTACGAGGTTTGGGGTGCCAGATTCACTGATATCTGATAATAGGCTACAGTTTGACAAATAAAGCTTTTCGTGCGTTTTGTAGTAATCTCGGCATCAAAAACAGGTACTCCTCACCAGCCTATCCACAAAGTAATAGTCAAGCCGAAGCAACTAACAAAGCAATCCTGAACGGGCTAAAGAAAATATTGGACGGTGCAAAAGGCAAGTGGGCTGAGGAGCTGCCTAACGTTTTGCGGGCATACTGAACAACTCATAGGAGGTCAACTGGTGAGACTCCGTTTTCCTTGACGTACGGAGTTGAAGCGGTGATACTAGCCGAGGTAAACCTTTGCAGCGCACGAGTAGAAGGTTTCGACCCCGCCTGAAATGATAAGCTGATGATAGAGCGCTTGGACTGGTTGGAAGAGTGCTGGGAATCGGCCACTATACGACTAGCCGAATATCAACAAAAACTTGCTTGGCACTATAACTGAGGTGTGAAAACAAGACAATTTAGTACCGGAGATTTGGTGCTAAGGAAAGCAGTGGGGAGTATGCGAGATACAAACGCCGGGAAACTGGCCCAGACTTGGGAAGGGCCCTACCGAGTTACTGCCATCGCTGGCGCTGGAGCATATTACTTGGAGGACCTAGATGAGAAACCATTACCCAGGCCGTGGAATGTCCATAACCTCAAGAAGTTTTATCACTAGGTTGTAAGTTAAGGGCAACATCGTGTATGTGCTTTACTAATAAGAATTGTGGTGATTACCCACGCAAAAATATTTGATTCAACTACTGGAAATCTTAAAAATTACTCTAAGGACGGAAACCTGATCCTCGGTTCGATCCACATCACCGAGCAGGTGGAAACCTTCAAAATTTCTTTAAGGACGGAAACCTGATCCTCGGTTCGATACACATCACCGAGCAGCTGGAAACCTTCAAAATTGCTCTAAGGACGGAAACCTGATCCTCGATTCGATCCACATCACCGAGCAGATGGAAACCTTAAAAATTGCTCTAAGGACGGAAACCTGATCCTCGGTTCGATCCACATCACCGAGCAGGTGGAAACCTTAAAAATTGCTTTAAGGACGGAAACCTGATCCTCGGTTCGATCCACATCACCGAGTAGGTGGAAACCTTAAAAATTGCTCTAAGGACGAAAACCTGATCCTCAGTTCGATCCACATCATCGAGCAGGTGGAAACCTTAAAAATTACTCTAAGGACGAAAACCTGATCCTCGGTTCGATCCACATCATCGAGCAGGTGGAAACCTTAAAAATTACTTTAAGGACGGAAACCTGATCCTCGGTTCGATCCCCATCACCGAGCAGGTGGAAACCTTAAAAATTACTCTAAGGACGGAAACTTGTCATTCAATTCCAACAAAATCACCTAGCTAAAATTACCTAAAACAGATAATCTACTTCTTGGCCCCCTATATCACGTGTCTAATGTAGGGAAGCAAAAGTAGGCCGAAGAATTTTCTAGCCACCAAGGACCCAATTCGCTCTACTCCCCCCCAACCTAATGGCTAGAGGGGTATGTATGCACGAGGAATAAAAAATGTATAGTCAACTGCATAGTATCAAGCACCCACAAAACCAGTAATGGTTAATGTTCGGCAAAATAAACCTTAATCAAATTAATCGCTGTCTTGTCACCAAAATTCGATGACCACGTAAATATTTAAACCAGAAAATAAATAATTGTTTAGGCCACCACAACCTGGTGGCATAGGAAAATTTGCTTAATAAAAGAAATTGCTTAAATAAAGAAAAGAGCAAGAGTAAACAGTAAAAGTCTGGTTTGGCAATCACACTATGGAGTCAGCAGGCTGTGCATGGGCGCTGGTCTCGGTCGGCTGCGGGTTCGCTGGAGGCTGTAGGAGGTCTTGGCCGAGCTGAACTCTACCAAGAGGGTTATTGATGGCTTCCATTTCATCAATCTCCACATAAGAGTCAATCTACTCCACCAACTCCCTCATACTGGTTGTCTCCTCTTCGTCAGCATGCCCAAGAGGATCTTGCATGGCCGGAGCAGGGTTCGGGAATGATATCTGGCCGGGATCCCTTAAGGGAGAATCCTCACGAACTTCCAAGGCTCGCAATGCTGCCAACCAGCCCTCCTCAAAACCCAACTTCTAAGCATCCCTTATGACGGGCTCGGTAGAATTCTCCGCGTCGGCAAATCCCTCGTTGTACCATTTGCTCTCGCATGCGTCCAGCGCTGCCCTTAGGTCGACCAACTCCTCAGCCCGTGCGGTATTCACACTCTCAGCCTCTGCCAATTTCAATTCAGTCTCCCCTAGCTTGGTTTGCAACTCCGAATACTTCTTTTCTGCAGCCGCTCTAGCTTTCTCAGCTGTGGCAGCTTTTTTCTCCGCAGTTGTTGCAGCCGCGGCCTTCTCCTTCGCCGTCACCTCAGCCACGTCTTTAAGGGCCTTTTCCCGACTGGCATCCTCGGCAAGATCTTTCAGTCGCCTGTCAAGTATATACGCCAGCTGGGCGGCCTGGTTGAGCGGCAATGATAAGCATGAATGTAGGAAAAGTGAGATAGCGTTAAAAAAAAAAAAAAAAAAACAAAACAAAAAACAAAAAACAAAAAAACAAAAAAAAACAAAAAAACAAAAAACAAAACAAGACAATGACAACGACAATGACAAGAAAAGTTTACTGCGATGGTATGCCACTGCAACCTCCTCCCCATAGACTCCTCGGTACCCTCCTCAAAAGCGTGCACGTCTTCGGGCAAAAGAAGTCCACGTGCCACAGATTGAGCCACACGACCCCCCTCCCCTTTTTCCCACACCCAAACACACGCATCAGCAGGGAGAGGCTTGCCGTCTAGCAGAAACGCAAGCTGCCACTCCTGTGCGGCTCGGGAGGAGGACGCCACGTGCGTTCCGGTCTGAACCGTAGGCTCACAGATGACAATGCCACTAAATGGCTGGGGAGGAGTCCTTGTAGGCTCGTCACCCTGGCCGGGAGTCTGTATGGTCGCACAGGACCTCTTCCACTGCCGAGCTAGCGCAGGAGGCGGAGGAGGAGGGGTCTAGCCACGACCTCGGGGCGGTTGTTGCTGTGCGGGAGGTCTGGCGCTGGGAACGAAACGGCTGATTGACATCGTCCTGCATTACCATTTCTTCACTCAGATCAGTTTCAATTTCAAAATGGCTGGAAGGTTCGACTATTACTTCCTCGGCTTCCTGAACGAGAGCCTCATGGTCTACTTGAGCTTTGGGTTGGGGAGGGGCTTCAAGCTGAATTTGCTCGTGTGCCCGTTCTCGACGCTCACGGGACACGCGTTCGGCAGACTAGTCCCACACTGGTTCACGCTCGTCAGAGCAAATGTACCGGGGACCTATATCACGGGCTTCGCCAACTGTGAATTTGGGGGGAAGAAAGTTCGTGTGCCGCACGTTGATGTATGATAAAAGGGGACTGTCAACTAATAAAGCTTGGCTGAAAGCTTGCCAAGTAGAGTATACGGGATCAACTCCAAGTATCAAATGGGACGCTCGGAGCTGCCCGTCCGAATGGACAAAAATTTCAGACCTGAGAACGAAGTTCAAATCCCGTACATGCACTACCCTGATGTTCGGGACGAACACTCTACCGTCTGCAACAAAAGAAAGAACAAATATAAGGCGAGTATCAGAACAAGTAAGTACATTACAATGAAATGTACAATTACATAAAGCAATGAATGGAAAATAAAGGCAAGTTTATGATCGAAACGAACCCACTTCGTGACTCATGAGGGGACAGGTTATTTCGCCGACAAACCAATTGCCGCTCGCCCGAACGAATTCCCCGGCAGAGTTCCTATTTGAGTCAGGAAGGCAGGAGATCAACCGTACCCTTATGTCTCTAACCTTTAAGTAGTAATTTGTTTTCTTATTCCCACATAAACTGTACATGTGGTTTATATCATGATGGTCTAACTATAAACCGAAGATCTGGTTCAACCTACTCACATAACTAACTACCCGGTAAAAGTTGGGGGGAAGTTGATCGGGACATAGCCCATAGTATCTAAAAGTGTTGAGTAAGAGAGGGTCCACAGGGAACCTAACCCCACCCTCCAGAATTTCCATCAGAGCAAAAAAGGTAGTGTTGCCCCCTCTGTGGAAAGCGATTTTGCTCTCATGGCAATATGCCACATTCATGTCATCAAGGATGTTAAAACCTTGCCTAAATGTGGCCAAGGTCGCCTCTGTATCTAGAAGAAAGGCGAACCCCATCGCAAACCCAAAAAGAGAGAAAATGAAGGAAAAGCTTGGAAAAAGGAGAAGAGGAGGAGAAAACTTACTTTGGGCTTTAAGAAAGGAAGGAATTCTGGGCTAAAGTATAAATGCACGGATGAATGCATGGCAGAGAGGGAACACAAAGAGTGAAGAGTGAAAAAGTAAAAGAATGATTTGGAATGGACTATTTATAGGGGCCAAAGGGAAATATGTAACGGTTAGGCAGCAATAATGAGGGTTAATTAGAAATAATAAAGCAGACCTTACGGATACCAATGCCAACTGACGCCCGCGCTGCCTCGGTTCACGAACCGTCAGGTAATAATGATGACTGAACTGAACAGCCAAATTCGACACGCCTTTTGAGAATGCATTAATGAGCTTCTAAAGCTTCTGGAGTACCCCAGGTGCTTCCCCCCATCATCGGACTTCTCGAGCAATGAACGCCTTTTCGATTCCTTGATTCCTGCCGAGGTCCGGGCACGAATCAAGGGGGGGCTAATGTATGGCACTTCACACCCGAACCCATTTGGGCCTAGGACCCTGGTATAAAGATGTGGCCCATGAGCCTAACCTTTTTCCTGCCCAGAGGCCCAGCCTGAATCCGTACCAACTGCGGGCCCAAGCTTGACTAGCCGATTTGTGCTCGGCTAAACTCCCCGAGCAGTGACGAAAAGAACGGCGTTTAAGCACAATACCCTTCACGTACCCAGCAGTGCCGTATCGAATGACTTTGCCAAGCATATCTGCGGGAGTGGGAACCAAGTTCCAAAGCCACTCCCACCACACTCCACTCCCACCTAATCACCCACAAATGATGAACGACATTGGACCTCCCATTGCACTAGCGATGAAAGTAATCATAACCCCTCCACTAATGTGGAGCTATAAATATGAGAAGTGGGGGAAGAAAAATGGTTGTTGAGGGATTCTCAAAGAAATAGTGAGTGAGAGAGCAAGAGGGCAGGGGAGAGAAAGTTAGAGAGAAAAAAGGAAGGAAAGAGAGCTTCGTTGAGTCTCTAAGCCAAGAACGACCCAAAGTAGGAAATCCAAAACCCACGTTACAAGTAAGTTGTGAGCCCAGGTGAGGCCAGACCCAACGGTCTCATTTAGGCGCGTACATTTGTAATGTGAAGTTTCTTTGTGATAGCTAGTTGAATATGTAACATTTTGGAAAACATTTTCAACTGTATTTTAAGAGGTGGAAAATGTTTTCATCTCTATTTGGCTTGTTTTCCATTGACCACATAAAATATTTTCCTTAAGTTGTATTATATGTCATATCAAATATCAAAAAATACACTTTCTCAAAAAAAAAAAAAAAAAAACAAAAACAAAACAAAAAATACACGAAACATTTTCCACCAAAACAACTGAGCACAAAAGATATCGTGTTCTATGGAAGATTGGCTATCTTGTTCCATACCAAAATGCAAAATCATCAGCCCACCTTATGAATATCAATTTATTACTTGCCTTCAATTCTGTGGGTAGACAAGGATGGAAGAAAGAGTTAGTTAATTCATATGCACAAGAATAGGAGACACATAAATGGGAGCTATGCTCAACTAAATAGGATCAAATAGGCATGTGTATATTTTCTACTATTGGATAGGAATAATTTGGGAAGGGATTAAGTGTTTTTGTTGGAAACTCATCTGATTGAATCGCTGGAGAAGAAAATTGATTGTCCAATGATAGGAATGATTTCAGTTGAAGAGGTCCCTCTCTTTATATTGAAGTGATGGATAACAATGGGTTTGTTTGGCAGCATGATGGTTTACTACTAATGAGGTCATCTATTCCTGAAAAGATAAATATGTCCAGAGGTAAGAGAGGTTTTTACTACTGGAGCCTCTTGTGCCTCGGATAATGGGTAATAATAAATTATTCCAACAAAAAGAGGGGTTTCTTGCCTTCTGCTGTTGATGCCATCTGTGGCTAGAGAAATATGTCCAGTGGTAAGCAGGGTTTCTACCGCTGGGATGATCGATAATAATAATAATTTATTCCAGCAAAAGGTGATGTTTCTGTTGATGAGACACTCTAGTGTGGAACTTTGAACCTCTTTTTTTTTTTTCTTCTTCTTCTTTTTCTTTTTTTCTTTTTTTTGCTACTACCGCTATATCTTTTTTAGGGATAAGAGCTTTTTTTTTTCTTCACCTCATGGGGGCTATAAGCTTAGAATAAGCAGGTTGCAAGCCTTGGGGTAGCTCAAATAGTTGAGAGATAGGTGGCTTGGCATTTCAGAAAACATCTTGAACATAATAATGTCATGACTCAGCTCCGTGAGCTTCTAGATCAAGAGATATTGAGCATGTGATATGTCGGAGTTGAGATCTTCTTCATGATATGTGATTCTAGACTTTTGGAGGCATGATAAGGCTATACTTTATGAATCCCCAGCGGAGTCGCCAAAATGTCGGGGGCGGTTTTTTGCGTGTAGTCACGTGTCTTCTGCTGGATGTGTGACTTTGCTAAGCCCGAATTTGTTTTAGGGAGTTCAACCCAGAAATCGACATTGGGCCGCATAGACCAATGGCTTCCGGTGCATTTTTAAGCCTACAAAATAGATAAAGCCCAAAGTCTTAGAATCATGATAATGGTTGAAATAAATAAATAATATATTTAATTGAATAGCCTTGATTAAATGATTAGTTGAACATCATTATTATGTATATTAAGTGATGTCCAATATTAGAAAATAATTAATTAGGTATCAGATGTCCAATAATGGGATGAGTCCAATAGTCCATATTCAACTGCGGTATAGCTCATGTTCAATATAATAAGGTATGTCCAGCAATGGTCTATGTCCAAGTAATGTATGTCCATCAATGGTCTATGTCCAAATAATACATGTCCGGTAGTGATATGGATTCAATTTATTAATATATATGTTTATTAATGAAGAATTAGTGAATCCATGTTTATTAAATGGTGAGATAATATTAAAGTAATTTGCATCCAGCAGTAAAATGATAATGAGTTAACATATACTTAATAATGTAATTTCAAAGATGGAGAAAACATTGACTTATCTTTTATGTTTCTGACTCTAGTTGTATAGCAACACTTCATTCTTTATATGATTTGTGGCTCTAGCTGTATACCGTTAGTGAGCTGATACCATTCCAGCAGTATAATAACATTAGTCGAGTGGTATAATGATAATGAATAAAATATACTTAATAATATAAATTTAAAGATAAAAATATAATGACTTATCTTCATAGTTTGTAGCTCTAGCCGTATAACATTAGTGGACTTAACATTTCAGCAGCATGAGAAAATGAGTCCAGCGGTACAATATGATATTATGAGTCCTTTCATGGTGACTTTATGATTGAAGGAGAAAAATTGGTGCAACTGGAGGGAGAGAGAACATATCCAACCGTGTGCATAGGTTGGTTAAGTTCATCCTCTTTATCATGCACTTAAATGATTTTCCCCATATAATACTCTTTTGGTTTTTAGTCAAATATAAGTGCTATTGCCTTCCATAAGAAGAACTTTTAGTATTAGAAATTTATGAAATCATTGTGCCTTCTAAGAGAATGACTTTTAGTCTTTAATGTTCATATGCCTTCCATGAGAAGGGGCCTTTGTAACGTGTTCTTGGAAGAGTGTTTGGTCTCTTTTAAGATGTATGGAGATTGTAAGAAATATATATGTTTTGTGAGATATGGTGTTTGTAAGATAGATTAGAAATATACGTAAGAAGTATGTATGGATAGTTTGTGAGGAATGTGTTTGTAAAATATATGGAAGTATGAGATAGATAATATGAATGTTAAATATAGTAAATACATGACCTTAGAGTTGCTGCTGGAGTTGTTTTTTTTTTTTTTTTGTTATGACATTGGTTATGTTTCTTTCTAAGAAGAGGGGTATTGTAAGAGAAATAGAGAAAGAGATGAGATGTGTTTATGGGCAGCAAAATGATGATATTTCAGAATAATAGAGTGTGGGAAAGATGGGTAATGGATAATGGTGTGGTGTAATAGGTGTGTTGTAATGGTGTTATCTAAGAAGATATATTTTTTGTAATAGAGATGGAGAAGTATAGAAATGCTTAGAAATATGGGCAGCAAAGTGAATGAAGTTTCAGAATAAGGGGGTGAGAGAGGAATGGATAGTGGTTGTGTTGGTGTGTAGCTTGGTCCTTTTTATATAGAACCAAGTATGTAACTAGATTAGAATTAGTTGAAGGGAAATTTAGCAAATAAGGAAAGGTCTTTGACAAAGTAAGTGGTTTCATTAATGGGTTTTTCTTTTTTAGCCAAAAGAAGAAAGTTTAAGACTTTAATGTTGCTGGAGCTGTTGTTACAGTTGTCAGTCACAGCTGTAGCTACTGGATGATGTCATCTAAATGACATCTTCTGCTGGAGGAAAATATTTGGCATTAAATTCATGGTTTGGCTAAAAATGGTAAGATAACCTTTATAGGACCTTACTATTTCTGGTACTGCAACTGGAGGCTAAGGATCTTAGCTTAAAATGGTAGGATTTCTTTTATGGGATCCTTACTTCTTTTGGTATAATAGGCAGTTGCTAGGATTGACCATTAATAGGCAAGTGATGTCATTTTAGGATATGTGTCAACTACCTAAGTTGCTGCTAGAGCTATTGCAGTTGCTGCTAGAGCTACTGTAACTTCTACTGGAGCTGTTGCAGTTTTTGCTGGAGCTGTTGCAGTTTCTACAGAAGCTATTGCAGCTTCTACTGGAGTTGTTACAGCTTTCGCTGGAGCTGTTGTTGGTATTTTTGGCTAAATTTCCTCTTTTGGAAAATTATATGTTTAGTCCATATATAATTTTGGTAAGTAAAAGACTAGTTGGTTGATATTTGATGAAGCTTTAGAGATGTAATTATGGTCTTTTGGTATTTTAACCAAATCTTGGAGAGTAAGGAGAGCATTTAATGCTAGATATGAGATATTAATATATATTTAGCCATGTGCTTGGAATTGATTTAAATGAAAATAATAATATAATTTATATGAAATACTATAATTACATTTTTAAACTTATATTATATGATGAACATTAATTTTTATGTAAAGTGCATGGAGGGTTTTATCATTTTAAGTGTTATGTGATATGAGAGGCTTACCAAATGTTACCTATTGCACACTGACCCGTCAAAGTTCAAGGAATTGGGGAAGATATGCCAAGCAACATGCTTTCCTTTATCAACTTTGAACCACTAGAGTTTTACTGAACATACTTCTTAGCCCTCCAAACCACGACTCCCAAAATTCCCCCGATGAGACTCATGAGCTTGGATCATGAGCCGAAAACGAGATGTTGTGCCATAAGCTCGAACTATGGGCTTTGATAAGATTATATCGCCATGAGTCTTGGACCATGGGTTTCGGCGTCATTTTGTGAATATGGACTCTTTTGGGCTTTAAAAGAGATTTTCCCAAAATCCATGATAGTGTTGACGTGGTGCGAGTCGCCAATGAAATGAAGCCATGTGGTGTGAAAAATTTGTCCTCAACAATCTTCAACCACTAACTAGGCACTAAAAACTTCCATTTCAAATAATTGAAAAAAGAGTTTTGACTATTGGTTTGCCAACATGAACATGATTTTACCCTAACAATTAAAGTTTATGTGCCACATGACACTCTTTTTTTTTATTATCAAAATTAAAATAAATATTAAATTTTATTTTAAAGTTCTGGAAATTTTGGTAATAAAAGTATAGTTGGAATAGAATTTTATATCTCTCTATTATTTTTCATTTTTTAATTCTCTAACACAATGGGGAAGAGAGGAGAGATTTGAACCCTAGATGTTTCTATTGAAACATTATGAGGTGTTAGTTGAGCTACAATGTTTTTAGCAAAATTTTAAATCTCTTAAAGCTTAGCTAACTTGTCACAAAGCAAAGATATCCACTTGGCATAGCAGCTACTATTAGGACCTAACTTTTACCATATAGCATACGATTTTCCATTTTGGAAAAAATAGAAAACCCCAAAATGATCGATGAAATGAACATTCTCTTAAGTAGGTTTGTATTATTATAAATGAGCAGGAATATTTTTTTCTAAGGAAGTAACTATGAGGGTATAAACTTATTTGTTGCACACTTGCACTTATAAAATCGTCGAAGGGGAGTATCATTCCTTAAATCTCAAAATAATTTAGTGCAATTGTACAGCACACTAGCCAAGGCAAGCAAGTGTGCTGACCTGACTAGATTCAAGCCCTACACGTGGACAAGCTGTGAGGCAAAGGAATGAGATGTTGGTAAGAGGAATAGTACTCTTGACCCGTGCCAAGGCGTGATCACCATTGGGGGGAGTGAGATGTGCAGTCTAGCACGAACACCCAGCACTACCTTGAGAAGGATAGCAACCCCTGCTAGTCAAAGGCTGTGGAGCACCTCTCATTGGCTAGTACAAAGCTGGACCACTGCTAAGGACACGTGCAATACTCCCAGCTCCCATGGTGTCCCTTTCCTTGTCAAATACTTGTCCCTCACGACGTAGCAAAACTACCTTTCATCCCATTACCCTAACATTGGCGGATTTTCTCTATCCTCTAACCATGGCATAGTACAATAGTTGTATTTGGGTTTGCAAGGAGAAATGAGAGCTTGACACCTGTTTCTATGTACCTAACAACATTCTTCATACTATAAGAGGAACATGTTACTAAGTGATTTGTTAGGGTCATATTTTCTATGTAGTTGGCTAATCATTTGACAAAACGCACTTTACTTGTAAATTGGGTAGATTTAAATTGGGTTTGATACATATCAAGTAGTTGTATTGAAGACATGAAGATTGATCTAAGAAACAACTGAAAAAAAGCTATTTTATTGAAGCTCAACAGATAGCTCAACAGAAAGCTGCTATCGAGATTTAATGGGCAGCTCAACACAAGCTCGATCTATCGAGCTTTACGAATTCAGAATTTCCAGATCTAAATTTTGGCCCTTGTTGATGTATTTGTTTAAGGTTCCTTTTCTCATAACCCTAGACATATATAAGGCTTGTTTTAAAAGCCGTCACACATGAATACGGAGACCAAGAGTATAATTTTCTATGTGAGAAGCTACTGCATTTGTACGCCATAGGGTTTTATAACCAAGTGCTTCATGATTTTCATCATTTATGAAGTGAAGAACTTTGCAGCCAACAACAATCATTTAAGTTGTTGGAGTTAGTCACATACTAGGATCCATGCAAAAAAGTTAGTCACAGATTGGAGATTTGTGCATCAAATGTGTAAAGTTGTGATTTACAACTATGTTTTATGTTGGCTTTATTCCATGACAAAAAGTGTTGTATTTGCTTTAATTTTGTTCTTTGTATTTTGTGGGATTTTATTGTATCGGGTTTAGTATCAAGTTGGTGAATACTCAAGCTAAAGTGAAGAATCAGTGGATTTCGCGAGAAGCTTGCGAGAAGCTAACCCGCGAAAGAACCATGTGAGAAGCACATGACTAGAAGCTGAAGAGTCATGCCAAGCTGTCGTTTTCGCAGTGTCTCGCAGGTAAGGCCTTCCCACGAGGTAGTCGCGAAACATTCTGCCTAGAGGATTTTTAAGAGTGACTTTCTTATCCTTCACCCATACTATATATACCCTCATTACCCACAAATGTAGAAGAGGTCATCCAGAGAGAAAAACCCTAGATAGGTTTTCTACAACACACACACCCATCTTTTGAGAGAGAGCAACTCATCCTTAGTGAGAAATCAATGTAGCCTCTTCTCCATCCATCTCCTATTGTCATACCTTGAAAGGAGATTTGTACCTAAACACAACCCACACCTATTCAGAGTGTAGAGAGTGTTTTGGAGCTGCTGGGAAGTATTGGAAAAAGCCAAGGATGGCAGATGCAACATTAAGCTTGTTGCGGGATCCAGAGAGCTAGACAAGACACGGTTCCGAGAAGCCTTGTTGGAGTAGGAGCTTGGAGGGTTTAGGTACATCAGGTAAATTAGGCTTGGAGGGTCTCTTACTAACCTATGTATCCCAACTGACTGTCTAGTGGATCGATTACCGCTTGGAGGGCAGCGGAGAGGTTTTTCGCCGAGTTCTTCAGTTTCCTCATCGATAACACATCGATGTGTTATCTTGTGTTTGCATCTTTCTTCCCTACTCTTTTACATTCCATTTTACTGCTGTGTTGCTCTGTTTATGGATTAGAGTAGCTTGGTTGTTTATCCGCTTGCTTTTACACTATTCCGCACTTAGTATTAAGTTAGTGTAAAATCAATCAAGCCGTAACTTTAATTTGGAGGTCTAAACAACTCTTGTGTTTTCAACACATTTCCAAGCTTTCAATTGGTATCAGAGCAGGTACACTTATTGTGGTTTAAATACCTAAGTGTGATTCTTGACCCCTTGTGTTATTTGCCATGGATAGTGCTTTGTATGCTTCTATGCATGTTTTGGATGTTGATGAATGTAACATGCCACATGTTTGTGAAAATGCCTCTATGAGTGATAACCCTCATGATTGTGATGCTATGTTACATGAATCCTTGGGTGTTGTTGATATTCCTAACATTAAACTCTTGAAGAAAAATGCTAAGAAGTTTCATAAGGATTTAAGCAAGTTATTTTGTGAAAATGATGATTTGATTGCTAAGCTCAATGAACCCAACAAATTGGTTGAGAAATATAAAAAACTTGCTGAAATTTCTCTTGAAAAGTTAAAAGAGTTTGAATGTTTGAATATGGACTTGGATGCTAAACTTGTTTTGTCTAACAAACTTGTTGATGATCTTAAATGTGAAAATGAATCTCTTAAGATGCATGCCAAGTGTTTGATTGTTGAACCTGTTGCTAAAAAGGAAGATAATATATGTTGCAATCATGTTGTGGTACCTAATTTTGTCCCTATTGTGAGTTCTACCTCTAAAGACAAATCGGTGTACATTCCTCCACATAAAAGAAACCAAAAAGTGGAGAGAAAGGCTCTTAAGCCTAAGCCTCTGTTTAGGTCCCATCCTAGGGAATTGAGTGGATCTAAGTTTGTTCTTACTTGCCACCATTGTGGTGTGATTGGTCATATAAGACCTCAATGTCATAAATTGAAGAGAGAACAAACCCATGTTGCTAGATTTCTTCCCAAAAGGCCTAGTGGACCTAAACACATTGTTTGTCACCATTGTGGTGCTTTTGGTCATCTAAGATCTCATTGCTCTAAGTTTCATGCTCTTAAAAGAATTAAAAGAAAAGAGAAACTTGAGCTTCTTGGAAGTTGTGCTAAAAAGACTAAACCGGTTTTGAGTGAAAATAACATGTTGTTAAAGAAAATGTTTAATGCTCTTAACTCCTTGACTATGTGCATCTCCGGTTCTCATTCTTCTAACCCTCGTCTCACTTCTCTTGAGACACTCATTCCAAAAAATCATTCTGTTTGGATGAGGAAGGGTTCCTATGGTTGAGCTTTTGCTTTTTTGGTCCTTGATCTAATCCTTTCGATCTTTGTGGGACTCTTCATGCATTAGATGCTTCATTGTCATGCATTTGTGCATCATGCTTCTCTTTATATGCATTGTTTTGTTTTTGTTTTTTATCTTACTTTTATATCTTTGTTTTGTGTGTGTAAAAATCCAAAACCACATAAAAAGCGAAAAATTGAAAAAGTTAGATCGTATATGTTTGAGCACTTTTCACATGTGAGTTTGGCCTAGTACCTTCGTACTAATGGCGTAGTGCATTTACAAACTTAGCTTGTTCTGTATGGACATTTATCTGTGTGGAAGAAATCTTGAAAACTATGTGTGATTGTTGTAAATAGATCTTCAAGCTTGTCATGAATGATTGGTCAATAGTCTTGATGGTCTTGATACTTGCATAGACTTATACCTATATCTCTTCCCACTTTATTTTTATGTTTTTGCAAAAGTGCTCACCAAATGTAAATCTTCAAATGAAAAGAGATATTGAGCTGCAAAAGCCTGTTGCACATACTAGTATTTGACTAGCAAAAAGGGAAAGCGACTTTTATTTTGAAATGTATGGTGCTCAAAAAGCCAAAGGCTAATTCTCAATGTTGAAATATCAAAAATTTCAAGCACCGATCTCAATAATGAGATGTATTATCCAAAAATGATCAATTGTTATGATTTATGCAGAGGCCAAATGAAAAGCTTCTAAGATTTGTAATCAATTTGTGGGAGGTCATATATGCTCATTTCTATAATTGAGATAGTCCACTTGACTTAGTACTAGTTGTGTATGTCTTAATTGAATTGATCTTTGAAGTTTCACTCTAGACTAAGGACTATTCCACACTTGATCCACACACACAACACACAAGTTTAATGTTCAATGAATGCTTATTTCATTTATGTGATTGTACCTGCTCAAATGTGATGTGTGTGTGCTTAACCATATGTGGATCAAACCAAAAATATTTTTGTTCTTTTTGTTTGCTTTTGGAAGTGATTTGTATCGCCCATGTTTTTCAAAGTTTTTCAAGTTGTTTTTGTGTGAAAACCATGTTTTCTGGGTATTTTCGTGACCCATTTCATGTGTATGCTCAACTGGGAGTTAAATGGTCAAATTCTCAAGTTTTTCAACTTTGGACAGAGAGTTTCGCGACTGTTTCGTGGCTATTTCGCGAATCAGGCTTACCAGCGAGATACCAGCGAAATACCAACGAGATACCAACGAAAATTTCCAGATCAGCTTTTTAAAGGGCATTTCATGGGTCATTTGTTTTAAACGTCTCTCATCCTCTCCCAAACCTTTATTTTAATGCTTCAACATTAAAACCCAACTAATTTCAAGTGTTTTACATTCCATAAACATCTCTAAGGTAATCTTTAACTCTTTTCATTGATTTTGATCCTTAGATTATGTTTTCGGGGGTTTTATGTTCATAGTTAGGATTTTCTCAAATGGGAGTTGAAAAACTTAATTTTTGTCAATCTTTTTTATTGGGCTTTGTTTTAAATGATGATTTGCTTGGGATGTTGGCCCCTTGTGGAAAAAATAACATGTCTTTAGGCAAGATTTTCATATGTTCATGCATTGTTTAACATACATGTGTAGTGTGTGCACTCTAAGTGTTTGATAAAATGCCCAAATGGCATTTTCTCGTTGTTTTGGATTTTGATGAGTACCAAACTTTGGGGATCACCATAATTATTCATGTTTATCATGTTTTAATCATTGGTTGTGTGTTTTATACACCTTGCCCTGTGAGTGCTTATTCATGCATTGGTCATGCATCTCACATGCACGCTAGATGCACCTTTGCTGCGCTCACTTGAACACTTGACATATTTTTGCATTCACTCATGCTAGTTAAGTCTTTTTAGACCTTTTAGTACATATAACATGTTCTTGGTCTTTGTCATGCCTAGGTTTATATCATGTTTCATCATCCTTAGCATGTCATGTTCTTTATGTTTTGTAGCATTTTTTTAAGATGTTTTATTTTGCGTTTGAGTTTCATTTTCTCATACATCTTGCACCCTCATGCATCATCTTTTACCCTTGTTCATATCTTCTTTTCTTTCCCTCTTTCCTCTTGATTAATTTGTCTATTCGTGACAAAAAGGGGGAGTGTATTGTCATTTCTATATGACTCATGTGCACACTCTTAGGGGGAGAAATTCTACCTCGTGCACATTCGTAGGGGGAGAAAGCCATAGGGGAGATGCATATACCAAGGGGGAGAAGACATTTTTTTTTAGAAAACCTTGATTTACTTTATGCTTATTTTCTCGTTGCTTTATGGTGCTTTGATATGCTTTATTGTTCTCATTGCATCGTGCTTATGTGTTGGACATGCATACATCTTTATTGCTATTGTGCTTTATTGGTTGCATGTTCGGATGATCATTTGCTTTGCTATATGATCATTGTAGTCATTTCCATATGACTGTTTTGGTGTATGATCAAGTTGCTCACATGTTTCACATCATGTTTACTTGATCGCAATTTACTTGTTACATTATACTTGTCCTTTTATCACTTGATTTACCTTAAGGGTCTAATGTGTTTTGTGCAAGTGTTTCAAGTTACAGATATACGTGTTCCAAGTTCAACACAGCTTCTAGATTTAGGTGTGAGTGAGTTTTGCCATTGTTCCCAAACTCACATTTAAGTCTAAAGTCTGTTATAGGGTGTTTTGTCACGGAATAACCAAAGGGGGAGATTGTAAAGTTATGATTTACAACTATGTTTCATGTTGGCTTTATTCCATGACAAAAAGTATTGTATTTGCTTTAATTTTGTTCCTTGTATTTTGTGGGATTTTATTGTATCAGGTTTAGTATCAAGTTGGTGAAGACTCAAGCTAAAGTGAAGAATCAGTGAATTTCACGAGAAGCTCGCGAGAAGCTAACCCACGAAAGAGCCATGTGAGAAGCACATGATTGGAAGCTGAAGAGTCGTGCCAGGCTATCGTTTTCGCGAGTGTCTCGCAGGTAAGGCCTTCCCACGAGGTAGTCACGAAACATTCTGCCTGGAGGACTTTTAAGAGTGATTTCTTACCCTTCACCCATACTATATATACCCTCATTACTCACAAATGTAGAAGAGGTCATTCAGAGAGAAAAACCCTAGATAGGTTTTCTACAACACACACAAACCCATCTTTTGAGAGAGAGCTACTCATCCTTAGTGAGAAATCATTGTAGCCTCTTCTCCATCCCTTTCCTATTGTCATACCTTGAGAGGATATTTGTACCTAAACACAACCCACACCTATTCAGAGTGTAGAGAGTGTTTTGGAGCTGCTGGGAAGCATTGGAAAAAGCCAAGGATTGCAGATGCAACATGAAGCTTGTTTCGAGATCCGGAGAGCTAGACAAGACACGGTTCCGAGAAGCCTTATTGGAGTAGGAGCTTGGAGGGCTTAGATACATCAAGTAGATTAGGCTTGGAGGGTCTCTTGCTAACCCATGTATCCCAACTGATTGTCTAGTGGATCGATTACCGCTTGGAGGGCGGCGGAGAGGTTTTTCGCCGAGTTCTTCGGTTTCCTCTTCAATAACACATCGGCGTGTTATCTTGTGTTTGCATCTTTCTTCCCTACTCTTTTACATTCCATTTTATTGTTGTGTTGCTTTGTTTATGGATTAGAGTAACTTGGTTGTTTATCCGCTCGCTTTTACACTATTCCACACTTAGTATTAAGTTAGTGTAAAATCAAACAAGCCGTAACTTTAATTTGGGGGTCTAAACAGCTCTTGTATTTTCAACACATTTCTGAGCTTTCAAAAGGAAAGAAGGCTACTACAAGATTAAGTTCAATTGAGTATTGAAGCGAAGGTTCAGCTGTAGATTGGTATTTTGGGATAAGCTGGAGTAGTGGTAAGATTCCTCGTACTTGTAACCACTTGATTATTGATTAGTAGATTCTTGGGAGTGGTGACCTTAAATTCACCCGGTAGGGTTTCTGCCTTACGAGAGGTTTTTTCCATTTGTCAACAAATCACCGCGTTAATTTATTTTCCGTTGCATATTATTTTATTTGGTGATTTGTTGGTGCCTCCACGATTTGCATGTAATTTGACCTAAATTAATGAACTTGGGTAATTGAATTAATTAACTGGAGTCAAGCTATTTTAACCCAACACAATTAAAGAGAGAGAGAGAGAGAGAGAGAGAGAGAGAGGCAGAAATCTAGGTAGGAAAGAAAGGAAATAGGATAGGTTTTTGGGAAGAACAACACCATGTGTAAACAACCTTAAACTTGCATACAATTCATAGCTTTTAAGAGTGAGTGATATTTTGTCCTTCACTCGCCATGGTTTTTCATCCATTTCAAAGGGTTTTCCATGTACATTACTTTTGTTTTTTACTCTCTTCTTTTTTTTTCTTTTTTTTTTTTTGGTAAAGAGGATAATGCATTAACAACTAAAAGACCTCTGAAACAGAGGCAATAAACCGATCATACATTGTTCCAACAGAATCTAAATTAAGCAAAAAAACAACATCAAATGGGGGATCCATAAAAATAGTAAAATCCTGATCCATAATAGCTCCCCTTCGCGCTAGTGCATCAACACACTTATTTGCCTCCCTATAGCAATGTTGGATTCGCACCAAGGGGATTTGTTTAAGCCCTTCTCTGCAGTCAGCAACCAGAACATCAATACCATTTGCTTTCTCCAAGTCTTTTTTCAAAAGATCAACTACCAACTTTGCATCAAGCTCAAAAACCACCGCTGGGATTTTAAGGGAGATACATAAGCGAATTCCATCTCTTAATGCCCATAGTTCAGCTGCAACACTAGTGGCACTACCTATAGCTCTTGCGTAACCTTTCACCCATTCGCCATCTTCATTTCGAATCAATCCACCTCCTCCAGCCAAGCCGGGGTTACCCATGGACGAACCATCAGAATTTAACTTAAACCAATTGAGGGGTGGAGGCAGCCACCTTACCTGAATCTTTGTCTTTGTTTGGTTGTATTTCTCGGTGATGCCCAGGTAGGCCATCTCGGCTGCCTTGGCTAATGTCTCAGCCTTTAAGTCTTTGCAAATGTTTGGTTTCCCAAAAACAACACTGTTCCGATGCAACCAGAGACTCCATACAGCTATGGGGAACACAATGGCCCAATCAATCTCAGAAACACCACATTGCTGCTTAGATTTATAGTTTAGCCTCAACCAGTCCAGAAATTGTGTGCCATAGAAACTAGCAACAGAACATGGGGGAGAGAAAGAATTCCAGAAAATCCGTACCTTTGGGCAGTCCCTAAGAGCATGGCTAATCGTCTCAGGGGCTGAATTACACAGGGGGCACAATGGAGAGATATTCATACCTCTTTCGGCGAGAAGGCAGCGCACAGGAATGCTTTTATGGCAACATTGCCAAAGGAAGCACTTGATTTTAGGAAGACTTGGAACTTTCCACACCCACACTCCATTGAAGGAACAATTTATTGGATAATTTTCATTGGCATTGGCTAACCGATATGCATCCTTAAGTTGGAATTCGCCTCTGAGGGATAAGCTCCATGAAAGTCTATCCTCTCTAGACTTAGAATAGGGAATAGGAGTGGCTTTCATTTCCAAAAGAATATCTTTAGGAAAAGAAAAAGAGAACTTATCCCAGTTCCAGCCATGGAAACTAGCTATATCCTTCAATCTTATTTCTTCCTCACCTCTGTTCAGAGGACCACAAATGCGACTTCTAAGGGTACCCGTGCTTAGCCATTTGTCACACCATAGCAAGAGGTTACTATCTTTCCCAGCAACCCATTTAGCACCCTTGTTGACAATGATTTCTCCCTTTTTTATACCAGACCAGGTGGAAGGGCAGGAAGTGGGTGTGAGAAGATTGGTGGGTCTCCTCCTCAGCCCTGGTATTTATGGGTTAGAACACGAACCCATAATGATGATTTTTCAGTTCTGAACCTCCAATTCAGCTTAGCCAACAATGCAGCATTCTTTGGTTTAGTCGCTTGGATACCTAGGCCTCCTGCCTCCTTCTCTCTCGTGACTTTCTTCCATCCTATAAGGTGAAGCTTTTTCTTCCTATCCGATGAGCCCCACATAAAGTTTCTATTCAATCTGTCCACACCTTCAAGTATTTTAGAGGGAAGGGGCACACATTGCATCGTGTAGTTAGGAATGGTAGAGGTCACTGTTTGAGTCAAAACAATTCTGCCCGCAAAAGATAGCAAGTTTGCCTTCCAACCAGCTAGTTTGCTCTGAATGCGATCAATAAGAAATCCGAAGTCTTGAGGGGTACCCTTATGTTTAATGGGGAAACCTAAGTACTTTCCAAGGGAGGGGGTGGAACAAAATCCCAACACTTCACATAACTCTTCCCTCGTGTTCTGATCTACATTTGGTGAAAAATAGACCTGAGATTTCTCCTCGCTAATTTTCTGCCCTGATAAGGTACAAAAAGAGTCAATAACCTCTCTTATTGCAACGCAATTTTTCTGATCAGCCTTAGCAAAAAGCATAAGGTCATCCACAAAAAATAAGTGCGATAAGGCGGGACCTCCCTGAGATGCTTTTACCGGGTTCCAAAGCTTCTCATGGCATTTATCCTCAATAAGAGCTCCCAAAACCTCCATGCAAAGGATGAAAATATAAGGCGAGAGAGGGTCTCCTTGACGAATTCCTCGAGAAGGGTTAAAAGTCTCCAAAGCACCCCCATTGAACAAGATAGAGATAGAAGAGGAGGAAATGCAACTCATGATTAGAGATATCAAGCCAGTAGGTACTCTGAAAAGCTTAAGAGTATCTCTAATGAAACTCCACTCAAGTCGGTCGTAAGCCTTTTCCAGATCCAATTTAATTGCCATCACCCCCCCTCTTCCTTTGCTTTAGCCCCCCATAGAGCAGCTGAGATCTCCTCATCAGTCACTAGAATGCCAAGAGAAGTCGCTTCTTCCTCATTTAAATATGAATGCCAAAATGGAGGATTCCAATCTGCTAAAGCGGCCGAGCAATGGTCTGAAGTGAAAAGGTCCATAAAACCCTTTCTAATGAAGTCAGAAATTTCTCTATCTCCATGCAGCCAATTCCCAACTCTATCCTTCATGCATAAAATACGATTTCTTCTTCTGTGAACCAGTGCTGAAGTATGGTAAAAAGCAGTGTTTCGATCGCCCTCAATAAGCCAAAGGATTCGGGCCTTCATTGCCCAGAACTCTTCCTCTAACTTTATCACTTCTGCATATTCAAACCGCAACTTCCTTTCTAACTCCACCAAGAAATTATTAGGCCGAATGGAAATATTTTCTTGGATTCCTTTCAACCTAGCCACTAATCTCCTCTTCCTGTGAAACAGATTCCCAAATTCAGCCTTGTTCCATGCATTGGCCTTAACAGTGAAAAAAGATTGAGCTTGCATCAGAGAAGCTTGACTTGACCAGGCATCTCTTACTACTCCTGGGAAAGAAGGGTGGGAGAGCCACATGGGTTGAAACCTAAATGGCCTAAGAAAAAGGATATTCTGGTTATTATCCATACACAGCTTGACCGGGCAGTGATCCAATTGAATTTTTTCAAGATGAAACACCGCTGCTTCAGGTTAAAGAGAATTCCACTCGGCATTGACAAATACCCTGTCTATTCTTTCTTGGATCAGCCGAGACAAAGGCCTACGATTAGACCAAGTGTATCTAGGCCCCGAAAATCCAATATCAATCATCCTACAATTATCCAAACATTCTTGGAACCGCAGGGCTCTGCTCAAGTTAACTGGTCTCCCACCAAATTTATCATCCCCTATTAGAACTTCATTAAAATCTCCTGCGATGACCCAAGGCATGGAGTGAGATTCAGCAACAGAGTTGAGATTATCCCATAGGAGACATCTTTCAGCAAATCTCGGGCTGCCATAAACTGCTGATAAAAGCCAGTGGGGCTTGCTAGGGGATGAAACACTAACATGAATCTCTTGTTCAGTCGAAGATAGCTCAACCACCTCCACCTGATTAGAGTCCCACAATAACCACAGACCACCCGATAAACCAATCGAGTTAGCAATGATTGCCTCATCCATATGGATCCTATCAACAATCCTTTTAGCTCTGTCACCACAAACTTTGGTTTCCATTATGATCATGATGGCAGGGGAACGTACACAAATCATATCATTAACAGTATTACAAAAATTTGGGCTAAGAGCACCCCAACAATTCCAAAGTAACGTATTCATGGATAATATAAATAAGAGAAAATAAAACCAGCAGCTTAATTGGAGAGGTTAAGAAGCTCACCACCCTGTTCAATCTGCATATTTGCCTCCAAAGAAGGCCCTTCTTCTTCCAACGGAACATCCTCTTCCTCAAGATCAGTTCTAGTTGACCGAAGCGACGGATCAATCCTTTTGAGTCCCAGCTGAGCTATTCGCAGAGCATCTGTCTCCATAGATGATTCCAGTTGAGTTTCCTCCGGCAGTGGGCCATTGGAAAATTCTGCCAAAGGTTTTCTTTCAAGCCCATTATTTTGGAGAGCCTGACCCATGCCTTCGACATGACCCATTCCAATTACTAGATCACGCGCCATCTCCGGACCTTCAATGCAACCAATTTCCCACGGATCTTCAGCACCGACCTGAGAATTTCGCTCAACCGGCGCTGATTTTGCTTCCTCGGAGCTCCCAGCATGAAACCCCTTAAACTCCATTCCTATTCTGGACATATCTGCTGAGTCAATGCCAAAATTCAGAGGCGTGTTTGACCCAAATAGGTTCGAATTGATAACCCGCCACTCAGCTGATGCCTTTTGTCTTAAAGCATTTTGTCCACTGGTCTCTGCCTGATTCTTCTTGTATTGATGCCCACGGTTAAGGGCCTTTTCCTTCTGAAATTTTTTCTTGGAAGAAGACTTTTCACGGTTTGGGAAATGGCTATAGTGCTCAGCACTCTTCGCACTTTCTTCTGTCACGTCACCGTGAAGGTGATTTTCCTTGTTTAACCCCAATTCTAACTGTGTAGGTACATTAGTTGGGCTCAGCACGCAATGGGTTGACTTGGGCTGGAAAAAGTTTTTCCTATTTGAGTTAAGGGCCTATTCTCTTTACTTGTATTTTTCCTAGGCTTCCTATTCCTTGCAACTAGGATCCAGGGCCCGAAATCACCACTGTCAGGTTCCACATGGTCCTTTCTCAGCTCGTGACTTCCATGTGCTTCGAAATCCCCCACCGTCTTCTCCACTTGCTCCGGCATTTTAACTCTATACGGGCAGCCTTCAGTTGTATGGCCAACACGGCCACATGAGAAACAAAGAGCATTTATTCCTTCATACTGCACAGGCTGACGGATACCACCTATCTTGATGAGTTTGACAATAGGTTTATCAAAGTTCCCCTGAACACAAAGTCTCGCAAAACGTCCTCTCGCCTCTGTTGCGGTTTGAGTATCTATTCTGAGCACCGACCCTATGGCTAAGCCAATATCTCTCAGGACCGATGGTTCGTAGTACTCAATGGGCAGCCCCGGAAGCCTAATCCACACTGCCACAGCCGAGAGCTTAGCGGTCTCTGCCATGAAGTTTGGTTCCCAGCATTTGATTGATAGATAGTGGCCACCAACAAACCATGGGCCACCTTTGAGCACTCGTGCTCGGTCTTCCACAATGGAAAATCTAATAAGAAAAAATTCATTGCCGAGGTCAATGCACTCCATTTTGCCCACTGGTTTCCTTACTTTCTTTTAGTGTTTTAGTGTTAAAGTTCACATTTTTGTTGTTCATAAAACTTTGACACTCAAATCTACTGTTAGAATTTTGGGTCATCTACTTTGCACGCTTAAAAATCTAACTTGCACGAACAGTAATCTTTACATAATATTTTTGTTGGCCTGAAATTTCGTTTTGGAGAAGATAGTTGCGTACCAACAAGCTAGAAATTTATATCCTGGGAGTGGGCCAGCAGGGCCTTTTAATGTGTTTCTTTTCATTAGTCTCAAGAATCAAGATGGTCCCATTTTGAAGACCATCTACTGTGTAGTCAATTTTGCTAAACTAAGCTTCTTCTTTTTTTGGCTAAAATTTATTTTATAATTCTATGGTTGGCAGGGTGGAGGGTTTTGAACTTTGAATATTTTCTATGAAAATACAATGATGTAGCAACCAGTTTAGTTATACAAGACTCTTTGGCTTTTGGCCAAATTATTAATTTGAAGTTTAATTATTTTCTTTTAATAAGAAGACAGAAATTCATTTTATATTTTTAAAAGTGAAACAACATTAGAAAGAGTATGAAAAGGATCATATCGATCCTAGGAACGTTACAAATAATATTTGATGTTTTCATTTTTAGATACAATTCAATTTGATACTTCAGTTATTAATTTCGATAATTTAGTTCATCAACTTTTAAAATCGAATAAATTTCATCTATTGGTCTCATTTTCATTTACATTTTAACAAAATTAAAAGTTAAAATTTAATTGGTTTTGAAAAATTTTCACTTTCCATACTAACTTACATTTTCTCTAATTACCATATTAGTTTTTTTTTTGAGGAAGAAATTACCATATTAGTTTTTTTTTTGAGGAAGAAATTACCATATTAGTTAATTTCGTTAAACAATAGAAAAGAGAATAAGTGGTGAATTGAATTGATCATGAAAGTCAAGGAATTAAATTGACGTAATTAATATTTGAGGGATCAAATTGAGCTTTATTAATTTGGAGAAATTAAACTTTACAACCCTAAACTATATCACATATTACACTTTGCACTTTGCAACATAAACTTTTCAAGTGCACGTTTTGCATACTAAGTTATGACCCTTGTTACACTTTGCATCCCGAAGTTAAGTTTGCTGTTAACTTGGAGGAAAATTCAAAATTTAGGACACAAAGTATAATAAGGAGTATAGTTTAGAGTAGTAATGTGTAATTTATCATTGGTTTTAAAGGATTGAGAAGAGAGCAGTCTATGGTGCTCTCGGGCTTAGGCACATAGAGCAGTCTAGTCTTGCAACTTTGCTTGCAAGAAGTGTGGTGCCTCCTGGTGAGTGAGGCCGTGGTGTGTACCCCTCTTCCACCTCGTCCTCTGTTGGGCTAACCCCATGGGAAGAGGAGCTGATGGCGGAGGAACTAGAAGAGCTATGGAAAAAACTGACATTTACGGAGGAGGAAGATGCAGGGATAGTACTAGATAGCAGTAGCACTAGAGCGGCGAAAGAAGTAGGAAAGTGTTGTGTTGTGATGAAGATCCTGACCCAAAGAAGTATAAATTTGGATGCTTTGAGGAAAAACATGAGAATGCTGTGGAAGCCAAATAAAGGGGTCAAAATTTCTGAGATTGAAGAGGATCTCTTCTTGGTGGAGTTTGGAGATGGGAAAGATAAAAAGAAAGTGATTGAGATGTGTCCTTGGAGCTATGAGAAATAGTTAGTTCTTATTCAAGACTTCGAAGGTGAACTTACCCCAAAGGAGATTGATATAAGGTGGGCTCCTTTCTGGATCCAGATCTATAATCTCCCTTTGAAGTGCAGAACAAAGGAAACCGAGTGGGTTATTGGCTCAAGCTTAGGACTGGTTATGGACGTTGATGTACCAGAGTCTGGAGTTCAATGGGGCAAGTGTCTCCGAGTACGAGGTGCGTATTAATGCAACAAAATGCAACAAAATGCTTGGTGTGAGGTAAGAAAATCACCATTGAGGGAGGCGAGAGTAGGTGGGTGAGTTTTAAATTTGAAAGGCTGCCCAACTTCTACTATAGGTGCGGCCTTCTTAATCATGCTCTCAAAAATTGCAATGAGGGGATTGAACTCAGCAAAGATGAAGGGGGCGAACATCCTTCAATACGAGTCTTGGATGAGGGGCAACCCGTTACGACGGGGTGGGTATGAGATGCTCAGATCGGGGTTTAGAAGTGAAGCCGAAGGTAGCTCTAAAAAAACAGAGGACAGGACGACAAGGACTCCGGCGGTGTCGCAGGTACCGAGGAAGGACACAGAGGCTGGCAGGGATCACGGGTCTGAAAAGACAACTCTTAAGGTCAGCAACCCGATGCAAAGTGGAGATGGCAGAGCCCCTCATACACCCCTGTCAGAAGTTTTGCATGAGAAAGGAAATCTTAAAGAGTGGGTAGGAAAGATAGGGGGAACGGAAGCTTCTTTGGGTAGTCAGGACAAAGTACAGGTCATTGACCATGCTGAACCTTTAGTTGGTATGTAGTGGGAGACAGCTCAAACTCAGGAAGTGGATGAAGTGCCTGGGGGTGTTTTAGCGCCAACTAAAAAGCATGAAGCAAAGGTGGGGGGCCCAACTTACATGGGCTCAAACTTGGGCCCTATTGCTATGTGTGAGAAAGGGTGGGTTGATGAAATTCAAGGCCCATTGAATAGGAACTGGAAAAAACTAGCAAGGGAAGTTAAATCAAAGACAGATAGTGGAAGGAAAAGCCCAATTAAAGTAATAAGAGAGGGCCCTACTCCACTATAGGAGCTAGACCCAAACATCAAAGATCTCCACGATAACTCTAATTCTTTACAGGTCTCTGAGAACAACGATGGCACGACTCAGGCCAAGTGGAAACAACTTCCTCGCATGGTGGGGGGCACCTCCTCTTCCAGTGCCGACCTGCTGGTTCTAAACATCCCATGGATATGGTCTCAGATCTTAATGAGTTACCAAGCAAAAAAAATTTGGTTTCTCATTTGGATAAAAAAAATCACTTTATTTTGGCAGTGGTTGGTTCTCAGCCCCGCCAGGAGCAATGAGTTACGTAATTTGGAACTGCAAGGGGCTTGGGAACCAACTAGCAATTCAAGAGCTTGTGGAAGTGGTGCAGGCAAAAGTTCCCTCTGTCGTGTTCTTAGCCGAAACATTGGCAGATGAGGCAAGGCTAGATTACGTTAAGGATCAGATACGGTTTGATAAAAAGTTTTTTGTGCAAAGAGTGAATAAAAGGGGAGGTTTAGCTTTGTTCTGGAATACTGATACTGAGGTCGATGTAGAGTCATCATCTTTGAATCACATTGACGTTACAATCAACAAGAGTTTGGGAGAGGCTTGGCGTTTCACTAGTTTTTACGGTGAACTAGAAACACACATGAGACATGAGTCATGGGATCTTCTTAGGTACTTACACAGGCAGAGCTCTCTGCCATGGCTTTGCGCTGGCGACTTTAATGAGATAACAAAATAGTCGGAAAAGGCAGGCGGTAGGTTGAGGCCTTACTCCCAAATGCAGATTTTTAGGGAGGCATTGGATGAATGTGGGCTGATGGATTTAGGATACAAAGGCTCCCCTTTCACGTGGAGCAAACATTATTGGAGTAGAGCTTCAATATGGGAAAGGCTGGACAGGGCAGTGGCTTCGCATGAGTGGTTCATCAGATTTTCGGGTTCTTGGGTCCACCACGTGGACAGCTCAACTTCTCACCATAAGTTCTTTTTTATTGAACTATTTGACCTGGAATTTCAGCCAAAAAAAAAGACTTTCAGGTTCGAAGAAATGTGGTTAGTAGATAAAGGCTGTGGCGAAACGATTGAAGGGGTGTGGCATGCCAGGTATGATGAAGCCGAGAATTTGAAGGTGATCAGAAAGGTTGAGAACTGTGGTAAAGAGCTGACTAGTTGGAGTCGTAATAATTTCGATAATGTCCGAAATGAGCTGGTTAAAAAAAGGAATGATCTAGTTCGGGCAAAACGACAAGCTGTGAGGTTTGGGAATTTTTTCGGGTTGTACACTTAAAGAAAGAGATTAACACTCTAATGGGGAAAGAAGAACGGATGTGGAGACAGAGGGTGAGATTTACTTACATCAAAGAGGGTGATCGGAACACCCACTTCTTCCATAGCCATGCCACACAGAGGAAGCGAAGGAATTGTATCACAAACATCCGTAACCAAGCTAATGAGATGTGCACAGATCATCCTCCTCCATCTTATCTCTTCAAAGCTTGTAGTGAGCCTCTGAAGCTTTGAATCTTTGACATCCTTTGTACCCTCATAGGTTGTCTGGAGGATGGTCCATGCTACCTTCGCAGTTTCAGTCGAGGATATCTTCTTAAACTTCTCATTGGTGACCGCACTGAATAAAGCATTCAATGCCCTACTGTTGAAGTTTACCGCCTTGATCTTTGCTTCATCCCAATTGGTCGACGCTTCCTTTGGCTTAGTCCAGCCAATCTCTACAGCTTGCCACACCTTTTCATCTAAAGATTGCAAGAAAGCTTTCATGCGTACTTTCCAGTATGCATAGTTAGTGCTATCAAATAAAGGAGGTATAATTAACGACTGTCCTCTATCCATGACAATCAGGGGTCAATGGAAACATAGCAAAGATTAAACCTAATCAGAGTGTGCCTGCTCTGATACCACTTGATAGGCCAAAAACGTATTGACCCCTTGTGATCAAATTAATTGATTAATTAGCCAAGTTATTAATTAATCAAATTACATGCAAAGCGCGTGGTAGCACAAACAAATCACCAATAAACTAATTATGCAGCGGAAAATAAATAACACGGTGATTTGTTTACGAATGAGGAAAACCTGACGGTAAAAACCCCACCGGGTGATTTTCAGGTCACCACTCCCGAAATTCCACTATTATCACAACAAGCGATTACAAGTTAAGGAATCCTAGTACCTTATACCAACCTACAGTTGAACCCTTACCCCAATACCCAATTGGACTTGTTTTGTAGTGACAATTTCCCCTTTTGATACACGGCTCCCAAGTACGTGACTAACCAATGCTCGGATCCCAGTACGCGAATTCAATCACCAACTAGAGAGAGTTGTTGGCTACAAAGTTCTTCAGTTCATCCACGATGAAGATCAAGAAGATGCTTGGTCACAAAACCCAAAGGTGCATATACACAGCAACTTCTTCAGAAGAGATGAACTAGGGCAAAACTTTGTCTCCGGTCACAAATTTCTTGAACAGACTTTGCTCAATGCTTATGCAACTTGCGTACTCTTTGACGGCCCTTAAAACAATCCATTTATATGTCTAGGGTTAGGAGAAAAGAAGGCCCAAACACATAAACACGGATCCCAAGAAATCAGATCAGAAATTCTGATTTTGTAAACCTCGACAGTTAGAATCTGTCGAGCATCTATCGAGATAGCTGTCGAGCATCGGGCAGAACAGCTTCCTTAAACCGCGACACATGCTAGCTGTCGAGCTTTAGTAACTTTGCACTTTCAGCTTGTTTTCTTGGACAGACTTGAAGGCTTCAACACTTGATCTTGAAACATGGTTTCTTGAAATATTTCAACACAACCTAGATCTACCCAAATACAAGTAAAGTGCGTTTTGTCAAAGGATTAGCCAATTACATAAAATCATGACATATGTTCTTAACATGTGAACCACATATGTCCTAACAGAAGAGATTGCAGGGTTGAGAAAGGAAGCTATTGTCACAAGTGGGTCAAGAAGTTCTAATTAAATCAGTGATTCAAGCTATCCCCACGTACACGATGAGTTGCTTCAAACTCCCAGTCACTTTGTGCCATGAGATTGAGGTAATGGTTAGAAAGTTTTGGTCGGGTCAAAGAGGAGAGAGGCGAAAAATCCATTGGGTGAGATGGGATGATTTATGTCGACATAAAAATAAGGGGGGAATGGGGTTTAAGGACCTCACTTTGTTTAATGAGGCTATGCTTGCCAAGTTAGCTTGGAGACTTCTACACGATGATAACTCCCTCTTTTTTAGGGTCTTCAAGGCTCGTTTTTTTCCCACAGGAACCATCCTTGAAGCTAAGGATTCAGTCTCGGCATCATATACATGGAGGAGTATTCTTAAGGGGCGTGATGTCATCAAAAAGGGGGCACTATGGAGAGTGGGAGATGGACAACAAATAAGGATTTGGGGAGATAATTAGCTCCCCTTGAAAGGCAAGGCCAAAGTTATTTCTCCTCGGATTCAAGGGCAGGTGAACTCATCAGTGGCAGCTTTGATTAATGAGTCTACTAGAAGTTGGTGTACTGATGTCATCGAGCAAGTGTTCGAACCAGCAGAAGTAGCTATCATCAAGGGCATCCCACTGTGTTCTTTCAGCCAATGAGATAAGCTCATTTGGCCTTTCTCCCCATCTGGTCAATACACAGTGAAGTCGGGGTATCGTTTCTTGTATGAAGGCAATGCACCAATCCAAGCATCAGTAGACGACTCACCTTTTTGGAAGAAGATATAGGGCCTAGAAGTTCCTAACAAAGTGAAAAAATTTGTTTGGCGAGCGTGCAAGGAAGCTCTCCCAACTAAAGAAAACTTGTATCGCAAGAAAATTGCCCAAGATACCCTCTGTGAGAACTGTAAGGAGCAGACTGAGAATGGCTCACACTCTATTTTCTTTTGTTCTAATGTGCAGGTAATGTGGCGGTCTGACTTGCAGTGGAGCTGGCTCTCGGCTTTGGAAGGTCAATCTATGAAGGATATCTTCAACTTTGCTCTGTCAGAAAATAAAGGTTCTGAGCTACTGGCATTTACGGGATGGGCAATTTGGAATTGTTGAAACCAGGTTCGCCTTAAGGAAGTTGCATGTCCACTGGATCAAATCCTCAATCTGTCAAAGGAGAGGAGAGCTGAATTTCAAGGTACCAGGTTACCCACCCAAAAACTGGTACACCAAAATCATGTCCGTTGGAGACCACTAAATGTTGGCGAGGTAAAGATCAATTATGATGGCGCAATTTTCTCAGAGGAAGGTCGAGCCGATCTGGGAGTAGTTTGTCACAATTCGGATGGTGTAGTCATCGCCTCACTATCAGAGCAAATATCACTGCCAGCAACCATTACTCAGGTCGAGGCACTAGCAGCAAGGAGAGCTACTGTTCTTGCAGTGGAACTTGGTTTCACTTCTGCGGTTTTGGAGGGAGACTCTGACATCGTGTTTAAGGATTTGTATAGCACAGAACCATCCTTAGCACTACATGGTCACATTATACATGATGTTAAACAGTTGGCTTCCCCTTTTACTTGTATACGTTTTTCTCATATCCGTAGACAATGAAATAGTGTCACCCATGCTTTGGCTAGAAGGGCAATTAGCTTGCCCGATCAAAATATCTGGATGGAAAATGTACCACCAGATATCCTTCATGTTGTTCAAGCTGATTTAGCCTTGTTGGTTTAATTTAAAGGAAGTATTTCATTCTCAATAAATAAATAAAAAAGAGAAGAGAGGCAATTAGGTTTTTTTACGTGATGCCATATTTTTCCATCAAAGTTAACCGCGAATTTGATGTTGGGGTGTAAAGTATAACAATGATCATAGTTTAAGAAATAAAACATACATTTAAAAAGTTTAAAATGCAAAGTGTAATCAATTATATATTTTAGGATGGTAAAAAAGTTTAATTTCTCCTATTAATTTAATAGTTTTGGGTTCATATATATTATTAATTTTACCTAATTGGAACTTGGGAGAAATGAAATCAAAACAAAAGGACAACGGTTTTTCTTTTCAGAAATTAAATTTGATATCAACCAACAGACAAAGCTCATCTTATAGCAGAATCCACAATCTCATTGTCTAAAAAAAAATACATATATAAAATCGTATGGCTATAAGAGCTGCTAGATGGCACATCTTAATTTCTCAGCTCTGAGTCCAACTGCCAACAGAATTAATTGTGTGAACAAGATTATTTCCCTCTGGAATTTTCTTTTAATAGAGAAAGCTCATGTTTTTGTTGCCTCCATAACTTCTTGTGTTGTTGTAAGTCAGCACTCTCCATTATAGTATTTAACTTTGCACATATGCCTATAAAATTCCGTCTCGTTATTCTCTCTCTCTTTCTCTCTCAATAGCATCATGTATTATTTATCCTTGGTATCATATTACATATTCTTCAACTCATCTAAAGTGGTTTATTATCTTTTTCTACTTCTCTTGGCTACATTTTATGTCTTTCTACTCATTGAAGGCATGAGAAATTTCCAGGAACTACCAGCTCATGTTTATAAGCAGGAGGCTAGGACTTTGGTTTATTTTTTGAAGTTCCAAGAGACCCCCACATGTCTTGACTCAAATGGTTCCTATATTCTATGAGCATCTTTCATCGGTGTCAGAAGCAGCAGATAGATGATCTTGACCCTGAAATCTATGGCTGATGGCTTGCACTGATTTTCATACTTCCATGTCACATATGCTAGTTCATCGAATTTCAAGTGTCATGACACAATCATCAGCTTTGGAACTCTTTCATTTTTGCTTTCAAGTAGAATTAGTGTTTTTCTTTCTTTACATGGAATAAGGGGTTGGGTTTTGGTGCGATAGCAAGTGTTATTCACTCAAAACGACATGTGTTTTCCATCCAAAACCTTTTTGTACATTGGATATATATATGATGTTTTTCTTTGAATAATACAGGTGTATAGCACCATAGAAACAATAATACCCAAAGTATATTCACGAAAAAATATAAATAAAATAAAATAAAATCTTAGCTAGGCTATTGTTCTTGATGCCAAGTTTCTGGGCTTGTTAGTTTCTCTTCTCTTTTGAATTTTGATAAAGGACTCCGGTTGAGTGAGTACGTGATTATCGGTGGTGGGTATATGTGGGATCCGCAGCTGAGTTCCACCTTCTTAATTTGGTGAGTGACGTCCATTTACAATGTGTTTTCCCTTTCTAGTACTAAAAATAGAATGGAGAAAGTTTCATTCCTTAAAAGTTTGGAGTTATTTTTTTTCTTCCAATTTATTACTATGGTAATTGAAAAAATAATTCATGTGTTATATGACTTTTTTAATGAGTTATGTGATTTGTTTAAATAATACATATAAATACTCTTATAAATCACAATGTAATGAATTAGAAAGGATAATTCCAAACATTTTTAGAGTCAAATTTTGTTTAAATAAAACAGCCTGTGACTTATTAAAATAAAATAAAAATTTTAGTCTACTGTTGTCATCATAAAGTCATCTTAAAAATTATGTCTCAAAAATATGTAAATGAGTTTTTGGAGAACACTAAAATGATGTTTTTTAACACTTATTTTCTGCTTTTTAACACTAGAATACAATTTTGGAAGAAAAAAAAGACATAAATATTAGAAAGTTGCTACCAAACAGCAAGTGGGGCCTATGCCCCATGTATGGTTCTATGAGACAAAATGGGTTTTTGCCCTTTTCAACCAAATTAATTAGCCTTATGCCCTCCTTCCCAAACTAAATAGGGAAATGCCCCTCTTTTAAAACTCAATTTTTGATAAATCGAGTTATAAAAAAAAAAAAAAAAAATCTGGAGCCCTATAGCGGCGTTTTTAAGGACCTATAGTGACGTTTTCAAGACCTATAGTGACGTTTTTTAACTCGACTTCCATTAAATCGAGTTATAGGCAATTTTTTTAATTTTTTTTACCTATAACTCGATTTCATATAAATCGAGTTACAAAACGCCACTATAGGTCTTGAAAACGTCACTATAGGTCCTTAAAAATGCCGCTATAGGACCTAACTCGATTTATCAAAAATCGAGTTTTAAACGGCCCTTTAAAATGAGAAAAGAAGCTTAAATCGTTGATAATCAATAGATTTTTTTTTCACTACCCTATTTGGTTCACTTAATTTCATACTAGGGAATCTACAGTTGTTAAAGTATTATATTATTTATAAAGATATAATTATACTTTTTCCCAATAAATAAATAAAAAATTGATGAATGATGAAATCAGAAATTACACTGATTCAAGCAAACGAGCATTTAAAGGGATTATTACCAGATATTGATCTAAAAAATAGGTGACCTACAAACAGGTAAGAAGATCATAGACAATTACCTACTTTTTAGTTTTTACTAGTGCATGCATGTAGAATTGAATTTATGTTACCAAAATTAAACATTGTAATACCACGAGATTTAAATTCATAATTGAACAAGTTTTTACATAATGTTTCATTATAATTTAAGCTTTTTATGTAACTATAAAATCAAATGTATAGCGTATCAAAAAAAAAAAAAAATCAAATGTATAAAATTGAGAGGTATATAATGCTTGACGTGTTGCAATACATGCTTTTGAAGCTACCTACTTCTTTCGTTTTAGAGTACAATCCCATCAATATCATAAGTCCTAACCCTATATTTTAGATCCAAAAAGTTTTAACACCTAAAACACAATAAAGTACGGGCAAGACTTATTTCAGTGCACTAGAACATTAGACAGATCACGAGACTAACACATAACGAGTTTTAAATGTGAACGTCATGTTTATAGTACATTTACTAAACTTGACATAAGCCAACCTCTTTAGGTACCAACGTTAGGTTGGTACCTAAAGAGGTTGGCTTATGTCAAGGAAATGAAAATTACAATTAACATTGTAGAAAAAGAGGATGAAAAGCTTTATTGGTATAAGGCCCAGCTAAAAAAAAGTTTTAAAAGCCTAAAATCAAATCAAATCAGATTCTCTTTGGTCCATAGAAGGTTGAGGAAAAGAAAGAAAAACTGAACTTTTAATTTTAGTCCTCTCATTTCTTAGGATACACAGCATGATGAATTCAATAGTTTGAGGGCTTTCGAGTTTCATAATTCATTCTCTGAACTTTTACCTATTCATAATTAATTTGTCAGGGCCATATGCTCTGACATTTTACTAATTTATTATTGTTGTTAGTTGTTAGTTGGTAGTTGTTAGTTGTTACTCAGAAGCATAGTTACTTCCTTGTTCCAAAGATTTGGATTTGTTGTTTTCATTGAAAGCTCATATGGGCTTTTTTTTTTTTTTTTTTTTTTTTTTTTTTTTTTTTTTTTTTTTAAGTTTTAACGAGGTTTCTGTGTGTTATCTATTAATCCATGGACCATGGTCCATGACGCGTGTTTGGAAATGAATGGAGAATGGATGAAGGCGATTCATGCTTGTAATTTTTTTTTTTTTTTTTAAAGTTGCCCTAATTTTTTTGTAAGCTATTGTATTTTGATTTAAGTTCAATATTCATCACCTAAATTTAAAAGGTACAATTTTTGGTTAAAAATTTATACAGCATCAATTTCATTCTTCTATTCACTTAAAGAAATAAAAAAACTACCGAAGGCATTTCAAAATTTACTAAAACAAATACTTACAAATTGATGTGTTAATAAATATTTATGTAGTAAAGTTTGTAATAAAAAATTTTGATTAGATAAATTTAAGAATGGCCTGCATAATGAATTTGATGATATAAACTTTTTTAACAATGTCATTATTTTACATTTTTAAATTGGAGGGCCAAAAATCCAACATTGAAATTCCGAGGGACGAAAGAGTATTTCAAATTTTTTTAATAAAAAAATATATAAGTAATGTTATAGACACAAAATAAATTTATAATTTGTTGGGAGTAATAAGTTTTTATTGATATCTTTAGGGGTAGAGAATAGCCTAACAAGTTAACAACATCATTTTCAAGTGAACCTTTTAGTGATACCATTGATATTATATATCAATTATAATATTTTACTTTAATAATATGTATGAAAAAAAAATTGGCTTGAGATAAAGGGATTAGCTTTTTTTTTTTTTTTTTTTTTTTTTTGATATTTCAATAATTACAACAAAAATAAAAAATTTAAATTCAGTCTTGAGATTAGCCAATTTAGGTGCTCTATTTTCTGTCTTTTTCATGTGGGAAAATGAATTGTGTATATGTGGAGTGGAGATGGTGGTTTTACTTGCCACCCGTGCTACACAGCAATTAATACCCCTTTTGCAAAATTTAAAATATAAAGATAAAAAATGCCATTAATGCCGCTGGGGCCTTCTAGGAACAGCCAAATAAAATGGTATGCTCATATTTGTTGATTACTTTTAAGCAAAAATTTCTAGCATGTTTTTCAAAAGCTCCAAGAATGAATTTCTAACTATTAAATATTATTTTTCTTTTTAAAAAATAATAATAATAATCTAGTGGCTAAAGATCTCAATGAGACTCTGAAACTGGAATCTACTAAATACTTGGAACCCTAAACTTGTTTAAAGAAAAGCAACTCTTTTGTGTTTGTCTTCATGGCTGGATGCCTCATGCCTCATGCCTCATGATCAGCACAATTATCATTCCTCACAATGAAAGCGGTAGCTGCCTTGCATTTTGCATGTGTTTTATTGCACTGACCCATTTAAACCCGACTTAAACATAGCTTGGTGTGGAACTATCCGCTCAATAGTAAGGAATGTCAATACTCAAACTCTCAACTTCAAACTCATAAGATAAAGAATTTTGAGCGTTTTTTACCACTAAGCCATCTCTGCTGATGGTACTGGCTTGGCATTTTTTACTCATTTTATCCCACATTAGGTATTTAGTCACTCTGTGGTAGGTCACTATAATGTGGACTGCCCAAAACCATGTAGGTTAGGACTGAAAATCTGTGGATTAGCTTCTTCTTCTTTTTTTTCTTTTTTTCTTTTTCAATTTGAAAAGGTGGTTGTGGGGTCAGAGAATTTGGCAACCCAGTGGCCCACTTTATACCAAGCCCAAGGCCCATGCCGAGGAGGAGGAAGCCCAATGCCCTCGCCGAGGGCAACCCTGTCCTCGGCCAACCAAGACCATGGGAGGAGAAAGTAACGGCTACCATAGGCGGCCCTCCAGGGCATCTAAGGAGAAAGACCAAGTACAACACATCAGCCGTGGAAGAGTGGCCGAGGAGCAAAGCCAGGATTGAACTGTCACTTCCACATTAAATGCGCACGACTAATGTTCCGACAGCATTAATGGGAAAATGACCCCTGAGCAGTGCTGCCTCGGTTACTGCAACTCACAGGGAGTTTTGATAAGGTGGCTGATGGGACGGGTTGTCAGAGAGGGGCATGGATGATCAACAAGTGGAGGAAAGGGATCATTGGAGGAGGACTATATAAGGGGAAGAAACAGATCAAAGAGGGGGACCATTCTCAGGGGAGGACTACCATCAAGCTCCTCGGACCGGGCCGAAGACAAACTTTGGAAGATAATTTCGATTCATCTGTGTCGAATGGTGGCGAACGCTGCATTGGGCGTTGTCTGCTTGTTAGGGCCTAGTTCTTAAACCCGCTCTCTACAAATTCATTGTATTGGGCTAGCTAGGTTTGAGTCCACTTACTCAACGGTAGAAGTTCTCAAACCCAATCCCTATAATTGGCGCCGTCTGTGGGAAGAACTTGTGCGCTAGCAAGCGCAGAGGACAATTGTTCCTACGTCACTAGCTTACATAAAGTTAGGCAGTTCTTCGTCACCGCCAACGGCACCGATTCCGAGTCCTATCAAAAAAAAAAAAACACAACAAACAACAACGCATTTGCTCAAGAAGCGATTATTGCAAAAAAGTAAAAGATTCAGAGAAAAAAGCAAATAAACATTGTAGCCTTTTTATTAAACAAAAGGAAAGGTACATTATACAAACAGAGGCTTAGACGAGCTTGTTCTAAAGCCAACTATACAAACAGAGGCTTAGACGGGCTTGTTCTAAAGCCAGCTATACAAACAGAGGCCCAGACGGACTTGTTCAGAGGCTAACCCTAGAAAGGGAGGCTGAGGCAGGCTTGTTTTAAGGCTACTAACAACTCCCAAGCCCGTATGGATGGTACCGGCGACGAGAGATGAGCAAATGCAAAAGCGCCTGATGGCCCTATCCCACGATGCTCCCTTGATGCTCCCCCAGCCTCATGATAATTAAGCATTGGAAGCGGCAACACTCGGGCACCGAACGTGACATAATCTTGCGAACCTCCATCGGCGGGTAATTTGGGCGTGAGTCACTACCAGCTTGAAGGGCAGGCATGGACGCGTGCCAGAGAAAAGCATTATGTTCTTCATGGACCTCCCTCCTAACTGCCAAACACGCTACCATTAGGATGACGCCCAAGCCTCGTCACGCTGAAAGTCTGACGCGAACTACAACCGCTGCGGCTCTCGGTTGAGGAAGGAGGACCACCCTTTTTGTTCGGTCGAAAGGTAGGAACACCTTTATCTTCCTTGCCCTTGCCCTCATCCAGGGCTGCCCCATTCCCCTAAGCCCTGATCACAATCCTTGTGAGGTTATCGAAGGTGCTTAGAGGGTTGGGGGCTCAGAGTTCCTGTTTAACTAAAGGATTCGTGAGATATGGAAGTACGACTCCCCCAGAAAGCCTTATATAGAGGGCGAGGATCGGTGGGAATTGGTCCACACAGAATTCGAAGGAAGAATTACCAGCGACATTAATCCCGACCAAATTCCAAAGAAGCCACCAATCGCTGGATCTGCATTAATCCACGAGAATATTAATGAGGGCGTGCCTCGCACACCGAAGTGTCAGGCGCACAACTCGAACAGCCAAAAGACGCCTCATAATCGGAAGTGACGAAAAATTGGAGTGAAGGAGGGGCTACTGTCACACATGAGGGTAGAAATCCGAACCACCCCTGTCTAAGTCAGTGCTGGGCCAAGGGCCCAGTCTGAGGAATAACCCATTTCCGGCGAGGCAAGGCCGAGACCGCTATCACTCTAGAAGCGAACATTCCAGAGTTGAGGACAAGTTCCTTCACCCCAGACAGTGACGACAAAGTGTTAGACAGAACCAGGGTCTTGCATGGTCCTCGGACTCAAACCTATGGGGAAACTAACCACTTCAAGGAAAACCTGGGTACTAGACTGAACCAAGGTCTTATATGGTCCTCAGACTCAAACCTATGGGGAAACTAGTTACTTACAGAAAAACATAAGTGTTAGACAGAACCAAGGTCTTGCATGGTCCTCGGACTCAAACCTATGGGGAAATTAACCACTTCAAGGAAAACCTGGGTACTAGACTGAACCAAGGTCTTGTATGGTCCTCGGACTCAAACCTATGGGGAAACTAGTTACTTACAGAAGAACATAAGTGTTAGACAAAACCAAGGTCTTGCATGGTCCTCGGACTCAAACCTATGGGGAAACTAACCACTACAAGGAAAACCTGGGTACTAGACTGAACCAAGGTCTTGCATGGTCCTCGGACTCAAACCTATGTGAAACTAGTTACTTACAGAAGAACATAAGTGTTAGACAGAACCAAGGTCTTGCATGGTCCTCGGACTCAAACCTATGAGGAAACTAACCACTTCAAGGAAAACCTGGGTACTAGACTGAATCAAGGTCTTGCATGGTCCTCGGACTCAAACCTATAGGGAAACTAGTTACTTACAGAAGAACATAAGTGTTAGACAGAACCAAGGTCTTGCATGGTCCTCGGACTTAAACCTATGGGGAAACTAACCATTTCAAGGAAAACCTGGGTACTAGACTGAACCAAGGTCTTGCATGGTCCTCGGACTCAAACCTATGGGAAAACTAGTTACTCACAGAAGAACATAAGTGTTAGACAGAACCAAGGTCTTGCATGGTCCTCGGACTCAAACCTATGGGGAAACTAACCACTTCAAGGAAAACCTGGTACTAGACTGAACCAAGGTCTTGCATGGTCCTCAAACTCAAACCTATGAGGAAACTAGCTACTCAGAGAAGAACCTAAGGGTTCGGCAGCACCAGGGTCTTGCACAGCCCTCAGACTCAGGTTCCTGGAGAGACTGGCTATGTTCAGCAAAAGAGTAAACAAACACAAGCCCATGAGCATCACTTAAGACATTCTGAGGCACATTGGACCTAACCCCTTAGCGTAATCAGCAACTAACGGCTTTCGTAAGCATTATTTACCGTTTACAGTAACCAATTCATGAGATGTAGAACCAATATTGTGAAGACGTTCCCTCAGCATTCAATCTGGCAAAAATAGGTCGTGGTGTTAAGGTGGTTCAACTATCGATCATGGTCCAAGCGGGAATTATCGCTAGGGGCTTTACATTTTTTGGTTGCCAATTTAGAATGAAAAACATGCTGAGCCTCTGAGATTGTGAAGCTAATAATTAAAGCCCAGGTTATACAAGTAGCGAAACTCATCATAATGACAATAAACACCAAGTAAAAAAGAGGATTCATGCATCCAACTTAAAAGTAGCATTACAGTGCTTTAAACCAAAACAAAATATACAGTAGTAAATTAAGACGAAGAGGAAGGAAGACTAGGGCGGTGCATGTCAACAAAGCAAGGTGGCCCGACAAGATTGCCTATTTCTTCAACTTGATAGACAGCTTGTCCTCGGGGGTCTGCCGAGAAGCTTCGTCTGACGCCTCGAGATCCTGGCTCGGAAGTGCAACTTCGGAGGACTCCTCCTCGGCAGGAGTGGCCTGGGAGTTGGCAGGAGGCTTCACCACGTCCTGGGGCACTGCTGGGTTACCGATTTCCTCGTTCCCCAATGTCCCTTAGTGCCCAGTCTCCTCAGCAAGCTTATCGATTGACGTTGGATCGTTGGCAGCACTGGCCTGGCCTTCGTCCGTCACTTTAGTGGCGGTGCCAGCTTCAGGGTCAGCAGAGGCAGCCTCGCGGATGGTGAGGGGATAATACACCTTCTCGGCCCTCCTAAGCTCAGACGAGGCCTCAACCCCAGCTTGGTTGAGGGCCTCATTCCAAGTCTGGGAGCAGTAGCGTTTGCACACCTCAAGCACTTGAGCCTTAAGACTAGCCTCGTTCTTAGCCACTCCTTCAGCAAAGGCCTCCTCCTCCGCTTGCTCTTTGGAGCTCTCAGCATCTATCCTCGCAAACTCAGCCAATTCTTTAGCCCTCAAGGCCTCGTCCCTGGCGTACTCGGCAACACCTTTGGCCCACTCTGCCTCAGCCAGTTTCTTCTTCAAGTCGGCGATATGCTCCTTGGTGACCTGCAGCTGACCTTCGACCTCCCGCAAGCGCCCTGTCTGGTCCTCAGCCTATTTTTTAACGCCGGCTAGGTCAGATTCCGCGATGTCTCTAGCCCTCATCATCTCCGCCAGGTCCTCCTTCGCCTTCTTGAGATCAGCCTCAGATTTCTTAAGAGTGTTCACGGCATTCAAGTACTTGTCGCGCTCCTGATCCAGGGCTCTACCCTGGCTATTGGTCTCTTTTTCCAGCCTAAAAGTGGCCTGGACAGCCTGCCAATCAAAGCAAGTACACCGTAAGTTGGGTACGGAGGAATGAAGTACAAACAAAGGTACAAGTATCGAAAATCTTACCATACCCAGGTACCTCTTGAGGTTACGGGCAACTTTTTTCCTCCTCATGCCCCCTAGCTCGGCCATATCAGCGGGGAGAAGCAGGGACCTCTCCAGGGCATCGGCCACACGAGCGCCCTCTCCCTCTCAAAAGTCCCTAAGGGTGGCGTCATCCATCAAAGGCTTCCCATGAAGCATGGCAGCAGGCAGCCAGGCCCGGGGCTCGAACTGCTGAATGACCTCTTTTTCCTTGTCCTGACCACCAATTCTCAACTGCTTGGAAGGTCGGCGGGCTTCATCTTCCTTTTGGGAGGAACGAGATCTCCCCCCATCCACTGGGTCTTTGCCCTTGGAAGGCCTCTTCCTTTTCGGATCTGTGGACTCGGGCCGAGGGTCCGAGGCCGGCGGAATGGAAGACGACTTAGACTGCGCAGGCAAAGACTTAGGTGGGGGAGGGGAAAAGCTTGGGTGGAGGAGAAGGAGGCTTGGACTGTGACTTCCCCGACGTGTCCTTCCCCGGTTGGCCCTTAAGTAGGTCGAACAGACTGGTTTGAGGTTGTCTCTTGAAACCTATCTCGACCTGAGTACCAGTCCTTGGTGACAAAAGGTTTGCTTCAAATAAATGGGGATTGCCCAAGTCACCAGAGGGATCCTCAGATAGATGGACTTGGTCGAATGCACCAAATTCGTCCTCGGACGAACCCAGGTCAACTACTTCTCCCTCTTTTTCCAAACTTCCTCCCTCGGCCTCCGCGGCTTGGTGGGACGAGGAAGAGCCTGCCAACGGGACGCCCTCGGGGATGGAAGATCCTTCAGAAAATGAGAACCCGTGCTCTACCATAGTGATTTGGCGAAGCCTAGGGTCCTTAGCTCTAATCACGTATCTGGGAGCCGAGAAAGACTTCTGAATCGGTTTGTACCCGAGAATCTTGTGAGCAACTCTAACTTGGTTGTCAGCCTCATTCACAAAGACCTCTGCCCTGAGTACAGTTTCCAAGTCTTCCTTGTTGACTATATGGAAGTGTCGTTCAAAGGCGTGTGGATCTGCAAAAGAAAAAGCTAGTCCCTATTAGCAACCAAGCAATGCAAACAGTGAAAACATAGCAGATCAACCTTCCCATATTCTGAGTACCCTACCTGGCTCTCCCTCTACTGTCGGGCGGTGAAGGCCGTCGTGCCACTCTCCCGACACTATGAGAAAATCCTTATTCAACCCCTTGCTAGACTCGGAGAGACACTAGATGAGCCTAACTCTATCATCCCTCGTCTTCATGTAGTAGGACTTACCCGTTAGGTGCTGGAGATTGTAGCACCAATTCACGTCGTGATGGGTTAACCTCAACCCCATCTTCTCGTTCAAGGCATCCACGCAACCCAGGATCCTAAACACGTTAGTGGCGCATTAGGAAGGGGCTAATCGGAAATGCCTAAGGTAGCCCCTCATCACTGACCCCATAAGGATCCTCATACCACCTTCAAGGAAGGCGATTATAGGAATCACTACCTCCCCAACCTCCCTCCTGATATACCAATCCCCCTCCTCATAGTGCCTCAGACCCACGTTACCGGGTATCCTATAAGTGGCGATGAACTCCTCCATCGCCTCTTCAAACCCAACCAACTTCTTAAACCTACCCATCTTGAAGAACGACTAAGAGACTCGAGGAAGGGCGAAAGGAAGAGAGGAGTAGAGGAAAAGGAAAATCAGAAAGGGAAAAGTGTAAGACAGAGTAAGAAGAAAACTTACAGAAATGAGGGAAGGTGCTCAGAACAGGCTTTTTAGGCTACGAAGAGACGCGAATTAGGTTGGAAACTTGACCAGATTCGGGGTGTGTGCATAAGAGCCCTTGAATGCAGAAGTGAAGAGGCAAACCGGTTCAAATGGGTATTTACCCCCTCACCAAAGACAACTGTGCAAGGCTTCCCGCCTATAATGGCGAAAGATCCACGCCGTTTGATTGCCATCGCATTGTTGAACGTGGGGAGTATGGAGCCGCCAAAATTTAATACGGGTGTGTACCGCATATCGAAGTGCCAGAAACGTGCGTTAGACAGGTGAAAAGACTTCAAGCACTGACTTGGAGCCAGACTAAACAAGACACGGTATAGACCTGAGGACATCAAAATCCTCCTCCTCGTCCGAGGAGTCGAACAGCAGGATTTTGAGGGGCTATTGTGGGGTCGGAGAATTTGGCAACCCAGTGGCCCACTTTATACCAAGCCCAAGGCCCATGCCGAGGAGGAGGAAGCCCAATACCCTCGCCGAGGGCAACCCTGTCCTCGGCCAACCAAGACCATGGGAGGAGGAAGTAACGGCTACCATAGGCGGCCCTCCAGGGCATCTAAGGAGAAAGACCAAGTACAACACATCAGCCGTGGAAGAGTGGTCGAGGAGCAAAGCCAGGATTGAACTGTCACTTCCACATTAAATGCGCACGACTAATGTTCCGGCAGCATTAATGGGGAAATGATCCCTGAGCAGTGCTGCCTCGGTTACTGCAACTCACAGGGAGTTTTGATAAGATGGCTGATGGGACGGGTTGTCAAAGAGGGGCATGGATGATCAACAAGTGGAGGAAAGGGATCGTTGGAGGAGGACTATATAAGGGGAAGAAATAGATCAAAGAGGGGGACCATTCTCAAGGGAGAAGGACTACCATCAAGCTCCTCGGACCGGGCCGAGGACAAACTTTGGAGGGTAATTTCGATTCGTCTATGTCGAATGGTGGCGAACGCTGCATTGGGCGTTATTCGCTTGCTAGGGCCTAGTTCTTGAACCCGCTCTCTACAAATTCATCGTATTAGGCTAGCTAGGTTTGAGTCCACTTACTCAACAGTAGAAGTGCTCAAATTCAATCCCTACAATGGTCAATTGTGCACTAATTTTATATTGGTCTATCACTTTTATTTGACAACAATTACATTAATAATGATGAAAAGTAATTGTAAAAAAATTTTGTGTCAAGTTATTGCTTTTTAAAAACCCCACCAAGATGTGTGTTCCAGTTAGCTCAACTGATAAAGTCTCTGATGGTTGAATGAGAAATCTGAAATTTAATCTCCGCCTACACCAAAAAATAATTGTTGTCTTAGTCTGATGATAAAAATTTATTATTAGAAGCGGACGCAATAGGCTGAAACTCTAAATAATAAATAAAAAATAATAAATAAAACCAAGATGATATCATTATGATCTCTTTATTTTGTCATCAGATCTATCATTAGAAGCAGACGTAATAGAGTGAAACTATCTCTCTCTCTCTCTCTCAAAAAAAAAAAAAAAAAACCACCAAGATGATAGCTTTACAATCTCTTTATTCTGTCATCAGTCATCACTGACATTACATGGTGTTTGTAAATATTCTCAGGTGAACTGTTTGTATATAAACAAGTATTACTATGTTGTCATACAGGTGTATGCCATTTTTTTAGGTGAACCGTTTGTAAACAAGTATTAATTCCTATATTGTCATTGAAAGTCTTTATAAATTTTTTAGGTGAACTGTTTGTATACAAGTAGACATCATGTGTGGTTAAGCCGTTGAGGTTCTCTTTCCATTATTGTACATTGCAAGTGATCAAAAATTTGGTGAATATGACTTATTTTCCTTCTGTTAAAAAAAATAAATAAATAAAAATCCTTGAGATTGGTTTGGTAGCCATTGAAAGGCATTGGAGGACCATGGCAATTAGTAGGCATGGGCAGCTGGGAATGACTACAAAGGAACCAGACACAATGTCCTATAAAGAATTATGCATATCAAGACCATAATTTCAATTTCTTAAGTTGTTATTTAGGATAAATTATCAGGTCCACCAAGAGGACTGCTGACGTGGTCCTCCTTGACCTCCCAACTAATAAAATGTTATTATTTATATAAATGTGATATCACGTGGTAATTTTTATTTTCTATTCTTTATGCAAATTAAGAAGCTCATTCACACATTTGCATAAATAATTTTGTCTTATTAGTTGGGAGGATCACGTTAACCGTCCTCTTAGTGAAATTTAGCTTCAAAATATGCATCTCAAGGCCATAATTTCAGTTTCTGTAATTGTTATTTATAGCTTCAAAACACTTTCCTAACTATTTGTACAGGTGGGTTGGGAGTTGGGACTTGAATGATGCATTCACTGAATGACAAGGGATTTCAATGAACACACTTCGTTGTAAAGCTGTTTTTTGGGCAAGCCGGCAAGGAATGCTCACTTTGTTCATCAGGTTACCCTCATTGTTTATGTATTTTAGTTTTGTTTTTCTTCAATTATTTGTTTCTGTTGCCTGTTGGTCATTTAATGTTGTTAGGTAATTAAAGACAGGTTTCTAATATTTTATCATTGCATTGATGGCATCATGGCACAATTGTTCTAGTTGAACCTCTTTATAAACATTAAAAATGTTTTTTGTTTATCCTTTCAAAAAAAGAATTTTTTTTTTTTTTTTTTTTTTTAAGATAAGATTATTTTTCACTTTTTTTTTTTCATTCTTTAATGTTTAAGTGAAACCGACAAGAGTGATAAGGCACCTAACTGAAAAGAAAGTTTCAGGATAAAGATTTTCATTATTATTATGGGAGGTACACATCTTATTGTTGACTCGATCGACACGTGCACAAATTTCTATTCATCTGATAATGATTGTAATGGATTCGTAATTCTTTTTTTTCTTTTTTTTTTGGAGGGGGAACATGACTCGTAATTCTTGATTAAAATATACTGCACAATGCCCTGCATTTTATGTAGCCTTACAATTTTGTTTACCTGAATGGACATTCCTCATAGTTTTATTTTTATTTATTTCTTTGTTTTCTTTTTTGAGAATAAGCTTATAACATTAGGAGGTTGTTTGGATGAGTGATTTCCATAATTCATAACTCTGTTTTCATAACTGATAACTCAAAAATGATGGGACCCATAGCTAAGAAGTCTATTTGGCACTACATAACTCTGTTTCCAGTTTTTTATTTCCATCACTCAATTATCTGATTTTTGAGTTATGAGTTATGGAAACTGAAAACACATTTTAGTTGTTTTCAGTTTTCATAACTCTGTTTTCAATGACATTTTTGTAATTAAACACACATGGAGGGACCCACTAGTTAGGTCAGCCGCGCCTTTTAACCGTTTTTTTTTCCTTTCTTCTCCTGTGTTCGGTCTGTTCGTTCCTCCTTTTTTTTTTTTTGGTTCTTCATCAACTCTAATTTTCGTTCTTCAGTTCTTTCTTTCTTCATTTTTTTTTTCCTTCTTTTTTCATTGGGTTCGGTTTTCTTGGTTTTTTTTCCCCCCTTCTTCTTTCACTGGGTTCAGGTTTTTGGGTTTCTTTTTTTTTTGGTTCTTCATCACCTCTAATTTTCAGTCTTTAGTTCTTTCTTTCTTTTTTTCTTTTTTTCTTCTTCTTTCACTAGGTTCGGGTTTCTTGGTTTTTCTTTTTTTTTTCCTTCTTCTTTCACTAGGTTCAGGTTTCTTGGTTTTTTTTTTTTTTTTTTTCCTTCTTCTTTCACTAGGTTCGGGTTTCTAGGTTTCTTTTTTTTCTTTTTCTTTTTTTTCTTCTTCTTCTTTCACTGGGTTCGGTGAGTTTGGGTGCTGGGGAAAAAAAAAAAAAAAGCTGCACCCGAGTGACAGGTATGGGGCCCACAAACAGTGTGAAAAATATTAAGTGATGGCAAGTGAGTGATGGTGCCAAACGGGTAGGGTATTTTAAAGTGATGAGTGATGAGTGATGAAAAAAAAAGCATCCGAACAAGCCCTAGCATTCCAGGTGTAAAACTCCCAAATAACTATTTTACACCCCCAAACACTAAAATTCTAGCAAGATTTGGGTATGTGTTCCTAAAAATAAATTAGAACATAGGTTACTTAAATTTAGAAGTTACGGCCAAAATGGGCAAATGCCCTTTTCACGCAAACAATCCAATGTTTTGCCCCCTTTCCTAAACTAATTACGGAAATGCCCCTGTTTTGAAACTCGATTTTCTCAAAATCGAGTTAAGCCCTATAATGGCGTTTTTAAGGAGCCTATAGTGACGTTTTAAGGACCTATAGTGGCGTTTTGGAACTCGAGCTCCATGAACTCGAGTTATAGGTAAAAAATAATAATAATAATTGCCTATAACTCGAGTTCCAAAACGTTACTGTAGGTCCTTAAAACATCACTATAGGCTCTTTAAAACGCCACTATAGGGCTCTAGAATTTTTTTTTTCAAAAAACTCGATTTTTAGAAAATCGAGTTACAAAATATGGGCATTTTCCTAATTAGTTTGGGAAATAGGGCAAAACGCCACTTTTTTTGCGCGAAAAGGGCATTTGCCCATTTTCTCCTAGAAGTTACTATAGCACATATGTAAAACTATAAAATCTTATTTTATTCCCCTCTCTCTTTTGACTCTCTTTCTCTCATTTTCTGATTGTCTCTCTTCTCTTAGTTCTCTGCCTCTCACTCTCCTACTCTTTCTTCTATCTCAGCTCTCCTTCTCTTACTCTTTGACTCTGTCTATCCCGCGATTTGGGGTGGCAGTAGATTGGTGAGGCTATGGGTGGCGGTGGATTAGAAAGGTTGTGGGTTATTGTGGTTCGGTGGTGGTGTTGGTTAAGTGGGTGGTTGATTTGGTTTCAATGGTGGCTAGTGGGTTGCTAGTTTGATGGTGTCTAGTATTTTAGTGGTTGGTTTGTTGTGGAGAGAGAGAGATAGAGGAAGAGATGGAAGAGAGAGTGTGGACGACTAAATTTCTCGGTTCGAAATAAATCAAACAAGTAAAATAGTTTCACAAATGCGAATTTGTATTGATGATTGTGGTATAATTCTCTGTGTTTACAAAAGAGTTATCCTCTGATTCGATCTCCTTGAAAGACTTGTTGATTAGAATCGTAATAATGTAATTTTGATTTGAACACAAAATATCCTTCAATTTGGTTGATGGATGGATCGAAGATTGTTGAAACAGAATTACAATGAATCTCTGGCTATGAGCTTGTTAGAAATCCTTTGTTCTTCACGTTCTTCGCGTTCTTCGTGTGTTCTTCGTGTTCTTGGTGTGTTCTTCGTCTTCGAAGGTTTGTGGTGGAAGTTCTTCGGTGCTTTAGAGGCTTGAATCCGTAGAGCTTCACTGATTTGTGATTTGTTGAGGTTTCTGGAGGCTTTTGAGCTTGATTCCAGTGAACTTCGAGATCTAAGCAGATCTTTTGGATGATTCTGCTTCGAATGTTCTTCGTGTTTGAGGGTTGAAGTTCTTGAAGTTGCTGAAGGCTTCAGGGCTTGATTCCAGCAGAGCTTCTGGACTTCTGAATCTTCTCTGATGCTGCTTGTGCTTCAGATGGCTTGGTGCCCTCCTAAATGTCTCAGGAAGGCTTCTATTTATAGGAGTTTTGGGGTGGATGAGCGACACGTGGCGGAGTCTGATTGGTGACACATGTCACAGTCTGATTGGTCCGCTTATGTCATCGCTTACACGTGCGAGGTTGCTTGGGTCATCGCTTACACGAGCGAGGTTGCTTGGGTCATCGCTTACACGTGCGAGGTTGCTTGGGTCATCGCTTACACGAGCCGATGCATGATTGGTTCTTGCATGACACTTGGCAAATTTCTGTTGGCTTCTGAATAGTGATAGTAAAACCTAGTAGCAGTATGTGGCGCTTTGTAATTGGCTGTATTTTGTGGACTTGGTAGTATGACGTGTCAGCTTGTGATAGGTCGGGAATTTTCCCTCTCTACAAATGCCCTCTCGAGACTCGTTCACGCACACAGTTTTAGAGTGTGGTGTGGGAATGAGTTTCGAAAATAGAATTTTTGCACTTGGCTCTTCAAATGAAGTAATTAAAGGTGGTGGAGCTTTCAGCAGGATGAGATAATTTTCGAGGAGTGGACCCACCCATATGAAAGGCTTTGATGAGACCGAAAAGGGGTCTGCCTGTATTTGAATGTACTTGCATGACCGAGCCTTCTCAGCAGAGATTAAGTCAAAGTAATTTCAGAAGAGTATTTTGGTACTTAGTTGGTGAGGCTGAAAGTTATTTGCAAGAAGTTGGATGTACTTGCAAGATTGAATCATTTCAGCAAAGGTTAAGCTGAGGTAATTTCAGAAGAGTATTTTGGATCATTGGCGGCGATCACAGGGTGTAGAAGATGGGGAAGAGGTGGAGATGTTGGTTGGAACATACGCCACCATGGTACTGGCCCTGTATGTTGGGGACTCTCTGGTGTAGGTGTTTCTAGGAAGTACACCTTTGAATATGGGACTGACTGTATGTTGCATGGGTTCTGACAGCAAGTCGTAGAATGTGCATGCGTGATGGGACCATGCCGACAGACGTTAAGTTGAAGTAATTTCAGAAGAGTATTTTCTAAAATTCTTCAAGCTGATTTTAAGTTGGAGTAATTCCAGAAAGTGTGTTTTGAGGTACCAGCAACGATGACCTTTGGGTTCCACAGCGGTGGGGAAATGGAATATGGCTTTGGTAACCATTTACCGGCTCCAAAGGCTAAACTCTGATGAGTTTGTGCCTTGAAGGTTGTTTCAAATGTTGGATGGAAGACAATTTGTAGGATACCCCAACACTTTTTACCATCTTCATTTACTGCTTCTTGTTGGAAAGGCACAAAAGAATGAAAGATGGGGCTAACTTGTGATTCTGGTCTTAGAAACCAGCCAAGTTGCTGTTTGTTCCGAATCACTACCTCTGCTGGAAGACCAAGCAATTGGAGAGAGATTACAAAAGCCCTGAGCCTAGGAACAAGTGTATCAGCTGGACTTGGATTTCCTGGCCAACCAAATCTGAGGAAGCATGGAACCTCAATGCAGACCTTGTTATGAGTAATTTTATGGACAACTCTGGTTGTTAAGGGGAGAAACAAAATTTGTTTAGATCTCAAAACTACAATGATGTTGTGAAGAGGGTTTCTACCGAACCATGAGAGAGTTGATTTCAAACGGATTATGAAGCAATATTGGTTGCTAAATGTTGAGAATGATAAGGCCATAGTGAGAAATGGCCGTGAGAGGGAGGACTTGAAAATTTGAAAGAAGCAAATTTTCATTTCATGACTCAGTGTGTTTTTCTTGATGAGTTTTTCATGGATCCGGCCCTTCTATTTATAGTGGAGAGACGAAGAATGGTGGATGGATAGTTGAGAATGGCGGATGTGAATTTTTGGTGAGACCGGTGGATGAGAATGGTAGGTGAGAGACCGGTAGAGAACGAGAATGGTAGGTTGGAATGTTTGGCACCGAAAAGGGAATGGTGGGTTGGACGGGTGACCCGATGTAATTTCAAGCTCAAGACACACTTGTGAGAGTTCATTTGTACTTTAGAAGGAAAGCCTTGATGAAGTCTGGAGAATAACCCTGAGGGGATCCAAACTAAATGGATGAATCTCAAATTTTGATATTGAGAGCTTTAGTTTGGACATTGTCAGTACTTTGGAGATGTGAGTAAGATTGGTGATCTCCAAGTCACGAAAAACTATGCAGGACAAGTCTGGCTCGAAAATCTTGACTTTGGGTTGATTTCAACACAAAAGACAACTATCTTGGGATTGAGTTGTTTGTGCAATTTCCGAGTCTCAAATGATGGAACGGACTCCAAAATTGGAATGTACGCGAAAAATTGTGCAAGATAGGTCCATCTTAAAATTTTGACTTTTGGTCAATATTTACGCAAAAGTCAACTTTTTTGGAAATTGGACGTTTGCACAATTTCCGAGCTTCGAATGAAGAAACGGATCCCAGAATCGGAATGTACTCGAAAAACTGAGTGGGACAGGCCCCTTTTGAAAATTTTGACTTCTTGGTCAAAGTCAAAGCTCAAACTTGGTCAAAGCATTTTCTTTTCTTTTTTTTCTTTTTTTTTGCAGGCGGTTCGGACCGGGTCAGATTTCCGGGTCGGTCAAACCGGATAAGATGACGTCATGCATGACGTCACAGAGCTGAGGCGCGTGTCAGCACTTAGCGCGTGGAAGCGCGTGGCGCGTGTGTTAGAGGTGCCGGCGCGTGTAAGCGCGTGAGGACTGAGGGAGGCGCGTGAGATGGCGCCGGAACTTCTGGCGGCGCGTGGACCTCGTTTGGGCCTGAAATTTTCAGGTTTTGTTGATCTAAAGCCGTAGAAGACCATGGCATTGTCTGTTTTCTGAAATTGTGAACAGATTTTCACAGTTTTGAGAAATTAAACAGTTGGTTACCGCGAGCTTTTGGCGGCGCGTGGCAGCGCGTGGTAGTTCCATTGATGGTGATATTTCTGGGTTTTGTAGGTCGAAGTCCGTTTAAGGTCTCTGTGGGTTCAGTTTTGTGAAATCCTGAACAGATTTGCACAGATTTTGAAAGACTACTCCGCTGGTCACTGTGAGTTCGTGGCCGCGCATGGGAGCACGTGGATAGTCTACTGAGTTTGATTTTTTTCTGGGCCTTTGCAGCTTGAAGTCCTTAGAAGATTTATGTGGATTGACTTTTGTGAAATCTTGTCAGAAGTTTTAGAAATCCGGAAGAGGAGACGGCAGGCATTGTTAAACTTGTTGCCATTTCAGTCTACGTTGTGGTTCTGACAGTGTTTGACATCCTAGGCAGATTTGGTTAATCAGCAAATATCTCTGCTTTCAAGGTCGGCAGCACAAGTTGCGTTGAACAATATCTGGGCTAGAACTTCATCCCAGGTCTAGTGCAGTATTTTTTTAGTTAACACGTGTACTTTTGCAGGCCTATAAGCACTTTTTTCCTGAGGTCTAGTGCAGTATTTCTTGACTTTGAGTGCATTTGAGTTGCAAAGTCTGACTTCAAACATTACCTGTTTGGTGTCAGCATTTAATGGCTTGCCAGCTCTCCTTTTTCTTTTTGTTTGTTATCCAAGAAGTTCTCTATATAAAGCCACCCAAGGCATGCACTAATCTGTACAAGCAGTCTTCAGTGGGTAGCATGATACGTAGTGAAATTATGCTTCTTTTTTTTTTTTTCTTTTCTTTTCTTTTCTTTTTTTTTTTTTTTTTTTTTTTTTTTCACATGCTTGGTTTGTACTAACTTCTCCTTTTTTTTTTTCACAGGCTAGAGATTACAATTGAAGTTCTCTCTTTCTCTGATTTTTTTTTTTTTTTTTTTTTTTTTTTTTGTTTAGACGTGCCATGAGATTTTCTTCTGACAAGTTCTTTGTTATTGCTCATTTTTGTTATGCAGCAGGCTTTCCTTTATTCTTTGGGCTTTAACATCGAGCTTTACACCAACGTTCTTATAGCAACAGTCATCTAGGCAACAATGTTATCAAAGGTGTTCATGATTCAATGATGCTATTTCTAGTACTTGACCTTGGAGTTGTACTGGCCTTTGTCTTGGCAATGAAGCTATACCAACACTTGTCTTTCCAACATAGCCATCTCAACGGTCCTTGCAACGTAGCCACATCAAATGTCTTTACCATGAAGCCGTGCTAGCATTTGTCCTTGTACGGAAGCCATATTAACACTTGCCTTCACAATGAAGCTACATCCATATTTTTCTTCGCATTGAAGCCATGTCAACACTTCATTTTGCATTGAAGTTGCACCAACGTTCATCTTTGCCGTGAAGCCACACTTCATATTGCATTGAAGTTGCACCAACATTCATCTTTGCCGTGAAGCCATGTCAACACTCCACATTAGCACTGAAGTCACATTGAAGTTGCATCAATATTTCCACTGAAGTTGTGCCAACATTCATCTTTGCTGTGAAGCAATATTTGTACTGAAGCCATGCCAACATCCATCTTTGTCATGAAGCAATATTTGTACTGAAGCCATGCCAACATCCATCTTTGTCATGAAGCCACGTTAACACTTCATTCGCACCAAAGCTGTGTCGACATCCATTTTTGCCCTGAAGCCATGACAACACTCCACATTAGCACTTGCACTCGCATTTGAAGTTGCACCCATATTTGTCTTTATAATAAAGCTACAACAACATCAATTTTTAGAGGCAATATAGCTTAGACATCGAGGTGCATAGCACTGTAGCTAGACATCAAGATTTCAAAGATGCCAACAAGACGTTGAAGATGCAAGGAAAGGCCAACAAAACCTTGAAGATGAGGGGAAGAATGATGCCAATACTTTGAAGATGTCAGAACATGCCACCAAGAATTTGACACTGCATGAACATGCCCATAGAGGAGAGATGATGCAACACCGACTTCGGATATATAATCTATCATCATTCTGGAGGAAGTTGACGCCATCCAAATTTCAGAGACATGATGTAAAATGACACCGCTCAGAAGGGAGATGATGTGGTTCGAATTTCAGAGCTATGAAGTGGCTCAACCTAGAAGAGAGGCGATGTAGCTTAGACTTGCAAGGTACAAGAAGATGCCCCCAGGAGATAAGTGATGCAAAGCGTAGGAGAATGTCCATAGAAAATGAGCAATGCCATGCAGACTTTATTTCTTGCAAAAGAGGTTGAAGATTTTATTTTGCTCCATGACCAAGAATCAACTTATGCTTATCATCATTTCAAGGAAAGCTAAGCAACGTCAACTCCTTACAGTCTTCATCTTTGACTACAACGGTCTTCAATCACCCTATTGGGCAGTTGACTACCTTTAAGCAATGCCTTGCCAACCAAAAGGACCTTAAAAGCATATTGACAACCGTTGCAAGATTCTTCAAGCCAGACTGACAATCCTTCTTCTTTTCATGTGACTGCACTTAGTGACAAGCACAAAGCTGCCTACGTACCCCGGAGAGGGATCAAGTCATCACGTAGTTCAAAAGATTTTTTTGTTGTTGTTGTTGTTTTTTTTTTTCTTTTGTTTTTTTTTTTGCAAAAAAGGGGGGCTCAGTGTGTAATAATGGGTATCACCACTAATCGAACCCGAGACCTCTCAAGGGCGACTTGGGCATCCAACCACTACGCCACACTAGCAATTGGTGACATAGAGTGGGATTAATTCCTTCTTATTGGTACGCTTTCAGAAGTAATGGAAAGACATCATGTACTCTTGCAGCGTTACAGTGGGTAGTTTAAGCTCTTGCCGAGGAGCAATCCTCGATGTTCAAGCGTAGGAGTGTTTAAGGAACTTCCCATTGGTGGGGCCGATCCTTATGTCATCATTGTCAATCAATTTGTAAGCTTGGTTGGTGTTTGCCCCTTGCCTGAGAGTTGGAAGTACATCACAAGCAACGGTCACATGGTTTGACCCGACAACTTCATTGAAGTCTAGATCAATCTTGTTTTCTTTGGCAAGCTTCATGATTTGTTCTTTGAAGACGAAGCATTTTTGGATTGGGTGGCCAATGATGCGATGATATTTGCAGTAGTTAGGGTTATCAACTTTTTCCATGTCTTCCGGCCGCTTGCATTCTGGCAATTCAATCAGCTTTAATTGCAATAGTTGTTCTAAGATGTTTGGCACATCTTCATCGGGGAACGGATATACTTTTTGCTCACGTTCCTTAAAAGTCAGATGACGCATCTCGCTCTTTTGCCATCCTTCAAGTTGTTTTTCATTTGCATTTACTCCTCTTCTTGGAAGCTTGACTTCGGCAATGTTAACAACCATTGGGTCTTTAAGGCTGACTTTTGCATTCCTATCATTCCTCCTTACTTCCTTTACGCTTTCCTCAGGTATGGGAGGCTTTGTATTCCCACGGCTAGCAATGCTCAGCTCCATGTCATGCGCACGAGTTGCTAACTCTTCAAATGTTCGAGGTTTTATCCCTTGAAGGATGTAAAGAAGTCCCCAATGCATGCCTTGGATGCACATCTCTACAGCAGAAATTTCAGAAAGTCTATCCTTGCAATCCAAGCTCAAAGAACGCCACCGATTGATATAATCAACGACGGGCTCATCTTTCCACTGTTTGGTATTGGTAAGCTCCATCATGCCTACCGTGCGCCGTGTGCTGTAGAATCGGTTAAGAAACTCTCTTTCAAGTTGTTCCCAACTATCGATTGACTCAGGTTCTAAGTCTGTATACCAATCAAAGGCATTCCCTTTTAGTGAACGGATGAACTGCTTTACAAAGAGGCCTCCTTGAGTCCCTGCATTCTCACAGGTTTCTACAAAGTGAGCCACGTGTTGCTTAGGGTTTCCTTTGCCATCAAATTGCAAGAACTTGGGGGGTTGATACCCATTTGGCATCCTCATGTTATCGATGCGCTTTGTATAGGGTTTCGAATATATGAGAGAACTTGTAGAAGAACCTCCATATTGTGCTCGAATGGTATTCGTTATCATGTCTTGCAATTGTTGGACAGATATCGAGGCCATTGAGGTGGAATGTCCATGTTGAGAAGTGCCTTCACCTCCTTTTCCTTTATCAACCCTGGGGTTTTCTCCTTTTAAGGTAAAGCTAGGTGGGTGCTCAGGACCAAGACTTGATTCACCCGAATCTTGTACCTCCAGCTTGTTCATTAGGGTTGCAATTTTGACATCCTTTTCTTCAAGTGCTTTTGTGAGAAGGACGACCCTTTGTTCCATTTCAGCCATTTTTTCTTCCATGGTAGAGGTGTTAGTCATCATGACTGACACAACTTCCCAAGATGATGGAGAAGAAAGTAATTTGAAGTGAGCACGTGAAATTTCATCTTTTGGGTTCCCTTTGATGGGAGAGAAATCGTGCGACCAACTTCTCACTACAAGAAATCTGGGTATAGGCGACGTTTGTAAAACGTCACTAAAAACCCAAAAAACGTCACTATAGACACAAATGGTCTACAGCGACGTTTTTTTTTGCGACACTAAAAAACGTCGCAATAGAGCCGTCGCTATAGGTCTATTGCGACGTTTCTAAAAACGTCGCTATAGGTGTCTCTTTAGTGGCGTTCAAAAACTTTTAGTGACGTTTTATAAAACGCCACTAAATAATATAACATTTTCGTAAATAATGTAAGAAAATACATTTAGTGACGTTTTATAAACGTCGCTAATAATCACAACAATAGCGACGTTTCAAAAACGTCGCAAAACCTGCTCATTTTTAAAAAAAAAAATATATTAAAAATGCTATGTAAACCTACTTAAAATTCAACAATAACTAACATAAGCCTAAAATTAGCTTATAATAGATTAAATATACCTATCATCAATATTCCACAATATCAAATGTCCACATTAACCATAGATTCAATACATGTATCATCTTTAATTGAGCAAAACACTTGTCTACTTGCCAAAAAAAAAAAAAAAAAAACCACCTAAACTATGACAATATTAAACAAAGTAGAATACTTTCAAAATAAATGGGGTTGTAACAAAACACTTGTCTACCTACACCAAAAAAAAGAAAAAAACAACCACTCAAACTATGACAATATTAAAACAAAGTACAATTGAAAAATTCAAGATCTACATTATAGAAAAATTGTAGAAAAAAAAAATACAAGATTTACAAACTTATACATAAACTTACAATGATTTAGCCTTTGATGCTCAGGTCTTTTTGCTCAAAAATGCAAATTTGAATAAGAGTTTTCTGTACCAAAATCCAACCAAAACAAGCAAACAACAAAAATTAGCACAAAAGTTCCACATCCCATTAAAGAAAAACGAAATCAAAGCAAACCCATAAACCAAAACACAAAGCCTCCATGACCCATTTAAAAAAAACAAACCAAAGCAAACCTATAAACTAAAATACAAAGACTTACACTTTAAAGAAACTTGAACACCAAAAAAGAGGAAAAAATGTATGGAGCTGGCAGTGGGTAGTGGCTAGAGAGGGAAGAGATTGTAGATCGATGGGTCAGCAGTGGCAGGGGCAGCAATGGTTGCTTTTGGCTAAGTGTGAAAAGGTGGGGAGTAGAGAGAATATGGAAGCAAGAAGGAAAGTTTGTCTGAGAAAAAAAAACAAAAGAATGATAAGAAGGAAAAAGGAATGAAAAAATGTGTAGGAAAAGGAGACCAAAAATAAAAATAAAAATAAAGAAAGGACGAAATGGTGGGAATTTTCCCACTCAGTGAAATTTTGAGTGGGAAAAGGACAAAAAGCAGACCATAAAAAAAAAAAAGACAAAACGGTGGGAATTTCCCACTCAACATTGGAAAAGGACAAAATAGAGACCAAAAAAAAAAAAAAAAACAGCGGGAACTTTCCCACTCAGCGAAATTTTGAGTGGGAAACGGATAAAAATTTTGGTGAAAAATATAGCGACGTTTTCAAAACGTCGCTATATGTTTCCAAAAAACGTCACTATATGTATTCCCAAAATTTTTTGGCCTATAGCTGGGTTGTTCTTTAATAACTATAGCGACGTTTTGAAAAACGTCGCTATAATAAAAAATACGCCACTAAAACTGTACTTTTTGCGACGTTTTAAGAAACGCTGCTATTGTTTTGGGTTATAGCGACGTTTTCAAAAAACGTCACGAAAGGTTCACTCTTTAGCGGCGTTTTTTAAAAACGTCACAATATACTACTTATAGTGGCGGATTTAAAAACGTCGCTAAAAAAAACGCCGCCTAAACTCAGATTTCTTGTAGTGTCTTGTGAAGGAAGAAGGGGATTTGCCCCCATACTTGATGTGTTCCAAGGTGGAGATGTCCTTGTTGATGACCTTGTTTCTTGTAAGAGGGTCTAAGGAGATGATTGTCTGGACCTTGGCTTCCTTGGTTGATTGAAATTGAAGTTGATTGTTTGCTTTAGGTTGGCTACAATTGATTGCACCAATGTAGTTGTTGGTGGTAGCCATACCAAGTTTAGTTGAAGTAGCTGTTGAAGCTTGAATGTTCTTGCTAAAGGCCATTGAAGTTGATAGCAAGATGTTGATGATGATTTCTTTGAAGGAGAATGAGATGAGAGGCAGAGAAGTCCCACTGGGCGTGCCAGAATATGTGGACGACTAAATTTCTCGGTTCGAAATAAATCAAACAAGTAAAATAGTTGCACAAATGCGAATTTGTATTGATGATTGTGGTATAATTCTCTGTTGATTACAAAAGAGTTATCCTCTGATTCGATCTCCTTGAAAGACTTGTTGATTGGAATTGTAATAATGTAATTTTGATTTGAACACAAAATATCCTTCAATTTGGTTGATGGATGGATCGAAGATTGTTGAAACAGAATTACAATGAATCTCTGGCTATGAGCTTGTTAGAAATCCTTTGTTCTTCACGTTCTTCGCGTTCTTCGTGTGTTCTTCGTGTTCTTGGTGTGTTCTTCGTCTTCGAAGATTTGTGGTGGAAGTTCTTCGGGGCTTTAGAGGCTTGAATCCGTAGAGCTTCGTTGATTTGTGATTTGGTGAGGTTTCTGGAGGCTTTTGAGCTTGATTCCAGTGAGCTTCGAGATCTAAGCAGATCTTTTGGATGATTCTGCTTCGAATGTTCTTCGTGTTTGAGGGTTGAAGTTCTTGAAGTTGCTGAAGGCTTCAGGGCTTGATTCCAGCAGAGCTTCTGGACTTCTGAATCTTCTCTGATGCTGCTTGTGCTTCAGATGGCTTGGTGCCCTCCTAAATGTCTCAGGAAGGCTTCTATTTATAGGAGTTTTGGGGTGGATGAGCGACACGTGGCGGAGTCTGATTGGTGACACATGTCACAGTCTGATTGGTCCGCTTATGTCATCGCTTACACGTGCGAGGTTGCTTGGGTCATCGCTTACACGAGCGAGGTTGCTTGGGTCATCGCTTACACGTGCGAGGTTGCTTGGGTCATCGCTTACACGAGCCGATGCATGATTGGTTCTTGCATGACACTTGGCAAATTTCTGTTGGCTTCTGAATAGTGATAGTAAAACCTAGCAGCAGTATGTGGCGCTTTGTAATTGGCTGTATTTTGTAGACTTGGTAGTGTGACGTGTCAGCTTGTGATAGGTCGGGAATTTTCCCTCTCTACAGAGAGATAAGTAATTTATATTATTTAATTGGGTTGTATGTAAAAATATGAAATGAGATGTTGTGTGTATTGTTAAATAAATTATTGAGGTAGTTTTTTAGATTGTAACATGGGTATTTTTTGACAACTCCGAATGCCAATGCTCTTATAGCTTTTGGGAGTGAAAAAAATTTAGAATGTTTTTTTTGTGAAAAAATTTTCATATTTAAAGAGGTAGAATATGTTGGAGTATGGAGGGAGAATAATTTAATTTCTCATATATTTTTCATTAAGAAATTGTGTGTGTGTGTGTGTGTTTTTTTTTCCTCCTCTTTTCAATTTGGCCAATTTAATGGCATGATTTCCAAATCATTGACATTTGGCAGCAGAAGGTAATAAAATTTACCCGTTCTTCTGAATTGATTTTGCTTTAGTTCCAAACCCTTTTGGATTAATTTTAATGGGGTAGTTTGGAGGGTTGGTTTATCTTCGAATTCCAATTTGCATACATTGTCCTCCTTGAATTCCCATTAGGGTCAAATAAATTCAAGGAGAACTCCCAAAAAAAAAACAAAGTTCAAGAAGTACATTTCTTTTAATACAAGGAGTAATTTTCATTATTGTATGATGTCATTCTAGACTAACCTGATGTTGGTACCTAAAACCACTTATCTGGTTATATGCCTCACAGTGCCTCTAGCCTAACTCGGGCTTAAACGGGCTAACAAGAGTACGGGCATAGTAGTTAGAAGCAAATACATGTATACGGGCTTTACAATAGCTAGAAATGTACCTGCACACAATAAATATTCAAGAATATAAAAAAACTTAGTAAAAACGTGAATATATATATATATATATATATATATATATATATATAAACTCCCTAGGATAGTAGATATATGATGCTTTTGTTACTTCACACTTATTTACAAAACTAACAAGAGTGGTAGTGTATTGGCACTAACACTAGTTTTTTTTTGAGAATAAGGCACTAACACTTGTTGATTATATGAGTTCATCTAGTTTACATTTTCTAATACTACAAGCAATATACGGGTACTTGTTGATTATAAAAGTCAGTTCATTATCCATAAATAGAAATTTTTTCCTAAAGATTGAATAAATATATGGTCTGAATATATAATTTATATGCGGTGAAAAGAGGGATTTATTTGTTGAAAGTTAGGAGATAATACATCTGTTTAGAAGTCATATCAAATATTTGCTTTGATCTTCTGTTAGACCATTTAAAAGCCATTATTTTGGAACCATAACACCCCCACCCCCCCAAAAAAAAAAAAAAAAAAAGATTAGAAACTAAAATGGGCCATGGTTTGGTCTTTTAAAAAAGGATGCACCCAAAATAAAGCCCGGGAGCTGGACCAAATTTAACTCGATTAACAGAGAGGCCCAATATAACTACTTGAGCCCAATAAAGCAAGTACGCGATCAACAAAACAAAAACTCTCAGTCACTCCAAGCCCTGCTTTTTATTATTATTTTTATTTTGAGAAGAACTGCTTTTTATTAGAATTCCTTATTTCTGTTGATTAAATTTTAACCATAAATTTATATTACTGAAGGTATGGTAGAGATTAGAAAACTTGAAAAATATATTTTGCTATTATATATATATATATATATATATATTCATATTTTTATTTTTATTTATATTTATATTGTAGATGAAAATATTGATAACTCGCCCTTCAACTTGAGGAATACTCAAATTTGAGTATTTCTAGTGTTATATACGCTACTAACATTGAGTAATTTTTTCACAACTTCACTATAGATTTTATTTCTAATTATTTACTTATTTTTAGTTACTTAGCATGTTAGTACATCTTAGCCTAAAAGTGCTACATGTTTAGTTATTTTTACATGTAATTTAACTTTATTTTTCATCTTGTTGCACCCTTTCACCATATTTTGAAATTCAAAAAAAAAAAAAAAAGAACTCTAAAATTTGACTTTAAAACACTAAGGTAAAAAAAGTAAAAGTTTTCTCTAGAAAGAAACTTTTCAAACTCTTCATATATTTTTCTATTGGATGTGAATTTTGAAAATTTAATTGATGGAATGCATGTTTTTATTATATCCTTCATGTTTGCAAAATTTCAAGATGATGAAAGATGAATAGTTATGTCATCAATCAAATGTTTTAATTTCAAATTTTTGTGATATAAAATTATGCATAAAAAACAATTTTATTGGTTGAATATTAAATAACATTCGATTTGAACGAAATTCGACAAGTGTGTTAAGAACAAAAAGAAAATGCAATCCAATGGTTAGATTTTTTTAAATTTATGTCCAACAAAAAGATATAATAAGAGTTTGAATGGTTTCTCTCCAAATCAATTTGGAAAGAAACATTGAAAAAAAAAATCCTTTGAATACATACAAAAGTGCGTGTGAAGATGCTTAGTGTATATTAAAACAATGTTTAAGTTTTTTTTTTAATGAAAAAAGAAAAGGTTATATAGACTTGATCAAATCCAATGATCCATTAAACATCGCATACAAATAATAAGAACTATCCTTTTCAAACATATTATGAGCATGATAAGGGACTTTTCTTTTTAAGTGTCATTTTAGTTGTAACGCACGGCAAGTAGTTATAATCTAAATATAAATTATCAAATATGTATACTAATTTATGGAATTTGGTTTTTTTTTTTTTTTAACTTTCTTTTTTCAATCCTTTATTTTTGCAATGTGTCTTTTTTTATATGGAGGTATAACTATGTGTGGAGTTGTTAATGGAAGTACAATTTGATTGATAATTTTAAAGTTCTTAATTTACTTTTGTATCCTTAATTTGTCTTATTATTGAATCACTCTCAATCATAAAAAAAAAGTAGACACTAAAAGGTACATGGCAAAACTTAGTTATAGGTACATTAGGTTAGGTGCTGTATATTGGGTTTGAAAAAGATAAGAGCATTCACATAAGTATGTATAATTGTGTAAATTTAATTTATAAGTTTGTTATAAAAACGATGCGTAAATTAACACTAATACTATTTATTTTGCATTCAGTTTTTTATTATTTATTTACATATCTTAAGGATGAAGGAAAAGAGTAGATGATGGTTTTTATATTGAAGAAAGAGAAACAATTAAAAAAATCAAGAAAAATTAATATTTTAATAAAATGTAGTGTAAAATAGATAATCTGGTGTGTGTGTGTGTATATATATATATATATATATATAGTGTTTTGAAAAATGAGTATGTAAAATAGAAAAAGTAAGATTTTATGCTAAAATAGACAAATTTTTGTACAGGTTGATGTGGATGCTCTAATATTATATGTGCTTCATTAGTTAACACAAACATGTGTTTAAATTTAAGTTTAACCTTGAGGAGGATAGATTTGAAGCACGAACAATTTTTGTTGGAAACACTTGGAGGTATTAGCTAAGTTCCACTTTTATGTATACTAGAATTATGTCTGTGCATTGCATGGTTTTGGTTATAAAATTTTAGAATAATTTTATTAAAAAATAATAAATTAATAATCACTTGAGTCCAGATCATATAAATTGTATATAAAGTATTGTTTTTTGGATTCCAGCAATCACACAACATATTTATATGAAAAAGGTTCCTAAATTTAATAATTAAAAAACCTAAGGAAACTTAACCAGAGGTTTTTTATTTTCCAGAATATTTGTAGTTAGATCTAAAATGTGTTATGCACTTAAAGAGTATAAACTACTTGTTATTTTGTTTTTCAAACCTTTATTTAGAGTTACGTTTTGATACACTAATGACCTCTTTTATCTAAAGGGGATCTCCTTAAAAATGAGTGTAGAGTCGTGAAAATTTAATATTAAAGGAGTCCTAATGAATAAAAAGGATATAGACAACTGTTTGAAAAAATTATTAGTTCAAGCAAAGTTTCATGATCATATTGAGATGTGAATTCCTTTTCATCATGATGTAGATTTAATATTACTTGCTAATAGCAATCTTGTGAAGAATTGTTGATATTCACAAAATGCTATATTTAAAAAAAAATCATGAATACAATTTAAATGTGTTGTGAGTGATAAAAAATAGGTATGGATATTGATATTTGTAAAAACCAAAAATAAAAACTAATTACAGAGAATTTTTTTTTAAGTTACATGCTCATAATGTTAGACAATTTCTTTCGCACACATATAATATCATTAACAACAAAAATAAAAATGAGAAATAGTAACACAAAAATTTTACTACTCAAGAAAATGAATTTAATCTAATAACGCATATATAAACACAACACAAATATAGATGAAACCCTTGTTGTAGGAGAGAATACAAAATTTGATAATTCTTAAATAATAAATGGGTAAAGAGTAAATATTTATAAAGGTTTATATAATGGATTTTATGGATTTAAAACTGCATTTATGACTCATAAGCAAAACCTTAAATAAAAAACACAAAAACAAAGAAAAGAAATACATACCTTTAATAGTTTGGATGGTAGGTTTGATAAAGACTTCGACTATGGATTTCACAAACATCAAATTGCCTAAGTAATAAGAAAAAAAAAACAAAGGATAATTAGAGAAAAGAAGAAGAAGTTGTTGTGCCTAAGAATATATAAGAATACATTAAAAACCAGAGAATTTTCAATTGTGAGGTTATATTTCTAATCATTTTAAGAATTATAAGAGAAGATGAATTAACTTAGGATGTATGTTTATCCACACAAAAATTGAATGAAAAAAATAAAAAAAATAATTGTTGACATCAATGACATGATCGTAATGTAAAAAAAAAAAAAAAAAGGTAAACGTGAATGATGCCAATAAGGAAATAGTATAGATTTTTTTTAATCATTTTTTAAAGTTATAATCAACATAGAAGTTTAAAGTTTTCTAAAGAAGAAGAAGTTAAATTCAACATAACTTTATCCAAAAAAAAGTGATAAAGTCATAGAAGAAAAGTTGATAAGAACAAAGAAGATGATTTATTTTTTATTTTTTATTTTTATTCTTTGAGTTGGAAAGAATTGCCGCAATTTGAATTAAAAAAGAGTCATATGAATATTATGAAAGGAAAAAAAAATGTTGATATGAACGTAACATTAAAAAAATGAAAAAAATAAAGAAAAAAAGAAAACGTGATTGATGGTTGTAAGGAAATAGGATAAAAAAAAATTTCTCAAAACCTAATTATCAATGTAGAAATTAAAAACTAAAAAGAAAAAAAAAATTGTTATCAACGTAACTTTATCCAAATAAGTGATAAACTAATGGAAGAAAAGTTGATAAAAACAAATAAGATGTCATTTTTATCTAAAAGTTTATTGTAATTTATTTTTTATTTTTATTTTTTTTTGTGTTAAAAAAATTGTTACAATTTGGTTGAGCCACTTGATGCAGTAACGATTTCAATGGGATTCACATTTAGAGAAGAGAGAGTATTGAGATAGTCCATCATACGTGTATATTTTTGACACATATTATCAGGTCATACCCGAGCCCATGCACCTGTTCGCTACTACTATAAATATAGAAATAGATTCAACGTAGAAGTGGTATTTGTTTTATCTTTTCGCCCTTGTGCCCTAAAGAACTATGGAGAAGTTTTCTTTTCAACCAAAACCAAAAACATCTCCAAAACTCCCCAAACCCTCAGAAATCTTGAACGATAGTGATGCCAAAAGCCCTCAAAACCACCGAGACTCCAAACCATTAGAATACATAACCGATTTCGACCCCTCCAATGAACCCACCAAACCCAAAACAATGAACAACAACCTTGGCCTCGAATCCAAATCCGAACACGACAGAAATGAACGGCCACTGTGTGATAATTATGATGACGATCTCTTGGTGAAGATGTTGATGAAGAAGTTAAAGGAAGACGAGGAAGTCCATGACAATAAACCACCTAGCGTATTTGATCTCCTCAACGATTATATATTTCCGAGTAGGGACAGAGACAATACACAGCCAAGGCTATCTCTTCAATGATTTTACATTTACTAAATAATTTTAGGACTTGGTTTAGATCCAGTGGCATTAGACCCAATCAGATTGTGACATTTGTCCAAAAGTCAACACGTGTCACTATCTTAACGAATCTAGTGCCACTGGACCCAAGTTTGACCTATAATTTTATTGCAATATGTATCTGACATTAAGACTAGCTATTTTATGCTTCTAATTGATATATTGAATTAGTTGAGTACGTATGTACTTAAGTGTTACTAGACTAATCTTTTTGGGTACAGAATATATGTGGTCATAATTTCAGATAGAATAGAATGACCAAAAAAAAAAAAAAGTGGCTGGCCCTATGCAGTGGCGGCTCCAGGAATTTTTCTCAGGGTGTTCTTATAAGTTCCCAGAAATTTTTCCCAGGGTAGCAAAAGAATAAACAATAAACTATAAGTTTATTTGAAATATTAATAAAATTATTAATTATTGTTGTTTAGTTGTTTCATTAATTTGTTTGCCTTTTATAAACTTTAATTTGTTATATTGTTGTTTCATTAATTATAAAATTATTAATTGTTGTTTAGCATAACATAATTTAATTTGTTTGTCTTTTATAATGTATTGGTTAATTAAATTATTAATGATTGTTTATTAGTTGCTTTCCCTAATTAATTGTTGGTTAATTAATTTTTTGTTTATTAGTTGCACTAGCACACATGCCATGTGCATTTACTTCCCCCAATTCAAATATCCCACCCGGCCCCATGTGCCAATCCACCCCTCACCCCACTCAACAAACAAGCCTCATGCCTGATGCTCCTAATCACAAGAGCCAGCTGCCAATCAGAAAATTTCACAATCACAAAGCACAATACACACAACACATTACACTAAAAGACAATTAATATCTCACCAACACCAACACACACCAACACCAACGAATAAGATAAAGCCAAAAAGTCAAAAGCATGGCAAAATATTAATAAAGTTAAAGCTTCAGCCAATCACAATTCAAAAGAATCAGATAAAGTTAGTCTTAAAGAATAAAGAGAGAGAGAGAGAGAGAGAGAGAGAGAGAGAGAGACTCTCATTCATTTCATTTAAGTGATTTTAGATAAAGAGAGAGAGACTGAGAGACTAAGAGAGAGAGTCAAAGAGAGAAAGAGAGAGAAGTTAGTAAAATGAAATACCTTGAGGGAGCACTAGAGCAGGGAGGCCTAAGACTAAGGGGCAAGCGACGAGCGATCTTCGATCGGCGAGCGAGTGACGTGACCGATCGGCGATCTCCGATCTGATCCAATGAGCGATCTCCGATGCCTGAATCCCGATGCGATGTGCTCTGGACTGGAGCTTGGTTGACCGATCTCTGATGCGGCAATGCCCGATCTGTCTATTGGCTTGTGTTGTGGTGTTGCTCTGTTGACGTTTTTGTCTTTAGGTTTGCTTTAGTGATTTCTGATTTAGTAATTTGAGGTTTCTAATTTAGTGATTTGCAGCGTATATTGGGGTTTGGTTTTTTTTTTTTTTTTTTTTTTTGAGAATCCGTGGGTTTGCTACCTCTGTAATCTATTGGGCTTGATGTTGGGCTTGCCGTCCGTCCGTTGTTTTTTTTTTTTTTTGGGCTCTTTTAGTGCTAAATTGTTTTGGATATCTTGTTTGGCTTTGGAGGCTTTATGTACAAATGGATCCTATTAGAACATTCTTGCTTCAAAAATTCAATGCAACAGCTCAAGAACGAATGAGTTGCGGTTAGTTACTCTTTATAATGTTACTTATCAAAAAATTATTCTTTATAATGTTAGATAACAATGTGCTTAACCTGTATGTTTAACACAATTTATCTTTCAATAGGGCACTTTGGAACATTTATATACGCTGTTCTGACCTTTGTTACACACAATGCATGTGAATTTCACCATATTTTCAGATTGAATTGGTTGCAGATTTCCCTTTCAGAGATTATGAATGAAGTTTATTTTAAATCTTTGTTTTTAAATTTTTTTTTTTTAAATGAGTCTCCTTTGTCTTGCTACATCATCCGGTCATATATGGCAATTCAATTCTTGCTTAGTCATCTGATTTAACTGTTTTATTTATTTTGGGCATGGTTGTGCTTTGGTTGAGTAATCAATTTTCTTTTCACATCTAGTCATGTACTATGCCTTTGGTCTAGATTGACGCTGATTTGCAACCAGGGGATGTGTTGAAGCACCTAGGATTGACGGACAATGCCAATGCCAATATGGCAAACTTAGGTATTAATTCTTTATATTTTATATATCCGCAGAAGTATATGATTTCAAAAAGCCTTTATGGATTGTGTGAGAGTTTGTAAAAGAAAGAAATTTGACAAGCAAATGTATTAACCATGACAAAGACTACACAAGCAGTCTAAAACTGTGTTTACTTCTTGGTTGTGGGTTAAAATTTTGAGAAAATTCAGCATCATGTCTAGCACTTAGGATTAGGAACTATGATTACTAGATGATTATGTGAGGAAAAGTATAAATGTAGTCGACTAATTTTTTTGTTTTTGGTTGATGCATGTCTAGAAGCCTTTTCTGCCTTGTTTCTTGCTTATTGAAGCTGTCTTTTATGTTAACCTTGTCTAATTGAAGCCATGGTCTGTCTATCCAGCAGTGCTTATTAGCTCTTTGCTCTTTGTCTAAGTTGCCTACCCAATAGTTTTGCTTTCATGTTGTGGAATTCTGTGTTTCGTTGGGTGCTTCTGTTATTGACCTTTTGTAAGATGGCCAAATGTGTAGGCAACAATATTTAGATATTTGGAACTTTGCTCCTTTTATGCTTGATGTGGACTTACTTTGTGACAGGATCATAATCTTTGTACACTTGAGGGTGTGGAATTTCAATATTGATAAAGCCGTTTGCTAGATCATTGTTTGATCGGTCTAGGGTGTGGGGGTGATGAAGAGGCAGTGAGAAGGATTTATTATATTTTATTTGATTTTATATATTAAGGGCAATTATGTAATTTCCTAATATTCTAGAATGGGCTGTGCTTATTATAGTCCATTGGATCTTACTTTGGTTTTCTTTTAAGTTTGGTTATTTAGTTGGAATTAGCAGTAAAAGCCCAAGGAGTCAAAGTCCAAGTCTTATTAAGGTTTTTAGAAATCCGATTAGGTATTAGACTTCTATTTAAAGAGTTGTAATGCTTTCTATTGAGATTATTAGTATTTTCAAAATTTAAGAGCTATGCATCTTTCTTTTATGGTTTGTGTGATGCAACCTTCTCCGAGGTGTAATGCCAAGGAACTTTAGGTGTGATGCTTAGGAAGTCCAAGTATGATTCCTAGATATTTATCTTTAATTTAATAGTACTGTTCACGGTTATTGTTCACAGCAACCCAAACCCTACTAATCCTTATTCCATTTGGAACCCCAATTATCCCTCTTATTTAGAAGCCTTTTTCCCACCAAAACCTAACCCTAAACCCTCAAAGCCCAAGTGTTACTAGATCTGCCCTAACAGTTCTAAATCAGATTTAGTTTGTTCCCCCTTGTCCTACGTTAGTTTGGTATCAACGCGAGGATTTGCAACATGTCCACACGATCAAGAAGATCGTTTAGGGGGAAATTGAGTGATTGTGAACAAGATGAAGATCATAGGGAGGATGCATTTGATTATGGAGCTTTTGCTATGGACAACTTGGAGGAGGATAAGGAGGATACTTCTCTTATTTCTGTAGTGAGATGAATTTTAGCATCCCCTAAAGTAGAGGAAGAGAATTGGAGAACTTCAATTTTTTAGATGTTGGTTCATTGTAGAAACCAAGCAAAGAAGCTTATTATTGATGGGGGAAATTGCATGAATGTTGTGTCATCTTCCTGGTTGAACGCCTTAAGCTTCCGATTGAACCTCATCCATACAAAGTGGCTTGGATAGACAAACACCTCTATAACTTTGGGTTAGGTCCTTTTATAGTAGTACTTTAGGTTAAGTAATCTGTTTGAACTCGGTGAGAGAGTGTAATTAAGTGTGTGTGTGTTTGTTTAATAGTTAGTTTTTTTTTTTTTTTGAAATTGTTTAATAGTTAGTTTGTTTCTTAAAAACAAAAACTATTAATTTTGTTATAATTTAAAAGAAAATATAAAGAAAGCTCAATAATAAAATTGACTTAATTTTAATTTTCTTTTTTTAAAAAAAAGTTAAGGGACTGCATTCACATGGAACAAATTGAACTTTGTTTAATATATAAATTTTTGTTAGAAGTGAAACTTTTATTTTTTAAGTATTGGAAGTGAACCTTCTCAAAAAAAAAAAAAAGTATTGGAAGTGAAACTTTGTTCAATAGTTAGTGGACTAAATTAGTAATTTTACAAACCAAAAGCCTCCTATACGTGTGTCATCCGTTGAGGACGAATGTGGAATTTCAAATGCCAGCTACCTCAGAAAAAGCTGGTAGCCGTTATACTCGCTGGCACGAGTTTTTATTTAATTCACCGACTAGGGGCATTCCTGGAAATATAATTTCCAATTCGACCGTTATGAAATTCAAAAACAAAAACCACTTGACCGTTTGAAAAGCCTTGCATTCCACACTGTTTTTCCTCTGTCAAAACTCTCTCTCACTCTGTCAAAACTCTCTCTCTCTCTCTCTCTCTCTCTCTCTATACAAATTCATGGCTGATCAGAGCGCAAACACATCAATCATGGAATCGAAACCACGGCACCCACTTCACCAAATCGCAGAAACACCGACCCACAAGCTTCTTCTCAAGCAATGGCTCAAGGAAGAGGAACTAATCCTTGGAAGAATCACCCTCAAAGAAACCCAAATCGACTCGGTCCGAAAAGAAATCACAATGCTCTACATCTTCTTCTTCCTCTTCCACTCCATATCTCTAGTCCTCCTCTTCAATGCCTCCTCCTCTAATGACCCACTTGGATACAACAAGCTAGCCTGCCACAGATCATGGATCCCATCACTCTGTTCCATTCTGTTTTCTCTCGGAATCATCTGGGCTGTGCGGTACAAGACCGATGTGGAGGTCCACTTGGAGAAGCTATTAGAGAGGGAAAAAGAGGATGGGAAGCTGTTGGCTAAGTGTGCTGAAGAACTGAAAAAGAAGGGGCTCGAATTCGACTTGTTGAAGGAGGTCGATGCGCTTCGAAGGGCAAAGAGTTTGCGAGTCGAGGCCAAGGAGGTCAGGAAATGGTCTGCAAGGGATTTTGTCACCTTGTTCTTCTTCACAATGTCTTGCTTTGTTCTTGCAATCACAAGGGTTATCTTGTGTAATTAGGCCTGTTTGTTCTGTAAAGGGGCATTTGTGGGGGTTTGGGTTGGATAATAGGATCTTGGCAATTTAAGTGGGTAATTTTGGGATTGGATTGGATTTTTTTGAGTTCATTAATTTGTTTTTTTTTTTTGCTAATTTTATATGGGGGCAGAAGACTTGGTTCTTTCATCAAATTGTCAGAATTTAGGTGTTGGGATGGGAAGTAAGTGCAGAACGTTCTGTTCTGCTTTTGGTGATATTGGAATTGGAAACATATGGCAAACTCATGGAATAAATATTGATTTTACTTTATGTTATTACAAGTGTTAAAATTTGATTTTGATTTTTGATTTTTTTGGTTTCTTTAAGAACTGTACCTTAGATTTCCTCAATTAAATTCAAACATATAATTTAATTGTCATATTTGAATAATTTATATTTTATAAAATTAAGCAATCAAGATGAAGGGTATAAAATCTGCTCTCCCCAAGTAGATATTGAGGATTTTCCTATGGTCTATCCTTGATTGATGAAGACACAAGGCGTTGGAAGGTGGATAAAATCAGAAGGTATTTTTTACCTTTTGAGATGGATGTCATTCTCAACATTCCACTTAGCTATACTCTGCCAGAGGATAAGATAATTTGGGTGGGTAGCAAAAGAGGCATATTCTCAATCAAGAGTGCCTACTATGTAGCCTTGTCGGTAGTGGAAAAGATGGAGGTTGGGGAAAGCTCATCCAGAGATTATAGAACCCCTTTGTGGAAGAAAATTTGGCAGCCAAAACTCCCAGCCAAGATCAGAATATTCGCATGGAGGGGCTGCCAACTAGACTAAACCTTGGAAGGAGAGGGATGAACATTGAGACAAAGTGCCCTCTATGTGAAAAGGAGCTTGAGAGTACTAGTCATGCCCTCTTATACTGCACTAAACTTTGGGATGTGTGGTGGAGCTGGAATACTTGCCCGATAAACTTTCTAGCAGAGAACAAAGACTTTGTGGATGTTGCTATGCTGATTATGAATGCAGGTACCCCCCAGGATCTCGAAATTCTCTTTGCCACGGCGTGGTGCATATGGTCTAACCGTAATTAGGTTGTCCATGAATTCCAATGTGAAACACCATCCCAAGTTTGGGGGTATGCTCAGTGAATCCAAGGTGATTACAAAGGAGCAATGACAGTGAGTCAGCTAAGGAAATTGTTAGACTTATGGTTAAGTGATTAAATTCACAATTTCCTAACAGCTTAAGCTTTTGGGACAATCGGTAATTTAACATGGTATCAGAGCAGAAGATCCTGAGTTCGATCCCTGGCTTTACTCTACCTCCCATTTAAAATGTTAAATTCCCACTTGTTGGGCCCCCACTTATTAAAGGGAAGTTTAGGCCCACAAGTGAGGGGGAGTGTTAGACTTATGGTTGAGTGATTAAATTCACCATTTCCTAACAGCTTAAGCTTTTGGGACAATCGGTAATTTAACAAAAACAGCCCCCTGAAGTTGGTTGGGCAGCACCTCCCCCTGAAGTTTATAAAATAAATGTGGATGGAGCAACAAGTGTGGAAGTAGTAATCCGTGACTGTAGAGGTTCAGTTTTAGTGGCAAGAAGCAAGGTTATGGCTGGATCATATGAAGCAGAAATTACTGAGGCTTTGACAGTCGAAGAAGGTGTCCTCTTAGCACGTGAAAGAGGACTACACCAGATTATACTAGAGACAAACTCGTTAGTAGTGGTTCAAGCAATCATCACAAGGTCAAGCCATGGAGAAGCAGGAACAGTTATTCAAGGAGTTCTTGTTTTGCTGGAGTCCTTTAGTAGCTGGAAAGTGTAGCACCTGAAAAGGGATTACAACAATGTGGCGCATGAATTGGCACAGATAGCCAAAGGTGCTGCAGAATCCCAGACCTGGGAAGGTGCAAAGCCACCGATGCTACAACATCTCCTCTTAGCTGACAGGGCGAAATGTTAAGTTTGTCTTGTTAGTTTTTTCCATGTGCTTACTGTTGTACTCCAATTTCTATTAATGAAATACCAAGTTTTCTCTTCAAAAAAAAAAAAAAAAAGTTTCTTAACGGGGACATTAGGGGCCATTTGGTACATGTGTTTAAAAACTGAAAATTGTTATTTGAAAACATTTATGAAAATACGTGTGGGTGAAAAAGTGCATTGAAATGCATGAAATGTTGTTTAAAAACTGAAAATGATTGTTTGAAAACACTAACTAAACACCTCCTAGAAAACTTGGTATTCTAGCCTTTTGATGACATCATTTACCAAATATTCCTTAAATTGGCAATCCCTTGTTGTGGATATGTTGTTGCAACTCCCTCTTTCAGGTGTAAGTAATTTAGTTAGTGGAAGTGCGGAACATTGGAAACTTGGTAATAGCCTTCTTATCAAATCATTATGGAGATGGAATGTAAAGGAAGCACATTAAGCATAGAAAACTTGCAGAGAGCATCTTCCGTTGGTATTTTCTTTGAATTTCATTATAGTAATAAGTAACAAGAGTGACAACAACAACAACAACAACAACAACAAGAATATTACAACGAGAAATGTTTCGACCACAATATTTTCATAATAAATTCTAAATGACAAATTGTTATTAGTTATAATTTAGACTCATCACTGAAATTGCACTTTGCCCAATAACAATCTGCAACCTAGGATTTTTTGTGAAAATGTTGCAGATGTATTATTTAAAATCCTTCAAAGATATTCATACTTTTATACTTCAAAAATTAATTATAATTTTTAATGTTTTTATCATGCTTCATTATTTTATTTTTATTAACTTTCTTATTTAATTTGTAAAATATGCTTAAGTCATTTCATTTCCCCCATATATATATATTAGTCAATTTTGCTAATTTGATAAATCTAATATCTATATTTTTATTTAAATTAATTACTAAAGTAATTATAATATCATCGTAGTTTGATCTTAAAAACCTTAAATCTCTCAATTCATTGGTTCTTTGAATGGTCTAGTCTGAAAACCATATTAAAAAGAAATCAGTAACAAGTCTCGGGCCTAACTTTATTTCTAGTTTTTGCTTATACTCAAAACCCGCAACCTTAATTCCTACTAACAACCATTATGACCACGGGCCCAATTACTAAACCTAACAAATTTAAGATAATCTTACATGCCAAATACCCAATTTGAATGTGTATGTTATAAACATATGTTAATTTGATTTATTTAGTTAGTTTTATTAAATATTATTACATATGTAATATTTAAATTGGTCATTGGTTTAATATATTTTGAATTTATAATTAATATACCTTTTATATATATATGTGTGTGTGTGTGTATTTATAATTTTTTTATAATTTTATTAGATGTTTATATATCTTACTATATATGATATGATACAATTCACGTTTTGATAATTATGCATATACTAAGTGAAAATATACCTAAGGTATTTTTCAATGTCTTTTTATGGGTATTCGGTTTTTGAGACCCATTTTTCTTTGTCATGGCCCATTAATTGGTAGGTTCATGTGTAAGTGATAGATAACCACTTACAATATGTCATGTCAGCATTATGGTAAAAAATTGTAAAATAGTGTGTGACACTAGAACTACCATTAACATGGTTCAATCACTTTGCTTGTACCGAGCCTTGCCCCTTGTTTCATTTCTTTTGGGGGCCTAGTCCATTTACTTATCACTCAACCTTACACTCTCATGGTGGGCTTATGATAAATCAGGATTTCGAACTTCCCCAAGGCATGGAAAGGTTCGGTCTCCTACAAGGCCTGAAGGCCTATGCCATACTCATGGTCTTGGGCCTTTTTGAACAAAGAAAAAAAATTGAACGAGCCCAAGGTATAGGGCATGACATGACATTGCACTCCAGCTTTTTCTTCATTATTCACTTTCCTTTTTTTTTTCTTTTTTGAGAAAGTATTCACTTTCCTTTTTGCTTTATATAATTCTATCCAATGTACAAACAAGTTACAAAGTACAAACAAATGTAATGTGGACTTCTTCAATGGGCAATATTTCTAGGTGTATAAATCGCTATTACCACTCAACTTGGCTCGGGTTCTAATGGTTTGATAAAATCTGAGGAAAAAAACAAACAAAAAACGAGAATTCAAACGTACGTGTTTGGTAAGGTATGATTTCAATAAATAAAATATAAAATAGAATTTGATTTATATTGGCTTGATTAACAATAATAGCAGTGTAGGTTTCATCAAGCCCAGAATAGACCAAAGTCCAATAATATTCTATATAATTTAGTTTATATATTTTTTTTTATTCCCTCAACTTTGGGGAAATTAAAGGGAGAAAATACTAGATTTTTTAGTGTGTGTATATATATATATAATTTTTTTTTTACTTCATCTTTATTCTTCTTAGTTTGTTAAAATTTGAATAATGTCTAATTGAATTCTTACCATAATGCCAACAGGGGGCTTGGTTGAGTGGGTAAGGCTCGGACACTTCGTGCAACACACCTAGGTTCGAGTCCCGCTGCCCGCAGGTTTTCGTTGATGGATAAACTTAATGGTGAGGTGTACTCACAAAGTGGAAGTGGTATAGAAGGGCCCCCAAGATCGGGCTACCCCGACCGAGGCCACTGGCTCCCTGCCCGGGGGTGTAATATGACCATAAAGACCCCCTTTTTTTTGCTCTCAAAAAAAAAAAAAAAAAATTCTTACCATATATTTTTTTCTATTGTCAATATATGTAGTACTTCTTTGTCTTATCATCTTAGCAACCAAACAAGATGGGGATTAAAATGATATACAATCACTTAGCGCCAAAAGTACCATCTACGTGCCAACTGTACACATTTAACACTCCAAAAACTTGCCCAATCATGCTATAAACATTTATCTTCTGCAGAAAATAAACGTTCTTTGCAAGCTTCAGCATCTATTTAGCATTTACCAACTCAAATTCCACCAAATAACCCAATTCAACAAATTAAAGAGCCCCAGATGTGCCAAATACTATCAAGAATCTGCTTGATGATGATAATAATGACATACGGAAATGATATGACAGTAAAGGTTTGGCATTTCACCTCATTATATCATTTGTGTTTTTTTTTTTTTTGAGTAAAATATCATTTGTGTTTGATTCTGCATAATTCTGAACTCTTTAAACAAAATTAATTATTGTAACATGGTCTCATCAAAAGTGGTTTTAAAATTAATTATTAGCTACGAAGTCGTAGTGAGTTCCAGTTAGCTCAACTGGTAAAGTCTCTGATGGTTGAATAAGAGATCTGGGGTTCAATCCCCGCTTACACCAAAAACTGATTGGTGTCTTGGTCTGATGATAAAGAACTATCATCAGGAGCGGACGCCATAGGTTGAAACTCTATCTCAAAAAAAAAAAAAAAGCTACGAAGTCGTAAATTCATTTGCCAAAGAAAAACTTATGACATAAACATCATGTGTAAAAATCATGTAAACTACTTTATTAACTTGAATTATAAATAGTCATGAAGATATTAAATACCCATCACTAATCTTCATTGGGTCACATTGTATAGCCTGTAGTGATCACCAAGACGGTATATAATATTTAGGGGGAACAATTTGGGATGTGTTGGAACAGAGGGAGAGGGGAATCCATCCAAACATAGGGTTAAGGTTTTAAAATTAAGATTATATGTTGCAACGGAATTGAAATTACTTGGTATTAATGTATTAAAATTTGGTGCCAATTAGGCCCCATGAAATCTTGTGTATCTATGATATGAAGGAATTTGTTCATGATATGTTAAATTATGTAATATTGTAGTACATGTTTGCTGCTTAACTTATTTTTTATAAGTTTGATTTTTAAACAAATAAGTTTAACTTTTTATTTGCTAAAATCACTTTTTGTATCACAATTAAGCAACTAAGTTAGTCAAAGTGGGATAATACTTACGTATTCCAAGAGTATTGCACCCGAACTATTTAATAATTTTCCGTCAAAGTGGCATATATAGTATAGTCAAGTTCTAACTTTTATGAAAATGAAAATATTAAGAAATTAGGTATTAAATGAATTAAATTAAATTTCAAATTAACATATATTGCATTTAGTTTCCATGTTATAGTGCCAACTTTCAAGCTTGACTCTTTCATACAATTTCTCCTTTTTGCAGGATTTGAAAATTATTGGGATATTGGAGAAAACTATATATAGAATCAAAAATTTTATATACATAAACATTCACTTATACATGAAAACAATCTTGATTATATATTTTGACATTCAAAAAAAGAAATTTGTTCTTGAATATATATTTTAACATTCAAAAAAAGATATTCATTTTATTTTATCCAATCAAGTATGTTGGAAAAACTTAAATATCTAGTGCATATTTATTTATGGCTTGAATTCGTAGAAGTCATTTGTTTTTTTGTAAGAAAAGATATACTACTTGTCGTGGTACGTGGTATATAATAATAGACATAACAGATACAAATATTTTGTTATAAGCAACTACTCAATACGTCAGGTGTGATTTCTAAAATTATGTATTAACATAAGCAAAATTGTGCAAAGCATGAGACTTCAACTAGTATGGTATATAATAAGTCTAATCATACAAAATATTTCACAACTACCAATCTAACAAGTAGTTATTAATAAGTCAATACAAACTTGACAATTCAACTATTCTTAAGAATGGTTAATAACATGTGAATTTTAGTTAGTTCAATTAGAAAAATGACAAAGTTTAGTTATAAAATTAGTTGTAGCTTAAGGTTATAACCTTACTCAATAAAATAAATATTACTACATATTTTGAAAATCTAATCGTTGAATTATATGTTATTTACGCTCTTAGTACACACGTAAAATTTTATATCAATCAGATATTATTTACTATATGATCTATAAGTTTATATTTTATACATAATTTTAAACTACAAAAACTTATAATTTAAACAATTTATTGATGATTTAACTATTAATTTTTCCTCTCCTTCCTCCAACCAAACATCCATCCACAAAATTTTTTTTCTCACCCATTTTCTCTCAAATTTTTTTTTTTTTTTTCATCTTTCCTAAAATTCACCCAACAAAGAGGACTCTTAACCCAAAAAAAAAAAGAAAAAAAAAGTTAGTAGCGTTTCTAATTACCATTCCAATCTCAACGGTTACCTTGTCCCGCTTTTAACTCAAAAACACGCTTCCCTATTTCCCCATTCGTAGAAATTTCCTTCTACTTTTCCTTATTTCCTCAGAAAGAACTCAGAACTCAGAAATCCGAATATTTAAATCTGGACCCACCACACACGCTCACACCGGACCCACATAAATCCAACGGTGATTAACGCTTACTCGCTTCAGTGCAAAAGATCAGCACCGTCCATTCATTCCTCCATATATCTTACCCCCCAATCAAACCCAAATCCAGAATTCAACAAATCCCTCTCTCTCTCTCTCTCTCTGAAAAAGCAAAACCCTAGAATTCGAAATCCGATTCCCAAATTTTCAGCCATGGGAAACACAGAGAAGCTTCTGAACCAGATCATGGAGCTGAAATTCACATCCAAATCGCTCCAACGCCAGGCCAAGAAATGCGAGAAGGAGGAGAAATCCGAGAAGCTGAAGATCAAGAAAGCCATGGAGAAAGGCAACATCGACGGAGCTCGAATCTACGCCGAGAACGCAATCCGGAAACGCACCGAGCAGATGAACTATCTCCGCCTCGCCTCTCGCCTCGACGCCGTCGTGGCTCGCCTCGACACGCAGGCGAAGATGTCCACGATCAACAAGTCCATGGGGAACATCGTGAAGTCCCTCGAGTCCTCGCTCGCCACCGGGAATCTCCAGAAGATGTCCGAGACCATGGACTCGTTCGAGAAGCAGTTTGTGAACATGGAGGTCCAGGCCGAGTTCATGGAGAGCGCGATGGCCGGTTCCACCTCGCTGTCGACGCCGGAAGGGGAGGTGAACAGCTTGATGCAACAGGTGGCGGATGATTACGGCCTCGAGGTCTCCGTCGGGCTGCCTCAGCCGGCGGCGCATGCCGTGCCGACGAAGGAGTCCACGTCGGAGAAGGTCGATGAGGATGATCTGTCGAGGCGGCTCGCCGAGCTTAAGGCCAGAGGGTAATAATGGTTTGTTGGGTTTTGATGAGAATTTGGTGATACTTATTATTATTATGTGAGAATGTGATATGTGTATGATTAGTTACTGAGGAATGTTAAATACGGTGAATGTTAATTTTTATATTCTGTAAATTTTACTCAATTCGGATTCCAGTTATCGTGATTATGTGTGTGTGTTTGTGATGAAATTTGCATTTGGTGAAAATTGATGATATGAGTGTTGTTGATGACTGACTGGTTGTTCTGTGAGACTGTGAGGATTGTGAATTACAGTTGACGATTCTTGTTTTATTCTGTAAATTTAGCTTATTGCCTTAAAAATGGTATTTGAGTTTGCTTCTTGTGGTGAAAGAATGTGTTGCTTGTGTAGATCGAGTGAATTGGGTGTCTGGGTTTTTTATGTGTGCAGGAAGTTTGGTGTGGGAGAAAGTTGGTATGTCTAGATTTGATTGAAGAGGGATCTAGGTATTTTGTCATGGTTGAGTACTGATGTTTATGTTTGGTTTGTTTTACACTGATGCTATGAAAAAGTGTATGTAGTATCTGGATTATGGGTTGGTATGGTAGGTCGGCAGTGGTGTTTTTTGTCTGGTGTGCTTAAGTGCAGCTATATTTTATGATTACTCTGATTTATACTTATGATGACCAAGAAGATGTAAATGCTTGCCTTTCAGTTAAGAGTATATGTCAAAAATCTTGGGACGTCTTTGTTTCTTTTTAGTCAGTTTTGTATGTTGTTTTGTACTAGTTATGTTTTAGTGCCAACTGTGGGACTAGATGATGGATTTTCACGGGGGTTGAAAAGCTGGCTAGTGGAGAAAGGGGATCTGAGGGATATGATAGGAATATTTTAAGTTTTTATGTAACTATGAGTTGAGCTAAAGTTTGGAAGGCAGTTCTTGATGCTAAGAATGCCAGGCATGTGGTGAGTGATACAGTACATTGTTATATGGATGGAGTTCAGAGATGAAATCGCATGACTGAAGAGAGGATAATAACTTCAGTTTTTCTGGAGGAATTAAAGGAGTAGTAGTGAGTTTCAAAGAAGTACTGAATGATTTATTCAATATGAAGAGTCTAGCTTGTACTCTTAAAGTTCTGTCGCAAAAATATAATGTAGTTGAAGTGGGGGAAGTTTGGACATGGAGGTGAAATGAAATATTTGTGTTATGCTTAATTGTTGAAGTGAAGAATTATTTCTAACTTGGGTTTCGTTCTACTTTGAATATTGCTGTTCAAATTGGGCTATGCAGTTGTGCACAGAATTTGACAGTTCAGATAATATGGATAGTGTGAGGGTTTTATTTTGGGTTGCTTTGCAGGATTTATTGGGTTAAAATAAGTCAAATCTGGTGGAGTTCGAACTTTCAAGAAAAACAATTTGCATGTAAAGATTTAGGTGGGAACAACATGAGTTCCATTAGGAACTTGGATGTTATTTCTGGTACCATCAAGCAGGAATTGGTGATGGCTTATGAGGTTCTACCTTTTTTGACTTGGTTATGGATGGTGGCTTTTTTTTTTAAAAAAATTTATTATTATTTTTTTTATCATTTTTGAAGGAATTTTAGTTTAATAATAGGGAAATTGTTGCTCTTTACTCCTTGTTTGAGTCTTCTTATCATATAGAAAAATGCTGTCCACAACATTTTACTACATTTTCCCAACAAATCCTAATTAGCAAGTTGTTATAGGTTGTTATTAGTGGGGCAAAAATGTAATTTAATGATAGATTCAAATTATAACCAACAATAACTAGCCACCTATGATTTATTGTGAAAATGTTGTGGATGTAGCACTTTTCTATCATATACAGTTATGTGAAATTAGTATTTGTGTACATAGGGTGCATGATGTTTGTTGGATATCAATATTGATGCATGGTATAATTATACATCAAAGAAAAATTAATGCAGATTACAATTGCTCTGTTTAGGGTCTTTAGGCTGGATTGTGAGGCTATGTTTGGGAGTTAATAAAATAAGGGAATGAAATAGAATTGATAGATCTTAAAAGAATAGAATGTACCATGTTTCATTTTCTTTAGTGTGTTTGGGAGTTTATAAAGGAATGGAAAGGGAATATATATATCCCCTGACATGCTGACAAAAAGATACATATATTTGTTATTGGTAAGGCTAGATTGTAAGTGATATCAAGAAGTGGTTAATGCAAATGCAACCTTATGAATTGTGATTCTTCGTCATTGATGCAGTTCTCATTTCTATTGAATGTGAAAGAATATGTTAATGTTCAGTCAATTGTAATAATGTCAAATTTTATGATCTGATTTTGTGTTCTTAAACATATAGCTTGGGTGTTCATTTCTCTTTGTTATTTAATTGTTTTCTGATCACTGGCCTTGCTGATATCAAGGTCAGAGACAAGATACAAGTAATGGTCATTAGATGAATAATTGGTTGGTAAGTTGACTGAATAATAGATGAACATTTTTAAATTCCTGGTTCATTGGATGTTGATTCCATTATTTTGTGTGTTTCTTGGTAAAACTTCTGCTCTATTTTCTTATGGTTGGGTGGATATTTTAATGACTGTTTGATTCTCTTCCCAAAAAAATGAAATGAAATTTTTGACTATAGAGAGAACTATTAGTACAGACTAAGTTATAATTATTTAGAATGTATATTTTTTTGGCTAATCATTTGGTAGGTTATTTATTAATTTGTAAATTGACTGAATCACAGATTATGATGTATTTTATGTTATTTTACTTGAACAATTTTGTGTTGTTTGTATATGTGATCTTTTATTACAGATGAGTAGGATGATGTCCTTTTCCCCTTCTCTTTTATAATCATTTAGTAGTTTTGAATTTTGGACTATGAATGTGTTCATATGGGATTGAAACCATTTTTCTCTATTTGTTTTGTTCAAGTTCTAATATTTACTGCTGCTCTTGTTCCTATGAAATGTTATCTCTATTTCATTGCTTGTTACTCAGGGTGACAGTAAGCAATCAAGGATTTTGGTTCACATGTTCTTTGATATAGGTCAGTTCTATGCCTCATAGGTCGATGTTATTATCAATTTATCATTACTTAGAAACGTGTTAATGCAATAATAGAGAAATAATTGTGAAGCCAATGAGCTCTTCTCAAATAAGAGGAAAAAAAAAAAAACTGAGGATTAAATGTTCTCTTCAAGGGTTGTGAATGGTGGAAATTCTTAGGTATTCTTTAAGCACAGAGAAATAGTGCTTTCTCCTCTCACATTTATGGTGGATTTTAATATGAATTTAATGAGCAGACTTCTTCATGAATGTTAAAGGAGGGAGCATTATTTTTCATACTCCAGGAGTATCTAAAAATTACTCATAAATGGTACCTATGATAACAAGAACAATAAGGATTTTCAATGCTAATTGATGTTGGCCATGTTTGGGTTTATAGGATATCAATTTCAGGATTTATTGAGGAATAATGCATATGGTAGTTGTCTTGCATGGGCTGAAAAGTTAAAGAAAAATAGGAGAAGACTAGGAGGTCTTCTGAGTATCACTAAGATGTTTTGGGAGTTTCATCTAAAAGAATAGAAATGGAGTCTTACCAATTAAAGAAGACATAGTGTGCTGAATTTTATTAATCGTTGTTCTCCCATTTGTTACTGTTAAATCAGTACATGTAGAATTCCGTTATCCCAATCCTAGTGGAATCTGAACTTTTAATATGGTAATTGCAAAACTAAGCTTTGATAGTATCTAGAATAGCCTATGGAGGTCTTGTATTAGCCCTCACCTCAGAATTAAACTTGATTTCAAAATCTCTTTGGTCGCTAGGCTTGCATTTTCTTGAGCCTCATGTCGTCTGCCCTTCTCCCTTTGTTGCAGAAAAACTTAAGCTTTAGTTTGTGTTTGTATTAGAATTCTTTTGTTTGAAGTTAATCCAATCCTTTGTCTTCTTAGTTAATCACAATGTTTTGAATACCGTTTTGGTTTGTTCATTAGAACAAAACATTTCGGTATCGGCCTATGTGTATGCATACTGTCTTGGGATTACTGCTAAAACTTTTTGTTTTTGTGTATGTGTCTATATATATTACAAAATTTATATACATTGACGTCTACATTGCATAATTTACATGTTAAATTATTAATTCAAAATCAAATAATACACATTCTTAATATCATCATTACATAATATAGATATATAACATGACATATACAAGAAAAAGAAAAAAAATATATGTTAATGAAGAAAAAAATTATGTCATGTGATTAAAGTAAACAAGAAAAACACATTATTAAAAGAAAATAATAATAAATTTTCATATGTGAGTGAAGCAATAAATAAAAAAATGATTGAGAAAAAAAAATGATTCATTTACATACCGGCTAAAATCACCCTACTGGGTGGAATTTAGTAGAATGAGCTAGAATTTAGAATGAAATGGAATAAAATGGTGTTTCATATTGGTTAACTAATTAGAATAGAAAATTTCAGCCGTTTTGAGTGGAACGAAATGAAATTCATACTTATGGTTGATGGTTGCAATGAAATCCATTTCAACCATATCATTAAAATTAATGACATCACTAATAGGAGAGCAATTTGTAGGTTATATGTCCTTAGAAAATTTAGATCTTGAATGAAAATAATGTACTTATCAATTGTCTCCTTGCGTTGAGAGTAATGCTTTATTTGTTTCGTTCTAAAATTCTTTTGGAAAAATATTTTATGCATTTTCTCATGTTTGTTTCATCATTGTAAAATTTGGTTAAACCTTAAAATGTTTTTCGTTGAGCGAAAAATTCTGTTAAAATTTTGTAAAACGTTTTACCAACAAAAAACTTGGTAAAGAATTTTACAAAAACATATTGTAACTTTCCTCTCATTTGATGGATGATCGGGCTGCTGAAGCTACTTTTGGTGGTTTGTATGAGCTACTTTTGGTGATTTATGTCTGAAAAATTGTATGTCACACCAAACATTTGAAAGTTTTGTACTGTAATTATGTTGAGAAACAAATAGAGCACCGTTTTGCAATCACACTTCTCTAGATTCAAGTTTATCCTCTTTGAGAATTATTTTTGGAATTCTTGTCTTGGATTCTTTTCCCCCTTCAAGTTTGTAGTTTGTTTGCAATTATGTTGAGAATTAAAGGCTTTATTTTTTCAAATTTTGTTTTGCTACTTTTTTTTTTTTTGATGGATTTGTTTTGCTACTTTGTTTTGCTACCATAATTTCTCTTTTGGATTCAAGCTTGTCCACGTATAGAATTATTTGTGGAACTGGCCTAGCCGTGGGAAATTTGAAATATATTGGATAAAATATCATTTTTGTTCCTAAATTTTCATAAAAATTCATTTTTTATCTCTAAATTTTGCAAAATGTTCTACTTTTTGTCCTTTCGTCTATGTACGTTAATTTATGTCCTATGTGGCCTAATAAAGATAACGTGATATCTGACTTGGACCAAATTATTTTATATATAAAATTATGGATATATGGCAAAGAGTTATTGGTACATGATTGATTAAACATTGGGCAATGCTAGAGGTACTACATATTTTATTACAGCATCCTTGCAGAGTGGTGCCACATTAGCTATTAAAAAAAAAAAACTTCCAGCTCATATTTATGCTAAGAATTTATTAGAATTTAAAATAAAATCTTAAAATATCAAAACATAAAAATAAAAAAAATAAAAAAAAAAAGAAGAAAAGAAAAAAAGAATCCCTATTTTAGTTGTCCATCTCTAGTGATATTCAACCAAAACTTCACTAATCTTTCATTCATTTTTTTTTTAATTTTTTATGTTTTGATATCTTGGTGTTTTGAATTTTTATTTTAAATCTTGATATATTCTTAAATTAAATTATTACCTATTAGTTTTTATTTTTTTAATTTATGTGTGCCAATAGCTCTTTGCCATATGTCCAAATTTTTATTTTTTATAGATAAAATAACAGACATAAATAGAATGAAAAAAAAAAAAAAAAGTAGAATGTTTTGCAAAGTTTAGGGACGGAAAATAAACTTCTGAAAATTTAAGAATAAAAAACAAACTTTTATAAAAATTCAAGAACAAAAATGATATTTTACCCATATATATTTAATGAGATTGTGAAAATTGATGTGGCTATAAACAATGGTTTTTATACCGAATCTTTAATCTCATTGGATAACCACGCCTTATTTCGATGCACAATTTCGCTTGTCTTTCGGAACCATTGTTTACTATCCAGTAAATTATTACATAACAACTTTTAAAAAAGGGTTCCTCTAACACTAATCATACCTATAAATATTAAATCATGCTTAAGGTCAAGTTCAGCCAAAAAAAAAAAAAGAAGAAGTCATATTCTCACAAACAAATGCACATAAAAAATTAATCCTTACAATCAACATAGATTTTTCTAGAGGTCGCAAAAAGCCATGTTACCAGCTGGTCAAAAGTCACCATTCTTAAAAATGTACTTAGATAAACTAATAGTAAATAAAAGTTACGATCTTTTTAAGTGATATTTAGATATAAAAAGTCGCTTTTAAAATTTTCGCCTTAGGCCTCAAACTATCTTGGGCCGGCCCAGTTAACTCAGTAGTTCGAGCTTTTGATCACAAATCCAATTCACTTTCTGTATCTGAGGCTATACTCTCACTATTACTCTTGCCATCTTTAGATCACCTGTCATTAGATGTTTCACTCTGAGTCCATAGATTTTTTTTATTCAATTTGGATAAATGCCTTTGGATTTCACGATCCAATGCATACTCTCCATAATCCAAACCACCATTTGCAAAGGAAGTGCCATTACTCCTAGTCATTTACTTCCTTCCGGTCAAAGATTTACTGAGCTTCTTCTTATACTTAGAGGCACCAGGTAAATGATCTTCTCATCTCTTTCATAAGATGACTTCATCGTCTCATCTCTTTTATAAGATGACTTAGAACTCTCTTCCAAACGTGTGGAAGTTGAATAATTTGTTAGGGTCATATTTTCATGTGTTGGCATATCCTTTGACAAAATGCACTTTACTTGTAATTGCATAGATCTAAGATGTATTTAGAATATTATGAAGTATGTTAAGCAATCAAAACAAGTGATATCATTGAAGGCATGAATATTGAACCATGAAACAAATGAAGAAAAACTGAAATATTGAACCTCAACACTAGCATATATTGAGATTAAATGAAGGACCTTAACATTAGCTCAACACCTCTCAATTAATCAAGCTATGCAGATCCAAAATTCTCAAATCGGTATTCGGTCCATGATGACTTGAATTACTAGGGTTTCGTTTACTAAACTCCTAGAGGTTATAAAAGCTTTATTTTAAAGTAATCAAAGATACAAGGACTCAATTAGAGAACTCATATACTTTTGGAGAAGCTACTGCGTTCTTGTGCGCCTTAGGGTTTTGTAACCAGGTGCTTCCATATATTTAACGTTTATTGAAGTGAAGAACTAACAAACATCAGTTACTGGGAAGTTAGTCACATACTTGGATCCGTGCAAAAGGGAAGAAGTCTTTACAAGATCAAGTCCAATTGAGGATTGAAGTGAAGGTTCAACTGTAGGTTAGTACTTTGGAATAGTCCAGGGTAGTGGTAAGATTTTTTGTATTTGTAACCGCTTGATTCTTGATTAGTAATTCTGGGGAGTGGTGACTTGAAAATCACCCAGTGGTTTTTTTGCCTTGCGGGAGGTTTTTCCATTAGTTAGCAAATCACTGTGTCAAATTTAATTTCCGTTGCACTTTAGTTTATTTAGTGATTTGTGTGTGCCTCCATGATTTGCATGTAATTTGACCTAATTAATCAATTTAGGTAATTGAATTAATTAACCGAGACAATCTATAACCCAGCATAAATAATGTAATAATGTGATTCATGTCTCCAGCATCACCCCAATTCTTTGTTCTGTGTACTCAGAATACATGTACAAGTAAGCCGAAAAGGAAATAAGGCACATTGTTGCATGACTCACACCCAACATATAAAGGCCTAATCACCACAAAAATACTGCAGAGAAGAAAGAAGCAGGTACGAAGAAGCAAGTGCATAAGTTAATATGCTACAATATTAAAATAGATTTAGGCTATTTTATGTTTCCCAACTTACGTGAAGAAGCAAATAACAACATTCAAAATCAAGCCAAAAAGATAAAACGCAATTGAAGTCAACCTTAAAAGAACTTAAGGCAGTTCAGCTGCAAGGGGCGAGGGCCAAAATAAACACTACAAAAAAATGCTTATTAAAATAAATAAAAAAATTGTTGAAATAACATCTGTGTCATTTCAATAGTTGATGCAAGTTATTGTAATAAATTTTGAGGTAATAGTTTTGTACAACAAAAATTTTTGTTGTAATAAACTCCAAATATTTTAATGAAATTTTGATACAATAATATATATGTTGTTGCAATAAATTATTTACTGCTTTAAATATCTTGTAATAATAAGTTATTACTCCACAAATCTTATTGCAATAGATTGTAAATAATTGACAAAATATTTTACAATGGTTAATCCCCTATAGTTCATGTAAGTGATGACTATAGTCAATGCTAACACGACTAGGATTCTTGATAAACCACTACCTATGCCGAATTCAAATAATCAAGAAATAGATAAGGGGTAGACACGTTATCAATAACTCCATTTAGCCATTTCATTCAACCTTGTTGAAACCCCCAATAAGGACCCAATGCAGTTAAAACCCAAATCACATAACCACCATTCTCAGGGAATATAGTATTCATCTTAGCAATTATTAATACTTCAAGAACACTCCATATGAATGAAAAGACCAAGAAGTCAAGAAGGGCTAAAAGAGGACCAACAGTGTACTCGACCCAAATGAGCACTCCAAAACATCATAGAATACGAGGAACACAAAAGACAGAACTAAAATTTTCTTAATACTGCTCCAATTGACACATATTCATAGGAAAATTGTTGCAATAACTTAAAATGAAGAAATTGCATCAATAAATGAATACCAATTATTTTTACATTTTACTACAATGAAAATCTTAAAGTAATAGTCTTTTACAATGAAGATATCATGACAATAACTTAATAACAATTATTTTGCAAACTATTACTATGAAAAATATGAAGCAATAAACAATTACAACAAAATTTTCATTGCAATAACTTGACCCAAATTTTTTTTGTTACTTTGTTTGAAATATATTGCAATAAGTATCATGAAGCAATGACCTATTGTCATGAGATTGTAATATAATTGACAAAAAATAGTTGCATTAGATTACAAAATAAGTAGGCCTTATATTTCAATTTAATTGCTTCATATACAAGCTTAGACCGACTGTAGGTCTCCACACCAACATCCAAATTCATGTTACACCACTTAAACTCATGCAATTTGCACGATTGAACTATTAAAAGAAAAAAAAAAGTTTATTACAATGAATTTATTTAGGCGTAAATACACTTTTGGTCCCTACATTTTGGGCCAGTTCTCGATTTGGTCCCTAGATTGATTTAGCTCCTAGGTCAGTCCCTGATTTCATAAAATCATTTTTATTTTAGTCCTTACTGTCAACCTGGTAACAGAAAATGCTGAGGTGGCAAACGGAATGCACTGTGTGCACAGTAAATGTTGACGTGACTATTATAATAATATTAAAAAATTTGATTAGGCATTTTTTAAATGCCACATCAGCATATAAATTAATAAAAAAATAAAAACAAAAAAAAATTCAATTTTGTTGATTTTAATTTAAACTGAAAAAATTAAAAATAAAAAAGCTTATTTTCTTATTTTCTTTTATTATTTTCGAAAGAACAAGGTAGGATGTTCTTCATGTTCTTCGGGTTGCCCAGAAATTAAAATAATCTAAGATTTTCTTCTCTTTTCTTTTCTTTTCTTAGCAAATAAACATGCACAAATTCATACAAAATTCTCATCCTCCACCGAAACCTCCAACATGAAGAAATCATCAAACCGACATGAAAAAGCCAACCCAGATAAATCAACAAACCTCCAACCCAGAAAAATTATCAAACCCCGAAACCTCCAACCAAGAAAAATCATTAAAACTCCAACCCAGAAAAATCATCAAAGCCCGAAACCTCCAACCTAGAAACCAAAACCTCCAACCCAAAAAATCATTAAACCCACATGAAAAAACCAAACCCAGAAATTTCAAACAAATCAACACCCACAAGGAAAAACAAACCCAGTTCAGAGAGAGAGTGATTTGATTGGTTCTTTTCCCCACTCTTTTAGCAGCCAAACACAAAAAAAAAATCATCATCTCCTCCAATTTCGTAACCCTTTACCAGACCCGATCTGTGACCCACATGCCTCGACCTGGCGACGGAGCTCCGATGCGGTGACGCTGGTCTCGTGCGATGGAGGCGATGCACTTGCCAATCTACTTCGAGTGCTACGACATGCACGGCGACATGAAGAGAGTCCCCAAGGAATTCATGAACTCGATGAGGAAGAACAAGGTGGGTTTCTAGGTAGATCAAAGAAAGATTGTTGTTTTATTTGGCCATGGGTTTTTGGTTTGGAGCTTGGTGTCTTTTGCCATGGGTCTCTCAGTTTGGAGCAGAGGGTTGGAGTGGAGCAAATCAAAGAGAGAAACGGAGAGTGAGAGAATTCATGGGGCAGAGAGAGATATTTGGGTTAGGTTTGTGAGTTTGGTTTTTTTTTTAATTTTTTTTATAATAAGCTTTTTTTGTTTTTAATTTTTTCAGTTTAAATTAAAATCAAGAAATTGAATTTTTTTATTAATTTATATGCTGATGTGGCATTTTAAATGCTGATGTGGCATTTAAAAAATGCCTAATCAAATTTTTTAATATTATTATAATAGCCACGTTAGCAATTACTGTGCACACAGTGCATTCCGTTTGCCACCTCAGCATTTTCTGTTACCAAGTTAACGGCAGGAACTAAAATAAAAACGATTTTCTGAAATCAGGGACTGAACTAGGAGCTAAATCAATCTAGGGACCAAATCGAGAACTGGCCCAAAATGTAGGGACCAAAAGTGTATTTACGCCTTTTTTTTATTACAATAAATTCAAAATTTTTGCAATAAAAACTTATTGCAACAACAATATTTCGTTGCAAACTATTGCAATAAAGTTTATGGCAATAGGTTATTGTATCAAAAAGCAACACTAAGAGGTAATTACATGTGTGTGTAATAAATTTTTTGTTGTTGTTGCAATAAGTGTTTATTATAATAGTTTTGAGTTTATTGCAAAAAACTATTTATTGTGGTGAGAACATGCTGATGCATGCAAATATTGAGGAGCACAACAAATAGGCAAGCATTTGGTGCAATAGGAGACTCTAGTGGTGATTAAAATGTGTCAATTGGTAAAGTACCTCTCCCTAAGGTAGATAAATTTAAGAAAGTTTCATTTCTACCTCTTTTCTTGATTATTTGAAGTCGATATTCTTGACTTTAGGTGATGGTTTACCAAGAAACTTAGAGGCTATTTGGTTTTTGTGTTTCCATCGTCCATAGCTCAAAATATGTGGGTCCCACGGATGAGAAGTCTGTTTGGTTTTTGTTTCTAGTTTTTGTTTCCATCATTCAATTCTCTGATTTTTGAGTGATGAGTTATGGAAACTGAAAACACATTTTAGGTATTTTCAGTTTTCAAAACTCAGTTTCCAAAGGAATTTCTGTAAATAAACCCACATACTTGGGACCCACGGTTAGAGCAACACACGTGAGGCGCTGCTTTTGATGGTCTCTTCAACGGATCTCTTCACTAAAGCAGACCATCTCTTTTCTTTCTTTTTTTCTTTTTTTTTCCTCTTCCTCTTCTCTTCCTACGCCACTCTTCTCTCCATCTCCATCTCTCATCAGTTCTCTATCTCTCAACAAAATCAGAGGCTCTCTCTCAAATCAGTGCTCTCTCTTCCCCTAGTTGCTGATCTATTTATCATCTATCTCTGTTGCTTCTATTCTCTTTGACCGGTGTTATGGGCTTCGGGTTACTGGGGGTTTGTTTGTGTTTTGGGTTGCTGGTGGTGTTGTTTGAGTTTCGAGTTGAATCGGTTTGAGTTTCAGGTGGCTATTGGTGTTTGTTTGAGTTTCGATGTTAAATCGGTCTGAGTTTCAGTGTTGAATTGGTGTGAGTTTTGGTGTTGAGTCGGTTGAGTTCGGTGTTGACTTGGTTTGAGTTTCGGTGTTGAATCGGTTTGAGTTCAGTGTTGAATCAATTTGAATTTTGGTCTTGAATCGGTGGGTTGCTTGCCGGTTTGGGTGTGGGTTTTTTTTTCTAGGTTTGGTGAGTGGTGGAGGGCTTTTTTCTGGGATTTGTTGTTTGTGGTGGATGGTGATGGTGGTGGTGATGGTGAGTATTTTTTTGTGGTGGTGAATGTAGTGGTGGTGGGTAGCAGTTCCGATTTGGATTTTGTATTTTTTTTTTTTTTTTTGGGTGGGTTTGTGGGTATGGATATCTGATTGGTAGGCTTAACAGAAGGGTCTGACCAATTTACAGGTATGGGTCCCACAAAAAAGTAGAAAAATTGAGTGATGAGAAGCTAAGTGAAGTGTGCCAAACGGGTGGGTATAGGAAATTGGGGTATTTTAAATGATGAGTGATGAATGATGAAAATTAAGTGAGCAGTGATGAGTGATGAAAAAAAAAAAAAACTAAACAGCCCCTTAGCCTTATTAGATTTGATTGTTGTTCTTACTTTATCAATACACTCCAAATATTTTAATGAAATTTTGATACAATAATATTTATGGTGTTGTAATAAATTATTTACCGCTTTAAATATCTTGTAATAATAAGCTATTACTCCACAAATCTTATTGCAAAAGATTCTAAATAATTGACAAAATATTTCACAATAATTAATCGCCTATAGTTCATGTAAGTGATGACTATAGTTAATGCTAACACGACTAGGATTCTCGATAAACCACTACCTATGCCAAATTCAAATAATCAAGAAATAGATTAGGGGTAGACACGTTATCAATAACTCCATTTAGCCATTTCATCCAACCTTGTTGAAACCCCCAATAAGGATCCGATGCAGTTGAAACCCAAATCACATAACCACTATTCTCAAGGAATATAGTATTCATCTTAGCAATTATTAATGCTTCAAGAATACTCCATATGAATGGAAAGACCAAGAAGTCAAGAAGGGCTTAAAGAGGACCAATAGTGTACTCGACCCAAATGAGCACCCCAAAATGTCATAGAATATGAGGAACACAAAAGATAGAGCTAAAATTTTCTTAATACTGCTCCAACTGGCACGTATTCATAGGAAATTGTTGCAATAACTTAAAATGAAGAAATTACACCAATAAATGAATACCAATTATATTTACATTTTATTACAATGAAAATCTTAAAGTAATGGCCTATTACAATGAAGATGTCATTACAATAACTTAATAAAAATTATTTTGCAAACTATTACTATGAAAAATAAGAAGCAATAAACAATTACAACAAAAATATCATTGCAATAACTTGACCCAAATTTTTTTTGTTACTTATTTTGAAATATATTGCAATAAGTATCATGAAACAATGACCTATTGTCATGAGATTGCAATATAATTAACAAAAAATAGTTGCATTAGATTACAAAATAAGTAGGCCTTATTTTGCAATTATTTTTCAATCTAATTGCTTCATATAGAAGCTTAGAATGACTGCAGATCTCTACACCAACATCCAAATTCATGTTACACCACCTAAACTCGTGCAATTTGCATGATCCAACTATTAAAAGGAAAAAAAAGTTTATCACAACGATTTTTTTTATTACAATAAATTCAAAATTATTGCAATAAAAAATTATTGCAATGAAAATATTTTGTTGCAAACTATTGCAATAAAGTTTATGGCGATAGGTTATTGTAACAAAAAGCAACACTAAGAGGAAATTGTATGAGTGTGTAATAATTTTTTTGTTGTTGTTGCAATAAGTATTTATTATAATAGTTTGAGTTTATTGCAAAAAACTATTTATTGGGGTGAGAACATGATGATGGATGCAAATATTGAGGAGCACAACCAATAGGCAAGCATCTAGTGCAACGGGAGACTCTAGTGGTGATGAAAATGTGTCAGTTGGTGAAGTACCTCTCCCTAGGGTAGATAAATTTAAAAAAGTTTCATTTCTACCTCTTTTCTTGATTATTTGAAGTCGATATTCCTGACTTTAGGTGATGGTTTACCAAGAAACTTAACCCTATTAGATTTGACCATTGTTCTTACTTACATAAACTATAAGGAATTAACTATTATGGGATGACTTGTTCTTTTAGGAATTTCCTTACTTCTTCCTTATGTAGTTATGGGAATTGTGGTATATCTAAAGTTGGAGCCTTCCAGAAGGTTAGGGGTGAATTTACATAATGTGGATTGGAATTTGAATCTGAAAACTTTATTTTGAAATCTAAATTATTAGGACTCAATAAGCACACTTACTAGTGAAGTGGACAACTCAAAGAGAACTCTTCCAAAGGCTTTGATTTTATACTTTGATATTGGTAGTTCTTAGGTATTTCTTGTAATTTGATTGGTACTGGTTATGTTTTAGTGAACTATGAGTTGTGGATTAAGGGTTATTACTCAAATATTGCTAAAATTATTCAGGGAGATTCATTGAGATTGTGGATCCATGGCACTTCAGCAATGTAGATTATGAGGATGTTTCTAGCTGAGATAAGAAGTGAATCTTTCCAAATTTTGGGTATGGTGGAACGAGGGATGCTGCCTAAATTCTTTCGCAAGAGGTCTCGTTAGGGAACTCCTTTGACAGGGATTTTAATCATAGCTTCTAGGGTGCTCTTGTCGTTTTGAGCTTTCAATAGATTGTAGCAACAAAGAATTTCTTGTACTGTTTTGGAACAATTTTGGAGTTCGTAACATTTGTATGTTTATGAGTAAAACATCCCACTACATATGCATTGTGTTGGCTTTTTCTACACGCAAGGTATTACTTGTAAGTATTTACATTGTGATAATTGGACTTGTGATGCAGCCATGTCTAAAGTATATGGAGAAAAAAAAATGATAGATCATGTTCTCCATTTGTTCTGACTTTCCATATTTTACAGGAATCCTCATGCCACAATGATCAATAGGTTATTGCAATAAACTCAAAACTATTGCAAAAAACACTTGTTGCAACAAAATTTTTATTTGCAATAAACTCAAAACTATTGCAACAAACACTTATTACAATGAAAATTTTCATTGCACACTATTGCAATAAAGTCTGTGGCAATAGATTATTGCAAAAAAAAAAAACATTGTTACAATAACATTTTGTTGCAGTAAATTTGTGCATTAAATTCGATACAATAAAGGATTTTTAATAAGCTATGGTCTCACCTAGTCCATCAAGCACCATCACAAAGAAATTTTGTTGCAACAAGTTATTGCAAAGAAATTTTCATTGCAATAAATTATGTTTATTATTATTTTTCCATTAATCTATTTAATAATATAAACACTATATTTAGGATTTTCATGTAGTCTTTGTTTGTTTTGACTATAATGTTTGTTTTGACTTTAATGTTTGTTTTGACCACATGTTAGTGAGACAATGGTCTCATGAGATTAGTGTAGGAGATACTATCTCTCATTTCGCACTTATAATTTAATATTAGAAAGGGCAAAATGGTTACTTCATACACAAAGCCACAAAGGTAATTTTAAGTTTTTAACTACTAATTCATTAATCACAAATTAGTGAATTGCTATCTTTAGCAAGTAGGGTTTTAAGGGTTAAGATTTGTGTGTTTTTAGGTCTGCTTCCTTAGTGAGGCCCATCTAGATATAGTCCAATAATAAAAGTGAATGCCAACTACATGGTTGGGTGATGCTAGGTTACTAACACCTTTCCAATAACATACCTTAATTCTAGATTTTGAACAAACTAATTCATTTACAAATGAGATTCAAGTGGTTTCTAGATCCATAACCATGCAACAATTCCTTTCTCCGCCCTGGCCCGCAAGTTCATCTAAAAGGGCTTATGACATACTATTAGGGAACACCCTTTCTAAATAACTAAAATTTGCTAAGAATTTTGTTAGTTGCCCGGTTAGGAAAGAATATATAATACTAGCATCTCGAGTTTTTAAAACTCGAGATCCAAATAAAAATCGAGTTTTTAAAACTCGTTTTTGGGGTTTTTCATTTGCTGATCTGGACAAAGTTGTCCACGCGGATATCGAGTTTTAAAAACTCACTTTAAGAACTCGAGTTTCTAAAACTCGAATTCTATTTAACGTTTTTCATTTAACCCAATTTCAGAAACACTCTTTACACAAACATAAAACCTAAAAACACTCTCAAAGAATAGCGACTCTCAGTCACACTCACGCTAAAATTTTCAAACTTCCAAAATTTCAAAATCACTCACTCTCACTCCCAAATCAGCTACCCCTGTGCTCTCAGTCTCCACGGGCTGTCTTCTGCTTTGTTTATCTTCGTCGTTCTTCAGTCTTCTGCTTTGTATCTTCGTCGTTCTTCATCTCGCTTGCTAGGTAACAGTTCTCCGTTCCTCTTTTGCTGAATTTATGTTATAGAATTAGGCTTTTTGCATGGTGGGTTACGCATTGTTAGAAATGTAAATGTTAGAACTCATTCTTTGATGTTGTTTGGTAATGGGTTGTTGATAATCAGACTAGATGCTGTTTTTTTTTTTTTTTTTTTTTTTTTTTTTGAATTGTTTGCTGGTGGAGATTTTTACTGACCCACACTGTTTCTATAATTTATGACTTGGTCTTTGGGTAAGTGATATAAATATGTTACATGGGGATGTGATTAAGAAAATTTGTTAAATTTCGTACTATAGACCTTAAGGAAAAGACAAGTTGATAAGTAATCTGGTTTTGTTTAGAATGATCAATGAGGAAGAAGCTTAATAAAATAAAATAAATAATAATAAAAAAAAAAGCTCCTCCACGCATGTGCAATTGAAGCACAGACCCATGTATCTGTATGGATTGGCTGACATTCAAAACGTCAATTGAGGCCAAACTTTTGTAGGATTCGCACTGCAAAGAGCCCAAGAGTAATTATATATTTTATTTTGAATCCATAGTGTTTGATAAAATGCTTGAAAGAAAATTTATAAATTTTATTTCCGACTTGACAATTCTATTAATCATATTTGTTTGTTTTGTATTTTGTTGGGGATTAGAAACAGTGAAATTGGGAAAAGTTTATTAAAGCACTTGCATATACTTAGCTTGTGTTCATTTTTTCCCCATGTTATATGCTAAGTAATCAGTGTTGTTTGGTTCTCAAGGATTGGTTGGTCTCATTGTGTTTTCTTTATTGTTGCTCATGCCAATCTTGGTTCTATGGTGTATCAACCTCTAACTAACATGAGTGAAAAAAATTAACATAGGCTACGGGTAAGAAAGTTTTTATTATTTTTAAGTGAATAATTTGACAGCAAATTTTGGATTAAGGATTATTTGACAATAAATTTTTAAAATAATCACCACAATCTACCCATATTCTATATGTCCTACTTAATGACAAAAACTCAGTTGCCAAAAATATAAACAAAGAGAACCACAAAGGTACAAATTAAGAACTAAGTGGGCAGAATAAATGATGTGGTGTCTTCATTATTTGAAAGTTAGCTTAGAATCTATATAAACTTAGAATCTCTTTGTATGAAAACCTGTCTGCTTCTTGGTATTAAAAAAAATTGTTAAATATGTTTTACAGGTACACCTTTATAAAATATGTTAAACCATGTCTAGCACAACCATCATTGAAATGACTTACTTTTTTCATTTCATTGTACCATTGCTTGGGTATCATGGCCCGAGAGAGCCTTAACAAAATCAAATTGTGTTTTTTGCTTTGCCTAGACATGAATCACTAAGCGACCTTGACACTGCTATAGTTAAACTACTATTGAAGATGCTTGATAAAATCAATGCCTTGGTTAGACATTTCATATGACAAGGGATAGGTTCAAGGAGTCTGATATGCACAACGGTTGCGGTTAATTGTTTATCACTCTTCTCCTCCTTATTGTATTATGTACCAACTTTTGGCTGATGCATGGGGGGTTTGCTACCCCAGACGTTGTATTTCCTAGCTTTTGTTTAATTCAAGTTCCGGTTGACCCAAAAAAAAAATAAAATAATAATAAATAGAGAAAAAAATTCTTTCACCTTGTCTCTCTATGTGAGTGTTTTTATTTTCATGGGTGATGTCTCTGAAGCAGAAACTTATCAAAAAATAAAAAAATAAAAAAAGAAGAGATTAGTATATTGACCAATTTGCAAGACTTGACCAATTTCCAACACAAATCAAGCATGATTGTAAGACTTGACCAATTTGCAAGATTTTAGGTTGGAGAAAAGCATTTTTGCATCTTGAGGTATGTTTGTTTTGCTTAGGCTGAGATTAGTAGATCTTATTTTTATGATGTATACGTGTGTGTGCTGGTTCTCAATCTGAGTTGATAGGGCTTGTATCTATGTGATGTGTGTGTGTTGTGTCTATTTGAGTTGTTGTATTTGTATTTATGTGATTTATACATGAGATGATCAATTTTGTTCTATTTTTAAATATCTATTGTGATTGTGCTAATAAGGATTGTTTTTTTGAATATGTTCATGATTAGGGTATGCATTGCATGATTATTTTTCGATTGAATTTACTAAGATATGATGACATTGTATGCTACGTATAATATGGTATTTTGTGTATGTAAACGAATAATTAGTAGAGTTGGGTTGCATGTGCATGCCTTGCTACAACACACATAACCAATAGGTCTTGAGCCCCTACTCTTATGAGGAGATAATTGAATTTGGGCTAAAGCTCATATTCTTTTTTTTACTGTTTTAAATGCTTTTTCTTCATGATTTAGCTGTGAAATTTCAAATCCATCTCTCATGTAGATATTTACATGTGTATGTGTGTGTGTGTGTGTGTGTGTGTGAGAAAAGGCTAGAGAAATAAAGGATTCCACTTGTATTGAGATATTATTTTTAAAAATAACTTACCAATTACATAGGAACAGAAAAGATCAAGGCTGGTTTGAATCCCCAATTACAGCAAAGTACTGTATTTAATCCTGAGTTATAGATGTACTTCTTCTTGCTTTCCATTCTTTTAGCATCCTTTTTTAAATAATGCCAATAAGCTGCTCTTCAGTATAGATTTTCCTTGCATGTAGAATAGCATTCCTTTGTCCCCACACTATTAATGATCTCACAGTAGCACTCTTTGCAGTATGGAGCCTCAGATTGATGAGGAGCCACAGATCTTGGAGCCTGGTCCGCGTATTAGGTCATTGTTGACGCGACAATCACATCATCGATCAGAGGACATTTGGAATGGCGAGGTGAAATATCTAGTTCTAATAACCGCTTCAATTTTTACGTTATCTTTGACTTTTAGTTAGCAAGTTCTTTCAAAGTGTATTTCTAGTTCTAACAACTACTATAATTTTTATTGATTTTGCAGGACTCGAGCGCACTTACGTGCCGTGGTCGCACTAAGGAGATGGCAAACATTCAAATGCGAGATAATCGGGTGATTGACATTATCAAGTTGCTAAGGCTTGAAGGATTGTTTAGGGCCCCTTCCAGAGAGATAAATAATTGTCTTATAATGGCCCTAGTTGAGCGATGGCGCCCGGAGACTCATACGTTCCATCTTCCACATGGTGAGATGTCAATCACCCTACAAGATGTGGAGGTCATTTTCGGACTTCCTATAGACGGTGAGGTCTTGGTTGGGCCGACTGTTGTGTTAGATGGAACTTGGAGCACTCTTTGCATGGAGTTGCTTGGTTTTACTCCGGCGAATGACAACAAAACTTTGGTGGGGCAAAGAATTCTCATCAGCCGCCTTCTTGAGGCCATTGCAGCGCCACTGCCTCATGACGCAACAGAGAATCAGATACACAAGTATGCCCGGTGCTATATTTTAGCGCTACTAGGGGATAAGCTTTTTATGGACAAGTCGGGAGATAGGGTGCATCTGATGTTTTTGGAGCAACTGCGGAACCTTCGTGATCTGCCACAGTATAGTTGGGGCAGTGGTTGCTTGGCCTGGTTGTACAGAGAGTTGTGCCGGTCAAGCGAGAAAGGGGCATCACAGATTGGTGGGGCGTGCACCTTGGTCCAGTATTGGGCATGGGCAAGGTTGCCATTCTTGTGCCCGAGGATAGAGCCTCCACCTGGATGTGATTATGGCTCGTGGCCGTATGCTCCACTTGCCTTTAAGTAAGTATTTTTTTGATATTTAGTGTGTTATGCAATGTACTCTTCTTAGTAACTAAGTAGCTACTTATCTTATGTTATTCGCTCGTAACCGTAGGTGGGTGCGGGTGCCAGGCTCGAAGAGTAGGCCATCTAGGATGGCCTTGGTCTACTATCGTGAGCAATTAGTTACAATGCAGCTGAACCAGGTAATAATATTCAAAAGTTCTGTTCGATTATGTTAATTTTCCTTAAGAATATGATTGCTTCATACTTTAACATATCTTCCGTTTTAATTTTTGTTTTTCCTTGTATCTATGTATTCTCCCTTGTTTCACATTTTAAGATGCTATGATAATTGTTTTTTGTTTCTATTGTAGATTGTGTGGCAGCCATACGAGGCACACTTCGTCCACCTTCCTGACTTCTGCGTTGCAGGGAGGGGTACCTGGACAGCAAGGGTGCCGCTTGTGTGTTTTTGCATAGTGGAGACACACCACCCGGACCGTGTCCTTCGACAGTTTGGGTTGGCGCAAGAGCGGCCTGACCGTGTTGTGTACGATGAAAGGCTGCATAAAATAGACTTGCGTGGGAAGGTGGATAAGAATTGGAGGGAGGAGCATGAACTATATATCATTTCATGGAATAGCAGAGAACAACGAGTTTGCCGTGCACCTCCTCAGACTGGTGAGATGGCCCACGATCATGACTATTACGTATGGTACCGTCCGGTCACTCGAAAGTATATCGACCGCAACAGCGCTAGATTACATCAGATGGTAATGTGTTCTAATTATATTTTATTGCTTGCTTTGTTTTTTCTTTAGTACATGTACGAACATAGAATCAATTGATTTCTTCTTTCAACAAATTTGGTTTGATCTTACTGACATCCAATTAAAAAGAGTTTTTGTTGCATATAGTATCATAATAAAACTTTCACTTCTTAGTTTAGATGAGTATTTAAGTAGATTAATAAGTACTATATTATGCATTCTATAATTGTTACCTAAATGTGGAAAATTTTGATTGTACTGGTTCTTTCTTTGTTTCAGATTGAAAGTCATTTAGCGTTGTTGAATTGGCTTCCTATAGGCAGTCGAGAACACAACCATGTCCGGCGTATCCTATATAATGTGGTTGGGCTTGGTGGTGATCCTGCAGCCACTGGGCAGGCAAACAACCGTACTGAGACGGAATCAGCAACTACTACAGCCCCAAGCACAAGTGCAGCACCTGTAACTACACCGACCCGTGTTCGGCGTGATACTGTAAGCCCAAGCACAAGCGCAGCTAGGGGCCGTGGTCGGCTTGCTACAGCAAGCCCAAGCACAAGTACAGCTAGGGGCCGTGGTCGGCCTGCTTCAACAAGCCCAAGCCCAATTGCAGCTAGGGGCCATGGTCGGCCTGCTACAGCAAGCCCAAGCACAAGTGCAGCTACGGGCCGTGGTCGGCGTGCAACAACCCCTCGGGTTGTAAGTACTCATGAGATACCTGCACCCATCTTGCACGCATCCCCCCACCCCGAGGACCCTCCACCCATCCCAGATGTATCTCCTCAATCCGAGGTCCCTCCACCCATTGTAGATGTATCTCCCCAGCCCGAGGTCCTTCCAACCATCCCAAATGCATCTCTCAGTTGACCCCTCCGTTGCACACCGAGACACCCTCATACCCACCCATCAGCTCTAGTGCACCCACTTTGCCCATAGACCCGCCCCGTATTGAACCCATGACAATGATCCCCACTCCTGGCCTCTACACAGAGCATCATTACCCACCTACCTCATCCTCATCTGACCCTGTAGGACCTCCGGTTGGGACTGACCCTCCACAGCCAGATACTGATGTACCAGACGAGCATCCCCCTCGTCAGCCCTCACCCCCACGAGGTAGACCGCAACGTGCTAGAAGAGCACCCACTTGTGGGACAAGTGGACACAAAATAGGACACAAACACAGCTCTATGGTATGATAACATTAATTTCCCTGTATATGTCTATTTTGTACTTCACTTAATTCTTTACAATTACACCGAATATTGATTGTATGAATCTAATGTCTTTGCAGCACGATGATGAGCCTAAGGATGATGCCCCGCAGCCTCCTCCCCCGCCCAAACATTACACGAGGGTTAAAAAACGCAAAATTGGTGAACCTTGAAAAAGAGGTTTGTTAAAGATGCATGCAGCAAATTCCTTTGTGTTATGGATGGTGCATGTGAGATATATGTCATAGTAAATTCTCAAATGTCATAGTTTTTGTATGTTGAATTCAATTGGTTTTTGAGAAATATTGCAAGTTTTTGAGTTTTGAAAATTTATCTTTTTTGTAGTTTTATTAACTATCTTCTTTTCACCAATAATACATAAAAAATCATTCTATACTTTGTCTTTATCCCACTATGATGCATTAAAGATGAGATGGTGTATGTTTGTTCCCGAAGTTATGTTTTTGTCTAGCTTTGGAGGTAACTTTTTTTTTTAATTTTTTTATTGACAGGTTGTTAACCGGTACATTGATGAAGGTGTAGCAGAACTTGTCCCTGGAGTTCTATTCATTGATGAGGTTCTTTTCAGTTTCTATCCAGACGAGAGATTTTGTGATGGATTTGAAGAAGTATTGGCACGATATAGAGAATTGGTCCCTGTTCTACGACTTGCGGGTTTGAATCTGACTATTCTTTTCACCTTCGTTTTTTTATTGGTCTTTACTTATGGTATTTTTGTCTCCCCTTCCTGCAACAGGGCCAACATCATTTGCTCCTGTCATTGAAATGGCCATCACTATTGTTGAGCAAAGTGGTGGCCAGTATCATGTGTTATTGATAATTGCCGATGGACAGGTACCTTGTCTCTGCTCTTTTCTTTGTAACAATTTATAGGAGACTCCTGATCAAGATGAACATACTTTAAAAACTGATATTATTCTGTAATTTCGACTACCAAATATCAGAGGAAAAAGAAATACTTTAGTGTTAAATGATGAAAGTGCTAGATTTCAAGAAATTATGAAGTTTTCGTTTAATTCCAATAGAAACCTAAAATTCATCATTTTGAATTTAGCCATTAATGAAACTTGTTTGACCCTGTATATCTAGTGACCTTCTTTCCAAGGAAACTTGGAATATTCATAGTTTATTTAAAAAGATTGTTATAATTCTCTGGTATTGTTGATAACAAGAGCAACTGAAATAATTACTATAATTATTTAAACTCGGGAGAAAACACATTAGTATAGAGTATAAATGGCAGAGTTCCTAGGTCACCAAGAATTTGGACTTATTTGTGTGAAGGGCTTATCAAATAGATTTCCCTGCCATACATATGGCTACAAATATCAAATAATATTAGTAGCCTGTCAGATTTTCCTCATCAATGAAAGGATTAACAATTGAAGCAGAATCTTAGAGCGAAGCTCAGGAAAGGCACAAAGCCAATCCCACGGAACAGTGAAGCTTCATAGGATATTTCTGTCCAGGTGCAGGTAGTAACATCTCATGGGTTGCTGGCTTTTTCTTAGAGGAAGCTGGACCAAACAAGTTTTAAGATTATAGCCAAGTTCCAGTTTAACACCTATTGTCTATATTAGTATAGCAATACATGCAACTGGGAAAGTTTAAGTTTTTTATTGGAAAGTTTAATTGCAGTTAGGCATGCTACATTGGTGAGCTTGTCTGTGTTTGGTGTTTGTTATTTCAGATTGTTTATACCATATACCTTAAAACAGTGGGTTCTTGCAGGTGACAAGAAGTGTTGATACCGAGCGTGGTGATCTAAGCCCACAAGAAAAGAAAACTGTTGATGCAATTGTGAAAGCCAGGTATTTCTTATAATTCTCTTTTTTGTATTTAAATACTCTTGCTCAAAAAACTTTTTTAATATTCTTGCAATTTGCAGTGAGTACCCTTTGTCAATTGTTTTAGTTGGTGTTGGAGATGGGCCATGGGACATGATGAGAGAATTTGATGATAACATCCCTGCTCGTGCCTTTGATAACTTCCAGGCAAGTTTCCATAGCTATTTGGATATCATTCTGCTCTATTTTGGAGCTTGTATCTTTTGACTTATTATTGGCCAATGTTTGATTGAGAACTAGAGTGTTCTTTTGGCTTTTGCAGTTTGTGAATTTTACAGAAATAATGTCAAAGAATATGGATCGTTCCAGAAAAGAAGCAGAATTTGCTCTAGCTGCACTGATGGAAATACCATCCCAGTATAAAGCAACACTAGAGCTTAATATATTGGGGTAACAATAAATGAATTTTCTATTGTACTTGATGGTTCTGCTGTACCAGCATATAACAATTCATTTGCCATTTATTCTTTTTATTTTTTATTTTTTTTCCCCATTGTTCAATCAGTGCCAGTAGGGGGAACACTATAGACAGGGTTCCTCTTCCCCCACCCATGTATGGTACAGCTCCCTTCAACACCAGAAAGCCTTCACAGTCAAGCAGTTTTCATTCAAGTGCACGTTCTTCTGGTGTACAGGAAACTGTTGGTGTCTCAGCTCCTCCAAGTTATGCTTCTGATAATCACGTAATGAATTCTTCCTACTTAAGGAATTGACTATGTGCCTTTGATAATCATGTCATGATGGCAGTCTTAAAATAGTGATGGCAATGTCACTAAAAGTAGACTGTTGTATCCATGTGGTCTCAAGTCAATTTGAGGAATTTTGAACTCTTTTTTTTTGGGGGGTCCTGACAGGTTTGTCCCATTTGCCTTATCAATCCAAAAGACATGGCCTTTGGTTGCGGACATCAGGTAATGCAGTTGGCAATTTTCTCAAATCTTTTCTTCAAGCCTAGATGAAAGAATGCATATGTGACTTAGATTTTACAAATTTTCAGACATGTTGTGACTGCGGAGAAGATCTTGAGTTATGCCCCATTTGCCGGAGCTCCATCCAGACCAGAATAAGGCTCTATTAACTGGGAGCTGTTCTACTGGCAAATTTTGAGGTTGGCCTCAACTTTAGCTTCCAGACTTTTCCGGTCTCTTTGCTGGTTGAGAGTTGGTGCTGGATTTAATCGGATGCAATGTCAGATCTCGTAAAATTAGAGGCAAGGGGTTACTCATCAGATCTTGTGCCTTGTATATTTTGTGTTCTTATTAATTCATAAGAATATCTTGTGTCCTTTTAATTCCTAAGGTTTATTTCAAACATTTATAGGACTTGGTTATATAGTTAATCAAAATTGCTGCTCTTAGGTGCTCTACCATGGTTTGAGTTTAGTCTCGTTGTCATTGTAGTAAATTTTTTCATCACTTTGTCCCAAATTTAGTTAACTGTATAAAAGTAATTTTCTTTCTCAGTCAGTAAGAGCTCAGTAAGCATTCAGTTTCTGTAATGCATTAGAGTTTTTCCAATGTCATTTTATAAACATGATTTTGCAGCCAAGCAAAACAAAGCAATAAACGTGTAGATAGTGGTTCTTATAAAGGGTCACATTATTAAGTGACCATTTATTGTTGTTTAGTTGACTAGAGATTAGCTAAGTGGATGAGCCACAGTGAATGCGTAGAGTATCTTTGGAAGGAGGGAAATTGCAATGCTATATGGAGCGTATAGCAATGTTAATGTTGTACTAGCATGCACAATATTCTAGATCATTTTTTTGTAAGCATCAATATGCTAGATCACTTTTGTAAGAATCTCCAAATTTTTGAAGCATCATTATTCTGCATGCATGCACAATTAAAGGGTCTTTTTTTTTTTTCTTTTTTTCTTTTTTAAATTTGAAAATATCTTCTGTAGCCCATTACATTATGTGCTGCCTGTTCCAACTCGTCACAATTTTTATCAATTCTCAGTTTCTTCAGTGTGCTAAAAATTATTTTTTATGAGATGGTTCATGAACATGTATCCACGGTGAGATTTTTCTTCCAGCATTCTTGAAATTAGGCTGTTTGCTTTCCTTTCAGATACATTGGTTCGGCAGGCAGCAATGATATGCAAGTGTTTTCTGTTGATGTATTACAAGAACAGCAGAGGCCGAAATTATCGTAGGCAGGTGAGTTGATATAAATTTTAGCATTTAGAATATTAATTGTTTTTCCTAGTTATAAAAATAAAAATAAAAAAGGGAAAAAAATTGCTGTGTAGTCCTTGAAAAGAATGATAGAAACAAGAGGAGACTGCCGAAATTGTGGGTTCTAGTGAGCTCAATCGGTAAAGTCTCACATTGTCAAAGAAGGGACCTTGGTTTGGATACTGGCTACTTCAAAAAGAAGCCAATTGGCGTTTTTGCAAGTGCTAGGTTCAAGATCCGCTGAGTGCGTGTGTAACATTACCCCATCAAAAAAACAAAAAGAGGACACTGCTGAAAGTGTCTTTTTTTCCCCTTGTCTCCTTTTTTATGTTTGCTGTCCTCATTCTTTTCATGGACTAAACGGTGCATTAGATTAAGATTATTCACATATGTATGCCTTTTATTTTCCATTAATTTCTGATTATGAAAGTTCAAATTTTTCCAGGGTCAAATGCTTACTTTGGTTGAGTATTTGCTGCTGCTGTACCGTGCCTTACTGCCAACCCCAGTTTGGTATCGTTTCTTGTTGAACAAAGAATATGGAAGCCTCTTTTCATCCTTAATGACAGGGTTGTATCTAACTTTCAAGCTCACATCCGTTGTTGAGAAGGTATTATAATTTTCAACTCAGCAGAAAGGATTGACTCTCTGGCAAGAGTTCTAATTTCCACATGGCTGTTATCTTCTACTCCAAAAATATAATTATGCAAAGTAAATGTATGTGTCATGTAATCATTTGTTCATAGTTGATGATGGCTAACTTGCTTCTTGCCTCTGCAATATAGCAGTTAGGCACTCAAATCCCATCCACAGCCTCTTCTGCTGGTATTAATGCCAGGACATCTCCCAAAAAGCCTTCGATTGGCCAGAAGAAACCACTCGAAGCGCATGGTTCATCACCACCTCTGCCAAGGTGTATAACTTTTTCTGTTGTACTACAAGTTGAGGATGATTATCAATGGTTTCAATGTGATTTTGTTAATTTTCCGTACTAACATTGTGTCAAACTCTTTCTCTATGCTGTCAGTGGAGTTAATCTTAGGGTATGTTATTCTTCCATTTTTAGTTCTGCCTATTGCAAAGTATAAGCTAATTAAGTTAAACAATTCACACTTAAAGTAGACAAGCTCAAAACTCTCCTGTCATTCTGCTCTTAAATAGGAAGAGGAAGAACAGCTACTTTCTGGGCCCAATGAGGACAGTTGAGCTTCACAAGCATCTCGAAGAGTTGTGCAATAAGAAGAAGAAAGGCTGATTTTGCAGAAAGCTCCTCTCCAAAAAAAGCTGGCTGAGATCAGTTAATACATTAGTTGATACCACTTTATGAAAGCGTTCTAATTGTACTTCTATTCACTTTGTGCTTAACTGCATGTCAACAAAAATAATAGAGCCTTGATATATGGTGCATGCTTGTGTTTGTCTGTCTGGTAGTGGCCAAAAGTGGTTTGAAGTGTATAACCAACGATGGGGAGCGATGCTTGTCACTGGTGAGATGCTAGATATTTGGTCCTTTTTCTTTATTAAAGCTTACAAGTTACATGTTTTCTTATGCAATGCAACTAAACCTTCAGTGCGTGGAAGAAAGAATGCGCGGACTAATAAGTAATCTAATCAGACTGTCAAAACAGGTCAGGTTTTTTCCTCTTTTTTTATTTTCACTTGAATTATCGGTGATTAAATGGTTCTGAATTTTTGTGGGTCATTGTAGCGGGTTGATATTGAGAAACCAAGACACCGAACTGTTGTCACCTCAGATGTTCAACAACAAATCATGAGACAATGAATAGGAAAGCTAGGGAGGAATGGAAAAAAAAACAGGCTGAAGCAGAGAAGCTGCGGAGACTGAATGATGTGAGTGCCCCTGCACTTTATGAGACGACGAACTGAATTCTTAAAGTATCCCTTAAGTTCTTTGTTCTTTGTGCCCATTAGAGATTTAGAGTTAATAGTTTGTTTCTGCCATTTAGGTACTTTGCACTGTTAAAGGATGTTTCTTGTCCTGTTAATTTTATCTGGGAATAGTGAAAGCTACGTTGTGTAGTGGAATTTTAACTTTGGTGTTACACAACTTGAAATGTTCGTGGGAGCCAGATGTATGGTCTAGACTTGTCTCAAATTTAGATTTGGTGTGCCTTAGCACTTTCAATTTGCCTGTGTTGTTCACGTTAGAGTTAATAGTTGGCCAAACACCCATATGTATGGGTCTTGCATGCTATTTGTATTATTGTATACTTGTCTTTTCTGCTTGTAAGTTGAATGTGTTAACTGAAAGTTGAGGGGATTCAACCCTGAAACTAAAGCCCATAGAAGATAACCATTGGCATTTTTTCTTCTGAATTTGGGTTAACATTTATCATCCTCCCCCCCTCTCAAAAATAAAACTTGAGTCTGTTAGACTTAATTGTTAGAAGGTTTATGCTTGTGTCATAAAGTTCTATTGTGGCTGTAAATGTTCTGTACTCTACCCTGGGGGGTGCTCTGTTGATTTTCGTTTTGCTCCTTTGGATTGCTGATAGTCCTTTATTTTTTTATTTATTTGTTTTTTCAGGTTTGAGAGGGAGCGAACGTGCCCATTATGCAGGGCTTTGGTCAAACCTGCGGATCTTAGATCATTTGGCGATGGATCAACTAGTTTGTTTTTCCAGTTGTTATAAAATATTTTGCTGTAAAAGGGAGTTTTTCTGCTTTGAAGCCCTCAATCCTTATTCAAAGCAGCCTTCTCCTGATATTTTCATCTACACAGGAAATTTAACCATAATTTGCTTTGCCTTGTTCACGGGTAGCACTGGAAAGTTACTTGAAGTGCCTAGAATTGAATTGAACTGCCAATATGTTCATATTTGTATTGAGAAAGGTTAAAATGTATGTAATGGGCCCAAAGCTACAGAGGAATTCCTGTAAGGAGTAAGGACTTACCATAGTGTTCATTTTCCGTAAATGGAAGTTCTTCAACTCCTCTTCCCCTCACGCTTTTCTCTGTAATTTCTCTCATTATATTATTATTCTCCTCAGGGCATATAATGTATTGTTTCCCACAATTGCACGATTTTTCATTTTGCTCTTAACTTATGCAAACTCCCTAGACTGCTATCTTATTGTTAAATAAGGCCTGCTAGATGATGTCAAAGCAGAAACTTTTTGAAGAGGAATTTTTGATGAATGAAAACTGTTCAAAAAAAAAAAAAAAAAAAGATTTTGATTTTGATTTGGACTTAATATGTTCTTGTATTGTATCGAGTTCAAAAGCTTGACATTGAGCTTGAACTTAAGCTCGACTTGAAAAAGCTCATATCTCAACTTCAGTTATAACAATATGATTTTGATTTGGAAAAAATGATGGCAAACAGTTTCTATATTAAAAAGGAAATTATGGGTAATTTTCTTATAAAATAGTAATAAGCAACAAAAAAGAAAAAGAAAGCAACAGCTAATAAAAAAAGCCCATTTGTACAAAAGAAAAAAAAAATTGTGACATTTAAAGTATTCTATAAAGAGAAAGAAGATCTCGAGTGTTTAAAACTCGAGATCCTTTCAGCAGAACTCGAGTTTCATAAACTCGAGTTCCACTGGGAATTTTTTTTTTTTACTTGGGCAAATCCCCTGTTCAGGCAGAAGGGTTGCCCTGTTTTGCTCTGTTTTTCCCAGTGGAACTCGAGTTTTATAAACTCGAGTTCCACTGGGAATTTTTTTTTTTTTACTTGGGCAAATCCCCTGTTCAGGCAGATTGGTTGCCCTGTTTTGCTCTGTTTTTCCCAGTGGAACTCGAGTTTCATAAACTCGAGTTCCACTGGGAAATTTTTTTTTTTTTACTTGGGCAAATCCCCTGTTCAGGCAGAAGGGTTGCCCTGTTTTGCTCTGTTTTTCCCAGTGGAACTCGAGTTTATAAAACTCGAGTTCTACTGGGAAATTTTTTTTTTTTTTTTGGGCAAATCCCCTGTTCAGGCAGATTGGTTGCCCTGTTTTGCTCTGTTTTTCCCAGTGAAACTCAAGTTTATGAAACTCGAATTCCACTAGGAATTTTTTTTTTTCCTACACATGCAGGCAAATCAGGAACTGAAATGTGTACATGCACCTGCTGAGAAACATAGATAAAGAAGTTGAGAATGTAATCTAACACTCATTGAGAGGCAGAGAAGTTGAGAATGTAAATGCACATAAATTACATCAAAAGGCGTTCTCGCTAGGCACCAAGCTATAGAAACTGTTACGCTCTATTCATAAATATAGTTTTACAATGCAAATGCATTTGCATCACAACAAAAGGCATTCTCAATACATCAACATTCTAAACACGCGCAACCATGCTTAATTTGCAATTCTAACCGTACTACTCAAATCACAATCTTCATAGAGGTACATTGGATAGAGAATTATAAGTACATTCAACAAAAACCAAAAAGTTAAATGTGCCAATATAACGTAGTCACTTTTCCTAAGATCAGCAGTTCGCACAACAAAAATGGCGTCCATGGAAGCATGCCTGCAAAACATACACTAATCACGTTAGGAGAGAAGATAGTAAACATTAGTTAAGGGTAGAATGAACAACAATTATTTAACCAATGCATAATATTTTCCCATCTACCTACCTACTATGGAACATTACTGCTTGTGGAAGCGCCACGGGACTGCGGACATTTTCTACGGTTATGCCCGGAAGCATGACACAATCCATATGTTTGCTTGGGTTGACTCTCTATCAAATCTGCGTCCTCCCTCCGCCATCCCGACCCTCGATCCTTATTCCTCACTCCGTCCATCTCATTCCTTATTCTTGACTTCACTGGTCAACCTTTGGCCCGCAACAATGCTGGATTAGGCAACCACTTTGGCCCCACGGGATCACTCCACAATGATTGTGACTTGGGAATCACAAATGCATGCTGATAAGTGTTAAGGGCATTGTCCAAACCATAACATGGGTGAATATATGCGGTCGAATCAATATTTAAATAGTCACATACTCTAATTGCATATGAACACGGGATCCCTATGTTTTGCCATTTCCCACAACTGCATGTTCTTTCCCGTATCCGAACTTCATAACTGTGGTTTCCCCCTCCTGGGCTACACGTGAATGAAGTAACTATCTGATATATCACCTGCTCATTGTAAAATGGCTTGATATAGTGTTTCTCAGATTTAAGCTTATTTGCTTCCCACTTGTCAAAGGCATATTGACTCCATTTCTTACCCTCTGATAGGCGATTGAGGTATTCTTTGTGCCGGTCGTGGAAATATTGAACAAGTTTGGACCAAGTGAACTCAACCAACGCGGCAATAGGAAGGCCCCGTGCACCTTTCAGTACACCATTGAAGCACTCTGATATATTGGTTGTCATTACCCCAAAACGTCTCCCACCATCATGTGATTGGGTCCACATATCCACAGACTCGCTGATTAGGTATGTGTATGGAAGATAATCTTGATTCTTTTCCTTCCCATCCTTCCCCGTCACCTTCTTCTTATTCTGAATGGCCTCCATTTCCACCTGCTTAATGGACTCCATTATGGTATCAAATTTAACTACCTGAGTAGCATATCCTGCTTTCAAGCAAGCTGACTTTAGAGTCGAGTTCTGAAAATGTGTGTTGAAGTTGCTAGCAATATGTCGAAGGCAATATCTATGAAATACCCGTGTTCTTCCATCATCCCCTCTAGGCCAGTTTGCAATGGCGTTTTTGATACCGAGATGTCGGTTAGAAATTATGCAAATGCCTTCGTCAGGTATCACGTGGCCAATCGTATCTCTGAGGCATTGTAAAAACCACCTCCAACTGGACCCTGACTCACAATCCACAACAGCAAAGGCAAGAGGGAATACCTTGTTGTTAGCGTCGGTTGCCATTACAACTAACAACTTTCCCTGATATTTACCATACAGATGGGTCCCATCAATACTGATAACCGGCTTGCAATATTTGAATCCATCAATGCTTGGACCGAAAGACCAAAACACATAATTCAAAAATACAGTGTCATCTTCATCGGTGGATGTCGTACGATAGAACACCTGGGTAGTTGGATCCTGATCAATATATGCCATAAGCAACTTTTGCAACCTTTGGTAAGACTCTTCCCAATTCCCAAACAGCTTCCCAATCGCCTTTTGTTTCGCATCCCATACCTTGTAGTAAGAGGGCTTATGGCCCTTATATTTCGACTCTATCATAGATCTGAGATACTTAATTGGGGTAGTGTGATCCTCACTTAACTGTGTAAGGATGTTTGCTGCAATAAATTTACAATTCATCATTCTACCATCATTTCGCACCCCAATCCGTATACACGTGTGAGGACCCTTGTACACGGTGACCATCCATAGTCCCTGGAGATTGGGCTTCATGACTGTGCAGACATACCACTTGCATGACTCATCCACGCATTTTGCACAAAGTTTTGTTATGGTCGACCTACTGATCAAAAAATGTTTGTTTTCCTTGAGGGCACAAACTGTTAATACACGCTGCACCTCCCTTTTATTGGCAAAAGTCAAGCCTTTGCACAAATTCATCCCCTCTCTCCAAGTAGACACAAATGGTGTCTCAATATGTGAAGGATCAACCATATTTTCCCAAGTATTTGCAGAAAATGACAAGGCAGGAGGTGCGTAGGTAGGGATTGTGTCCGTAATGTTTTGGACATTAAGAACATTGTCTGCATCAGGTTCATTACCGTCCAATGTCTCATCGTCATCAATGTCCCTCTCAAAGTCCTTAAAGTCCCCTCTCTCAATCCTGTCTTCAATCTCATCAATCTTATCTCTATAGACAAAATCTTCACCGTCAATGTCAGTACTCTCATCACCATAGTCGTTGTCATCATCGTCATCCTCATCCTCATCATCATTCTCATCCTCATCCTCTTCATCATCATCATCAGCATGAACATCATCGGCATGCATATCATCATGCTCTACATGTGTAAAATACTCATATTGAGCATCTGGAACTGTAGCCTGTAAACTTGTTTGTGTTTGTTGGATTTCCTCGATACGAACTTCTGCACGCGGCTCCAACTGTATGTACAACTCAATATTAGTTACTTCAGATATTCTCTCCAACTTGTCAAACATGATCTTCACATGTTTGTCTGTTTCTATCGCCATATACTTGTAATTAATCCGGTGCTTCAGGATTTCATTTGGCATACGATAAGTAATTTGTATGTTGTGCACAATAAGATTCTCACAAAACTCTTCCATAACCATCATCTTCAATTCGTCAAGAGTCTTCAACCTACGATCAATTTGGGTATAATAGCTCTTTATACCCGGCCCTTCAAATGGAAATCCCTTGTTCGCATTGGCATTCTTCAGCGGACCACCGTGGTATAGGATTATATCAATTTCAGGCATTGTGAACCTGTTAAAGTCAAGTTACTATGTTAGTTAAAAAACATTTTGAAGTTCCTTGATGTGTACAGAAGATGTGTACAAAGGTTCACCTAAAGACCACATTTAAGATTCATCTTGTCTAGAAAATCTATTTATAAACCAAAAAAATGAGGATGCAGCCAAAAGCAAGCAAGCAAACATTCACTCATACTACTATCATTTTGTTCTCTACAAATCACCCATGTTATACATAGAGTAGCATTCCATATCGATCCGTTACTTTGCCCTCCAAACATAAGGAACAAATTAGTAACCTTTGAAGGTATCACCCACTCAAAATAAAGAAAAGGTAAAAGACTACAAATCTCTAGCAATAAAACAATAAAGCGTTAGATATTCAACTAATTTGCCACTAGCTTTACACATACAACACCAATCCACAAGGATCGTATTCCTTTTGATGGAAGAACATTTTGCAAGGTGACAATAATAAATGAACATAGTCTTGCTGAAAACTTTGCATATAACAGCTTCCCACACACTCCATGGATAAGAAGGATGAGTAAATTTAGATTAAATCTCACAATACCTTTGTACACAACTTTACCAACCACAAAAATAAGTTTTTGACAATCACAAACTTACCCACACCCATAGACAACTAATACCCAAATACAATAACAATCAAATCAAAAAACCCTTACCTGAGATATGAAATTGTTGAGAGGGAAGAGCAGTGAGAGAGAGGCAGTGTGGTGAGTGAGAGTGAGAGGCAATGTGGTGAGTGAGAGAGTGAGAGGCAGTGGTGAGTGAGAGAGTGAGAGTTATGGGCGAGTAGCTCAGGCTGTGTAAGTGTTAAAATTTTTATGCTCTGTTTTTCGGACTGAGGAGAGGAAATTATATTCAGGTAAACTCGAGTCTTTAAGACTCGAGTTCTAAAACTCGAGTCTTTAAGACTCGAGTTCTAAAACTCGAGTCTTAAAGACTCGAGATCTATGCTCTGCATTTCGGAGTAATAAGCAAACAAAAGTGATTTATTTTCAAAGAAACTCGAGTCTTTAAGACTCGAGTTTTGATTTATAGAACTCGAGTCTTAAAGACTCGAGATCCAAGTGGACAACTTAGTCCAACTCACCAATTGGTCCGGGACGCGGTGGAGTGAGATTAAAAAGAGTATCTCGAGTTTCTAAAACTCGAGATGCCTAGTTTCCTTTATAGTTTCAAGCGTTGTCTAACTAACCAAATACTGCGCTTACCCACAGCTATTCTGCACATTTCCCCTACTATTAGGCTTATGTCTAGGATGGGTCTACACGTAACAACCCGATCTCGCTTCATAACTATTCATTATTAGAAATCCTTATTAAAACAGATAGAGGTTGAGCTGCTAACAATTTTTTTGATGAATTTGCAAATTTTAAAATATAATTTAGTCATACGATGAGAATTGAAGAAATAACTTTTTATTTGAGAGAGAAAAGAGAGAAGAAATAACTTAAATAGTCCATAAATATTAAAAACCCAATTCGTTTTTACAAGGAATAAAATATTTGAAGCCAATCCATGGACCCAAACCGACCTATGTGAGAAACCCACCGAATAACAGACTCTACCTTAGCATTTTTCCAATTTGAAAATAAAAATTACCCGCTCAAACTCGCACTCAGAGTCACACTCGCTCTTCATTCACTGAATTCCAAACATACAAACTCTGCTCCAAAATTTTGAAGAGAGAGGGAGAGAGAGAGAGATATAAAGAAGAAAGTGAACCGCAAGTCCTCACTTCTTGAAACGCCAACAGAAATGGCGGATTTTCCTTCTTCTTCTCCAAACGAGTCTCCGAAATCGCCATTGTTCACCATCATCAACGACAACAAGAAGAAGAGGAGTACGGTCTCCACCTCAAAGAACAAGAAAACTGAAAAGTCGCAGTCTACTATTGCCGCTGTGAAAATCCTAGGCACCATCTCCGATCTCAAAGACCTCGCCTCTTCACGCCTCGACCATCTCAAGCGCCACATCGAACACTCTCACTCTGATATCATCAAGGATCTCCAGGCTTCCCACTCTCGCCTCCACAAACGCTTCAAGGTCCGAATCAATTCTTTCTTCTCTTCTTTTCTTTCGCTTTCTCACCTGCCAAACAGATTCCTGTATATATATTAAAAAAAAAATGAAGAAAAAAAAGTATTGGATATTCGATGATTTCTGATTTTTATACTTACCTGTTTCTCTCACCTGTTGATTGTCGTTCTGTTCTGTTCAAAATAATCTCATACGAAATTTGACTTTGTTTGCCGAAATTCTTTTTTCAAATCCTCTAGTTATGCTAGTCAAATCCCTAATTCCTTTGGCAAGAGAGAGAGAGAGAGAGAGAGAGAGATTTGAATCAGAAGATTCCATTAGAGTTTCTCAAAGATTCAACAAGTACTTTAGAAGATAGTGCTAATAGCCTAGACAGGCTTCAGTAGCTTCAATATTGTTCTTCAATTTTTGCTTATAGCAAACGAATCATCTCAAATTATGAGTGATTCAACAAAAATTTAAGTGTAATTATGGTTTCACTAAGGTTTAGTCTTTCGAAAATTGTATTGTTCGATTTGTATCTTATGCTTTTACCGTTTCTCAAGCTTCCACAGGTTTTTATGAATCGCTTTCAGTAATAGTTGGAGAGTATTTCTATTCTCCTTTGTGTAAACTGCTGTATTTGCAAGGTTTTTCTTGGTTAATTATTTGGTTCTATTTTTCATCTTTCTAATTTAATAGATTCAGACTCAAGCATGCCAACAAGCGATGGATGAAGCAGAGAAGGAATACAAGAAAATGTCTGAACGGATTAGTGAAAGTCGGGAAGCAATGCAGGTAAACGTTTCCTTTGTCACAAACACAAGTTGAGTTTTTCTTGTGGGCTTTAGTAATTCCACAAAGTGTGTAAGCTAATGATAGTATTTTTCAGGCTTCGTATGCAGAGTTCAAGGCAGATGCACAAGCCAGCGCATCTCGTGGTTTGTTTCTATGTCTCGGTTTTACAACAATGCTACACACATAAGAAATTTCACAACATGTGGGATGGTAGATTGTGATTAGTGTAACATCAACTTTCACATGGAATCGTCACTGGCATCACTTTTATTATATCACAACCTATCACCTTAGTAGTTGAGAAAAAAATTATGTATCTAGATTTATTGCTACTTTTAAGGAAAAGAACTTGTGAATATGCCTTAAAGTCGTTAATGACAACTGGATATTGCTTTGTGATGCTATACGAGTTACAAATAATACTGGTCATGGCTGATGCACTTGAGCAGAGAAACTGCACAACAGTTTATGACCCATTTACATCCTATTTATGATTAGTGTATTCCAAACTTGGAGGTTGGATCTAATGATCTATACCCCTATGAGAATTACAATCCTAGTGAAATGGAGATGAGTGTATTTCACGGATAGATTGTATTTCTTCTCTCTAACAATGTATACAGTGTCACGCCAATTAGAATTTTAAATAACATGTCATTATATACACCTTTATAAATGAGGATATGCAAGTTTGTACATGTTCATGTACTTGTGCATGTGTTAACTGCAAATAGAACTCTTTTTTATAGACTCTAGATGGACTCTTGGATACATCATCCAATATCGTTACCAATTACCATGTATTATTGGATGAGATTGAAGACATGCATTATTCTTCTTATTCAAACTGACAGTAATGAGAAAATTACTACAAGACAGCATTACTGTATGACTTTAGGTATGTTAAAGTCATAAATATGAAGCATAATGATAATGTGAATACTGACTTGGGCTACCATTTGAATTTATGTCAGCAGTTTATAAACCATTATCTGATTCCTTTTGGATGCATTCTTTGTTTTTGTTTGAATTTTTCAGCATGCAAAACATCAATCACTGAGCTTTCAGAATCCTGTGAGAAAGCAATTAATAATCTTCAAAGTCGTTTTGGGATTCCATCAGCTTAGCCATCTGGTAACAAGACAGTTCAGGTGAGTACTTTATGCTTGGCATCTTTCATTATTGGTGTGCCAGTCATGCAGTACAGTTATCCAAGAACTCAGGCCTTTTATTAACTCTTTCTCCTGTAGGTTATCTGTTTAAAAAAGTATTAACTACTAAACCTATGTTTAAGGTTTAACCAGATAATACATCTTGGTGCTATTCTATCTTGGTTTATATGGTTTGGCTGACGATATTATTCACTGGAAAAGAAGTTCCAAAAGCAGTTACTGGCTGTTTATCATCTTTGTTTTTTGGCTGATGATAGATGGGAGGGAGGATTGAAAGTTGAGACATTAGTGAATGTACAAGGAAAATGTAAATTTGATTTTAGTAGATTTCAACACTGTTTCTTTTTTAATTAATTCCTGACTTTCAGTATTGACACAATGTTGGAATAAAGGATTGTGATTTTAGTAATCTTTAAAATAACTTATTACATGTTGGGAAGTATCTTTGCTTTGCTAATGCTATTTATTGTAGTTGTCTTGGGGCTGTGTATTCAATCTTAAGATTTTTATTTTAGAAAAACTTTTGAGGTTTAGTTTTGTTTGATCTTCTACACTATTACACCAAGTTAAACCTTGAGTGAATTTGGAAATAGGAAAATAACATGAATAATGACAATAAATAAAAGAGGGTTGCATTGTAATCAATATAGATTGCCAAAGTTTCAGACAGGGGTCAAATTTCCTTAGTCCCCAAGCATGCTTGCATTAGTCACCAGAGCATTCAACCTTTTGGGCTTGGCCGCTTGGGACTTGCAAGAAAAAATGTCAAATCAATGATCTATAATAGACTTGTTTGATATGTGTGTGTCCGCAGACTCATGTTTAAGGTTCTGCTCCTAGAAGGGATTGGTTTAAGTTTGATTGTGATGCAACTGTTGGGATTAATTTCTCTTCCATTTCTGTTGTTGTGGGAGATTGGAGAGTGATGGTGGTTTTAGCTGGCTCTAAAAAGGTTAATACCATCATCCCTCTCCAAGCTGAAGCCGAAGCCGAAGCCCTGTTGTGGGCTGTTTAATTGGCAATGGAGAATGAGGTTCCCAAGGTTGTGTTGGGAGGCTCTAAAACATGTATTGATGCAATCTCCCAGCAGTATAGAGATAGTCCTTGGAGGATCAAGAACTACATAGAAGAGGTTGTCTCTATCTCTAATTGCTTTTCAGAGTGCTCCTTTTGCTGGGTTAATAGAGCTGACAAATCAAGCAGCCCATGTTTTGGCAGTCTGGTCCTTCTATAATTCCCATTTAGGTGAGATAGATCCATGTATAGGGCATTCTATTTTTGTTGATATCATTAGGCAGGATGTAGCTCCTGAGATGTTTGCTTCTTTGCTTTGAATTTCTTTCAATAAAGCTTTTCAGATTATCAAAAAAGAAAAGAAAAAAAGGTTTAACTTCCTAGCACCTGAGGAATGAAGATTTTGCTCTTGAAATCTCATTTCTTGAAGAATCTCTCATTATTTTTCTCCTTATAGGTTTAACACTATTTTCAAAGCATACCTTCTTGTTGATCATATATAACGCATCAGCGAGAAGCCAATCATAGCACAAAGAACGAAAATTCCAGATGGTCATTCTAGCAATTAACAAGTGGCTGAAACAATACAGATAAATAAGAAGTTAGAAGCATTGCTCCCAAAAAGAAGATAAATGGACATGCGAATGATACATTACACCATTCAGCCAATGCTCCAACCAACAGCCAATAAAGTCAATGACAACCATCTAGATGTAGTTAGCTCAGATCAATTACTTGAGCATATAAAAAGTTTCCCAATTCCAAAACTTGTCCAAAAAAAGATCATACTATAAAACTCGATTTCAGGTGCACTATATTCATAAAAAAATGAAACCAACTCAACAAGAAGATCACATCTGCTTTAATTTCCCTGCTCTGTCAACTGACTTCGTCTCATCTCCCACCACAATCCTGAACTCAACAATGTGAACCCAAGAACAACTGATTGAGAATAGTGTTTGTGAAAGATATCCACCAAAAAAAGAAGAAGAAGAAGGAAACAAAGGTGGACATTATCTGGATGTTCAGTTACGCAGATTATATCATTGGATGTCTAGTTAAAGAGAGTAACGTTTTCCTAAGTACTTGGCATCATAAGTGATTTAAATTTTTATTTTTTTTTATTTTAGTGTGGTGTGTATGGGCTGTGCTTTAAGGTGGTCAGAATTGGAATGGGGAGAACGGAGTGGCAGTTGTAGTTGCTGGTGGTCTGTGAAAGGGAGTGTGGGTGAGAGAGGAGTAATTATAGGATTCAAATGAGTTGTGATTGTGTGGTAAGTTGTAATGATTTTTTTTAATAAACTGTTGATTTGGCGTTTTCCCATTAGAGTGTGTAACCCATGAGTTTTACACTACGTCTGAACATAATTTAAACTTTTAATAATGCATATCAGTACACAGACTTGCACAAAACAAACTCCTATTAAACCAGGCACCAAATACATGTCACGGGGTCAGACTAAATTAATTCTTCATAAACTATAGTCTTAATAATATAGCAGAAGAATGTTTTGGTGAGAGACAGCGTCCGTCAATGTGTCATTCTTTCACACAATTAATAAAGTCATGCACATACATTAGCAACCAAATCTGATCAACTAAATTGATGAAACGAAGGTTGATCAATTACAACTTACAAGCCTAATATTTCCCTTATCCAATTAATAATGCTACATTGCTCTAATGCTATTATTATGGCCAACAAAACATTTTCACATTTGATCCACGGCTTCTCTTTCCCTCCCCTTATTATGGCCATTGTCTTTGGGGCTGCTTCTCCTGAAAAACATTAAATTTCATGAAATAAGCAACCAAAAGCAATTAGTTAGGAGCCATCAATAGCATATGCCTCACAACCAAAAGAACTTCTTCATAACTCCATTAACATGTATCAAGATGTGGATTAGGTCAATCTGGAACAAAGTTAGATAAAAATTTGATCCAAGACTCTTCACTATGTTTAAGACATACATGGAAAGAGTGTTTGCCCAGTGCTTTGGGTGATGCCAGGTCAGGGTAGGATGGTGTAATGTAATACACCTTGTAATTTTTAGAGAGCCTAGTACTTAAACGCAATATAAGCTTATAAACTCACTACTCATCATTCTTGCCAGCAGAAATTTCATTCCTTGGGCCATAAACACGGTGCCGTGAGGGTTTCTGAACCTTGGCACTTGAACCCAAGCCAAGTGGACTAATGTAAGCTGGTGAAGAAGTTGCAGCTTTATATTCCTGCATGTATAATGTAATTTGGTTTAGATAAAAGGAAGGACACTTAATAATGTTAGCAGACAGATTATCTGAGTATTTTGTGTAAGCATAAATATGGATCAAGTCAGCTGCAGCATCATTCTGAGACTTGTGGGTACATGGAAGCTTTCGGGCCCATTGCTCTTTAAAATAAAGAAAATTCCCCATAAGATTGCGTGATTTAAAAGTTTTAAGTTCATACATACTGAAACAAACACAAAAGCACGCAGCTCACTATAATAAAGATTTCTGAATGTCATTGGAACCTGATGGATCATGAGCATGAATCTTGGACTTGAGATCATTTAATATGCCTTCTTCCACATGAGGAGCAATAAATTGAAGAACCTCCTTAACAAATGATCCCTCTTCTTTCCAGGCTAAGGATACAATTGCTACAGGGATCAGAGCCTCTCCAGAGGGGGTGTTGCAGATTTTAGTTCAATTTTTTTTTTTTGTGTTTTTCCTTTTTGCTTGAAAGACCCCAATATATTGTTAAGTTGCTTAAATTATGGACCAAAATTTAATTTTATTGGCACAAAAAAAATTCAGGATGGTCCCAAAATTTTTTTTAAAGGTAAATAAATATAAAATTTTAAATTATTAGGACCACCCTGACCATAAGGTGGTGCTACCACTGGTTGCTTCTGTAAACATTTCATCACAAACTTGAAAAACGTGGGCCAATTAATTCAAAATGCATCTTAACACACTTAAAAAAAAAACCAATTAGTAAAGTGTACATTGTCATTTTTGATTTTTTTTATAGAGAGTTTCAACCTATAAAGTCCACTCCTAATGATAGCTCTTAATTATTAGACCAAGATACTCCAGATTGACCTCTTATTCAACCATCAGAGATTTTATTTGTTGAACCTACGTATACATTATCCTTAAATAGCATATAAAATGTATTGAAAAATGAAAATGACGCATGACACAGTACTTGTTTGACAGAAAACGTTTTCTTTACCTATCAAAACAACATACTTTGTCTTAGGTACAGTTTATGCTATTACTGGAAGTAAAACAGAAAATTCAATTTTGGACATTACTGATGATGGAGAGGAGATTTGGGGATTGAGAGACATTACTAGAGTTCCTTCTCTACCGTGGGAATGAACTTGGACAAGCCCCAAACCCCAAATCCCTTTACAAATCTCCTTTGATCAACCCCTATACCCCCATTCTATGTACTAAAGTTATGTTAAAAACCTTCTAAGATTTGATTTGGTTGTTTAAGATTGAATTCCTTGTGTTGGTTTTACCTAATTTGAGTATAAACTGTAAAGGGCTTTTTTTTGGAGAAGAGAAGTCCAATGAAAGCAATTCCCCCAAACCTTTGATAGAACTAGCCATAACCAAACCATTTTTGTGATGAAGTGATGTTCTACATAGTCGAAACACGAGCTCCAGGTCAAAAGAAGTGCAAATTCCCATTGAGTACGTAGTAGTTCTATGGCAACATCTTTTATCATACCATTATTCTATAACTATCTTATGTGGCAGACTATGATTTGCCTTCATCACTTTTATATAAACTCACAACTTTTTTTTTCCCCACCAATTATACCTTTCCATATTAGAGTTCTGGTATAAAAGGGTTTGATCTTAGAGTTTCCCATTACCATTTTCTAGTGACTAATCCCTTTTTCTTTCCCTTCAAATTTTTTTTTTCAAAAAATATATAAATTCTTTCGGTTTTTAAATTGATTTTGAATTTTTTATACCATTTTGTTGATTTCATTTGATATTTTAACTATTAAGTCAAATTTATGAGTTATGAATTTGTTACATCATCCCATCAATGATGAACAGCTCACAGTATGGTTGACCAAGCGTCTGAGGTTCATCTTTAATTAGATGTTATTATTTTCATACTTGTCCAGACTTTGCTCGGAACAATGTATGTTGCAATGTGAATGGTGTATCATGTTCTTCTTTTTCTTTTAAATAGTTTACTTTTGTATTGTTGACCATATTTAGTGTATTTCATTTTATTATATTCACTGTTGTATGAAAGTATTTAATTGCTTTTTAAATGTGTGTTTAGATAAAGGTTTTCCAATTAGCTTTATTAAACTTTTGGTTAAACAAGGCTAAGTGATAATAGAGAAGGTTGATCTCCAAATTGTGTGAGGGTTCCATACACCTTCCTACCCTAGAATCATTAGGGGTCAATAGTTGATTCTTGGACTATACGACCAACTGGCGATTCAACTTCTCTACTCTAGCCTATGAGCCTTTTGGCATACTCAGTACCATGTGAAAATGATGTTGAGGCATTGACATGGAAAATTTTGGGATCTTGTGCTGACATGGCAGATGTAATGTGTCCTAACTCCTAGGTTGATGTGGTAGCCTGTGGATGTGAGAGGTAGCTAGAGTCATGATTATATTTATGGCGCATTTTTTGGCACCTAATATAATGGTTAGAAGCTTTTGTGGGCACGTGGTGGTGAGTGCGGCATTGTTTTAGGTTGGTTTAGAAGGTGTTGAACTTGTAGACTAGTTCTCCAATCTTTTTTTGATGATCTATGGCTTCTACTGGTTGTTGATTCAAATAGGGCTGTCCAACCAAACCGGTGGCCCGACTCACCCGGTAAATTTGAGCGGACTTGGGCTGACTGTCGCCCGACTTGATTACTCCGGCGGTTGGTGGTGGGTCTACTTCTCCAAAACCTGAAACCGACGATTTGGTCTTGAATCTTCTCCCCATAACCCGAAGAGACCCAAAGTAACCTTGATATACAGCATTTCTCGGTGAGATTTTCCAAATTAGGCAAGTTCTCAGCCATTTCCAATGAGTCTCAACTAGATCTGACGAAATCTCTACCAAATTTGGTGAGATCTCACCTAATTTGGTGAGATCTCGCCAAATTCGGTGAAAATATCACTGAAATTTTGCTGTTATCTAGCTGGATTTTGGCAATTTTTTCAAATCTACAACTCTAACTGAACTAATTGTCATCCATTGAAGGTTGGATCCGCTCGATCCAATCAACCACTTCGGTCGGTGGTGGGTTGAGATCTGCTCCACCCGATCAGACCGGGTCAAATGCTGGTTGAGCCCAAACCCAATTTGACATGATCTGTGGATAGCCATAGATTTGAATTGGGTCACAATCCACTTGTGTTCTTATTAGCAACAAAATTAGAGTCATGATGTTACTGCAAGCTAGGGCATATTTTGGAGGGAGGATATTTTCTCAACAGCTTAGGCTTTCATAGTGATACCATGTGAAAGATGTTCATGTATTGAGATGTGTGCAAAAATATAATAGTGACTGCATTAGACATGTTAATGACATACAATTAAAAAGAGTATAGTACAATTAAAGCATGACTTAAGCCTGTTGGGCTTGTATTCTAACATGGTCTTATTGATTCATTAAACAATTTGCCTTGTTGCCCGTAAAATAAGGGCACTGGTCCATAAAATTAAGAGAGGTGCTACGTCCACAACATTTTTACAACCAATCATAAGTGGTTAGTTGTTGTTGGTTTAAATTTGAATTTAACACTAAGATTACTTTTTTGGCTCAACAATAACAACCAATAACAAACTGTCTCTTAAGATTTATTGTAAAAATGTTGTGAACATATTATTTCTCTAAAGTCAATTTGCAATGTAGCTTCAAGCTTAACTATTGGTGCTTTTGGATGATGATAATTTGCTTATTCGTTAAAAGTATTATAGAGAAATAGGCGAAAAAGCTTTTGTTTTTGTTTTATTTATTTATATTGTTATTGAGGATACATGTAGAATCAATGGAAGTAGAAAATCAATTTGCTAAAAAATGTTTACTTCAACATTCAAAGTACAATTCGATCCTCTAATTTGAATTATTAAGGTATTTTGAATTAATTCAAAGGGGTTGGTCTAACAATTCTCAAGGGCTCATGAAATTCATGGGTCCTAGATTCAAAACTCTTAACCCCATCTTTGAGCCACCTCAAAAAGTTTCTTCCTATAATTACCTAATGTTGCATTTGGATAAATAATTAGATCCTTAAAAAAGCTTTGTATCGTTTCTTAAACTAAACTCAGTAATATAATAAATGTTACACGAGCTATGCCATTTGATTGGTGTTAAGTTGTTAACTCCAAAATTTAGACGAATACTCATCGTGGCTCATAACTCATATAAGTCCCAATTTGCTGGGGAGGACAATTGTGTTGTATATATTTCTGCATCAATGCGAGCACAAGTTAGTTACTATCCCTTTTCCTCTCTTGGCCTCACACCCTATACATACCTCACAACTAAATCCTTGCTGGCCAAATTTATAAACATCAAGGATACTACGTGCCCATTATGTGGAATGGAAGAAGAGACTAGCCTCCATCTATTTGTTTTGTGCCCTCTAACAAGAGCCATTTGATTTAGCGGCTAGTGGGGGTTCAGGTTTGATGATTTGGGTTTCTCTTCTTCTTCCTAATTCATCCAAACTTTAATCTTCCCTCCAGATATATTTGGGTTTAACTCAAACAATATGGCAGATTTTTTGCTTTATGGTGCAGTGGTTTGTGATATGGTTTGGAAACCAAGAAATTGAGTGCAATTTGAGGGAGTTACTTCAAAGTTGGATGGTATTATGCTAAAAGTTTCCAGTTCTGTTGAAGAATTTAGAAAACTCTTGGACTATCAAATGTAGCCATCAAGAAATCGGGCTCATTCAATTTGGGCTAAACTGGATAGCAACTCTATAAAGATCAATGTAGATGCGGCTTGCAATATTGAGAGTTCATCTATTGCAGCTGTAGCCATAGATTGGAGAGGGGAACTGGTGTTTGCTTGTTCGAAAAGAGCGAATACCACTATCCGGCTATCCCTTTCCAAGCAGAGGCTGAAGCTGTAAATTGGGCCATCAATTTGGCATTAAACCTAGACGTTGATTCCATCTGCATTGACTGACTCAAAGGCCTATATTGATGCGTTGTTACTTCCTAACATGGATGTCCCTTGGAGAATCAGCCATCAGGTCCATTTGTCTTGATGTGTTAGCCTTAAAAGTCTCAAATCTCAAAATGTTGTATACGCTATGTGGGTAGAGAAGCAAATTTTGCTGCACGTCTTAGCTAAGTATTCTTTGTTGAATAACTCTTTTGGTTCTTTTGATGTGGGATTGGGACCTCTTTGTTTTGTGTCAGTGATTGAAGCCGAGGCTCATACTCCTTATGGATAGTTGCCGTTTTTTTCTGTGTTAATAAAAACTTCTGGTTCATCAAAAAAAAAAAGAAAAAAAAGGTTTAGTAATTGTTCAAATCATTCTAAATGGGAAGGCCCGGAGATGGAGTTTTTAAGGGGGAATTTAATTCATTAAGCAAAGTAACTTCTATCTATGGAAGGGTGAAACTAAATTAAGATGGCTCATCCTTTGGTAACCCAGGTATAAGTGGAGGCATTCTTAGAGATGCCCAGGGAAATTGGCTTGGAGGCTATTCTAATGGCAGTTGCATTCAACTAAGCAATATGTTTAAATTTACTTAGGAAACCTCAGATATGGTAATTGGTAAATAAAGAATTATATCTCAATTATATTCCTTTTGTTAAACATATTATGGCCCAGTGGTCTACACCAATTGTTAGCTCATGTACTTGTAGAACAAGCATATTAACCTTAGGTTAGTCTATGATTAGCCTAGGGTTAGTCATATATTCTCTAGTATATAAACCCCACATTAGGTTCATTGTAACACAAGTGCTTAATATAATATATATGTAACCGCCAAAGGTTTTATCATTGTGGATGTAAGCCGTTAGGATGAACCACGGAAAACTTTGTGTGTTTCTTTTTCATGCTTCCGCTCATCATTCAGTCATCACACAAAATTGCGCAACAATTTTCACATGGTATCAAAGCCAAAATTTGATTTGGTTTAGCATTCATCAACAAACCCACTTAATCAACAGCAGTGCCGCAGATCAACACCAGCCTCTCCGTCTTCCTCATCACACTAGGATTTTTACGGTGGTTGTGGGATCTTCAAACACAGTGGGATCTTACCAAGGCTGTGAAACACAGCCAAAGAAACCCACATCTCTTTCCACCTCCACGCCACATGAGATCTCATCTCCAAGCCAAACTGCAAAGCCACATGAGATCACGCCATCATCAAGATTGGCCAGCTACTGTCAAGGGTGACCATGGTCAAGACCGTAGCGAACCCATATCACGGAAGTAGTACCCTTACGGGCCACTGATTTTCGACCTTAGTTGCGTCACCAACAATTAGGTGTAAACACATATTGATGGGCTCCATAATTGGACTACTTGATGGCATACCTTAAGATAGCACATGACCCATACTTAAGACTTCATGGCTTAATAAGTTCACTGATACAGGGTTCGAAATAGTTCTTTGGTTCCTTCATACACGGGTGGGTTAACCAAAAAAAAACAAAAACAAATAGTGTTACAGTATGCTTACATATAGCTTCTACTTTTAGTGGCATAATTCTATGCAAAATATTGACAAAAGATCAAATCTGCCTCAACAGTTCTGTCATGCCAACCAGATGTCAGCTTCAGCTTCATCATCAATGCCATGTCAGCGATACAAAATCTTGTCATGTCAGTCGAGCAGCATAGGTGCCACACCAAGCTATACATTCAAGATTTTCCAAACTCAAGCTTTTACATTTAGTTTGAGAGAGGATATTAGATATATTATGGCTCAAGTGGCCCAAACCAATTGTAGGCCCATGTACTTGTAAAACAAACATATTGACCTTATGAGCCTACAAATGGTTTGAGGCACCTGAGCCATAATATATCTAACACCTTTTATTGTCTATTAAATCACTTTACTTGCATGGTACAAACAAACTACACATTTTTTTTGGACAGGGTGACAAATGCTGATTCAAACTCATTAAAACATTCAACCTGTCGATTTAGAATACAAGTTTAATGGACAGAGACTTGTGTGCACATACCCAAGTCCTATAATGATGTAGCTTTCAACAATTGTTCTATTGACTTGCCCGAAGAGGCAAGTCCCATGACCTTGTTGTACTATCGAGTATCGAGGTGCTTTTGTTTGTCAGGGGACAAGGACACTACATAATTCATTCTACACATTCATTGTTACTACATTTTGTTATAGATTCCAAGAATTCAGTCACCCCAGGAATTTATTGGGGACTGATATTGCATTGACTCTGTTCAGAATAACTTCAAAATCGAACAAAAACAGAAAGAAAGGAGAATTTGTAATATACAAGCAACTGGACCTCCATATGATATGACATACAAGATCCGGAGTTAAAGAATATGAGAACTTTTTTTATTTTTTATTTTTTATATTTATCATCAAAAAGAAAAAGAACTAGGAAACATAAGAAAGAAAGAAGAAAATAAAGCAAGAACCAATTGTGGTCTATTCTCCAACAGCATCATGAAGCATAGGTACAGTTGCAAGCACTGGTGAAGGTTGTGAATCACCAAACATGCTTGTGCTTGTTGCAATGTTGTATAGGCCAGTATCAGTTCTGTCGGTCTTAACATCACTCATAAAGCTGGTTTTGTCATCGAATTTCCAATCACTCAAGTATCCTGGCCTTGAAGTTATAGTGCTCACTTCAGCATCTCCTGAAAGCATTGCCACCACACGTGACATTGATGGCCTTAGCATTGGTGATGCCTGACTGCACAAAAGACCTACTCCAATCACTCGTTTCACTTCTTCCTCACTGTACTCAGATAATTTCGAGTCCACCAGTTCGATATCACGTTCATTTTCGTGTAGGTGCCAAGCCTAAGAAGCAGATAAGTGACAATCGTTAGTGGAATACTTTTGACGAGAAACTCTTAAGGTCTATTTCACTGGAGTAGCATCAGAGAAATATTCACTTTGATATGTACAAATTATGAATACATTTATCACAAGATTCAGCACATAATAGAAATATGACTAGGAATGCCACTTAAGGCAGTTTGTTAAAGATAACTCTTGGGGTGCAGTGGCCCTTGGTAACAATATTCAGTAGGATCAAAACGAGGATCATCCTTTAAAGCAAAGAGTTATGACTTGGTGCTCAAGGGAGTGCTGCAGGGTTTCCATCAACCATAGAACTGCAACATTAGATATCAATAGTATATCAAGTTTGAGATTGATGAAGCCAGTGCATAAGGGATTATCTCAAGACCCAGAAAGTAATGATAGGGATCAAGGTCCTCTATCTCAAACTTGGTGTCAAGAGGTGCCAAGCGTAGAAATAAAGGAGGCAAGCAGAGATGGTGTATTGCTTCTTAGGACAAGATCATCAACATCTGTGAGAAGTGGCAGTACATAAACATGGAGTGATCAGTTTGACTCATCTGGAAGCCAAACTGAAGGATAAAGGAATTGAACTGTGGAAACCAGGCATGAAGGGCCTATTTGGGGGCATTAGATCACCTTGCGAAGCTGACCAACATGGTGAGGAAGTTTAGGATGGAACAGCCTGGAGGCTAAGTCATGAAGATAGTTTCCGCAAGAAATCCATGCAGAAACACATTCTTAATGTCTAGCTTCCGAAGAGACCAATTAGAAGAGAAAATAAAGTTTAGAAAAATCCAAATTGTGGTAGGTTAAACCCCAGGGATAAATGTCTCATCATATTTAGAAGCCAGCAGCGATGGAGAAGGCAGAACCTCGACTCAAAAAAAAAAAAAAAAAAAATGAACGAAAAGAATGGGAGCAGAAGATGGGTTAGGTTACAAGAACTCTAATACCATGTAAGAGTTTGAATTTTCTATGTACTGTATTCATATCAATTGAGACATAAATATACTTTGAAAGTGTGTATATGGTAAGTATAATAAATGGGGAACAATATACACCTAAATATTTGTAATACAGTCTCGATCTAGCCTTTATATATGTAACATAACATCAATATAGGGGCTGCTTAACAAAACTACCCATTCTACTTGACCAAGCTCTCTTTTTTGACTTTAAAAAAAAAAAAAAAGCTCTCTTTTTTGAGAAAACATGGCAGATATATTTTGGAATTTCATCAGGATTCCCATGTTAATGAGAAAGAAAAATAGTGTAAATGACAAAAGTTGGGGTCATCATGAAATATAAACAATACAAACTAAAGGACAAACAAAATATAGATGTCATATCTTGGAAATCTTAAAGAGCTTTAGATTACCATTGGAACGTATTTGTTTCATACCCTATCATGTGAGTAACAGAAATCATTGTAATTTCTATGGAAAACAAAATAAAGTTGGTACTATTTCTTATGGACATGAAGAATCCCCTGTTGCTACCTTTGTTTCAAAGGCCCTTCATTGTTTTTTATTTTAACCAAAATAAACTTGGGTGAGACTGAATTAAACTATCATAAATCTAATGTGAATGCTAGAGTCGGGATGATTTGGAGCTTCTGAATGGGTCAATGTTTACCAATAAAAAAAATAAAAAAGAAGACTCTAATAAAGATTACAATAATATTCTTCTCACCCATTCAAGAAGATATAGCTTCTCTTCTTCTAAGCTTGAGTCAGAATTAGGCCTGCCACTTACAATCTCTAAAGCCACAACACCAAAGGAAAACACATCAACCTTTTCCGTAAGGTGTCCACGCATTGCATACTCCGGCGCAAGATACCCACTAAAACAATAATTAATCGATGAGGTATTACATATATATCTGAAGCAAAAAGTAGAGTAAAAATCATTGAGTAATCTTACTATGTCCCTGCAACACGGGTGCTTAAATGTGTCTTTTTATCATCGTAAAGTTTGGCTAAACCAAAATCTGAAATTTTGGGGATAAATTCTGAGTCGAGCAAAATATTACTGGCCTTCACATCTCTATGTACAATTCGAAGCCTTGACTCCTCATGAAGATAAGCTATACCTCTTGCAATTCCCATGCATATATCAAAACGAGTTGGCCAATCGATATTCAAACTTCTTTGTTCTGCCTCATGCAAACCGTTTGTTATAAAATTTGCAGTGTTGTACTTACTAGAAAAATAGATATAAAGTTCAACAAAATCTTATGCTCTTACCAAATAATGCTTGATCAAGACTCCCATTTTCCAGATACTCATAAACAAGAAGTCGTTTATCTCCTTCTGTACAGCATCCATAAAGCTTCACAAGATTACGGTGTTGTACAGAAGATATAGTAGCAATCTCAGTTACAAATTGGGTGTTTCCTTGCTGAGATGCTACTGAAAGCTGCTTCACAGCAATTACTCTGCCATCAATAAGTGTTCCCTGTAGAGAAAACAATTTGAAGGCAAACAATAAGCTCTAAATGAACAATTCTACGGTCATGTCGTATTCAATTTGTATCTTTCACTGTAAATAAAATTAGCAGTGTCAGCATTTTGACAGCTTGGATCTTAATGAACCAATGTCATTTTTCTATCAAGTTCTCAAGCTTTTGAACCATGAAATTGAATTACAGATATCAAGTTGAAATGTTCTTAAGAGAGTTTTGGTAAGATGATCAGTTTGTGGGTTTCAATCACCTTTTATCTATTAGCATTTAGCACCTGCATAGATCATTATAGACCTTTCAACTGAATTTCAGCCATGGGGGGCATACAAATGGATTTCATTCGTACTTCAAATGGCTTTTTATAGCAACTAAGAAAATAAAATAACAGATTATTATAATGCAGTGACTTGGAAAAACATAGCCCAACATTTGGCCAAACAAACCAACAGCCTCGTGGCTTAGTGCACTGCCCAGTGGGGATGATCCCTGTGTTCGAATCCCCCCAGCCTCCAACTTATTGTAAGCGAGAGAGAGAGAGAGAGAGGGGGGAAGGTAATATTGCAAGCTGTGATTGGTTATTGGTAGGCCATTTCAAGATACTTAAGTTTGTGGCAAAGACATAGGCTACTGGGCAGAACAAGTTTATATGAAATCTGTCAAGAAGTAGGATTGTTATATATCTATGTGAATAGTGTGTAGTCCATAATTTCAGTCTTTTTACCTTTTTTTCATCCCCAAATTTAGTTATATCATTTTAACTTATTTAATTATGTTAATTTAATTGATCAACATAGTCATAAGAAATTTAATGTTGTTTTTGTAATTTCTTTTTCAAAGAAGCTTTCCTATAGATATACATTGTACCATACAAGTTTTGTTATATTAGAATAAGAAACTTCTCTGAGGAGTTTCTTGATTTCAGATAGATTCCATATTTTTCCTTGCCTTTTTAAGGTATTCATCAAGATATAACAAGATCTAACCTACTATATTTCCATTTGATGTTAGCTTGATTCTTGAAAACAATAACAAACCTTATACACAGGTCCAAATCCCCCTTCTCCAAGCTTATTAGAAGGACTAAAGTCATCTGTAGCAGTCCTTAGTTCGCTGTAACTGAAAGTGTATGGTCTAGCATCTATCCCAAGGAAATCTACATATTCAACATGAACTCAGGTTATGATCAATTTGCTTATATGGTTCTTAAACATAAATACCTCTTGAAACCAGATAACAAATAAGATCAGACTGCTTATTCTTGCAAAAATGTTGCAATACCTCTTAATTATTAACTTGTTTTAATAAGAAATCTGTTTTTGTAAAACACCACCAAAATGTGTTTTGTCTAGAATCTGTTTAGCTGAATATTATAAAATGGGTTGCAAGACCATACTGAAGTTTAAAAATACATACTGGTTTTAGGGGTGGAAATCAATTTCTTCTCTAGTTTTTGTATATGTGTGCATACGCGCGCGCGCACACACACACACACACAAATACATAGATACACACTTATATATTGTTAGGCACATTCACATACAAAATAGTTCTCACTGGAAATGCTTTTATATCTCATTCTTGTTGTACATAAAACTATAATGAGACACCAATGTTTCCATTTTAGCTTGGACATAAGATGCAGCATCCAAATTCCATCCCCAACATTAAAGAAACTGATTTACACAGGAAACACACTAGTTTTGAATCTTCAGAATATCACAGAGTCAAGAAGCCAGACAACTCTCATCGTTATGCAACAGAGTTTCAGTTTACCTTCATCTTCCTTGGTGTGAGCTCCTTTTTTCCTGCAAAAAAAGCACAATGCTGCAAAAATGGTAAGAAAGCTTACAAGTGCACCAACAATTATCCCCACAATCAGACCAGTCCTATTCTTCTTTCTGGTTGGAAGGCTGTTACTGACAGTAGGTATGAAATCTGTCAAAAAGGTCAGTATTTAATAAGATGGAACTAGTAAGCTGGAAAATCAGGTACTAGGATCTTCTCAATTTTCACAAGAACTGGATATGCAGCTCTCTTTACCATGCCACACCACATAAGATCTTTGGAAATTAAAAGGTGAAGTGTTCAAAATGACTTATAGCATAAGTTGCCCCCAACTCAGCAGTTTTATTGAGCTCTAATAAAAGAAAATTTCTTTCATTCTCTTTTTCTTGATAAATAATAGTATAGAGAAAAATAGGATGCACAATTGAGGAATACCAAGTTTCTTTCATTCTTACAAGTTTGTTGAAGGTTGTTGATGCGAGTATCGGAAAGTGTGCTTTGATGCCATGTTGACCATTGGAGAAAAATACTGTGTTGGGTTAATTTGATTAACCCTAAAACCAGTATTATTATACTCAAATTTTATTATGCACATTACGAATATACTCTCAAAGGGTTTAAATCACAACTTCAAATAATATATAGACTACATTCCAATATATATATATAGGGTTGGGTTCAAGTTACACCTGGTTGTGAATTTGAACAAATTTACCATTGGATTACCTTATCTTTATATATTTTCCATGCTTGCAAAATTTCAAGATGATCAAAGATCAATAGTCATGTCATCAATCAATTGTTTAAATTTAAGTTTTTGTTGTTTAGAATAATGAATAAAAGATGAGTTTATACATCAAATGGTAAATAACAACCGATTGGCATGAAAATTGGCATGCATGTTAAGAATACAGAGAAAATGTAATATGATATTGGGATTTTCAAAACATGAATTCAATAACAGGTTATTGAGTGGTATAACATTATTTAGAATTACACCAGGTGTAACTTGAATACAACCCATATATATATATATATATATAAGTGGAAAAGGTATAAAATGGAAGAACCACTATTTTCATGAGGTAGAATGCTTGCAAAGGAGACATTCTAAGTCCCCATTTTTAATGAGATAATAGAAATCTATGCTACCAGAGGTCCAGAAACTCAAATGACAATTGTCTTGTGTTAAAGTTGTTTCGCAGATTAGGAGGATGCCACAACATCCAACATGCCTTCGCTCTTTGACATTGTAGCATATTGTAGAGGGAACTGGACATCCAGTTCTCTATGCAGAATTGAAGAAAGTTGAATCCCAACATTAGTAATAAAATCTGCCATGGAACATCTTAATATTTCAAATTCTATTACCTGGAGTTACTCTGATAGCTGAAATAGAAGGTCCATAAGTACCTTTAGAAGGTACGCAGCAAGTCCCCTTCCCAGCCCAAAAAAGATGGATTTCAAGATAATTTTCAGATACCTGAGCCGTAAATTCCTTCTGGACAGCTCTAAATGTGATGCCACCTGCCTCCTTTTCTATGTTAAAATCCTTCGAAACACGATTCCCCTGGAAAAAAAATGAAATGCATAAGTCAGATCATTTTTAAGGAACATAGGGGATGTATTTTGTTGCAGTCGATTGTAATATTTTATCCAGATTATAGACGCATTCCTGATATGGAAATCTTTTACTCATTGGAATTGTTTCTGTTAAGAAAATGAATTGGGAAAATGCTTTTAAGAAATTGCACAGGGCCCTGCCATACTGGACTAAACTTTTAAGAATGCATAAGAACACCATGACAGTTACTGATTTCTAGATTTACTAACATAACCTCAGGGGTTAACTCAATATAAATCACATTCTAAAGTTATCCTAGAAACAATGAATTAGCCAAATCATTATTCCAAGTTGAGGCATTTGATTATCGTCATACTTTAGTACTCATAAATATATATAAAATATTTGATAAAATATAAAAACTTCATACTCAACTAATAGGTAACAAGGAGTTTATGTCCAAAAGATATCAGTTTAAAAGGTGCACTAAATACAGATTTTCTAAAACGATTCAACTATATAAGAGAGACCTGGATATAAATATCAAAGAGGCGTATCCCGAGAGTGTTCCACTTAAATGAACCTTGGAAAGCTGTCTCTGAAAACTGGAGAATCACAGTGTAATTGCCATTCTCCAACCCCAAGCCATAGTATCTTAATGAAGAAGCAGAATTTCGTGCTGTCTGGAACAGCCTTACATCTGAAGTATTTGTAATGTGAGAAGATGTAGAACTTTCATACTGAGGATTGTTGCTCTCAAGAAAATATCCAACATTGCTAACTGCCCACCTCTTTGTGTCAGTCACATAATATGTAGCTGGACCAAGTGTCTCGTTATCCCTATCATACACAATCCCAGAAGAAGTGATCTGCGGACCACCACACTTGATTGAAAAATTATAATCTGCATTACAATATAATATCACTTATCAATATAAATTCAGAAAAGCTATTTTAATAAACAAAATAGTCAGGACTTGCACGTGTCCTGATTTGCTTGTATGCATGTTACAGATATAGTCAGGACTTGCTTGAGCTTGAATTTTAAATCTCCATTGCAATCTAGGAACCTATTTTACAGAGACAGAATCTAAAAATTGGAATGTAGCTGGTCACTTGGTTGTGATGGATTCACTTTTGCTCATAGCAGATATAATCATAAAAAATTAAAAATTAAAATTCTCTCATACTCAAACATTCCACTTAAATTAATATCCCATAAATCTTGCACGCAAGAGGAACTCTCATGTATCTGACTATTATAGAGTTTGATAACATGGGAATTCATTTGATCCACATGTATATTCAAGAAGAAGTTAACCACTCCACCAGCCAATGCCTCTATCATATAAAAGGGATGTATGGGCCTCAATTTAAGTAATAGAAGTAAACTTACAAAATAATGAGCATGTAGATTGTAGCCACACAACAGTTGATTATCAACAGCATATCTCCTACTTTCAAGATGAAAGTCTGGATTAGACCCACTTGAATGGAGATTTGTAATTTAAAAAGACAACATAATGAATTGGAGTCTACAGAAGGGTTGTAGGGTGAGATACAGAGAGGTTGATCAAAATTATTGTATCATAACTTTTATTTTTTAAGGGTCTCTCGGGTTTTGCAGTCCCAATAATGTCTAATAGGATGTTATACAGTTTAGGGTCAATTGTAGAAGGTTATTTACTTGCATTTTTTTAGTTTTATGGATCATAAAATCTGAGAAGGGGTAGAGCAAATTCTGTGAAATCACGCCAGAGTTTTCCTTCTATAGAATAAAATGGTTTACCAATTGTTTACATAGCACAAAATACAAAAAGTAGTTAACAGCTAATCACTTGGATTACATAGCACATTCAATTTAAGTACACTGCATGGCTTTCATCCATCCCAAGCTATACATTAGTCTTGGAACATAGTATAAAATTTGCTTTATGAGCCAAGTGCTAAAAGATTTAAATCCCACGATTCCCCCTCTCCCCCCCCCCCCCCTTTTTTTAATTTTATTTTATTTCTTTTGTCCTCTCCATGTTCTCATTGTAAAACCTTTCCTTTTGTTTTCTTTAATTCTCATGGGGAAAAAAGAAATGAAGTAGCCTGTTCCTCACTTTGTTTTTTCTTCATTCTAAAACCAGTGGCAGAACCAGTCCCTTGGGGGGCCATACACCCCCCCCCCCCCCCCCCAACCCAAAAGAAAAAAATCAATTTTTTATAACACCCACACACATATTATCAAAGTTAAAAGTTTACAATATATTTATGAGTTAAAACTTATTCTAGTATTATAATTTTTTTTTTTTTGCATACACATATACTTGTACTAATAATTGTGTATTATATTTTTTGATTTTATCTTGAACAGTTTATCAATGCTAATAGTCTGGCCCCCCCAACCAAAATTTTATGGCTCCTTTATTGTCTAAAATAGAATAGAAATCAACAAACATAAAGTGGAGAATCAATTATTAGCACTAATAGCATTTTAGAACTTTCTATTTTCATCAACACTATATCGTGATTATTGATAAAGTGCCACAATGATGATTTTTACAATAAGTGCTAGACTTGGTCACTGGAAATATCATTAGTTTTTAATGACTATCAATGCCTATCCAAGGATTAGTTCCTGATCATATATACCAAGATAATAAAATAAATCAGGAACAAGTTCAGTTGATAATATTAAGTTTAACAATGTTCTTGAAAATTTATAGTCCTTGAGAAGATTGTTCTCCTTCATTGACCTAACACCCACTCATGTATTCCAATATAAAATTTTTAAGAAAAGGATTAGCTCTCAATTGTGCTTACAGATTCCACTTCCAGACCCTCGATTGCAAGGGAAGTTCCGCTGAAGACAGTTCAAACCTGAAGGCAAACCACTGAAAGCAAAAAAGAATTACACTTAAGAAAAGAAATAAATATTGTTTCACATCAACCACTAGTGAATTAAGTGACACTTTCTAATTGATGTGCATGTCACCATTGGGATTAATTTACTCCTGTAACAAGAAATGTACCATGTTAAATATGCAAGCATGCTCTTCACATGGATGTTCCCACAACAAAGAGGGATTGAGTTATCATTTGATAGTCATTGACAGCACAAAATAAATTGTTTTGAGGATAATTAAGGTATCCTATTGATTCCTTCACTCTCTCTATCTCTCCCTCACTATTTGGTGACTACAAATTTCAGAACATGGGGTCATACTTAGTTGAAGATAAAGGGATAGTGGCTACCATGAAAAGAAAGGGTTCATAGCTAGGCATGATAAAAAAATAAAAATAAAAATAAAAAAAAGACCCCCATCAGATCATTACTATATACCATCACACTGTATACACATAGTGCAATGACTCTACACCCTTCAAATGAAGAAAAAAGGAATACCCGTATAAGATTATCTTGATGAATTAGAATTTTCACATCAATGACTTTGTAAAGGATTTGGAAACTATTTTTGTTTATGAGCAAAGTGTCTTACATTTCTCTAGGCTTTTGAAGTTCTAACACCAATGTGAGAGTTTTGGGTGTATTTGGGGTTTGGGTTACAAGTGTACTACCATTGTAATTTTCCTCATTTTTAAGTTAAACTTTCTCATCAACAACACCACTGAATAAGGGCAAAAGGCTGAACCACGTAAATCATGTTTCCTTTGTAGTGGTTGTTCTACTTTTTTCTATTTCCATTTCATATAAACCCATTATAATTGTCTGCATTCACAATAAGATCTAATTTTAAGAAAAATACAGACTTATATAATTATTTATATTTATTACTCATTGTCCCAAAATGAGTGCCTTAGTTTGAGATGAAAATACTTTTTTTATGAATGAGAATTACTACAATGATCTACTAACATGTCAAAAGGTGGCAAAACTTTTAATGAGTGTCTTAGTTGTTTTACTGAATAGGTAGAGATAATATGGAAAGATGATGATTCTTTGACTTTTTGAAAGTAGAGATTGTGCCCAAAAGGAAATAAGAGTAGCACTTGTTTAAGACCAAACTAAAAATTTGGTCCTTATACATTTGCCGCAGTTTCAATTTGGTCTGTGTACATTTTTAATTGTGCCAATTGCGTCCTTCAACTTTCCAAATCAAGGTCTGTCAACTTTGAAAATCAAGTTAATTTTATCCTTAGAAATTGACTTGATTAAGGATAAAAGTGACTCGATTTTGAAAGTTGAGGAACAAAATCAACACAATTAATAGTTGAGGAAGAAATTGAAGTTACCCCAATTATTGGAGGACCAGAAGGGTAGTTTGGCCCTCATTTGGCCACCACATAATTATGTCAAATACAAATTTACATATCAGACATCAACTAATTTTTATTAATTTAAAGTTGGAAAAACATTATGGTTCTAACAAATATAAAATGAAAAGAAAAATTATGTTTCAAGGCGTCAATGGCCAGAGTACAAGAAGACAATAATAATGATGGTCAGGTACAACAAGACAATAACATCGTAACTCAAATGTGATTATCTATTCATTATGGAATGCTCGTGCTATACAAATGAAAAATAACATCAAGAGAATCACCTGCTGTTTGAACTTCCGATAGTGAAGTTGTTGACAACTAAATTGCTGCATATTGTATCCAATGACAGCTCAATGTAAGTTTCTAACGGTTAAGCATACATGCAATACAAACCATATAGGAAATGAAAGTTTTTACATGATTTAAAAAGAAAAGAAAAGAAAAAGTAGATCTAGAGGTAGAAGGTCATTAAGTTCAGAAAGTACATTGAATATCAACCTATGTGTAAACTAGAAAATTACTAAATATACCTGGAAAAAAAAGGAACAAATAATAGAAAACATACAGTTGAAGATTTTCTTCGTTGATCCAAGAAGGAAAGCTCCCAACTAAATTATTGTAGGACAAATCTCTGCAAGCAAATTACAAGAATGATGAGTCCATATTGCAGTAAATTTTTTTTTTATAAGTAATAAGTTTTATTGATATCAAAAAAGGATCACCCTAGTACACAGGGAGTGTACAAGGGGTCAACAACTCAAAAAATTACAAAAATCAAGGAAATCAAAATAAGAAGGGAATGATTGGTTTTGCATAGCAACCAACCAATCCAATAAAGTGCTAAAGAAAAATGACTTGAGGTCAGGTATGGATCTCTCAATATCCTCAAAACACCTACTATTTCTCTCCCTCCAAAGACACCACATTAAGCAATGGGTACAATTAACCAAATAAAACCATTTTGATGACGACCAAACCTGCCTTGCCAACACTCTAAGAGCCCCAAAATGGATTGCGGCATAACCCAGCTTACTCCAAATAAACCCAAAACCATAGCCCACAGATCTATAGCAACCGAACAATGAAGGAAGAGATGGTCAACTGATTCACCATTACACTTGAACACCAATCCAATATCCAAACCTTCCTTTTTCATAAATTGTCAATTGTCAAGCATTTCCCTAAAGTAGCAGTCCAAACAAAGAAAGCTACTCGAGAAGGAATCTTCTATTTCCAAATGCTTTTCCAAGGAAAACAAAAGTCAGTAAATTAACATAAACACCATGGTTAGTATAAGATATTAGTTGACCCATCCATCTAATCTTTTGATTATAAGCTAGACAATGCACTAATTCAAATCTAAAATCCTCCATTTCTTCATATTTCCCCGATGAAGCAACGCAAGCTGATGTTACAATCTTCATTGATATCCATATTTTCGCAAGGCAAACAATTCAAATAGACCAATAGAAAAGCTTCAAGATTAAGATGAAGGGTGTGAACCAACAAATTCAAGGAAGAGCAACTCCCAAATAAATTTCAATCCACTGAGAAACGCCACTTTGGAGGTTAAAGATCTCTGCTGAACTAATTTTCAATTTTACCTTGCAATTTCTATCTTGAAAACAACATCCTTATTCTATTTCAATTTTCCCCCTTTAGTTTATTTTTGGGGTGTGTGTGTTTGTGTTTTAACAAGGATCACTTACGAAAAATAAATATAAGACAAAAGAGAGAATATTATTATACACAAATAATTTTGGTAAACATCTACATTTATAGGCTAGGATGCACATACACTTCATTTGAGTGTCGTACTTGTGTCGTATCTGTGTCATACCTGTCTTTTAACTGTGTCCAATCTGCCGTATCATGTTATAATTTTTCAAAAATTGCTTGTGTCGCTATATCGTACCTGTATCCGTTTCCATGTCCATGCATCCTAGTTTATAAGTCATCTCTCACTATAAATGTACCCCTTTTCATTCCATATTATTTGTCCATCCTTTTATATATGTATATCAAAAAATAGATGTCCAATTTCTATAATGAATGTACATGCTTTTATAACTCTGCAAAATTTCCCTTAAAACTTAAAAGGTTGTCTCCCTTAAAAAAATTGAAAAACTTACTAAACTAATTTTGGAAACTTATGATTTTGTTTTTAGACCTGAAGTAAAAAATTGTTTGCTTAAAAAGTTCTGTTTATAAAGATAAACAAAAAGAATAGGACAGGGAGTAACTATGACAATTACAATACCTGAAATTTGATAACTAAATTGAAATTGTTAAATAGAGTACTTACAGAATTAAAATGCAATTCATGACTATAAAAGACAAATTAAAAGCTTCTGTGGAATCGTGAATAGGAAGATTCTTTAGACTAAGTTATATCATTAGATTATACTGACAATTTCATAAAATTATTTATCCTATGAGCATAGCATGATGGTGGTTAATAAATTATGATAAGGACATCTCTCTTTCAAGGAAGCAGTGGGGATTCAGCTTCCCCCTCGGTTAATACAAAAGAGATCATGGATGCAAAATCCATTTGGGGGAATTCAAGTTAAGAGCTTTCAAATTCCTGGGAGTTTCATTACAAGTTTCCTCAAACAATTGTATGCATTCTGCATAGAGAAGGTTATTATTTCAAACAACAGCAAGCTGATATATGTACAACTGAAAGACAGAATTTCAAATTTTATTTTTAAACACATACAAACAAACCAAAGATTCAAAAGAATGATGCTAGGTACACATTATCAATTGTACTTACATATTGTGAAGAGTTGAACTTTTTGATGCTGGCAGGGTACCATTTAATTTATTGTTTCCAAGAAACCTAAGCATGAGGCAACAATACACACATTATACACTAGACATACATGTCAGGTGCAATATAATATAATTAAAACAATTAGTACTTTACAGGTGAGAGAGCGAATTCATGCTGAAAAGCGAGTCTGGAATCTGTCCAGTTATGCTGTTGAAGCTCAAATCCCTTAGACAAGGAAAGACAAAGAAACTAAAATCACATGGTTGTCTAAATAACAGAAGATAGAAAGTAACAAATTTTAAAAACCCAAAAAATCTTTAAGGAAATTAAACTCACACTAAGTATACCAGCCCCAAGAAAGGGAAAATCTTAATAATAGAAGGAAAAAAAAGGGGGGGGGGGGGTTGTACCTAGTGCACAAATCTCCCCACTTTTGCGGGGTCCAGAAAAAAAAAAAAAAAAAAAAAAAACCTAATTTGGATTTACAATGAAGTGATCCCAAAACTAAATTATCAAAAGATACATGCTATACCTTTCTTTCCTAGAAAATCCAAAGCAAGTAACCAAGAAAATATATCATTTCATTTAGATTTACTTTACAAATTCTAGTATAAATAATCCACATAGATGTGTTCATTTCAGGTTGAGGTTGTTAACCCATTAACCACTAGATCAATTCCTCGTTCAAGTGCTACGAAGACGCACATATTCAACTTAACACATTGCTATCCCCTACTTTATCCAAAGAATCATCCATCAACAAGTACAACTTACAGCTGCCATAAGGATTGGTATTCTCCAATGGTAACTGGAATTGATTCAGAAATGTTGTTATTCCTTAGAATCCTGCAGGACATGTAATTCTGTTAAAGCAAGAAAATTAAAGGAAATTAAGAAATTATATGCTAGTGTTACACAAATACACACAAACAAAAAGTCTCTCACTTTCTGATACAACAGTAGCACCATAGAGTTTCCTTGCTCTCCAGCCTAGGGCCCATGGCAAACACCATGGACCTCTGGCTTCCAGCTAAGGCCCCTTTGAAAGAACCTTTTCATAATACAAGACACCCCACAACATTTAGATACTAAAAACATTGGATTGTAAGCTGGAATCTTACAAGATGCTTAGAGACTTCATTTCCTTAATGAATGCCAGTGAAGAGCTACCATTAGATAAATCTCCTATTCTCCTACATCATACATGGGATTATTAGCCTCAAAGACCTGCAATATATAAAAAAAATTAACTATATAGATGTAAACACTCACAAGTCCGTCAAAGAAGTTAAATTGGAAAATGACAATGGTATAGGGCCTTCAAAAGAGTTTCCTTGAAGCCTCCTACAAAAACATTTAGGAGTAGCTGATAGTGAACTGTGGAAATATACACTTGGTGTTGAATATAAACTTGAATACTACATTTTTTATCCTATTTTAACAGTTTTCAACAGACAGTGTACTGAAAGCCTAGTTTGTACTTTAAGTGCGATCAAGAAAAAAAAAATTTCTATTAATATCATCTTACAAGGTTTGAAGATTTGACCAATTCCCTATGAAGCTAGGTATCTGACCAGTGAGCCCAGTGTTTGATCCCAACCTGCGACAAATAGAAATATTTGCTCAAAAGGAAACATGATAGGATTTTATTTTTATTTTTTGTCAATACATTTAATTTATCTTACATTACATTCAGGTTCTTTAGATTAGCAAATGTTGGTGGGACCTCGCCACTGACTCCAGAACTATCAGCATACCTGTCAAGGTGAAAACTACTATAAAAATAAGAAATAAAAAAATCTGTTGCAATCTGATACTCATTCCTTACATAATTAAAACTGCAATCATCATCAATCATGATTGATGAGTGTAAAAAACAATAAGGCAGGTGCACACATATGAACCTAAAATGTAGGGTCATATATGTTGGCAGCCCATCAAAATAAATGTAACTCTAAGGTTTACTGCAATATGCTATTCTGGACAAAGTGAAAAAGAGTGGCCTTCCTCAGTCATAGCCAGCCACCCACAGGAAAAAACCCTAGCCTACTTTTCCCTTCTCTCTAGTGTACTCTGCTTGTTCTAGGGTTCCATCAAACAATTGCCTTGGGATTTCATATTGTTGTACATACACACTAACAAGCAAAAGGAGGATGTGGAATTTATTGGTTAGGCTTGGAAGACATGGAATAGAGCCAAAGTTCATACTATCTCATTGGGTTTCAGCTAAATAGCATGGTAAAATTCAAAACCCAATTTAGTTTGATGCAATACCATGTGAATATCTATTTCATTGGTATCAAAGCCGTAGGGTTCTTTCCCATTAATTATAAGCCCATAGATGGCTTTAGGAGGTCTTTTACACCATGTTTTCGCAACAGACTTAAACATTAGTTTATGTTTGCCCTTGATGGCATCTCTTCGGCTATTTTTGGGCAGCAACATTTTTCCATTAGACTCTTGACATGACAAGGATTCCAATGGGGCTAGCCTTGCTTGATTTGGATGTGTGTGCAAAAAGATATGACAATTTTTCTATTCATACGGGGTCTAAAAAAATTTTAGTGAAATTTTTGGAAACAGTATAGAATTTTTTAGCTAATTTAAGGCATTTTTTAGAAAACTTTAATTTTGATTTAAATGTTTTAAAAATTGTGAGCTCCTGCTCTTTAATATCTCTCATTTTTTATGAATTATTGATTAAGAATATCAAAAGCACTTGCTCTTTGGTATCTCTTGAAAATCAAATCATACAACCCATTATCTTTATTTATACCTTTACTAAATTGACATTCCATGTATCTTGTTTTAGTCATAGCCTTACTTAGCCAAAAGCATTAAAACTCTAAAGCATCTATTCAAATTTCTAACTTGACATTAACTCTGTTTTTAGTTTAATCTACTAAAAGTATATCATCAACAAAAAGATATGGACCTTATGTTGATACTTGATGCAAACCTATAGTGTATCATAGGAAACTCACTTGTGATGCCTCCACTTGTTTTCACATTAGTTACAAATTTGTGATACATATCCTTAATCAACTAAATAGTTATATACCTTATACGTTTTTTTTTTTTTTTTTTTTTTTTTTAAACCCACCTCAAAATACACTTTTTGTGGGTCAATAAATTACCGATTATCCTAAAAAATTAAAGTATTAGGAAATGGTAAATTTAATCATTTAACCATAATTCTATTACAGGCCAAGAAAAAACATATCAACAAAACCCCTCATTTAGTCTCTTAGTTTAGTCTCTTGATTGTTTTCTTTTGCGTTCTGTTTTGTGCTTTGCTGTGTTCATTCTCATGAACACATTGTAAGTTTCTTTTTCATTTTTTCATCAATAATAATTTTTATATTACCTAAAAAAAAAAATATCAACAAAACCCCTCATTTATAAAAATCTAATTCACACTTATTCAAACACCAATAAATTATTAAGACATTCATAATCTTGTTCATGTAGTCAAACAAAAATTGCTTTTCAGCACCTTGGGAGTTAAGGGACCAAAGCTCTCTTCTCTTTTTTTTTTTTTTTCAAAGAAATGATTATTTTGTGTGACACACTGTATTTAAAAGTTATTTTAGAATAAATCCAAAGCCTACATCTCCAGGCTATCAAATGCAGTCTATCAAGATGCAGAAGTTCGCACTAATAATTGAATAGAAAGTCAACAATGTTTTACAACTTACAATTGTTGTAATTTGGTTAAATTCCCAAGCTCAGATGGCAGAGGACCAGAGAAGTTGTTAAACCCAAACGCCCTACAAAATTGGCAAGTAAATCAATAATATTGTTCGAAGGATTACATTCTCTTAGGTTCAGATTATTAATTTTCAGTACATGAACCAGGTAGAAGGTGACAAGAACTCACCAAAACCTAGCAATGGCAATTAGAAAACATGGTATGTGTCAAATACGATTGTTCATACAAATCGTTTACTTTGATATCCAATTATAGTATGGCTCGCATGTTTCATTCAAGAGTAATAAATATTGTCAAACTAAATGACCAAGATTGAAGGATGCCAATGCGGGAATATGAAATTGCCAATAGTGTTAAAGATTTTCCAAATTATGAAGAAGATAACAACACAACTAAGCAGAACTAGAGAAAAAAAAAATTAAAATAACAAAAAAGGTTCTATCATCTTTGTTATTCTGTAAAAACATCAGATTGCCAGTTTAGGCATGTTACAGAGTTATTAATGAAAAAAACTTACAGTGATAATAGATTAGTAAGCTTCCCAAGTTCCTTTGGAAGCTTTCCTGATAATCTGTTAATGCCAAAGTTCCTAGTAAAGAAAAAAAGTTATAAATAACACCAGAAATAGAAATAAATAAGTATGGCTGAAAAAAGATATGTACTTTGAATAGGAACTTTGAAATCAAAATTTAGATGAGCCTACAGGTATTGCAATCCAGTTAAGTTGCCAATGGATGCAGGGATGGGACCAGTTAAGTAATTTAGGCCTAGATCCCTGTAAGAAATTAAGGAAACTCAATTTCCATAAAAGGACATAACGCAAAGGGCAACAACAACAAGTATATATATGGGTACACTTTCCCAAAAAAAATTTAAAAAAAAGTAGCAGCAAATATTTCCATAGGTTGATATTGTGCACCATTATACAGTTCAGCTCAAGAACACCAAAATACAAATAAGAAACCATACACATTGGTGAGGAAAGTCAAAGTCCATAGCTCGTCTGGCAGCTCACCATCAACGTCCGATCCAAAAACCTTCCTGTCATGAAAATTATAACACCAAGAATCATGAAACAAAATGTTTTAATGATTCAAATATGCATGATTTTCAAGTAATTCTAAATGAAAGTTTTGAACTTTGGCATTATACTAAATTTTGGTCACAAACAAGAAAGTCGTTGATTTTAGGAAACTAATGAATTGAAAAGAAAATGTAGAAAAAGATTATAATTCTAATTTGGACTTTCTTCATTTTCAGTTTAAGCTTCTACACATCAAAGACCACCTTGACATTGATGAGGTTGAAAAAGTCAAGACTATAATTGACAAGTTAGATAAAATACAATAATTTAACAAAAGAAAAAAAAAATTATAAGTATTTAACAAAAGAAATTAAAAAAAAAAAAAAAAAAATAACAAGAAAGAGTGGTTTGTATGGACCACTGTAGAAAAACCAAAAAAAAATGCCCAACATGTGGTACTACATTAACATCAAAAAACAAAGTACTGAACATGAAAGACAAAATTTAAATATGGTCCAGCCAAATCTTACTTTATCCACAGATGAAAATAAATCCACTATAACTATGGAAATTACAAGGACAACACTGCACAACACCGAATCAAACATGCTAAATTCAAGCTCTTAAATCCTCTCGGTTGATTGAATCCACACCTCCTCATTTCTTAGTCCTTTACAAATCTATTAATATTATGAACACTACAAAGGTCCCTCTCTCATAATTTTAAACCTTTGTAACCACACGCATTCAGAGTCTGCATGCCAATTATTAGGGAAAAGAAATCCTTCGGAACCAAAATAATCGAAAATGGAGTCAATGGACATAATAAATTGCCAAAGGAACTTTACAAATGTTAACCAAGTTGAAACAAGGACTTAAAAAAATATTTCAAGAAAATTAATACACACTCGTATCAGGGAAATCTTAAAATTTGAGTCCAACCCCATAGTACATCTCCAATGATACGAGTGTAAGCTTCATTTAGTAAGTTGGTCGAAGGTTTGTAGGCCAGTGAAGTATGGAGGGCTTGGCATTCGGTGCTTGAGAAGGTTTAATTCTGCCCTTTTAGCCAAATGGTTGTGGTGTTATGGTGTGGAGAATGATGCCCTTTGGAGAAGGGTCATTGGGGCGAAGTATGGGAATGAGTGGGGTGGTTGGTGTTCAAAATCCGTGTCTGGAGTACATGGTGTTTGTTTGTGGAAGTCCATCAGAAGAGGCTGGCTGAATTTTTCTAAGTTCCTTCAGTATGATGTGGGTGATGGTTCTCATGTGAAATTTTGGGATGATGTGTGGTGTAGGGATCGTCCTCTTAAGGAGGCATTTCCAAATTTGTATAATATCAGTAGGACAAGAGATGCTTCAATCTCTGAGGTTATGTGCTTTGCTAATGGGAGAATTTTTTGGGACCTTCAGTTTCGCCGCCTAGTGAATGATCAAGAGTCACAATCTTTGGATTTGTGTATGGTTCTGATTTACTCCACTAAGGTGCAAGGTGTTGGTTCTGACAAGCTTTGTTGGAAGCCAGCCAACAGTAGGAGTTTCGTGGTGAGCAAGTATTATCACTCCCTATCCCCCTCTACCGCCACTCCCTTCCCGTGGAAAATGATGTGGCAATCGAAGGTTCCCCCCCGGGTAGCTTTTTTCTCTTGGACTGCGGCCTTAGGCAAGATTCTAACTATAGATAACCTTCAGAAAAGGCATTTTGTTGTCCTTGAGTGGTGTTTTATGTGCAAAAGGTGTGGGGAATCTGTTGATCATCTCCTCCTTCACTGTCCTGTGGCCTATGAGATGTGGAGTACGGTCTTTTGCTTGTTCGGGATTTGTTGGGTGATGCCTCAAAGGGTTGTGGATTTGTTGGATTGTTGGTCATGTAACTTCAGGCGTCATCATAATATAGTTATTTGGAGGATGGTGCCGCACTGTTTGATGTGGTGTATCTGGCGGGAACGGAATGCCAGAAGCTTTGAGGGTCACGAACGGTCCATTCTTGAGTTTAAGTCTTTTTTCTTTTTTACTCTTCTCGAATGGTGTTTAGTTATACCATCTTTTTCTTGTTTTTCTCTTCCTGTTTTGTTTGATCATTGTAATTTGGTTTCCTGATGTTTTTGCTTGTCTAGTACATTTCCTATGTACGGGGCTGTGTTCTTTTTTAATATATATCTTCCGTTACTTATCAAAATTAGACAGTATATATATATATATATATATATGAGAAAATATATGATGAGATGCCACCCATAAATATTGATATAGCCTCACCCCTTTCTATGTTTTTTGGGAGATTACTTTTAGATTCAAAACGTTCGAATGGATCTATTTTCTAAAAGGAAAAAGTAGTATTTAGCTCTCTTTTTTTTTCACTTATCATCTTTGTATAATAACTCTTAACCTATAAAATGTCCCAAATTATTGCAATAAATACATCAACATAAGTAAAAGTGTGTGTGTATGTATTGAAAGTGGGACTAGCTAAAGTAATGTTGGTTTGTTGGTTTCCATAGCTAGTAAGAAAGAGATCAATCCATCAAGGTAAAAGACCAAAACAAGGTCTGTCTTAATGGTTGCATCAATTTGCATCATTGAGAGCACTTTTAAGGCTACTTTTGTACTGACAACTCAGAGTAATATGAAAAGGTGAAAAAGGAGAGCACTATTATTTTCTCTATAATGAGCATATTTACATTAAAAATCCCAGAGACAAGAGTCAGCACGAGAATTGCATTGAGCAAAAACTTACAGTTCATGGATATGGCAAACGGTGCTATTTTTGTATGAACATTTACATTTGATAAAGGGGTTGTAATCCGTGTCTGTAAAGCTGGTGTTGTCGATTGCAGCACCACTGCATGGCTCCCCGCTTATATTCCATTGACCCGGGATTGGTGATATCTTCCATTCTTGAAAGATTGAATTTAAAGCTCTCACTGCAGCAATCAAATTTCCAAGCTATGTACATGTTAGTCTGTAACACCCCATGATTTTATTACTAATTTCTTTGTTATACATAAATTAAAAAGGAGGTCCACAATTAAATGGATTTAATTGGTTTGGGCCTAAGAGATTTAAATCTGATAATTATTATGGTATAAGAAGCCCAAGTGAGATGGCATAGGTATATATATATATATATATATATGGGCCTTGATAAGCTTTAAAAAGGAAAACCCTAGCCTTTTACCTCTTAAGCTACACGTGTATATACTTATAAGGTTTCCTTTTGTTTCAGCCGTAACACACTATTGAACTTTTCTTTTCTTCACTGTGGCTGTGAGTGGAGACGGCAGGTATGGTTTTCTCCTACTCTAAATTTAGGAAGTTTGAATATTCAATGACTAGCAATTGTTCCCACGCTTATAGGAAGCATCTATTATTTGCGTACCTGATAGAAAAATAGGTGTTGCTGTTGAGAAATTATACATCCCTCTGGTGGACCACGTCATTTGTCCACTATTTCACTAAAAGACTCCTACTTGTTTAAAATTACTAAGTCAGTAATCAATTTCTATTTAAAAAAATATTCTATCTCAGCAATTTTAAACAAGTGGGAGTTTTTTAGTGGAATAAAAATATTCTATCACCATGAGGACCTTATAATTTCTCCAGATATAGGCATAGACTAGAATTAGAATAGTTGTAAAAATTTTGGAAGCCTGATTGATAAGTTCAGGCATCAAACGGGGTATTTTAATGCTCCCATCTATCAACTTAACAACTGCAACTCCAGCAATGATGGCCACGAATTCAATAGCCAAGCCCACTGACAAAGCTGAAGTGTATATCAAAAAATCTAAACTCCTCCGTAGGCTTTAATATTGATAGATTAAACTATTTAAGTGTGAAAACTGATTTTAAGTGGGAAATTCATGTATTGATGAACTTATTTTTGGTGTTGCTAGGTTCTAATTCTACTGTTTTTTGTGACTCAAGGGTGGTTGATTTCATTTTTGCAACTAAGAGGTAAGTAGTGTTTACTAATTTTGGGGGTTTTTCCAAAAACAGTTTTGATTATGAAACTCTTCTTATATCAAAGAAATATGTTAATATCCTATAAATATATTGATATCCTATAAATGTTTGATGTGCACATTGTATGGAAACGTTGACTATTTGTTATATGAAAGACTTATGGGACAACCTAAACTTATTTAAATTTGTATGTGTGGAGAAATCTTTGTATTTTGAGTATTATGACTAGATTATTTGTTGTGAGCATCTTGAATTTATTTTGAATCCTATGGCAAGTCGTGATTAAAAGCTCAATGTTATATTTAGTCCTTAGCAAAGGACAATCATACTGTAACTAGTCCTTAGCAAGGGACAGTCCCAGAAAAGGGGATAGCACATTTGGTAGCTCCTTAGCAAGGGAGTATACCATTAAGGATCCAAAAGGGGAGCTCCTAAGCAAAGGAATGCACCTTTAGGTTCCAAAGTAACCACCCTTAAGAAAAGGAATGAAAAGGGAGTTTTAGTTCTAAAAGGGGACAGCACAACCCTATCAACGGGGCGTATATGTGATCACGAGAAAAGCCTAGGAAATTGTTTATATGATAGTATTGGTACATTATGACGGCTCACAATATAATGATATTTTTATATGAAATATTTGACGTTAAAATACGGATAGTTTTGCAACTTATAACTTTGTTGTATGGAATATTTATTTAAAAAAGGTTTGTTCCCACACCCCAATGTTAGTAAATTCCACTTATTGAGTTATCTCACTCCCTTTTATTCCCCCTTATAGATACATTAGAAGGATCATTGGAGTAGAGATTCTAGAAAGACAAAAGTTACAAATTATATTGTGAAACTGAGGATTTCATTATTATTTTTATGGTATTGAATATTGTACTGGAGAATTATTTTGAAGATATTTTATCTTTGGTGGAATTAGAGCTCTAACAAATGCGATGAGATTTTAGGTTGTTGGTTGCACTTATTTAATATTTTTATGGATTATTTTGATTGAATAGACTTTTATTATTTATGATTTTGGGGTGTTACATAGTCAAACTGAGAAACAGCATAGAGCTACATTCTCTGTGATGAAGCTCTCTTTTCAATCTTTAATGGTTAATCAATGCTTTAATTTACTCCGCAAAGACTAGAAAAGATAAAATAATAACATAGAGTCATTATTAAGCTTACGGGATGTATTGTAAATGAAGGATATATAGTTTTGTTAGTTTTAAATCAATCCTTAAAAACAAATAAAATCAACATTGAACTAGATAGGGTCTTTATTCAGTTTCACTAGACTCGAATGTAAACCACTTTGGGTGTTTAAAAATATTAAGAATTTAGTTCAATTTGAGTAATTTATAATGCAACAAATCAAGAACTAGTTCCTCCTTTTATAAAAGAAAACAAAGCAGTTTAGAAACTTTAGTTACACCATTCAAAACTTGGTTTTACGATTTGTTAAGAATCACCAAAAAGTCAGTAATTTAATTATCGGGCACATTGTATTTTGAATCAAGTTTCCCAAAAAACCGCATGGTTAAATAGTTGGCTAAGGCACTAATGTGGGAATAGAAATTTCAGATTCAATTCTCCAAGACTGCCAAAATGTGTTATGCTTTATTCTAAATAAGGTATTGTTTATTGTAAATTAGTGTAATATTTGCAACCAAAATGGTGTTTATGTTGGTCACCTGCTTATGAATAGTCCATTTGTGATAGAGTGATATAATTTTGTATTGTGGTTTTGGTAAATAAACTGGTGTGATGCGTAAAAGAGTGAGAGGAGTGCTTCAATTTTCGCAACGAATGTCCAACTCTTTCAGAAATAAGGTATATGGAATATAGTTCCATTGTGTTTAATGTGGCAAATTAGGAGAAAGAGGAATTGAATAGGACTTTCAACGGACAATAGTTGAATACTGAGATAGAGATCCAATTTGTGTGATATCATAGATTCATTTTACTCTTGATATTGTAAGTGAACTTATGGCCATATAGAAGGTATATACCATTTGTACTCATTTGCAAAATTCCTAATTCAAAAAGTCTAACAACACTGAAAACTTCACTCCCTGCCCTGGGTTTTTGACTTGTGGTGGGCTAGTCAATGAAGTGGTAATGCTATGGAACAGAGGATGTGAAAAATTGAAAATTGAAAAAAAAAAAAAAAATCTCCAGTCCACCTAGATCCAACCATTTTTACACCCAATTTACAACTTGCTAACTTGTGCGATCGTAAGTGGTTGACGAAAAATGGTGGTACATAAAATTTGTACCGGGCAAACCAAGTCAACAAATTGGGTGCACTCTAGATTTGTTCTCTTTTTTCTTTTTTTTTTTTTTTTTTTTTTTTTTCCTATCTATGTTTTTTCTTGATTTTTCTACCAGTGCCCTTTCTTCAATAATGTTCGATAACTTGCTAATGTTTCTACTGCAATTAGTATTGATATGTGCTTATCTTAAAGATGATAGTGTGACCTTTCTATGCACAACATAATTGAATACAGTCTAACAAAGCAAAAAAACAACATTTAGAGAGAGAGAGAGAGAGAGAGAAGAAATGGGTGCACCTTCATTAGGATCTGTAGCAGCTTTTGTTTGATTCTGGGCATGAGCAACATTAACACGGCTAGTGATGATTAAGAGAGCATAGAAGAAGGTAAAGGTAAACATGGATGGGGGTGGTCCTGACATGAATTCAGGTACAAAATGAAATCCAAATAGAAGTTGGAAGTTCAATAAAAACCCAACTCTATCTACACACATGAAGCTACTGGACACAATGACAGTAAAAAAAAAAAACTGCAGCGCTGAGTGAAGTCACATGACGTATGAACTGTGGATCCACGTGACAATTGACATGTCAAAGTCAAGCGCGGCGCTGGCACCTATACTTTCGTACGGTACAAGAGCATCACATTAGTAGACTTAAAAATTTAGTTATTTCATATTATAAAAAATTACTTTATTTATTTTAGTTACACACATGTTACAGTAGTGGATCTATTTTACATTTTAACACAATAAAATAATATAAACATCACAATAAAATAAGATATTTATTACAATAAAATAATATATTCACTACACACAACCATCACAACGAATAAGGAATAAACAATTTTTTTTTTTAGCTCTAAACTACGATGCACATCCATAGATAGATGTGCACTGTAGCAATGAAACTAAAAAAAATAGTTTTAACTCCACTGTTATATGGTTATTTTTGTGTTTTAGTAGAGCTAAAATAGCTATATAACTTTTTAGCTCTACTGCTACAAGTGTTCTAAGAATTGTTCCACCGCGTATTATCCCGTTCTCATTATATGTTGACTGCTTTCCAAAAAAGTTGTCTGATTATTATTTTTTGGGTAAAAAAAAGTTTAAGCGAGGGGAGGTTACTCCATAGGAGTTATATTAAACTTATGACTTGTTTGGATGTTTAAAAAATGAGAGAGAGTAGAGTAGAGGGAGAGAAAGTAATCCAATTACCTAATTTGGAAGTTTTTTAAGGAATGAGGGGGAGAGGTTTGGAGGGGTTTCAACTCCCTCTAACCCCAAATTGGAGAGATTTGGAGAGAGAATAGAGTAGATAAATTATTGTCCAAGTAAATTCCCTAATTTATCATTTCTAAATTAATCATAGACCAATTTTGCAAGTCTATTTTCAAATAGGGGTAAATTTGTCTATTTTAATCATTTCATCTCCTCTCCATTATAATTTTTAAAACATCCAAACAAGGGGAAGGGCTAATTACTCCCTTCCCCCTTACTAATTTTTAAAACATCCAAACAAGGGGAAGGGCTAATTACTCCCTTCCCCCTTACTAATTTTAAAAACATCCAAACAAGGTGGAGGGGAACCATTTTTCTCTACTCTCCTCCCCACTACTCTCCTCCCCTCTACTCTCCTCCCTCTCTAAACTTCCAAACAGACCATTATAGATTACATGTTAAGGAGGATTGCTGGCAGTCTAATTATTATGATAATAAATGCTATCGAGACAAACGTATATTTATGAGAGATGAATATCGGATATGTAATAAATTGGATGTATGGAAACTAATAGAGAAAGTTTAGAGAAAAAACTAATAGAGAATTTTTTTTTTTTTTTTTGAGAAGAACTGATAGAGAAAGTTTAGAGACAAAAGTCACAATTTTTATCATAATTTTAAAATATTATTGTTGTTGTTGTTGTTGTTGTTAAAAATGAAATGATCAAGTGTGAGTGGTGAAAAAATTAAAAAATGAATCCATGAATTATTCATGAATACATGACATGGAAATCACAGAAGAATTTAAAATAATAATACTTGCTGCTTCATTATTATGATAAAAAGTTACGAAAGATAAAATGGTTTTATCTAATGTGCATATGTTCTTAAGGAATATATTGGTAAATTATTTTAGAAAATTTTTATGAGAGAGTGAAAAAATTATAACTTTTTTTTACAATTTTTTCAATTTTTTATAAAATATTTTATAAAATAGATAATTAATATGTACCTTAAAGACATATATTAACCGATCGAATCCAAGATAAGAAATGATTGGCCAGTATTTTTTTTTTCCTTTGAGGGGGGGGGGGGGGGGGGGGGAACGTGCCCAGAAGAAAAGTCTTGTTTTGACAAGTTGGCCTTCTTGGAAAATTTAGGATTATAGCATTCTTAGCCATAATGAAAGTGACAGTGACAGTGACATATATGAAATATCCAATTTTAGTCTACCATATCAAATAGTTGTAAAAAATGAAGAAAAGTCTTGTTTTGACAAGTTGGCCTTCTTGGAAAATTTAGGATTATAGCATTCTTAGCCATAATGAAAGTGACACTGACACTGACATATATGAAATATCCAATTTTAGTCTGCCACATTAAGTAGTTGTAAAAAATGAAGAAAAGTCTTGTTTTGACAAGTTGGCCTTCTTGGAAAATTTAGGATTATAGCATTCTTAGCCATAATGAAAGTGACACTGACACTGATATATATGAAATATCCAATTTTAGTATGCCACATCAAATAGTTGTAAAAAATAATGTAACTTTAGAAGGGCAAAAGTTAGATACAATGTCTTAAGTATTGTTCTTTGGATACCCTTTTAAAATGCTGCAACTTGTCCAATTTTAGTATGCCACATCAAATAGTTGTAAAAAATAATGTAACTTTAGAAGGGCAAAAGTTAGATACAGTGTCTTAAGTATTGTTCTTTGGATACCCTTTTAAAATGCTGCCACTTGTCCAGATAATTAAGTTTGCAAACGGTTTTAAGTTAACCATCCTTACCTTTCTTTTTACTTTTCTTGTTCTGCCTGTTGAAACCCAACCTGCCATAAAAGAAACAAGAAAACCTCAAATCTCTCTCTCTCTCTCTCTAGAGAAAAAGAAAAGTTTCGCTAAAAGAAATGCTCTATGGAAGATTCCACCTATTCAAATGTCACCCATTCAATCAACTTTGAGAACCTAATCCCACTATCTTCCTCTTCCTCTTCGTCTTCATCTTTGCAACTGAAGTGGCAACACAACACATAGAGCAGCTCTTAAACTTGAGCTAACACACGGAGCTGTCAAGAACGATCTATTCAAATTGGTTCACACCCAATAGATCTTAGTCAAATTTTGCGCTTTTAGACTTGGTTTCACTGAAGGCCGGGTTGCTTTGGACCTGGATTTGGAATTTGTGAATTGGGTTTGTGGGATTTATGATTTTTCTAAAAGAAAAAAGAGAGAATTTTGTATTATAAATAGAAAAGCAGTATATAATGGGGCCCTGGAATTAGCAACAACATCCAACCCAAAAAAGATGAAACCATAAAACAATGGTCTTACAAGAACAGAATAAACAAAATGTAGAATAAAAATTTTGGGCTATGTAGGTTTTGGATGCTTTGGCATTATTGTAGGATGATTTTTATCTCAATCTTATAGATTGGGTGTGAGAAGTTGGGGTTTGGAGTCTTTTGGAATTCTGAATGGTTTTTACAAGAGAAGAGAGAGAGAGAGAGAGAGAGAGAAAGAAAAAAAAAAGAAGATATTGTTGGTTAATGTTGTTTGCAAACTTAAGCGGCTGAACAAGTTGCAAAATTTTAAAAGGGGTACCTAAGGACCAATATCTAAGGTATTGTATATAAGTTTTGTCCATCCTAGAATTACTAGGGATTTGTGGCTAAGCTTTCTATAAACTATATAAAAAGCGGCTATGCCACTACAGTGCTCTACACTGTGCATTTTGGTTTCGTGAGGCAGCCTTCCTTTTTTTTTTTTTCTTTTTCTTTTTTTTTTTTCATGTTTTCAACAGTAGCTACAGTACCAAGCAACACTACTACAAGTTTTTTTTTTTTTTCCTTTCAGTATTCCGTATGTACTTTTTTTTTTCTTTTTATATATATTGTTATACTGACACAACAAATTTCACAATATTTTCACAATTATTGAGGTGTCAATTTCATAGAAGTCAAAATAAAATAATAAAGGCGAAAAACCCATTTTAGTCCCTATATTTTCACGCGATTCCCACTTTGGTCCCTAACTTTTTTTTTTACTGATTTTAGTCCCTATCCTAGAAAATGCGTTACGTTTTAGTCCCTGACGTTACATCAAAGACAGAAATTGCACAGCTGGCAAACGGAAAAAATTAAAAATATTAAAATAATACCCACTGTGTCCACGTGGTTTTCCACGTCAGCCTCTAAATTAAAAAAATTAATTTATTAATTTTAACTAAATAAAAAAATTAAAAACAGAAATAAAAACCAAACCCAAGAACAACAAATTTAAAACCTAGCAAATTTAAAACCTAGCAAGAACAAGATGAACAAAACACAAACCCAGCAAATTTAAAACCCAACAAGAACAAGATGAACAAAACACAAACCCAGCAAGAACAAGATGAACAAATCACAAACCCAGCAAGAACAAGATGAACAAAACACAAACCCAGTAAGAACAAGATGAGCAAAACACAAACCCAGCAAATTTAAAACCTAAAAAATTAAATTCAAACCCATATTTCAAACCCCCACACCACCAAAAAAAAATTTGTGCTCGTGGTCATCGTCGTTGGTGATAGAAATCAAAGCATCGAGGTCTTCGCCGGGGAGCTGGTACTTGAACGACACTTCACAATCAGCTTTGCCGGCGCAGAGAACGGAGAGCTTGGAAATGAAGGAGTTGAACTTGACAATATGATCAACGACTAGAATCTTAGTCTCGCCGTCGATGTAAGACAGCTGATTGTCATGAGGACGAGGGTGGATCTTGCCACCATAGCTACACATGAACATTGCTTTGTAGTTCTGGTGAGGCTGATCGTCCCACGGCGGTGGATTCTCAAAATCGATTTCGCGTGAGCATGGCGAGGATTCGCCAGAGTCAGGGTATGAAGTGAAGCAGTAGTTTTCCATGGGTTGATTGTAGAGAGAGAGGGAGAGAAACAAAAAAGAGTGGAAGATTTTTTTTTTTTTTTGTTTTGGAAAGAGGAGAGGAGAGGAGAGTGATGTGGAGTGGGGTTTGAAATATGGGTTTGAATTTAATTTTTTGGGTTTTAAATTTGCTGGGTTTGTGTTTTGTTCATCTTGTTCTTGCTGGGTTAATTTAGAGGCTGACATGGAAAGCCACGTGGACACAGTAGGTATTATTTTAATATTTTTAATTTTTTCTGTTTGCCAATTGTGCAATTTTCGTCTCTGATGTAACGTCAGGGATTAACACGAGACGCGTTTTCCAGAATAGGGACTAAAATCGATAAAAAAAAAGTTAGGGACCAAAGTGGGAATAGCGTGAAAATGTAGGGACTAAAATGGGTTTTTCGCCAATAATAAAATATGAAACTATAACCAACCACAACTGCGCGTACAGTGTACATTTGGTTTAGTGAGCCATTGTCTTTTTTTTCCCCAAGTTTTGAACAATAGCTACAGTACCAAGCGGCGCTGTAGGTATAGTAGGTACAGTTTTTTTTTTTTTTTTTTAGTCTTCCGTTTGTACTTTTTTTTTCCTTTTATATATATTGTTATACTGACACAACAAATTTCACAATATTTTCACAATTATTGAGGTGTCAATTTCTTATAAGTCAAAATAAAATAATAAAATATGAAACTGTGATCAACCACAACTGAAAATAAATGTTTTGTGAAAATGTTGTAATATTTGTTAGGTGAATGTGTAAAAGTTATAGTACTTTTGGTTTGTTCAATATGTACTCTTTTTTTTTCCCCAATCATCGATTTGTACTCTTTTTTCTACTAACTATATAAGATGAGGCAATGCCTCTACAGTGCCCATTTTGGTGCAGTGAACCTTTTTTTTTTTCCAAAGTTTTGAACAGTTGCTACAGTGCCACTTTGGTTTGTTCAAGTGGCACTGTAGCTACCGTAGCTACAGCGTTTTTTTTTAGTCTTCCGTTTGTACTTTTTTTTTCTTTTGAATATTTATAAGAACCCGCATATATATTATTATATTGACGCAATAAATTTCACAATTATTGAGATGTCAATTTCTTATAAGTTAAAATAAAGTAATAAAATATGAAACTGTGACCAACTACAACTGAAAATAAATGTTTTGTGAAAATGTTGTGACACTTGTTGGGTAAATATGTAAAAGCTACATTACTTTTGGTTTGTTCAATATGTACTGTTCATCGTTTTTTTTTTTTTTTTTTCCAGTCTCATCGATTTGTGTTCTTTTTTTCTATATATAAAAAGAGCAAATAAGCTCATGAATAGTATTATAAACAGTATTTTTGGTTTAGTAACTTGCCTTTTTCCTCCTTTTTTTTTTCCTTCAAGTTCACTAACTTGGTTTGAGCTTTTTTTTTATTTTTTTATTTTTTTTTTTAAAATGATCTTTATATGTTTACTTTTTACTTGTAATGTAAGCTTATATTGTATACACACAAAAAGTAGCAAATATTATATACATTTGCAAAAAAAAAATTGTACAAATTTTGCAAATGTGCACAACATTTACCAATTTTTATGTGTTTACAATATAAATTTACATTTTAAGTGCAATGTATATATATATATATATATACACATTATATATAAAAAGAATGAATGAAAAAAGTTACAATAATTTCACTACAGTAGTTATAGTTTGTTTAACTTTCTGGGTTTTTTTTTTTTTTTTTTTTTTTTTTTTTGTGAATGAATAAAGTTGTAGTATATTTGTTATATTATTTTGGTTTGTTCACAATAATTTTCACAACACTTTCATAACAAATAAAATATGGTAAATTGTTATTAGTTCTAATTTAAACTTACCAATGAAACCACTTTTTTGCCCACCAATAACAACTTGTAGTAACCTACTACTTATGATTTGTTGTGAAAATGTCATGGACATAACATTTTTTTGTGTGAAAAATGTTAAGACATCTTGATGTTGTCACAATATTTTGAAAACTGCTGAGCTGTCAATTCTTTACAAGTTAAAATAAAATATAACAAAATTATAAATGTATTATGAAAATGCTGCGTCATTCTATTGTGTTTTTAGAAATTTTTTGTTGGTTTAATCAACTTTGTTGAGTCAAAATTCACTATTCCACATACAATTTTTTTGGGTTGACTTTTTGTATATATATTTTTTTCTTCACACACTATTTTAAGTAAAAACACATAGTTTTGCACACAAAAACAAAAACAAAAACTTAGGAAAAAAATATTTTTCATCCTTTATGTTTGGGGTAGTTTACAATTCTTCTTTAAACTTTAAAATCATGCAATTTTTCCCTTAATATTTTGGAAAAGAGCAAATATGTCATATTGTTATACTCTCAGTTAAACCCTAATGAAACTTATAATTCTTAAAATATTTTATTGTGTAATGTCTAAATTACTCCTGCTAAATTTTAACATCCTAAATTTTTTTTTTTACGTATTTTGAGTTGTAAATGATAAAAATTCTTAGAAAGTTAGAATAATGATATTCGATTACACAAGCCTTTTGTTATCTTCTTCTTCTTCTTCTTCTTCTTCTTTTTTTAATTTCTTAGCAAAACTCAGTTGTTTATTGTTGGAAGATGATGATATTCGTTATCATTCTTAGAAGTTTTTAGAGAATAGATATATTGTCTTTAGCAAGTAGGTACTAAAAAACTATTATAGTTAAATAAATATTTATATGTTAAATAGCTACCCTAACTTTGTGGTTGATCAAAATTCTTAAACGAATGAGATTAACCTTTTTCAACATAATTATCAAAATTCTTAAAATTAATGTTTCTTTTGATTAATGTAAATCTCTATATATTTTAAAAATCAAATGATTCATATCTTTGTTTTGTAAATCAAATAAAATTTAGAATTGACCTTAATTACTATAGTACTTTTTTTACACGGCAAGCATGTGCCTTGCACGTGCTGCCCTAACTAGCGGTTTATAAAAGAAGTTAAGAAGAAAAGAAAAGTCTTTCCACACCAAAACTCGAAAAACTACATCCATTTTTTCGTATTTCCTTTTTCATTTTTCTGCTATATATGGTGGATCTATATGTGAGACCCTAAAATAATCGATGAAAAATTCTTCCTAATTGAACTGAACAAGAAAATTAAAAACTTAAAAAATAAAAACAAAAAATAGTTGCTTTGTTTTGTACATGAATCGGCATGCATGTATGTATTGCGTAATTAATAGGGTGTTTGTCCATGCCTTAAATTTTATTTATTTATTTTCAAAAAAATTTCACGATTATAATTTTGTTAACAAAAATACTTGTTACACAGTGTTGTTGATTCATATGTGGTGCACTAGTTATGACTTATGAATCAACACTAGTTAGGGCTTGCACGTGCTTGCTGTGCAATAAGAGTAGTAATTAAGGTCAATTCTAAATTTTATTTATATCACAAAACAAAGATATAAATCATTTGATTTTTAAAGTATATAGAGATTTACATTAATTAAAAGAGACATTAATTTTAAGAATTTTGATAATTATGTCATAAAAAGTTAATCTCATTCGTATAAGAATTTTGATCACACACAAAGTTAGCGTAGCTATTTAACATATAAATATCTATTTTACTATAATAGTTTTTTAGTACCTATTTGCTAAAGGCAATTTATCCACTCAATAAAAACTTCTAAGAATGATAATGAATATCATCATTTTCCAACAATAAACAATTGAGTTTTGCTAAGAAAAAAAGAATAATAACAAAAGGCACGTGTCACCGAACTATCCATTAGATAATATATAAGTCGCGAAAATTTAAACCTAGAAAATCAATGTTCTTTAGATAACAAATAAAACACCTTATATTATCATTCCAACATTCCAAGAATTACTACCATATCTAAAACTCAAAATATGTGAAGAAACTTTTGGGATGTTAAAATTTAGCGGGAGTATTTTAGATATTATACAATAAAATATTTTAAAAATCATAAGCTTTCATTAGGGTTTAACTGAGAGAATCACAATATGACATATTTGCTCTTTTCCAAAATATTAAGGGAAAATTTGCTTGATTTTAAAGTTAAAGGAGGAATTGTAAACTACCCTAAATATAAAGAATGAAAAGTGTTTTTATCATAAGTTTGTGTGTGTGTGTGTGTGTGTAAAACTATATGTTTTTACTTAAAATGGTGCATAAAAAAAAAAAATACAAAAAGTCAACCAAAGAAAATTGTATGTAAAACAATCAATTTTGACTTAACGACGTTGACTAAACCTATAAAAAATTTATAGAAACACAACCAAATGGCACAACATTTTTATAATATCTTTATAATTTTGTAATATTTTCTTTTGATTTATGAAGAATTGATAACTCAGCAATTTTGAAAAAATTGTGATGACAACAAGATCTCTTAAAGTTTTTACAAAAGAAATATTATATCCATAACATTTTCATAACAAATTATAAGTAGTAGGTTGTTATTGGTGGGCAAACCAGTAATTTCATTAGCAAGTTCAAATTAGAATCAATAACAATTTACCACATATGGTTTGTTATGAAAGTGTTGTGAAAAATGTTGTGGATGTAGCACTTTTTTTGAATAATAACTTTATTTTTAGTTGTGATTGGTTCCTGTAAGGACCAAATTTGGGTCCCTGGCCCAAAGGATGTATGAACTTAGGCCCAAAGAGCCCAATACAATGAATTTGTAGAGAGTAAGTTGGAAAACCCAGCTTTAGTGAGTTAGACAACAAGTAGAGTGGATCTAGATGACAAGAAAATGTAAGTAGACTGGTTTAATATAAAGAAAATTGTCCCCAGCATAGTCTGAGGAAATCAGTTCTTATATATTGATTCTCAAGTTTGATTACAAGTTCAGTTTTTGATTGCTACAATGTTTTTCTCTCAACTTCTCGATCTCCTCCCCTCAGGGTCTCCTTTCTATTTTATACTATCTTCTTCCTTCATCTTTACCCTCCACGTGTACACTAGATTGCTGGTGTTGATCATTGTCCCATCAACACCTTCTTGAAGTCTTGGAGAAGTAGCTGTAAGGCTGAAAGATACTGTTCAAGTATCACTTCTTCATTAATGCGGCTAGAGAGTTAGCTGCAGAGCATTTAATGCGGTGGTAACAGCTTTCCCTTTAGATATTTTATGGCCTCCTTTTGTCTTGTTCCTTCTGGATACTTATCCTCATCAGTGGAACCACCTGGAATGTTGCTCTTGATGTCAGACCGCATCTTCTGGCCTTAGTTTTGCCTAATTGAGGAAGCATTCATCCTCAGATCACTTCCCTGGAACATAACGCCTAAATCCCTTCCTTTATTTATCAGTGTTGACCTCTATCCCATGTCTATCCATCCTCGGACTTATGAGGTGTCCTTGGACTGAGCCCCCGGCCCGATACATTCTACTGGGCCTAATATCCTTACAACCGCCCCTCGAAATTCCCCTCTTTTGCTCCTCGGGCAAAAAGGAGGATTTCGATATTGCCACATCCATTCTGCTCATCATACATCACTCTTGATTACGCAGATGCCTTTTTAACTGCCCAAGGCCCGCTCTTGAAGCTTTGACATACGAGACGTGCCCTCATTAAATTTTTACGACTCCATATTCCCTACATTCTACGGTGCGATGCGGATCCAACAACTGAGGATTTTGCTAGAACCAGGGCGGGAATTTTCACGCTCATAACTCTCTTTTGATATAAATACTACTCGAATCAATCACTTATCTCACTTTAGCATTCATTTCACTTTAGAGCTCATACACTGAACCTGCAAACTTACCCAACTCACTCGTGCTTTCACACCTACTAAGGGCCAGTCCGAGGAGATTTGTCTTCTACATGTAAGTCTTCATAAACCTTTTCACTTATTTTTCCATCTATTTCTCTTTACTCTGTCTTTTTCTCCTCGGCTCTTCTTCCCTCTCTTTATCTTCTTAGCACCTCCAAATCCCTCTTAGGAATGGGTAGGTTCGCCAATTTGGTAAACTCCGAGGAGGGTATAGAGAGCTTTAAAGCTCTGTATAGGATCCTGCCAGGAGTGTTTATTAGGTATTGTAAGGAGGGAGAGTGGCATGAAAAAAGGCAAGAGGGAGAAGTGGTAATCCCAATGATTGCCTTTATAGACGGTGGGATGAGGATTCCCATGGGCACTGTCACCAGGGACTACCTTAGGGCTCATAGGTTAGCTCCCACCCAATGTGCCCCAAACATGTTTAGAATATTAGGGAGTGTAGACACCCTTAATAAAAAAATGGGTTTAGGGCTGACCCACCACGATGTCAACTGGATTTACAACCTCCACCACCTAAAGGGGCACGGCTATTTCCTAAAATCTAGGTACCCTGAGGTTAGGCTCATCCAGTGCCTCCCAGATTCCAACAAAGGCCTAAACAAGGACTTCCGATCATATCAGGGGAGTGGCATGATGGCCTCCCCTACCCGACGAGAGAGGGGACACCAGGTGGGGCATTAGGTCTAGGTTGGATATTTGTATATGAGTTTTCCTTTGATTCGTTCTGTTTTTTGCTAACGAGTTTTTCTGTTTTTCCCCATGATTTTGCAGATAAGAACGCTGCTGTGCCTAACTTCAACCTTGTTAATCAACCAAGCCTAGACAAAATACTAAATGTCGAGGTGTTCGTCCATAATGACGACCAGCTAAAAGCAGCCCACCTCATCCTCAGCTACACCCCCATTTCCAAAAGCTACCAAGCACCGAAGTGCGTCATCAAAGTAAAGGACCCTCGTCTACATCGGATAAGCGTTTCTGTTCCGGGTTTTCTCATCACCGGTCCGATCCCAAAAGGCATGCTCACCACTGATCCCATACCTGAAGGCATACCAAAGATAGCCCTGCCACCACAACATACAACCGGAGAGGCCATTTCTTTTCATCCGACCATCACAAAGGAAGAAGAAGAAAAAGAAGAAGAGGTAGTTGAAGTGTCTGACTTTGAGGACGAGTTCGAAGTTTTTAATCAACCCTTGTCCCCAGAAGCCTCAACTGGTGACCTCGGCCATTCTTTCCCAGCCCAATCCAGCCAACACCAAGGAGTTATTTCCATACCAGACGATATGGGAATCCAACACAAGCCGAGGTCCACCCTGCAAGAACTACTAGAGTTCCAACCAGGGTGAAATGCGCCTGGGAAGGCAGCCTAGACTAGGCTTCCCACCCCTCCACCCGCCCAGCCCCTTTGTCTTGAATCCGCTAACCTTAAAAGAAAAAGAGAGCAGAAAGGGTAAGGAGGTGGTAGAAGGAGGAAAAACCCTCCCCTCCCAAGAGGATGAGGCCCAAAGAGGGGCCAAACAAGCTAGGATGGGGCAAAAGGGCGCTGACCAGAGGAGTGATTCTCAAGTCGCACCTCCGTCCTAGACCCCCACTCCAATGCTGGATGGGGCTCCTCTGCCCGCAAATGCCTCCATCAGGGATTTTCGAGGAGGAAAGGCCATCTATGTGGCCTACACGGTGGAGCAGGCACTACTACTCCCTAAAGATATGGTCGACTTAAGGTCCCTGAGGAAGCACGAGGTCTTCCTTAATCTGAAAAGGGACCTCGCGATGGTAAGTCTTTCAATTCGCCCTCTTTTCTTTCTTTTTTTTACAAGTTTCCTCCCCTTACTTCCTTTTACTATTTCCCTTTACTCACCTTTACCATGTTTCTTTCCTCGGCAGATGAAGGAAAAAGAAGAGAGGCACAATGCCGCCATGGAGGCCTTCAATCTGGCCGAAAAAAGAATAAGTGAAATGAAGAATAAACTGTCCAAGGTGGAGAGGGACAAAAAGAGTGCAGAGGTTGCCTTGGACAGCGCTGAGAGGCAAACTGAAGGTTAGCGGGTGCTCCTTCGTCAAGTCGAGGATCAGCTGGCTGCCTCCAAAGGACAGATAACCGCCTTAAAGAAGAAACTAGAGGAGGCCGAGAAGGCAAGGGACCAAGCTGAGCAAGAAGGCTACGATGTGGGGGTAGTAGAGATCGATGAGACCCTTAGGACTGAGGTCTAAGGGGTATGTAGAAACTGCTGCCTCCAAGTGTGGAGTGAGGCCTTTAACTAGGCTGGGGTTGAGGTCTCTTCTGCACTTAAGAGAGCAGAGAGTATATACTACCCTTCTGCTATTCGTGCACCAGGCTCAGCTAGATCCAAGGCTAACACCTCCTCCGAGGTGGTAGAACTTGGGAAGGGCAGCCTGACCAAGGCCCCTCCTGCCTCTGGCAGCCTGTCCAAGGAGCCTCAACAGCAGGGGGTCGTTGAAAAAGAATCTGATGCTAACAAGGGAGTGGCCCCTGATGCCACCAAGCCCCTAGCTGCTCCTCAAGATCCATCTAAAGAGAAAGAGGTGCCCTCTACAATGGAGATAGTTCTAGCCACTCTCCCCTTGCCTGCCCAGGGTGACCTCAAAAGTAAAGACTCAGGACCTTTAGAGGTAGCACTTTCCCAAACTACCAAGGGTCTACCTAAAGAGAAAATTGTAATAAAGAAGAAATAGTTTAGAGTAATAGTTTTTAGTGTATTTTTATTTTATTTTATTTATTTATCAGAACTTGTAATTCAATTTGATCTTCTGTAAGCAACTGGCCTTTTTATAAGGCTAAGATCAATGATAATTATGAGTTTTCCTTCGTATTTGTGATATTGATATTGATCCTAACATAGTTTTTGTTTTATTTAACACTTAACTGATATGGAAATAAGATATAGCTCCATTTAGTTATCTGCATAAGTGATAGCACAGTTATTGCCCCCCACATGATTAGTAACAGAATAAGTTAAACCTGCTAAGTCCATAATCCCAGCAAAGTGTAACCTTAATCTTAAAAACATACATGATTGCAGAGCATCTGTTCATATCAGGCTCTACTTAATTTTCCATTTATCAGTCTGTCTAAGGAATTGGGGATGATAATCAATGTTTAAACTCAGTCGTAGACATACTTTCAAATGCTTTAAGTGATGCTCATGAGTGTTCATTTGATCATGTTATTATAACAAAGATTTTTGCCACTTAGCATGGCCGGTTCTACTTGATACTTAGATGAATAACAGAAAGTATGAACTTGCCCAATGTATGTGGTTCGAGGAACCAAGTATAACTAGGGTTCTATTTGATACTTAGGAGAATAGTTTAAAATATCAATTTACCTAAGGTACATGGTCCGAGGAGCCAAGCATGAGCAGGGTTCTGTTTGATACTTAGAAGAATGTCATAGAGTGTTAATTTACCCAAAGCATGTGGTCCGAGGAATTAGGAATGGCTAAGGTTTTGTTTAACACTTAGAAAGATATCATTAAGTATTAATTTACCCAAAGCATGTGGTCCGAGAAACCAGGTATAACTAAGGTTCTGTTTAATACTTAGAAAGATGTCATAGAATGTTAATTTACCCAAAGCATGTGGTCTAAGGAACCAGGCATGGCCAAGGTTCTGTTTAACACTTAGAAAGATGTCGTTAAGTATTAAATTATCCAAAACATGTGGTCCAAGGAACTAGGCATAACTAAGATTCTGTTTAATACTTAGGAGAATAGCTTAAAATATCAGTTTACCTAAGGTACGTGGTCCAAGGAGCCAGGCATGATCAATGTTTTGTTTGATACTTAGGAGAATAGCTTAAAATATCAATTTACCCAAGGTATGTGGTTCGAGGAGTTAGGCATGACCAATGTTCTATTTGACACTTAGAAGAATGTCATAGAGTGTTAATTTACCCAAAGCATGTGGTTTGAGGAATCAGGCATGGCCAAGGTTCTGTTTAACACTTAGAAAGATGTTGTTAAGTATAAATTTACCCAAAGCATGTGGTTTGAGGAACCAGGCATAACTAAGGTTCTGTTTAATACTTAGGAAGATGTCTGGAGATATCAATTTTCCTAAGGTATATGGTCCGAGGAGTTAGGTATGGCCAAGATTCTGTTTGATATGCAAAATAATAATAATAGGAAGCACAACGAAATAATGTAATAATCGAGAATGTGACAAGGAAAACTCTAATTAATAATAATACATTTTTAGGTTATTTACATTCTAGGGGCGTGGTATAATATTTTCATCTAGGTTTTCAAGATGATATGCACTTATTCCAGCCACCAAGGTGATGCGATATGGCCCTTCCTAGTTGGGCCCTAACTTTCCCCATGCTGGGTTCTTTGCAATACCCAAAACCTTTCTTAACACCAAGTCTCCAAGTGCCAGTGGCCTTAACTTCACGTTGGCATCATACCCTTGCTCGAGCTTGTGTTAATAATAGGCCAATTGGACCATGACATTTTCTCTTCGTTCTTCAATTAAGTCTAAACTCTTCTCCAATAGCCCATCATTGCAGCTCGGAGTGAAAGAACTCATTCTCAATGTGGAGAATCCAGTCTCCAGAGGAATAACAACATCAACTCCATAAGTCATTGAAAATGGTGTCTCCCCTGTTGACCTACGTAGGGTGGTCCGATACGTCCGAAGGACGTGTGACAACTTGTCCACCCATTTTTCCTTCACATCATCCAATCTTTTCTTGAGTCCACTCACTATGACCTTATTGACAGCATTAGCCTGTCCATTCCCTTGTGGATAAGCCGGAGTAGAATACCTATTCGTAATTTCCAGGTCGCAGCAGTACCTCCTGAAAGCTTTACTATCAAACTGAAGTCCATTGTCCAGGATGAGTGTATGAGGGATCCCAAACTGAGTGGCAATATTTTTCCAAACAAATCTCTTGGCATCCACATCCCTGATTTTGCCAATGGTTCAGTTTCAATCCACTTGGTGAAGTAATTCGTGCTGACTAGTAAATATCTCTTATTCCCTACTGCCTTATGAAAAAGTCTAATAATATCCAAGCCCCATTAAGCAAAAGGCCAAGGACTGGACAAAGGATTAAGGACTCCTTCTGGTTGATGAATGTTTGGAAAATTTTTTGGCACTGGTCACACTTCTTCAAATATTCTTGTGCTTTCTTTGCATGTTCGTTCACCAATATCCCTGCGTAAGGGCTCTATGAGATAAGGATCTGCCTCCTGTGTGGCTTCCATAAATCCTTTCATGTAACTCCTCTAGAAATAGCTTTGATGCCTCAGGGTGTATGCATAGCAAGTACGGCCTAGAAAAAGAGCGCTTATACAACTTTTGGTCCTCGGACAACCAAAATCGAAGAGCCTTTCTTCACACCTTGTTGGCCTCGGATTTACTCTCGAGCAAGATGTTTTCCTTAAGGAACAGCACAATGAGGTCCATTCAGCTAGGACCCACCCTAATCTGATGAATATGAACCATGTTTCTCCATACTTCAGTAGGTTTACACAAGTCTTCCACAAAGATCACCCGAGGTAAACTTTGTGTCGAGGATGTTGACAGTGTGATAAGAGAGTCAGCATGTGTATTTCTACTTCTAGGGATTTGCGATAAATTAAAAGACTCAAATCCTGACTGTAAGTGTCTAACCTGGTTCAAATACTCCTGCATTCTGAGATCTCTGGCTTCCAACTCTCCCCCTACTTGGCCGATAATCAATCTCAAATATGAAAATATCTCTACTGCCTTTCCATCCATTTTCTGAACTATGGTCATTCCTACCAACAAAGTTTCATATTCAGCTTCATTGTTTATGGTCGAGAAGCCTAATTTCAAGGATTTCTCAATTATGATCCTCTTAGGAGATATCAAAACTAGCCCCACTTTAGATTCTCTGTGATTCGCTGCACCATCAACATATACCCTCCAAGACAAATGTTCTTGCAGGGAGACTAACCCAACCGATTTTTCATCTATGTCCTGCTTCTCCATTCTCTCTTTTAATGGAGATTTAGCGAACTCGACCACCAAATTAGCAAGGACTTGACCCTTGACCAAGGTGTGAGGCATGTATTTGATATCAAAAGCCCCTAGGATTGTACCCCACTTAGCAATCCTCGCTGTATAATCAGCACTTCGGAGTAGAGATCTGAGCGGAAGTTGGGTTAGGACAACAACCATGTGTGATTGGAAGTAGTGGGAGAGCTTATGTGTAGCATGCACCACTGCCAAAATGGCCTTCTCTAGTGGTAGGTAACGGACCTCGGCCTCATATAGTGACTTGCTCACATAGTAAACTGGCCTCTGCACACCACTATTAACCTGTACTAGCACCAAGCTCATCGCGTAGGAGGTCACTGTAATGTAAGCAAACAAAACTTCATCCACCTCGAGTCTGGACATAATAAGTGGCCGAGGAAGGTATTCCTTCAACTGCTAGAAAGCTAGGACACACTCCTCGGTCCATTCAAATCTCCTCCATTTGTTCAACAACTAAAAGAAAGGCCTACACCTGTCTGCTGACCGAGAGATGAATCGGTTTAAGGCAATAATCATTCCTGTCAGCTTTTGGACTTCTTTGGGATTTCGAGGTGGTTGTAGACTGTTAATTGCCTTAATCTGATCAGGATTGACCTCAATTCCACTGTGAGTGACCATATAGCCCAAGAACTTTCCTAAACCAACACCAAAAGAACACTTAGAAGCATTATGGCGTAGCTTATGCCTCCCCAAGATTTCGAAGATATTCCCGAGGTCGTTAACATGCTCGGATTCTAACTTACTCTTGACCACCATGTCGTCTATATAAATTTCGATGTTTTTTCTTAGCTGTGGCTCGAACATCCTGGTTATCATCCTCTGGTAGGTAGCCCCCGCATTCTTTAAACCAAAATGCATTACTTTGTCGTGGTAATTTCTAGTGAGGGTGACAAAAGTTGTCTTCTCTTGAACACTTAAAGCCAGTGGTATTTGGTGGTACCCCTGGAAGGCATCCAAAAAACTCATTCGAGAATGGCCTACAATTGCGTCCACTAGCTGATCAATCTGAGGTTTGGGGAAATGATCTTTTGGACAGGCCTTGTTCAAGTCTGTGAAATCCTTGCATACTCGCCATTTTCCACTTTTCTTCTTTACTACCACTGTATTGGCCAACCATTCAGGGTAAAACACTTTCTTAATAGCCCCAACCTGCATAAGCTTGTTCACCTCCTCCTTGACAACATCAAAATGTTCTTTAGATGAGCGCCGAGGTGGTTGCTTCTTAGGGAGGACAGCTGGGTTGACATTCAGATGATGGAAAATGAAGTTTGGATCTACCCTAGGAGCTTCGTAAGCATTCCATGCAAATACATTAACGTTCTCTCTAAGGAACACTATCAACTTCTCATTTTCCTGAGGAGGCAACTAAGTTCCGACCTGAAAGAACTTCTCCAGATCACCATTTATAACAATCTCTTCCACCTTCTTGCACTTTGCCCTTTCCGACACCGCATCTGTAGATAGGACCGAAATCCTTGATTGTTATGAGCCCCCCTCAGTAGAGGCCGAGGACTCAGCTTCAGGCTGGTGCATAATTGCAGCCACCAGACACTACCTAGCCATGGATTGACTCTCAACAAGCTCTTCAACTTGGTTCCCGGACGGATATTTTGCCTTCAAATGCAAGGTGGAAACAGCCCCCAGGGCATAGAGCCATGGTCTTGCCACAATGGCCGTGTAGGGAAAATAAGCATCCACCATAATAAAGTCCACCTCCACTACCTCTGAACCTACTTGTACGGGTAGTCTAATCTGACCCTTTGGAATGACAACTTTTTCATCAAAGCTTACCAAAGGTGAATCATATGTTGTCAAATCCTCAGGGTACATAATTTCTGCACCACTGCCCTGGTCTACCAACACTCTCTTTACATCATACCCTCCTATCCTGAGCGTGACCACTAAAGCATCATCGTGTGACTATATGGTTCCAACCTTGTCCTCGTCCGAAAAGCTCAACGCCGGTCGGACCTCCACTCTAGCCCTCTTCGGCTCAGGATTAGAGTCCTCGGTGGGTGACCGAGCTACAGACATAACCTTGGAAGGCTGTGAGCTAGTTCTCCTAGGAGCAACAAAGATGACATTAATTGTACCCAAAGGGGGCCTTGAAGAAGCGTTCCCCTGAGCCCTTGACCCTGCTTGGTCTCCTTGCCTATTGGGCCTATACAAAAACTGTTGTAACATTCCATCTCTGACCAGTTGCTTCAGGTGGTTCCACAGAGTTCTACAGTCCTCGGTGATATGCCCTCGCTCCTAGTGGTATTGGCAATGAAGACTTTGGTTGCGTCTCATGGGGTCTCCTCCCATCTTGTTTGGCCATTTGAAGTATAGCTCGTTCTTGATCTTTTCCAAGACTTGATGCACTGGCTCTCAAAACACTATGTTAACCGCCTGAGGAATTGTAGACCTAGATTGCCTAGCAAAACCCCTTTAGGGTCTGTTATTGTTGTAGTGGTCCGACTTGAAATCCTTTCTCTACTGAGGGATAACCTTACCCTTCCCTTTGCCTTGTTGTTGGTCTTCCTCGACCTACTTATACTTATCAATTTGGTCCATGAGCTGACACACACTGCCAGCAGGTTTCCCAGTTAAGGACTTCCTCAAACCATGCTCGGCAGGTAGGTTGACCTTGAAAGTCCTTATGGCCACATCACCGAAATCACCATCGATCTCATTGAACATCTCTTAGTATCTGTCCGAGTATGTTTTTAGGGTCTCCCTTTCTCGCATGGATATGAACAACAGGGAGTCCAAGGGCCGAGGAACCCTACTACACGTAATAAAACGAGATCCAAACGCTCGGGTGAGCTCCTTAAAGGAATCAATGGAACCTGCACCTAGGCCATCAAACCACCTCATCGCCACAGGCCCTAGGCTGGATGTGAATACCTTACACATCAAGGCCTCATTCTTGGAGTGCATGGTCATTCTTTGGTTGAAGTGGCTTACATGTTTCTCAGGGTTTGTTCGACCATTATACATGGTGAATGTGGGCTGAATGAACCGCCGAGGAAGTCTCCCTTCCTCAATTCTGGGCGTGAAAGGTGATTTGGAAATTTGGTTGAGTGCTCTACTTATAGCTTAATTTCCCAAGCCTTTGGAAGATGAATTTCTATTTCTGCGCTTATGATGGTAGTCCACATCATACGAGAAAGACTCACTGGGAGGGGTCCTTGATTTGCATCTATAACTACCATCCTCTTCACCGACAGAAGAGAAGTCAGAATTGGAGGGAGTTCGCCTTCGCCGTTCGTGGCGCAACTTCCTCTTTAAATGATCAATCTCTCACTGCATGTTCTTGGCATCTTCCTCATAAGAGATGTGGCTCCCACCCCGAGACTGGCTCCTACTGGTTTGGGTAGTATGCACACTCCTTTCTCGGTCCTTTCTTTGTTCAAGATTACGGAAGTGATCTTGACACTGAGACTCCATAGATTCTGCCTGATTCGGACCTGAACCTACCATAGTTGGATGTTAGACTCACTACAACACCAGAATTTCTCACAGACGGCGCCAATTGTAAGGACCAGATTTGGGTTCCTAACCCAAAGTATGTATGAACTTAGGCCCAAAGAGCCCAATACAATGAATTTGTAGAGAGTTGGTTGGAAAACTGAGCTTTAGTGAGTTAGACAACAAGTAAAGTGGATCCAGATGACAAGAAAATGTAAGTAGACTGGTTTAATCTAAAGAAAATTGTTCTTGGCACAGTCCGAGGAGATCAGTTCTTATATATTGATTCTCAAGTTTGATTACAAGTTCATTTCTTGATTACTACAGTGTTTTTCTCTCAACTTCTCGATCTCCTCCCCTTAGGGTCTCCTTTCTATTTTATACTATCTTCTTCCTTCATCTTTACCCTCCACGTGTAGACTAGATTTCTGGTGTTGATTCTTGTATCATTAGCACCTTCTTGAAGTCTTTGAGGAGTAGCTGTAAGGCTGAAAGATACTGTTCAGGTATCACTTCTTCATTAATGCGGCCAGAGAGTTAGCTACAGAGCATTTAATGTGGTGGTAGCAGCTTTCCTTTTAGATATTTTATGGCCTCCCTTTGTCTTGTTCCTTTTGGATACTTATCCTCATCAGTGGAACTGCCCGAAATGTTACTCTTGATGTCAGATCGCATCTTCTGACCTCGGCTTTGCCTAGCCCAAGAAGCATTCATCCTTGGATCACTTCCCTGGAACATAATGCCTAAATCCCTTCCTTTATTTATCATTGCTGACCTTTATCCCATGTCTATCCATCCTCGGACTGGGCCCCTGGCCCGATACATTCCACTGGGCCTAATATCCCTACAGTTCCAATATGATATTTTATTATTTTATTTTGACTATTAAGAAATTAACACCTCAACAATTGTAAAATTATTGTGCCAATTTGTTGTGATAATATTTTATTATTTTGTGAAACCTTGAAAATTAAACAAACCAAAAATAATGTAGCAAAACTACTATAATTTTATGCATTAAAAAAAAAAAAAGTGGCTAGTGAAACAGTGTAAGTTGAACAAACCAAAAGTACTATAGCTTCAAGGTATTCGCTTATTTATTTATTTATATATATTGATAATAAAATTTGAAACAAAACAAAAACAAATTGGTGTACTTGAGAAGAAAAAAAATCCATCCCACCATGGCCAAATGCCTTGAATAAGTATGAAAGGTTTTTTAGTAGCATTAGAATGAGTCCAAAAACTTGACTAAACCAAAACACTATTCCTATCACTATTCCTAAGCTGATTGGCTTTTTTTATATTTTATTTCGACATGTAAAGAATTAATAGCTCAGCAGTTTTGAAAATATTGTGACAATAACAAAATGTGTTAAATTTTTCACAAAAGAAATGTTATGTCTACAATATTTTCATAACAAATTATAAGTAGTAGGTTATTACAGGTTGTTATTAGTGGGTAAAAAAGTAATTTCATTAGTAAGTTTAAATTAGAACCAATAACAATTTACCACCTATGGTTTGTTGTGAAAATATTGTGAAAAATGTTGTGGATGTAGCATTTTTTTTGCACAATAACTTTATTTTTACTTGTGTTTTGGTTCTAATATCTATACTACTATATAATGGGCTTCTCCTATTTGAGATCCTCATTTTTTGGTTCAAAAAAACTCCTATACCCCTAAGTTGAGAAAAATTAAAGGACAATCTAATAAAAATACAACTCTAACTCCCACTAAAACATTGCCAAAAAAATAGGGTCACTCTCCTGTTGATTTTTAAATTGTTTTATCCATTTATAAATTAGATTCTCAAAATAAAAATTATATATAAAAAATAAAAACATAGGTGTGAGGTCAGAGAATCTGGCAACCCCGGCCCACTTCTTACCAAGCCCAAGGCCCATGCCGAGGAGGGATAAATGCCTGAGGACGAAGTTGAAAGTCCAAATTGCCTAGAAACCTTGCCGAGGACGACCCTGTCCTCAGCCAACCGAGACCATGGGAAGAGGAAGTAACGGGCCACCAAAAGTAGCCTTCCAGAGCATCTAAAGAGAAGGAACAAGTACAACGTGTCAGCCGTGGAAGCATGGTGGAGGAGCATGTCCACGATGAACTGTCACCTCCACATTAAATGCCTACAACTAACGTTCTGGCCGCATTAATGAGGAAATGACCCCTGAACAGCGCAGCCTTGGTTGCTGTAGCCCACAGAGAGAACGGGAAGGCGGCTGATGGGACAAGCACTCGAATAGTGACCTGCTTGAGCAACAGATGTAGGGCTAAGATCAACTGAAAGAGGGTATATAATGTAAGGAAGCCCTCTTGAAGGAAGGACGGAGAAAGGAGGAGAAAGTTAGAAGTATAGAACACTGCAACAACCTGTAACAACAGAAAAACTTTTGTAACCAATTACTGAAGAAATAATAAGAACCTCAAGCTCCAGAAGGGCCGAGGAACATCATTGCACACCTGAATCCATGTTCACGCTATTCAATCCATATCCAGCCATGTATAGCAGTCATATCCCTCACTAGGGCCTAGTTTTTGAACTCGCTCTCTACAAATTCATTGTATTGGGCTAGCTGGGCTTGAGTCCACTCACTCAACAGTAGAAGTGCTCAAACCTAGTCCCTACAATTGGTGCCGTCTGTGGGGAGAACTCGTGTGTTAGTAAGGGCAACGACCAAGCATGGCAGGATCAGGCCCTCATCAAGCAGGCCCCCATCAGCCCGAACCGGTCAAATCCCAGCATCAGGGTAACTTCGCCAACCCTGAGCGCGATCGAAATGAAGAGAATGGAAGGTTTCGAGAGGGAAGTGTGCACACCACTCAAACCAGCAGAAGCTACTCGCGTGGGGACAGTCATGTGCCCTAGAGACAAAACAACAACCGGGCCACCCAAACAAAGGAGGATAGGAGCCGCATGACCCAGGGGCAGAACGATGAGCAGGCCATGCAGCGAGAGATAGATGACTTGAAGAGGAGGCTGCGCCATGCACAACAAAGGCGACCTCGACCTAGCCCCGACCTGCCCTCTGATGATGAAAGCGACGATGACTATAGGCAAAGGTCAAGAACTCCACCAAGCGAGACCTTCTCTCATGACGAAGAGCACTACCAGGAGCGTAAACGTAAGAGCCCGTCTCCTAGGGGCTTAAGATACGATGCCATGAGCAGGGCACTGGACCAACTATCCAAGTCGCCTTTCACGCGCCACATAGAGGGGGCTACCTTTCCTCGGCGGTTCCAGCAGCCAACCTTTTCCATTTACAACGGCAAAACGGACCTCGTGGAGCATGTGAGCCAGTTTAACCAAAGGATGGCTGTCCACTCTAAGAATGAGGCGTTGATGTGCAAGGTTTTCCCCTCCAACTTGGGTCCAGTGGCGATGAGGTGGTTCAATGGCTTGAAGACGAATTCCATAGATTCGTATAGACAGCTGACCCAGGCCTTTGGCTCTCGCTTCGTTACGAATAGCGTAGCCCCACGGCCCTTGAGCACACTACTGTCCTTGTCCATGCATGATGGAGAGACTTTAAAGGCCTACTCGGGCCGATATTGGGAGTTGTACAATGAACTAGAGGGTAATTTTGACGATGTGGCCATCAGTACCTTCAAAAATGGTCTCCCGACTGGACACGGCCTAAGGAAGTCTCTGACTGGCAAGCCTGCCACCAGTCTGCGCCAATTGATGGATCGGATCGACAAGTACAAACGAGTGGAGGAAGACCAGTTGCAGGGTGGAGGAAAGGAGAAGGCTACCCCTCAGGAGAGAAGGGATTTCAGGCCAGACCGATACAACAACACCCGCCTGAGGAGGGACTTCGCGGGGCAATCTGGAGCAGCCGACACGCAGGCGGTCCATGCTGTATTCTGAGAGCCAGTACATAGGGTATTGGCGAAAATTGAGAGTGAGCCATACTTTAGGTGGCCGAATAAGATGGTGGGGGAATCCACGAAGCACAATCAGAACCTTTACTGCCAGTACCATAGGAACCACGGACATACCACAGAGAACTGCAGGAATCTCCAGAGCTATCTGGACTAGCTGGTCCGAGAAGGAAAGCTGAAGCACCTCCTGCATCACCCCGGTGACCACCCAGGCCAAACCAATCAAGAGCTGAGGATAGATAACGCCCTAAAGGCACCCGCAGAGACGATCAATGTAATCTTGGCCGCACCAGGAAGAATAGGCACGCACCCTTCGCGAGTGTTGTCTGTGGCCCAGGTGCCTGCCGAGGAGTCCCGGCCAGAGCCGAAGAAGGCCAGAAGGAATTTTCTCCGAACCTTGAGCTTTTCAGAGGAAGACAAGATTGGGACCACCTAGCCCTATGATGATGCTCTGGTGATTACTCTTAGAATCGGAGACTATGATGTGAGGAGAGTGATGGTCGATGATGGCAGTGCGGCCGAGGTCATGTACCCGGACCTCTACAAGAGGCTAGGGTTGAAATTGGAGGGCTTAACGCCCTATAGCTCTCCCTTGATGAGCTTCGACGGGAAGCTTGTTATCCTAAAGGGCATGATCAGGCTGCCCATCCAAACCGGCCTAGAGGTGGTGGAGGTGAACTTTGTAGTGGTGGACACATATTCCCCCTACAAAGCCATCGTAGGAAGGCCATGGCTCCACACCTTGGGGGCTGTCGCCTCCTCCTTGTACCAGAAGGTGAAATTCTCGTCAGGGGATCAAGTTCTCAAAATCCGCGGTTGCCAATCCACAGCAAGGCAATGCATGGTAGCTGCCATATCACATCGGCTCGATACACGGCCCTCGGCCACTGTCGAAGAGAGCTTATAGCAATCAAAGATCCCTGCGGCGCCTCCTGATGCAGCTGCCGAGGAAGCAAAATGCGAAGACCTAGAGAAAGTGGTAATTGGTGATAACCTGGAGAAGTTCTTTCGGGTCGGGGCTCTGCTGCCTCCCAAGGAGAAGGAGGAGCTAATTGAGTTCCTCAAAACTAATATTGACGTGTTTGCATGGGATGCCTGTGATGCCCCAGGGATTGATCCGTCCTTCATCTGTCACCATCTCAACGTCAATCCGTCCATAATTTCCAAGAAACAGCCACCCCGGCGCCCATCGAGAGAACACGCTGACGCAATTAAAGAAGAGGTGAATAAGCTCAAGCGTGCAGGGGCTATCAAAGAGGTTTTTTACCTCGAATGGTTGGCCAATACTATGGTGGTCAAGAAGAAAAGCAGAAAGTTGAGAGTCTGTATGGACTTCATAGACTTGAATAGAGCATGTCCAAAAGACCCGTTCCCCATGCCTCGGATAGACCAGCTAGTGGATGCAACCACGGGCCATCCTCGGATGAGCTTCCTAGATGCCTTTCAAGGCTATCATCAAATACCACTAGCCCTAGAGGACCAGGAGAAGACAACCTTTGTGACACCCATTGGGAATTACCACTACAAAGTAATGTTGTTCGGTCTGAAGAACGCAAGGTCCACCTATCAAAGGATGATGACAAGAATGTTCGAGCCGATGCTGGGCAAGAGCATCGAAGTCTATGTTGATGACATGGTGGTAAAAAGTAAAGCGGTGTCCGAACATTTAGGAGACCTCGGCTGCACCTTTGATGTCTTGAGGAAGCACAAGCTGCGCCTAAACGCTTCCAAATGCTCGTTTGGTGTGGGATCTGGCAAGTTTTTAGGGTACATTATTACCCACAGAGGAATCGAGGTTGACCCTGACCAAATCGAGGCCAATTCATAATCTAAAGACTCCGCAGAACCCCAAGGAGGTCCAAAAGCTTACTGGAATGATCGCGGCCCTGAATCGATTCATTTCTAGGTCGGCTGACAGGTGCAGGCCCTTCTATCTCCTGATCAACAAGTGGAAGGGATTCGATTGGTCTGAGGATTGTGTCGCGGCCTTCCAACAGCTTAAGGAGTACCTATCCCGACCACCTATCATGTCCAATCCTGAGGCCGACGAGGTTTTATACTCATACATTGCTGTGGCACTTCACGCTGTGAGCCTGGTACTGATTCGGGACGACAACGGCGTTCAAAAACCAGTCTATTACATTAGCAAGTCATTACATGAAGTTGAGGTCAAATACCTACCCTTAGAGAAAGCCATATTAGCTGTGGTCCACGCCACACGAAAGCTCCCCCATTATTTCCAGGCTCACACAGTAGTTGTCCTAACCCAGCTACCCTTGAAGTCCGTGCTTTGGACTGCTGGTTAAGCCAGGACAGGCGCTTGTGGTCAGAATTCGATCTTTTTAGTTTGTCTCATGTCTCTAGGAGTGGGAATACCCATGTCGACTCATTGGCCACACTTGCCACCTCCTTAGCAGGGGATTTGCCTCAGATCATACTAGTGGAGCATCTGGAAAGAGCAAATGAGGTAGCAAAGGGCACGGTCCACATCCATCAAGTTGGGGTGGGTCCCAGCTGGATGGACCCCATAGTGAGATTCTTCAAAGATGATGTCCTGCCCGAGGAGAAGTCAGAGGCTAAAAAAATACGAAGGAATGCTTCTCGGTTCTGGTTGTCCGAGGACCACAAGTTGTATAGACGCTCCTACTCTGGACCATACCTACTGTGTATCCACCCCGAGGCATCAGAGTTACTGCTCGAAGAGCTGCACGAGGGGATCTGTGGGTGCCACACAGGAGGAAGATCTCTGTCTCACCGAGCCGTCACACAAGGATATTGGTGGCCGGGGATGTAGAAGGAGGCTCTAGAGTATGTCAAGAAGTGTGACCAATGCCAAAGGTTCGCCCCAAATATCCATCAGCCTAGAGGGGTCCTCAACCCTTTGTCCAGCCCATGGCCGTTTGCCCAGTAGGGCTTGGATATTGTCGGCCCTTTCCCCAAAGCACCAGGGAATAAGAGATATCTGCTGGTTGCCACGGATTACTTCACCAAATAGGTCGAAGCCGAGCCATTGGCCAACATTAGGGATGTGGATGCTAAGAAATTCCTTTGGAGAAACATTGTCACGCGATTCAGGGTCCCTCATACTCTCATTTCGGATAACGGACTCCAATTTAACAACAAGGCCTTCAGAAGATACTGTTGTGAACTTAGGATCACAAACAGGTACTCAACTCCAGCTTATCCTCAGGGAAATGGGCAGGCCAAGGCTGTCAACAAGGTCATCGTCAACAGGCTTAATAAGAGACTGGATGACGCCAAGGGAAGATGGGTAGAAGAGCTGCCCCACATCCTTTGGACATACCGGACTACACCACGGCGGTCAACGGGGGAGACACCTTTTGCCATGACTTACGGGGCTGAGGCTGTTATCCCTCTGGAGATAAACTTCCCAATGCAAAGGACGAGTTCTTTCATTCCAGGCAGTAATGATGAACTACTGGGGAGGAGCCTAGATCTGGTTGATGAACGAAGGGAAAGAGCAATGATCCAGCTGGCCTATTACTACTAGAAGCTCAAGCAGGGATATGATGCCAATGTGAAGCTAAGACTACTAGCACCGGGGGACCTAGTGTTGAGAAAAGTTGTGGGAGCTGCCAAGAATCCTTCCTGGGGAAAGCTGGGGCCCAACTGGGAGGGACCATATCGAATTACCTCAGTAGCGGGGATAGGCGCATACTACTTAGAGGACCTTGACGAAAAACCTGTACCTCGCCCGTGGAATGTAAATAACCTGAGAAGGTATTATTATCAATGAAATCATCCCTTTTTTATTTGAACTTTATGTCTATTGTGATTATGTATCCTGTATCTTGGCGGCCACCTCAGCACTAGACTAAACCAAGGTCTTGCATGGTCCACAGACTCAAGCCTATGGGGAAACTAACCACTTCAAGAAAAACCTGAGTACTAGACTGAACTAAGGTCTTGTATGGTCCTCGGACTCAAACCTATGGGGAAGCTAGTTACTTATAGGAGAATCTAAGTGTTAGATAGAAACAAGGTCTTGTATGGTCCTCGGACTTAAATCTACGGGAAAACTAGCTACTCAGGGAAGAACCTAAGGGTTCGGCAGCACCAGGGTCTTGCACGACCCTCAGACTCAGATCCCTGGAGAGACTGGCTAAGTTCAGCAAAGGAGTAAACATACACAAGCCCATGAGCATCACTTAAAGCATTCTGAGGCACATTAAACCTAGCCCCTTAGCATAATCAGCAACTAATGGCTTTCTTAAGCATTTTTTACTGTTTACCGTAACCAATCCATGAGATGTAGAGCCAATATTGTGAAGTTGTTCCCTCTGTATTCAATCCGGGAAAAATAGGTCGTAGTGTTAAGGTGGTTCAATTAGAATGAAAAACATGTTGAGCCTCTAAGATTGTGAAGCTAATAATTAAAGCCCAAGTTATATAAATAGAAAAGCTCATCACAATGACAATAAACACCAAGTAAAAAAAAAAAAAAAAGAGGATTCATGCATTCAACTTGAGCGTAGCATTACAGTACTTAAAAAAAAAGGGGGGGAAAGAACAAAAACTACAAAAACAAAAGAACGAAACATAAGATAGAATCTAGCCAAGGCAGCCTATTTCTTTAGTTTGAACTTCACTCCCCCCTGGGAGGCTGTCCAGAGGTATCCTCAGGGTCCTCGATGCTCTGACCTAGGGGAACAGCCTGTAGAGGCACCACCACGAAAGCTGTCTCCTTGGCTGGAAGGGCAGCTTTGGGAAGGTCCCCCTCGGCAAAAGGAGCCTGGGAGTCAGCAAGAGGGACTTGAGGACCGACAGGGGGCTTCACCATATCTAGGGGCGCTTCCAGGTTACTGGTTTCTCCTTCCTCCGACACCCCTTGATGCTCAGCCTCCTCGGCAGGCCTACCAGTAGATATGAGATCCTTGGCAGCATCGGCCTGGTCCCCACCTGCCGCTTCAGGGGCAGTGTCGGCTTCAGAGGTGGCAGAGGCGACCTCTTGAATAGTAGGAGGGTAGTACACTCTCTCGGCCTTCCTAAGCTCAGATGAGGCCTTTACCCCAGCTTAGTTGAGGGCCTCATTCCAAGTCTGGGAGCAGTAGCGCCTGCATACCTCAGGGACCTGAGCCTTAAGGGCAACCTCGGTCTTAGCCACTCCCTCAGCAAAGGCCTCCTTCTCTGCTTGATCTTTAGAGCTCTCAGCCTCTGTCCTCGTGAGCTTAGCCTTCGCTTTGGCCCTCAAAGCCTCATCCCTAGCAAACTACGCGACGTTCTTGGCTCCCACTGTCTCGGCCAACTTTTGCTTTAAGTCAGTGATGTGCTCCTTGGCAATCTACAGCTGGCCCTCAGCATCTAGAAGGCACCTCGTTTTGTCGACGGTCTGCTTTTGAGCGCCAGCTAAGCTTGACACCGTGCTATCTCTGGCCTTCGTCACCTCATTTAGATCCTCCCTTGCCTTTTTGAGATCAGACTCGGAGTTCTTAAGGGTCTGCGTGGCTTCCAGGCGCTTGTCGCGTTCTTGGTCCATGGCCTTGCTCTGGTTATTGGCCTCCTCTTCCAGACTGTAAGTGGCCCGGACAGCCTACAAATCGAAACAAACAGACGATAAGTTAGGAACCTAAGAGTAAGAATCAACGAAGTCCCAAGCGTCAGATGTCTTACCATGCCTAAGTACCTCTTCAGGTTGAGGATGACCTCCTACCTCCTCAGGCCCTCCAATTGAGCCATATCGTCAGGGAGTAGCAGGGACCTCTACAGCGCATCAGCTACATATGTGCCTTCCCCCCCTCTGAAGTCCTTGAGGGAGGCGTTATCCATCAAAGGCTCCCCATGGAGCATTGGAGCAGGGAGCCAAGCCTGGGCCTCGGACTGCACAGCCACCTTTCTTCCTTGGCCCTGGTGCCCAGTTTTTTGCTGCTTAGGAGGCCGCCGAGCCTCATCCTCCTCCTGGGAAGAGCGAGCCCTGTCAGCTCCCATGGGCCTTTTGCCCTTAGGGCCCTTCTTATGCAGGGGATCGGTAGGCTCGGGCCTTGGTGGCAGACTCGGCTGAGGTGGAGGAGGTGGAAGCTTGGACTGGGAAGAGGATGACCTGGTCTGAATAGGTTGAGACTTGGGTAGCGGAGGAGAGAGCTTGGACTGGGACTTTCCCGGCTTGTCCCTCCCCGGCTAACCCTCAAGCAAGTCAAGTAGGCTGGTCTGGGGTTGCCTCTTAAAGCCCATCTCGGCCTGGGGAGAAGTCCTTGCAGAGAGGAGGTCTGCCTCGGTCAGATCGGGATTGCCCAAGTCATCAGAGGGATCCTCGGCCAGGTGGACTTGTTCAAAAGCACCGAATTCATCCTCGGATGGACCCAAATCAGCAACTTCTTCCTCCTCTCCTAGCTTTTCTTCCTCGGCCTCCGCAGCTTGGGCGGAGGTAGAAAGACCTGCCGACGGAATACCTTCCGGAGCAAGAGACTCTTCAAGAAACGAAAACCCCTGCTCCGTTACAGTTAGGCTACGAAGCCGAGGATCTTTGGCTCTGATCGCGTGCTTCGGAGCCGGGAACGACTTTTGGAGTGGCTCGTACCCGAGGATCTTGTGGGCGGATCTAACTTGGTTGTTGGCCTCGTTCACAAAGATCTCCGCCCTAAGGACCCTTTCCAAGTCCTCCTTGTTGACCAGGTTAAAATAACGCTTAAAGGCGTGCGGATCTGCAAAAAAGAAAACATGTTCCTGTCAGCAACCAAACAAAGCAGGCCTACAACCCGAAAGACTAAACCCTCTCCTACTTAAGGTACCCCACCTGGTGTCCTCTCCTCTGTCGGACAGTGAAGGCCATCGTGTCACTCCCCGGACACGGTGAGAAAGTCTTTGTTCAACCCCTTGCTGGACTCAGGAAGGCACTGGATAAGCCGGACCTTATCGTCCCTCGTCTTCATATAATAAGACTTGCCTTTTAGCTTTTGGAGGTTGTAGCACCAATTTACATCGTGATGGGTTAACCTCAACCCCATCTTCTCATTCAAGGCATCCACACAACCCAAAATTCTGAACACGTTGGTGGTGCACTGTGTGAGGGCCAACCTGAAGTACCTAAGGTAACCCCTCGTTACTGGCCCCATGGGGATTCTCATACCGCCTTCAAGGAAGGCGATTATAGGAATCACGACCTCACCCTCCTCCCTCCGAATGTGCCATTCCCCTTTCGCACAGTACCTCAAGCCCACGTTACTGGGTATCCTATAATCTATCCATCGCCTCTTCAGACTCAACTAACTTCTTAAATCTATCCATCCCTAACAATGGCTGAAAGACTCAAGAAAGGACTCAGAGAGTAAATTTGAGCTAGAGAGAGAATAAGACTTACAGAAATAAGGAAAAGCTCCTCAGACAGGCTTTTTGTACTGAAAAAGGTGTAAGTGTAGTTGGAGATTTGACCGAATTCAATGTACGTGCGCAAGAACTCTTGAGTGCAAAAGTAAGGAGGCCAATCAGATCAAATAGGTATTTATACCCCCAATTAAAGATAACCGTGTGGGTTTCCCCGCTCATAAAATAGGGAAAGCCCAGCCGTTGGATTGGCATCATGCCGTTGAATGTGGGGAGCACAGGGCCGCTAGAATTTAATGAGGGCACGCTCCGTATACCAAGGTGCCAGGAACGTGCGTTGGACAGGCGAAAAGACTCTGGCACTGACGAAGGATAAGACGTGACAAACCATCGCGACGGCCCGAAGATGTCAAAATCCTCCTCTCTGCCTGAGGACCCAGACAGTAGGATTTTGAGGGGCTATTGTGGAGTCAGAGAATCTGGCAACCCCGGTCCACTTCGTACCAAGCCCAAGGCCCATGCCGAGGAGGGGTAAATGCCCGAGGACGAAGTTGAAAGTCCAAATTGCCCAGGAACCTTGCCGAGGACGACCCTGTCCTCGGCCAACCGAGACCATGGGAAGAGGAAGTAACGAGCCATCAAAAGCAGCCTTCCCGAGCATCTAAAGAGAAGGAACAAGTACAACGTGTCAGCCGTGGAAGCATGGTAGAGGAGCATGTCCACGATGAATTGTCACCTCCACATTAAATGCTTATAACTAACGGTCTGGCTGCATTAATGAGGAAATGACCCCTGAACAGCGCAGCATTGGTTGCTGCAGCCCACAGAGAGAACGGGAAGGCGGCTGATGGGACAAGCACTTGAGTAGTGACCTACTTGAGCAACAGATGTAGGGCTAAGATCAACTGAAAGGGGGTATATAATGTAAGGAAGCCCTCTTGAAGGAGGGACGGAGAAAGGAGGAGAAAGTTAGAAGTATAGAACACTGCAACAACCTGTAACAACAGAAAAGCTTTTGTAACTAATCACTGAAGAAATAATAAGAACCTCAAGCTCCAGGAGAGCCGAGGAACATCATTGCACACCTGAATCCACGTTCACGCTATTCAATCCATATCCAACCATGCATAGCAGTCGTATCCCTCACTAGGGCCTAATTCTTGAGCCCGCTCTCTACAAATTCATTGTATTGCGTTAGTTGGGCTTGAGTCCACTCACTCAACTGTAGAAGTGCTCAAACCCAGTCCCTACAATAGTTTTTTTTTTGCTACAAAATAGGATCACTAAAAAAAAAGCCTTATCACACGCACGAAGCGCGTATGATGAGGATAGTGATATTTTATTATTTTATTTTAACTTCTAAGAAATTAACACCTCAACAATTGTGAAAATATTGTGCAAATTTGTTGTGTTAATATTTTATTATTTTTTGAAACATTGCGAATTGAACAAACCAAAAAATAATGTAGTAAAACTACTGTAACTTTACGCATAAAAAAAAAAGAAAAAAAGAAGAAGAAAGCGGCTGGTGAAATAGTGCAAGTTGAACAAACCAAAAATACTGTAGTTTCAAGTCATTTGCTCTTTTTATATATAGATAATATAATATAAAACAAACAAAAAAAATTTGGTGTACTTGAGAAGAAAAAAAATTCATCTCAACAGATTGGCCAAATGCCTTGAGTAAGTGTGAAAAGTTTTTTAGTAGCATTAGAATGAGTCCAAGAACTTGACTAAACCAAAACGCTACTCCTGAGCCTATTGGCTCTTTTTATAGAGTTAACAGATATTAATGAGTCTGCTAAGTCATCACAAGAAGGAGGTATTGGTCAGCAAAAAAAAAAAAAAAAAGGGGGAGAGAGGAGGTATTGGTTGGTTCCCAATTATGCCCAGTTGAAACCAAATTCCAGAGCCCTAAAGCTTTTTTTATTGCAAACATAGGCAGGTGTTGAAGGTGATGGTGAAGCATGGAAGCTATTCATGGTAAACCTTTAATTATTTATTTATTTATTTCTGGCTAAAAAAAAAAGTGAAATTTTGGGACAAAGTCACTTTCTACCATTACGAGTTAGACCCCATGCTAGATGGTCCTGTCAACCCCGATACTAATATTCCTACAAGACTCAAACCCAAGTGCAGTGTTGTGAAATCCGGACCGGACCGGATGGTCCGACTCGGTTACCCGTGACCCGGGCTCCAACCCGGTTCTTTAGTAAGTGAAACCCGGTTCTGAAATTAATTAGGAAAAACACGTGCTCCAGGAATAGAACCAGCGATCTCCTAGGAGTTTTAGGCCTTTGTCCAACACGCTAACCACTGAACCACTAGGCTCCCTTGTGTTCTTTTTGAAACTTATATTTTATTTATTTTAATTCTACAAGATTAATAGTTTTGGATTTAATTTTATCACTATTTACTTAATACTATTTTCTTTTTCTTTTTTTTTTGTTCAAGAATTATTCTTTCACATCAATAAATATGAATATGAAAATTGTAAATTGTAAATTTATGTTAAAAATGATTTTATTTTAAATTAAAATGCATTTTTTATTTGAAAGAATAATAAATAAAAATTTTAAAAGCTTGTTTATATTTATTATTTTCTATTCACTTTATAAAAATAATGAAAATACATTTGAAAGTTGTTTTAATTGCTTAATATATTTTTTTAAGGGTAAATTTTCATATTTTTACACATTTAATACATTTATTTGTATTTTAATTAATATTAAATTAATTTTGACGTCATCACGGTTCGACTTCGGTTGGACCTCGGTCCGACCTTAAAAACCTTGAACCTCTCCCTTCTCCGGTTCTTTGAACGGTTCGGGTCTGAAAACCTTGCCCAAGTGTTTTAGGCTAGCTAAACGGATGAGATGCCTAACCACTAAACTCTCCCACCCCAGGTTGAGAAACCATTGTAGGCCGAAAACAACTTAAGCATCATCATAGCCCCAGAAAAGTACAACAATTGAGGGAATTGGTGTACTATAGAACTAGGTAATAATCTGATGATTGTTGTAAAGTTAAAAATGTTTCAATTAAGGTTGGAATGGTTACAAAATTTCGTCCCTTCTTTTATCTTGGCCTAAATATTTGTCCATTTGTCCATTTTAATCCTATACTTGCATGATGACTTTGACTAACATGCAACAAAGCATCTTTCTTTTTTAAAGTACATTTTTATTCTTTTGTACTTGAGTGACATGTTTTGGGTTTTTCGTGTTTTTGTCATATACATTACGTTGTCATTTACATTACAAATATATGACTTTTTTTTTTCATGAAGATTTTTTTTTTACTCTACTCACATATGATATCTTAGGTAAAAACAATATTAAGAATAAGCATTATTTGGCTTTTCACTGATAATTTGATATGGTTTAAAACTATTTGAAGAATATTTAGGCATATTTATTTATATTTGAAAATTAGCAATAACTCCTAAGTAAGTCGGAATATCTTGATACCAAAATATTTTGTTCCAATTGACAAACGATTTTTTTTTTTTTTTTGGTCCTAGAAGTTTAGTGCTCCACATCTCCGCCCCTTTCTACAACGCCACCCTCAGATGCCATGTTTTAGATTTTCAACTTTTTTTATTTTTATTTTTGATTTTTGATTTCTACAATTGTGGTGGTTTAGGATTGGTTAAATTGTTGTGTTGATGATTAATTGATTTGTTCTAAATGGTGTTGTGTTGATTATGTTTGCTTTCTAGTTTCTATATTTTGCGCTTATAATCTATTTACCAAGTTGTGAAATTTGGCAATTTTGAGGTTTTTGTGGTGTCTTATAAAACTTTCTGAAATTTTTTGTGTGGTTTCAATAAAACCCTAGTATTATGATATGAAACACGAAAAGTTCTTTGTTTTCTTGATGACGACTATGAAAAAGCAGTTAGCCAGGATTATGAATTGGACAAACTGACCTCTTCGTGCAGTGCAAAAAAATCTCATACCACACTTAATATAGTCATGTAGGAAAAATTAAAACAGTTACTAGAATGAAATTGAACTTTGAATTAATTGTTGGTGTTGCAATCAATGAGGCAACTGTTGACTTGATCTTTCTAGCTGATTTTTTTATTTTTTTTTTTATTTTTTTTCAATAATGCATATATCCAAGGGTTATGTTAATGGGTGCCTGGCTTTTGTTAGTAAATAATTTTAGGAAAATTTTGACATAATTTTTATAAGAAATATTTTTTTAAAACTTTTTTTTTTTTATAAAAAATACAAAAAATCGTAAAAAAATTAATTATTTTTTTCTTTTTCCATTAAAAAGTTTCTAAAAATATATCTTAAATCAATGTCCATTCATTTTTCCCTATAACCAATGTTTACCCCATCTAAAAACATATACATAGATTAGACATAGAATGTACAATTCGAGGCATTGAGATTTGAGACAACTTGAATAAGATGAGAAGTTTCGTTTTAAGCCCATAATATTAAGCCCATATCATCATACTATTAAAACCAAGTTTCTCAACACACACACCCAAAAAAAACTATTAAAACCAAAGAGTTGGGCTGCTTTGACCAAGTTTTTTTTTGAACTAAACAATGGGCCAGTTCTTTATGCCCCAATAACTGAATGTGAAAAATATAGGGGTGAATAGATTTGACATAGTGTGGTTGTCATGTGTTGAACCCATGTACGAAGATTTCTAGCTATTGTCTATCAAGCCCACAATAATTGAGCTACATATAATTCTTTTGAGATAGAAGATAGAGACTTTATTGATATGAAACCAAAGATCTACAACTTTGACTGAACCGATTGTCATCCATTGAAAGTTGGATCCGCTTGATCCGATCAACCACTCTAGTCGGTGGCGGGTTGAGATCTTCTCCACCCGATTAGGTCAAGTTGGATGCCGATTGAGCCCAAACCCAATCTGACTTGATCTGTGGATAGCCCTAGATTTGAATTGGCGCACAATCCACTTGTGTTCTTATTAGCTACAAAATTAGTGTCATGATGTTACTGCTAGCTGGGGCAATATTTTGGAGGGAGGATATTTTTTCTACAGCTTAGGCTTGCATAGTGATACCATGTGAAAACTAGAGGTTCATGTATTAAGATGTGTGCAAAACTATAATAGTGACTGCATTAGACATATTAATGACATACAATTAAAAAGAGTATAGTACAATTAAAGCACGGCTTAAGCCTGTTGGGCTTGTATTCTAACATGGTCTTATTGATTCATTAAACAATTTGCCTTGTTGTCCGTAAAATAAGGGCATTGGTCCATAAAGTCAATTTGCAATGCAGCTTCAAGCTTAACTATTGGTGCTTTTGGATGAACTTTGATAATTTGCTTATTCGTTAAAAGTACTATAGAGAAGTAGGCGAAAAAGCTTTTTGTTTTTGTTTTATTTATTTATATTGTTATTGAGGATACACGTGGAGGAATAGAATTATAGAATCAATGGAAGTAGAAAATCAATTTGATAAAAAATGTTTACTTCAACATTCAAAGTACAATTCGATCCTCTAATTTGAATTATTAAGGTATTTTGAATTATTTCAAAGGGGTTGGTCTAACGATTCTCAAGGGCTCATGAAATTCATGGGTCATTTGAGTTTGAGGGAGTTACTTCAAAGTTGAATGATATTATGCTAAAAGTTTCCAGTTCTGTTGAAGAATTTAGAAAACTCTTGGACTATCAAATGTGGCCATCAAGAAATTGGGCTCATTCAGTTTGGGCTAAACTGGATAGGAGCTCTATCAAGATCAATGTAGATGCGGCTTGCAATCTTGAGAGTTCATCTATTGCAACTGTAGCCATAGATTGGAGAGGGGAAGTGGTGTTTGCTTGTTCGAAAAGAGTGTATACCACTCTCCCTTTCCAAGCAGAGGCTGAAGCTATAAATTGGGCCATCAATTTGGCATTAAATGTAGACGTTGATTCCATCTCCATTGAGTGACTCAAAGGCCTATATTGATGTGTTGTTACTTCCTAACATGGATGTCCCTTGGAGAATCAGGTCCATCTGTCTTGATGTGTTAGCCTTAAAAGTCTCAAATCTCAAATTGTTGTATACGCTATGTGGGTAGAGAAGCAAATTTTGCTGCACGTCTTAGCTAAGTATTCTTTGTTGAATAACTCTTTTGGTTCTTTTGATGTGGGATTGGGACCTCTTTGTTTTGTGTCAGTGATTGAAGCCGAGGCTCATACTCCTTATGTATAGTCACCACCTTTTTCCCCAGTGCCTGACATTTTGTCACCACCTTTTTCCTGCATATTACTCTTCTAATAATCAGAGCATGCATTATCACAAATATCTAGCAAAATGAACTACAAAGAAACTGATGGGAGAAATGAAAGGTTAAGCGCTAGGATGCACGGACACGGACAGGGGTACGGGTACGATATGGCAACATGAGTAATTTTTGGAAAATTATAACATGATACGACAGATAGGACACTATCATGACACAAATACGACATGAGTACAAGACCCCAAATGAACCGTGCATCCTAGGTTAATAGGACCATTGAATATAAATTACAAACATGATGCTTTCAATGGTTTTGATGGATTATTGGCAAGGAATAATAGGACCATTGAAGGTGTTGAGCTAGGAAGCAATACCGCGACATGGGCAATTTCTGAAAAATTATAACATAAAACGGCCTGTACACCACAGACAGACACTACACGGATATGGAACCCTAAATGAAGTGTCCGTGCTTCGTAAATGGTGTTGAGCAGACTAATCATGTACTCTTTTAAGTAATTGATTTTGAGGTCTCTATACAAATAAATAACTGTTTTAGGCAGTATCCCTTTTATCTTGTTTTGATCTAAGCAACAGATACTAGTAGTTTGTACTAAAATAATATATTTAAATTCAAAAAAAAAAAAAAAAAAAATCCTATAGATTGTAAATTGCCAAGGCTAATTGAATTGAAGCTGCTAAAAGAATAGTAGTAGTTTGATATTTAAAAGGACTCACCGTTTTTGGTTCTGGTGGAATTCGAGCTCCCAAGCTTCAAGCAAAAAAGAAATTCCAACGTGACTCTCAATCAAACAAAGAATTAAAATCAAAAGAAAAAGTTTAGTAATAGTTCAAATCATTCTAAATGGGAAGGCCCGGAGATGGAGTTTTAAGGGGGAATTTAATTCATTAAGCAAAGAAACTTCTATCTATGGAAGGGCGAAACTAAATTAAGATGGCTCATCCATTGGTAACCCGAGTATAAGTGGAGACATTCTTAGAGATGCCCCGGGAAATTGGCTTGGAGGCTATTCTAATGGCAGTTGCATTCAACTAAGCAATATGTTTAAATTTATTTAGGAAACCTCAGATATGGTAATTGGTAAATAAAGAATTATATCTCAATTATATTCCTTTTGTTAAATATACTATGGCCCAGTGCTCCACACCAATTGTAGGCCTATTTTTTTTGTAGAACAAGCATAATAACCTTAGGTTAGTTTATAGTTAGCCTAGGGTTAGTTATATATTTTCTAATATATAAACCCCACATTAGGTTCATTCTTCATTGTAACACAAGTGTTTAATATAATATGTAGCCGTCAAAGACTTGCTTCCGCTCATCGTTCAGTCATCACACACAATCACACAACAATTTTCACATGGTATCAAAGCCAAAATTTGATTTGGTTTAGCATTCATCAACAAACCCACTTAATCAACAGCAGTGCCGCAGATCAACACCAGCCTCTCCGTCTTCCTCATCACACTAGGATTTTTACGGTGGTTGTGGGATCTTCAAACACAGTGGGATCTTACCAAGGCTGTGAAACACAGCCAAAGAAACCCACATCTCTTTCCACCTCCACGCCACATGAGATCTCATCTCCAAGCCAAACTGCAAAGCCACATGAGATCACGCCATCATCAAGATTGGCCAGCTACTGTCAAGGGTGACCATGGTCAAGACCGTAGCGAAACCATATCACGAAAGTAGTACCCGTACGGGCCACTGATTGTCAACCTTAGTTGCGTCACCAACAATTAGGTGTAAACACATATTGATGGGCTCCATAATTGGACTACTTGATGGCATACCTTAAGATAGCACATGACCCATGCTTAAGACTTCACGGCTTAATAAGTTCACTGATACAGGGTTCGAAATAGTTCTTTGGTTCCTTCATACACGGGTGGGTTAACCAAAAAAAAAAAAACAAAAACAAATAGTGTTATAGTATGCTCACATATAGCTTCTCCTTTTAGTGGCATAATTCTATGCAAAATATTGACACAAGATCAAATCTGCCTCAGCAGTTCTATCATGCCAACCAGATGTCAGCTTCAGCTTCGTCATCAATGCTATGTCAGCGATACAAAATCTTGTCATGTCAGTTGAGCAGCATAGGTGCCACACCAAGCTATACATTCAAGATTTTCCAAACTCAAGCTTTTACATTTAGTTTGAGAGAGGATATTAGATATATTATGGCTTAAGTGGCCCAAACCAACTATAGGCCCATGTACTTGTAGAACAAACATATTGACCTTATGAGCCTACAAATGGTTTGGGCCACTTGAGCCATAATATATCTAACACCATTCATTGTCTATTAAATCACTTTACTTGCATGGTACAAACAAACTACACTTTTTTTGGATAGGGTGACAAATGCTGATTCAAACTCATTAAAACGTTCAACCTGTCGATTTAGAATATAGGTTTAATGGACAGAGACTTGTGTGCACATTCCTAAGTCCTATAATGATGTAGCTTTCAACAATTGTTCTATTGACTTGCCCCAAGAGGCAAGTCCCATGACCTTGTTGTACTATCGAGTATCGAGGTGCTTTTGTTTGTTAGGGCACAAGGACTCTACACAATTCATTCTACACATTCATTGTTACTACATTTTGTTATAGATTCCAAGAATTAAGTCACCCGGGAATTTATTGGGGACTGATATTGCCTTGACTCTGTTCAGAATAACTCCAAAATTGAACAAAAACAGAAAGAAAGGAGAATTTGTAATATACAAGCAACTGGATCTCCATATGATATGACATACAAGATCCGGAGTTAAAGAATATGAGATTTTTTTATTTTTTGTTTTTTATTTTTTATATTTATCATTAAAAAGAAAAATAACTAGGAAACATAAGAAAGAAAGAAGGAAAGAAAGAGGTCTATTCTCCAACAGCATCATGAAGCATAGGTACAGTTGCAAGCACTGGCGAAGGTTGTGAATCACCAAACATGCTTGTGCTTGTTGCAATGTTGTATAGGCTAGTATCAGTTCTGTCGGTTTTAACATCACTCATAAAGCTGGTTTTGTCATTGAATTTCCAATCAGTCAAGTATCCCGGCCTTGAAGTTATAGTGCTCACTTCAGCATCTCCTGAAAGCATTGCCACCACACGTGACATTGATGGCCTTAGCATTGGTGATGCCTGACTGCACAAAAGGCCTACTCCAATCACTCGTTTCACTTCTTCCTCACTATACTCAGATAATTTTGAGTCCACCAGCTCGATATCACGTTCGTTTTCGTGTAGGTGCCAAGCCTAAGAAGCAGGAAAGTGACAATCGTTAGTGGAATACTTTTGATAAGAGAAACTATTAAGGTCTATTTCGCTGGAGTAGCATCAGAGAAATATTCACTTTGATATGTACAAATTATGAACACATTTATCACAAGTTTCAGCACATAATAGAAATATGACTAGGAATTCCACTTAAGGCAGTTTGTTAAAGATAACTCTTGGGGTGCAGTGGCCCTTGGTAACAATATTCAGTAGGATCAAAAAGAGGATCATCCTTTAAAGCAAAGAGCTATGACTTGGTGCTCAAAGGAGTGCTGCGGGGTTTGCATCAACCACAGAACTGCAACATTAGATATCAATAGTATATCAAGTTTGAGATTGATGGAGCCAGTGCATAAGGGGTTATCTCAAGACCCAGAAAGTAATGATAGGGATCAAGGTCCTTTATCTCAAACTTGGTGCATTGAGGTGCCAAGTGTAGAAATAAAGGAGGCAAGCAGAGATGGTGTATTGCCTCTTAGGACAAGATCATCAACATCTGTGAGGAGTGGCAGTACACAAACATGTAGTGATCAGCTTGACTCATCTGGAAGCCAAACAGAAGGATAAAGGAATTGAACTGTGGAAACCAGGCATAAAGGGCCTATTTAGGGGCATTAGATCACCTTGCAAAGCTGACCAACATGGTGAGGAAGTTTAGGATGGAACAGCCTGAAGGCTGAGCCATGAAGATAGTTTCCGCAAGAAATCCATGCAGAAACACATTTTTAATATCTAGCTTCCGAAGAGACCAATTAGAAGAGAAAATAAAGTTTAGAAAAATCCAAATTGTGGTAGGTTAAACCCTAGGGATAAATGTCTCATCATAATTAAAGCCAGCAGCGATGGAGAAGGCAGAACCTCGACTCAAAAAAAAAAAAAAAAAATTTTTTTTGAATGAAAAGAATGGGAGCAGAAGATGGGTTGGTTACAAGAACTCTAATACCATGTAAGAGAGTGAATTTCCTATGTAATGTATTCATATCAATTGAGATATAAATATACTTTGACAGTGTGTATATGGTAAGTATAATAAATGGGGAACACTATACACCTAAATATTTGTAATACAGTCTCGATCTAGCCTTTATATATGTAACATAACATCAATATAGGGGCTGCTTAACAAAACTACTCCATTCTACTTGACCAAGCTCTCTCTTTTGACTTTAAAAAAAAAAAAAAATGAAGCTCTCTTTTTTGAGAAAACATGGCAGATGGATTTTGGAATTACATCAGGATTCACATGTTAATGAGAAAGAAAAATAGTGTAAATGACAAAAGTTGGGGTCATCATGAAATATAAACGATACAAACTAAAGGACAAACAAAATATAGAAGTCATATCTTGGAAATCTTAAAGAGCTTTAGATTACCATTGTCATGCCCTATCATGTGAGTAACAGAAATCATTGTAGTTTCTATGGAAAACAAAATAAAGTTGATACTATTTCTTATGGACACGAAGAATCCCCTGTTGCTACCTTTGTTTCAAAGGCCCTTCATTGTTTTTTTTTAAACAAAATAAACTTGGGTGAGACTGAATTAAACTATCATAAGTCTAATGTGAATGCTAGAGTCGGGATGATTTGGAACTTCTGAATGGGTCAATGTTTACCAATAAAAAAATAAAAAAGAAGACTCTAATAAAGATTACAATAATATTTTCTTACCCATTCAAGAAGATATAGCTTCTCTTCTTCTAAGCTTGAATCAGCATTAGGCCTGCCACTTACAATCTCTAAAGCCACAACACCAAAGGAAAACACATCAACCTTTTCTGTAAGGTGCCCACGCATTGCATACTCCGGCGCAAGATACCCACTAAAACAATAATTAATAAATGAGGTATTACATATATATTGAAAGCAAAAAGTAGAATAAAAATCATTGAGTAATCTTACTATGTCCCTGCAACACGGGTGCTTAAATGTGTCTTTTTATCATCGTAAAGTTTGGCTAAACCAAAATCTGAAATTTTGGGGATAAATTCTGAGTCGAGCAAAATATTACTGGCCTTCACATCTCTATGAACAATTCGAAGCCTTGACTCCTCGTGAAGATAAGCTATACCTCTTGCAATTCCCATGCATATATCAAAACGAGTTGGCCAATCGATATTCAAACTTCTTTGTTCTGCCTCATGCAAACCATTTGTTATAAAATCTGCAGTGTTGTACTTACTAGAAAAATAGATATAAAGTTCAACAAAATCTTATGCTCTTACCAAATAATGCATGATCAAGACTCCCGTTTTCCAGATACTCATAAACAAGAAGTCGTTTATCTCCTTCCGTACAGCATCCATAAAGTTTCACAAGATTACGGTGTTGTACGGAAGATATAGTAGCAATCTCAGTTACAAATTGGGTGTTTCCTTGCTGAGATGCTACTGAAAGCTGCTTCACAGCAATTACTCTGCCATCAATAAGAGTTCCCTGTAGAGAAAACAATTTGAAGGCAAACAATAAGCTCTAAATGAACAATTCTATGGTCATGTCGTATTCAATTTGTATCTTTCACTGTAAATAAAATTAGCGGTGTCAGCATTTTGACAGCTTGGATCTTAATGAACCAATGTCATTTTTCTATCAAGTTCTCAAGCTTTTGAACCATGAAATTGAATTACAGATATCAAGTTGAAATGTTCTTAAGAGAGTTTTGGTAAGATGATCAGTTTGTGGGTTTCAATTACCTTTTATCTATTAGCATTTAGCACCTGCATAGATCACTATAGACCTTTCAACTGAATTTCAGCCATGGGGCATACAAATGGATTTCATTCGTCCATCAAATGGCTTTTTATAGCAACTAAGAAAATAAAATAACAGATTATTATAATGCAGTGACTTGGAAAAACATAGCCCAACATTTGGCCAAACAAACCAACAGCCTCGTGGCTTGGTGCACTGCCCAGTGGGGGATGATCCCTGTGTTTGAATCCCCCCAGCCTCCAACTTATTGTAAGAGAGAGAGAGAGAGAGAGAGAGAGGAAGGTGATATTGCAAGCTGTGATTGGTTATTGGTAGGCCATTTCAAGATACTTAAGTTTGTGGCAAAGACATAGGCTACTGGGCAGAACAAGTTTATATGAAATCTGTCAAGAAGTAGGATTGTTAGATATCTATGTGAATAGTTTGTAGTCCATAATTTCAGTCTTTTTACCTTTTTTTCATCCCCAAATTTAGTTATATCATTTTAACTTATTTAATTATGCTAATTTAATTGATCAACATAGTTATAAGAAATTTAATGTTGTTTTTGTAATTTCTTTTTCAAAGAAGCTTTCCTATAGATATACATTGTACTATACAAGTTTTGTTATATTAGAATAAGAAACTTCTCCGAGGAGTTTCTTGATTTCAGGTAGATTCCATATTTTTTTTCCTTGCCTTTTTAAGGTATTCATCAAGATATAACAAGATCTAACCTACTATATTTCCATTCGATGTTAGCTTGATTCTTGAAAACAATAACTAACCTTATACACAGGTCCAAATCCCCCTTCTCCAAGCTTATTAGAAGGACTAAAGTCATCTGTAGCAGTCCTTAGTTCGCTGTAACTGAAAGTGTATGGTCTAGCATCTATCCCAAGGAAATCTACATATTCAACATGAACTCAAGTTATGATCAATTTGCTTATATGGTTCTTAAACATAAATACCTCTTGAAACCAGATAACAAACAAGATCAGACTGCTTATTCTTGCAAAAATGTTACAATACCTTTTAATTATTAACTTGTTTTAATAAGAAATCTGTTTTTGTAAAACACCACCAAAATGTGTTTTGTCTAGAATCTGTTTAGCTGAATATTATAAAATGGGTTGCAAGACCATACTGAAGTTTAAAAATACATGTGTTTTAGGGGTAGAAATCAATTTCTTCTCTAGTTTTTGTATATGTGTGCATATATATATATATACACACACGGGCGCGTGCACACACAAATACATAGATACATACTTATATATTGTTAGGCACATTCACATACAAAATAGTTCTCACTGGAAATGCTTTTATATCTCATTCTTGTTGAACATAAAACTATAATGAGACACCAATGTTTCCATTTTAGGTTAGACATAAGATGCAGCATCCAAATTCCATCCCCAACATTAAAGAAACTGATTTACACAGGAAACACACTAGTTTTGAATCTTCAGAATACCACACAGTCAAGAAGCCAGACAATTCTCATTGTTATGCAACAGAGTTTCAGTTTACCTTCATCTTCCTTGGCGTGAGCTTTTTTCCTGCGAAAAAAGCACAATACTGCAAAAATGGTAAGAAAGCTTACAAGTGCACCAACAATTATCCCCACAATCAGACCAGTCCTATTCTTCTTTCTGGTTGGAAGGCTGTTACTGACAGTAGGTATGAAATCTGTAAAAAAAGGTCAGTATTTCGTAAGATGGAACTAGTAAGCGGGAAAATCAGGTACTAGGATCTTCTCAATTTTCACAAGAACTGGATATGCAGCTCTCTTTACCATGCCACACCACATAAGATCTTTGGAAATTAAAAGGTGAAGTGTTCAAAATGACTTATAGCAAAAGTTACCCCCAACTCAGCAGTTTATTGAGCTCTAATAAAAGAAAATTTCTTTCATTCTCTTTTTCTTGATAAATAATAGTATAGAGAAAAATATGATGCACAACTGAGGAATACAAAGTTCCTTTCATTCTTACAAGTTTTTTGAAGGTTGTTGATGCGAGTTTCGGAAAGTGTGCTTTGATGACATGTTGACCTTTGGAGAAAAATACTGTGTCAGGTTAATTTTATTAACCCTAACACCGGCATTATTATACTCAAATATTATTATGCGCATTACAAATATACTCTCAAAGGGTTTAAATCACAACTTCAAATAATATATAGACTACGTTTCAATATATATAGGGTTGGGTTTAAGTTCCACCTAATTTGAACAAATTTATTGTTGGATTACATTATCTTCATATATTTTACATATTTGCAAAATTTCAAGACGATCAAAAGTTAATAGCCATGTCATCAATCAATTGTTTAAATTTAAGATTTTTTTTTTTAGAATAATGAATAAAAGATGAGTTCATATATCAAATGGTAAATAACAACCGATTGGCATGAAAATTGCGTGTATGTTAAGAACATAGAGAACATGTAATATGATGGTGGGATTTTCAAAAAATGAATTCTATAAAGTGGAAGAGCCACTACTTTCATGAGATAGAATGCTTGCAAAGGAGACATTCTGAGTCTCTATTTTTAATGTGGAAAGCCACCTTTTACAAACGATGATCTTTTAATGTGATAATAGACATCTATGCTACCAGAGGTCCAGAAGCTCAAATGACAATTGTCTTGTGTGACAGTTGTTTCACAGATTAGGAGGATGCCACAACATCCAACATGCCCGCCCTCTTTGACATTGCAGCATATTGTAGAGGGAACTGGACATCCAGTTCTCTATGCAGAATTGAAGAAAGTTGAATCCCAACATTAGTAATAAAATTTCCCATGGAACATCTTAATAATTTCAAATTCTATTACCTGGAGTTACACTGATAGCTGAAATAGTAGGTCCATAAGTACCTCGAGAAGGTAGGCAGCAAGTCCCCTTCCCAGCCCAAAAAAGATGGATTTCAATATAGTTTTCAGATACCTGAGCCTTAAATCCCTTCTGGACAGCTCTAAATGTGACACCACCTGCCTCCTTTTGTATGTTAAAATCCTTCAAAACAAGATTCCCCTGGAAAAAAATGAAATGCAGAAGTCAGATAATTTTTAAGGAACATTGGGGATGTATTTTGTTGCACTCAATTGTAATAATTTATCCTGATTATAGACACATTCCTGATATGGAAATATTTTACTCATTGGAATTGTTTCTGTTAAGAAAATGAATTGGGAAAATGCTTTTAAGAAATTGCACAGGGCCCTGCTGTACTGGACTAAACTTTTGAGAATGCATAAGAACACCGTGACTGTTACTGATTTCTAGATTTACTAACAACTTCAGGAGTTAACTCAATATAAATCACATTTTAAAGTTATCCTAGAAACAATGAATTAGCCAAATCATTATGATTCCAAGTTGAGGCATTTGATTATCGTCATACTTTAGTACACATAAATATATATAAAATATTTGATAAAATATAAAAAAGTCATACTCAACTAATAGGTAACAAGGAGTTTGTGTCCAAAAGATATCAGTTTAGAATGTGCACTAAATACAGATTTTCTAAAACGATTCAACTATATAAGAGAGACCTGGATATAAATATCAAAGAGGCGTATCCCGAGAGTGTTCCACCTAAATGAACCTTGGAAAGCTGTCTCTGAAAACTGGAGAATCACAGTGTAATTGCCATTCTCCAGCCCCAAGCCATAGTATCTTAATGAAGAAGCAGAATTTCGTGCTGTCTGGAACAGCCTTACATCTGAAGTATTTGTAATGTGAGAAGATGTAGAACTTTCATACTGAGGATTGTTGCTCTCAAGAAAAGAACCAACATTGCTAACTGCCCACCTCTTTGTGTCAGTCACATAATATGTAGCTGGACCAAGTGTCTCGTTATCTCTATCATACACAATCCCAGAAGAAGTGATCTGCGGACCACCACACTTGATTGAAAAATTATAATCTGCATTACAATATAACATCACTTATCAATATATTTTCCGAAAAGCTATTTTAATAAACAAAATAGTCAGGACTTGCATATGTCCTGATTTGCTTGTATGCATGTTACAGATATAGTCAGGACTTGCTTGAGCTTAAATTTTAAATCTCCAATGCAATCTAGGAACCTATTTTACAGAGACAGAATCTAAAAATTGGACTGTAGCTGGTCACTTGGTCGTGATGGATTCACTTTTGCTCATAGCAGATATAACTTTTCCATCGCAACAAATGAAAAATTAAAATTCTCTCATACTCAAACATTCCACTTAAAATTAATATCCCATAAATCTTGCACGCAAGAGGAACTCATGTATCTGACTATTATAGAGTTTGATAACATGGGAATTCATTTTCTCCACACGTATATTCAAGAAGAAGTTAACCAATCCACCAGCCAATGCCTCTATCATATAAAAGGGATGTATGGGCCTCAATTTAAGTAATTGAAGTAAATATATAAAATAAAGCATGTAGATTGTAGCCACACAACATTTGATTATCAACAGCATATCTCCTACTTTCAAGATGAAGGTCTGGATTTGACTCATTTGAATGGAGATTTGTAATTTAAAAAGAAAATATAATGAATTGGAGTCTACAGAAGGGTTGTAGGATGAGATACAGAGAGGTTGATCAAAATTATTGCATCATAACTTTTATTTTTAAGGGTCTCTTGGGTTTTAGCAGTCCCAATAATGACTAATAGGATGTTATTCAGTTTAGGGTCAATTGTAGAAGGTTATTTACTTGCATTTTTTTTGTTTTATGGATCATAAAATCTGAGAAGGGGTAGAGCAAATTCTGTGAAATCACGCCAGAGTTTTCCTACTATAGAATAAAATGGCTTACCAATTGATTACATAGCACAAAATACAAAAAATAGTTAACAGCTAATCACTTGGGTTACATAGCACATTCAATTTAAGTACACTGCATGGCTTTCATCCATCCCAAGCTATACATTAGTCTTGGACCATAGTATAAAATTTTCTTTATGAGCCAAGTGCTAAAAGATTTAAATCCCACGATCCCCCCTCTCTCCCCCCCCCCCCCCCCCACCTTTTTTTTTTATTTCTTTTGTGCTCTCCATGTTCCCATTGTAAAACCTTTCCCTTTGTTTTCTTTTATTCTCATGGGGAAAAAAGAAATGAAGTAGCCTGTTCTTCACTTTGTTTTTTCTTCATTCTAAAAGCAGTGGCAGAACCACCTTGTCCCTTGGGGGGCCAACAGGCCAAACCACCCCCCCCCCCCCCCCCCCCCCCCCAAAAAAAAAAAAATCAATTTTTTATAACACACACACACATATTATCAAAGTTAAAAGTTTACAGTATATTTATGAGTTAAAACTTAATCTAGTATTATATATATATATATATATATATTTGCATACACGTATATACTTGTACGAATAATTGTGTATTATATTTTTTGATTTTATCTTGATTAGTTTATCAATACCAATAGTCTGCCCCACCCCCCCCCACCCCCCCCACCAAAATTTTATGGCTCCTCCATTGTCTAAAATAGAATAGAAATCAACATACATAAAGTGGAGAATCAATTATTAGCACTAATAGCATTTTAGAACCTTGTATTTTCGTCAACACTATATCATGATTATCGACAAAGTGCTACAATGATGATTTTTACAATAAGTGCTAGACTTGGTCACTGGAAAATATCATTAATTTTTCATGACTATCAATGCCTATGCAAGGATTAGTTCCTGATCATATATACCAAGGTAATAAAATAAATCAGGAACAATTTCGGTTGATAATATTAAGTTTAACAATGTTCTTGAAAGTTTATAGTCCTTGAGAAGATTGTTCTCCTTCATTGACCTAACACCTACTCATGTATTCCAATATAAAATTCTTAAGAGAAAGATTAGCTCTCAATTGTGCTTACAGATTCCACTTCCAGACCCTCGATTGCAAGGGAAGTTCCGCTGAAGACAGTTCAAACCTGAAGGCAAACCACTGAAAGCAGAAAAGAATTACACTTGAGAAAAGAAATAAATATTGTTTCACATCAACCACTAGTGAATTAAGCGGCACTTTCTAATTGATGTGCATGTCACCATTGGGATTAATTTACTCCTGTAACAAGAAATGTACCATGTTAAATATGCAAGCATGCTCTTCACATGGATGTTCCCACAACAAAGAGGGATTGAGTTATCATTTGATAGTCATTGACAGCACAAAATAAATTGTTTTGAGGATAATTAAGGTATCCTGTTGATTCCTTCACTCTCTCTATCTCTCCCTCACTATTTGGTGACTACGAATTTCAGAACATGGAGTCACACTTAGTTGAAGATGAAGGGATAGTGGCTACCATGAAAAGAAAGGGTTCATAGCCAGGCATGATTAAAAAAAAAGACCCCCATCAGATCATTACTAAATACCATCACACTGTATATACATAGAGCAATGACTCTACACCCTTCAAATGAAGAAAAAAGGAATACCCGTATAAGATTATCTTGTTGAATTAGAATTTCCACATCAATGACTTTGTAAAGGATTTGGAAACTATTTTTGTTTATGCCATATATTCAGTAAAGTGTCTTACTTTTCTCTAGGCTTTTGAAGTGCTAACACCAGTGTGAGAGTTTTGGGTGTATTTGGGGTTTGGGTTACAAGTGTACTACCATTGTAATCTCCCTCATTTTTAAGTTAAACTTTCTCATCAACAACACTGAATATGGGCAAAAGGCTGAACTACGTAAATCGTGTTTCCTCTGTGGTGGTTGTTCTACTTTTTTCTATTTCCATTTCATATAAACCCATTATAATTGTCTGCATTCACAATAAGATCTAATTTTAAGAAAAATACAGACTTATATAGTTATTTATATTTATTACTCATTGTCCCAAAATGAGTTCCTTAGTTTGAGATGAAAACACTTTTTTATGAATGAGAATTACTACAATGATCTATTAACATGTCAAAAGGTGGCAAAACTTTTAATGAGTGTCTTAGTTTTTTTTTTTTTTTGATAAGTAAGAAGAGTGTCTTAGTTTTTTTACTGAGTAGGTAGAGATAATATGGAAAGATGAAGATTCTTTGACTTTTTGAAAGTAGAGATTGTGCCCAAAAGGAAATAAGAGTAGCACTTGTGTAAGACCAAACTAAAAATTTGGTCCTTATACATTTGCAACAGTTTCAATTTGGTCTGTGTACATTTTTAATTGTGCCAATTTCGTCCTTCAACTTTCCAAATCAAGGTCCCTCAACTTTGAAAATCAAGTTAATTTTATCCTTAGAATTGACTTGACTAAGGATAAAAGTGACTCAATATTGAAAGTTGAGGAACAAAATCAACACAATTAATAATTGAAGAAATTAAAGTTACCCCAATTATTGGAGGACCAGAAGGGTAGTTTGGCCCTCATTTGGCCACCACATAATTATGTCAAATACAAATTTACATATTAGACATCAACTAATTTTTATTAATTTAAAGTTGGAAAAACATTATGATTCTAACAAATATAAAATGAAAAGAAAATTTATGTTTTCATATAATTATTTCTAAAATATCTGAGGGACACAATAGCATGTTGAAGGCATCAAGAATATTTCTTATAGTAACATTACTGTATATGATTGTCAAGGCGTCAATGGCCAGAGTACAAGAAGACAATAATAATGAGGGTCACGTACAACAAGACAATAACATCGTAACTCAAATGTGAGTAACTATTCATTATGGAATGCTCACGCTATACAAGTGAAAAATAACATCAAGAGAATCACCTGCTGTTTGAACTTCCGATAGTGAAGTTGTTGACAACTAAATTGCTGCATATTGTATCCCATGACAGCTCAATGTTAGTTTCTAATGGTTAGGCATACATGCAATACAAAACCATATAGGAAATGAAAGTTTTTACATGATTTAAAAAGAAAAGAAAAAAAGTTTATCTAGAGGTAGGTCATTAGTTCAGAAAGTACATTGAATTTCAACCTGTGTAAACTAGAAAATTACTAAATATACCTGAAAAACAAAGGAAAAAATAATAGAAAACATACAGTTGAAGATTTTTTTCGTTGATCCAAGAAGGAAAGCTCCCAACTAAATAATTGTAGGACAAATCTCTGCAAGGAAATTACAAGAATGATGAGTCCATATTGTAGTAAATTAACATAAACACCATGGTTAGTATAAGATATTAGTTGACCCATCCGTCTAATCTTTTGATTATAAGATAGACAATGCACTAATTCAAATCTAAAATCCATCATTTCTTCATATTTCCCCAATGAAGCAACGCAAGCTGATGTTACAATCTTCATTGATATCTATATTTTTGCAAGGCAAACAATTCAAATAGACCAATAGAAAAGCTTCAAGATTAAGATGAAGGGTGTGTACCAACAAATTCAAGGAAAAGAAACTCCCAAATAAACTTCAATCCACGTTTCTAAAACTAACTGAGAAATGCCACTTTGGAGGTTAAAGATCTCTGTTGAACTAATTTTCAATTTTACCTTGCAATTTCTATCTTGAAAACCACATCCTTATTCTATTTCAATTTCCCCCTTTAATTTACTTTTGGGGTGTGTGGTTTGTATTTTAACGAGGATCACTTACGAAAAATAAATATAAGACAAAAGAGAGAATATTATTATACGCAAATAATTTTGGTAAACGTCTACATTTATAAGCTAGGATGCAAGGACAATTCATTTGGGTGTCGTATCCATGTTGTATCTATGTCATACCTATGTTGTAACTATGTCCAATCTGCCATATCATGTTATAATTTTTCAAAAATTGCTCGTGTCACCGTATCGTACCTATATCCATGTCCGTGTCCATGCATCCTAACTTATAAGTCATCTCTCACAATAAATGTACTCCCTTTCATCCTTTTATAACTTTGCAAAATTTCACTTAAAACTTAAAAGGTTGTCTCCCTTAAAAAAATTGAAAAACTTTCTAAAGTGATTTTGGAAACTTATGATTTTGTTTTTAGACCTGAAGTAAAAACTTGTTTGCTTAAAAAGTTCTGTTTATAAAGATAAACAAAAAGAATTGGACAGGGAGTAACTATGACAATTACAATATCTGAAATTTGATAACTAAATTGAAATTGTTAAATAGACTTATAGAATCAAAATATGATCCATGACTATAAAAGATGAATTAAAAGCTTCTATGGAATCATGAATAGGAAGATTCTTTAGACTAAGTCATACCATTGGATTATACTGACAATTTCATAAAATTATTTATCCTATGAGCATAGCATGACGGTGATTAAGAAATTATGTTAAGGACATCTCCCTTTCAAGGAAGCAGTGGGGATTCAACTTCCCCCTTGGTTAATACAAAAGAGATCATGGATGCAAAATCCATTTGGGGGCATTCAAGTTAAGAGGTTTCAAATGCCTGGGAGTTTCATTACAAGTTTCCTCGAACAATTGTATGCATTCTGCATAGAGCAGGTTATTATTTCAAACACCAGAAAGCTGATATATGTACAAGTGAAAGACGGAATTTCAAATTTTATTTTTAAACAGATACAAACAAACCAAAGATTCAAAAGAATGATGCTAGACATTATCAATTGTACTTACATATTTTGAAGAGTCGGACTTTTTGATGCTGGCAGGGTACCATTTAATTTATTGTTTCCAAGAAACCTAAGCATGAGGCAACAATACATACATGATTCACTAGACATACATGTCAGGTGCAATATAATATAATTAAGCAGTTAGTACTTTACAGGTGAGAGAGTGAATTCATGCTGAAAAGCGAGTCTGGAATCTGTCCAGTTATGTTGTTGAAGCTCAAATCCCTTAGACAAGGAAAGACAAAGAAACTAAAATCACATGGTTGTCTAAATAACAGATGATAGAAAGTAGCAACAAATTTTGAAAACCCAAAAAATCTTTAAGGAAATTAAACTCACACTCAGTATACCAGACCCAAGAAAGGGAAAATCTTATAAAGAGAAGAAAAAAGGGGGGGAGGGGGTGGGGTTGTTCCTAGAACACAAAGCTCCCCACTTTTGCGGGATCTAGGAAAAAAAAAAGAACCAAATTTGGATTTACAATGAAGTGATCCCAAAACTCAATAATAGAAAAATACATGCTATACCAAGTTTCTTTCCTAGAAAATCCAAAGCAAGTAACCAAGAAACTATATCATTTCATTTAGATTTACTTTACAGATTCTAGTATAAATAATCTACATAGATGTGTTCATTTCAGGTTGAGGTTGGTTAACCCATTAACCAGAAGACCAATTCCTGGTTTGAGTGCTACGAAGACACACATATTCTACTTAGCACATTGCTACCCCCTACTTTATCCAAAGAATCATCCATCAAAAGGTACAACTTACAGTTGCCATAAGGATAGGTATTCTCCAATGGTAACTGGAATTGAGTCAGAAATATTGTTATTCCTTAGAATCCTGCAGGACATGTGATTCTGTTAAAGCAAGAAAAATTAAAGGAAATTAAGAAATTATACGTTAGTGTTATACAAATACACACAAACAAAAAGTCTCTCACTTTCTGATACAACAAAAGCAGCATAGAGTTTCCTTGCTCTCCAGCCTAGGGCCCATGGCAAACACCATGGACCTCTGGCTTCCAGCTAAGGCCCCTTTGAAAGAAACTTTTCAGAATACAAGACACCCCACAACATTTAAATACTAAAAACATTGGACTGTAAGCTGGAATCTTACAAGATGCTTAGAGACTTCATTTCCTTAATGAATGCCAGTGAAGAGCTGCCATTAGATAAATCACCTATTCTCCTACATCGTACATTGGATTATTAGTCTCAAAGACCTGCAATATATAAACAAAATTAACTATATAGATGTAAATACTCACAAGTCTGTCAAAGAAGTTAAATTGGAAAATGACGATGGTATAGAGCCTTCAAAAGAGTTTCCTTGAAGCCTCCTACAAATACATTTAGGGGTAGCTGATAGTAAACTATGGAGATATACACTTGCTGTTGAAAATAAACTTGAATACTATATTTTTTATCCTATTTTAACAGTTTTCAACAGACAGTGTACTGAAAGCCTAGTTTGTACTGTGATCAAGAAAAAATAAAGAGAAATTTTCTAATAATATCATCTTACAAGGTTTGAAGTTTTGACCAATTCCCTATGAAGCTAGGTATCCGGCCAGTGAGCCCAGTGTTTGATCCCAACCTGTGACAAATAGAAATATTTGCTCAAAAGGAAACAAGATAGCGGATTTTATTTTTATTTTTTGTCAATACATTTAATTTATCTTACATTACATTCAGGTTCTTTAGGTTAGCAAATGTTGGTGGGATCTCACCACTGACTCCAGAACTATCAGCATACCTGTCAAGGTGAAAACTACTATGAAAATAAAAAATAAAAAATAAAAATATCTGTTGCAATATGATACTCATTCCTTACAAAATTAAAACTGCAATAATCATCAATCATGATTGATGAGTGTAAAAAACAATAAGGCAGGTGCACTCATATGAACCTAAAATGTAGGGTCATATATGTTGGCAGCCCATCAAAATAAATGTAACACCAAGGTTTACTGCAATATGCTATTCTGGAAAAAGTGAAAAAGAGTGGCCTTCCTCAGTCATAGCCAGCCACCCACAGGAAAAAACCCCTAGCCTACTTTTCCTTTCTCTCTAGAGTGCTCTGCTTGTTTTAGGGTTCCATCAATCGACTGCCTTGGGATTTCATATTGTTGTACATACACACTAACAAGCAAAAGGAGGATGTGGAATTTATTGGTTATGCTTGGAAGACATAGAATGGAGCCAAAGTTCATACTATCTCATTGCGTTTCAGCTAAATAGCATGGTAAGATTCAAAACCCAATTTAGTTTGATGCAATACCATGTGAATATCTACTTCATTGGTATCAGAGCCATAGGGTTCTTTCCCGTTAATTATAACCCCATAGATGGCTTTAAGAGGTCTTTTCCACCATGTTTTCACAACAGACTTAAACAGCAGTTTATGTTTGCCCTTGATGGCATATCTTCGGCTATTTTTTGGCAGCAACATTTTTCCATTAGGCTCTTGACATGACAAGGATTCCAATGGGACTAGCCTTGCTTGATTTGGAGGTATGCACAAAAAGATATGACAATTTTTCTATTCAGACGGTCTAATAAATTTTTTGTGAAATTTTTGGAACAATATAGAATGTTTTAGCAAATTTAAGGCATAATTGGGGCTTTTGAAAAAAATTTAATTTTGATTTTAATGTTATAAAAATTGTGAGCTCCTGCTCTTTGATATCTCTCATTTTCTATGAATTATTGATTCATGATATCAAAAGCTCTTGCTCTTTGGTATCTCTTGAAAATCAAATCATGCAACCCTTTCATCTTTATTTACACCTTTAATAAATTGACATTCCATGTATATTGTTTTAGTCATAGCCTTACTTAGCCGAAAGCATTTAAACTCTAAAGCATCTATTCAAATTTCTAACTTGACATTAACTCTGCTTTTAGTTTAATCTTCTAAAACACTATCATCAACAAAAAGATATGGACTTTATGTTGATACTTGATGCAAACTTACAGTGATAGTATCATAGGAAACTCACTTGTGATGCCTCCACTTGTTTTCACATTAGTTACAGCTTTGTGATACATATCTTTAATCAACTTAATAGTTATATACCTTATAGGGTTTTTTATTTTTTTTCTAAAACCCCCCCTAACATACACTTTTTGTGGGTAAATGAGGGGTTTTGTTGATATGTTTTTTGTTGGACTATAGTAGAATTATAGTTAAATGGTTATTATGACATTCATAATCTTGTTCATGTACTAAACAAAAAAATTGCTTTTCAGCGCCTTGGGATTTAAGGGACTAAAGCTCTCTTTTCTTTTTCTTTTTTCTTTTTTTGCTCTCAAAGAAATGATTATTTTGTACAACACACTGTATTTAAAAGTTATTTTAGAATATATCCAAAGCCTACATATCCAGGCTACCAAATGCAGTCTATCAAGATACAGAAGTTCACACTAATAACTGAATAGAAAGTCAACAATGTTTTACAGCTTACAATTGTTGCAATTTGGTTAAATTCCCAAGCTCAGATGGCAGAGGACCAGAGAAGTTGTTAAACCCGAATGCCCTACAAAATTGGCAAGTAAATCAATAATATTATTTGAAGGATTACATTCTCTTAGGTTCAGATTATTAATTTTCAGTACATGAACCAGGTAGAAGGTGACAAGAACTCACCAAAACCTAGCAATGGCAATTAGAAAACATGGTATGTGTCAAATATGATTGTTCACACAAATCGTTTACTTTGATACCCAATCATAGTATGGCTAGCATTTTTCATTCAAGAGTAATAAATATTGTCAAAGTAAGTGACCAAGATTGAAGGATGTCATTGCAGGAATACGAAATTGCCAATAGCATTAAAGATTTTCCAAATTATGAAGAAGATAACAACACAACTAAGCAGAACTAGAGAAAAAAAATTAAAAACAAAAAAAAAAAACAAAAAAGGTGCTATCACCATTGTTATACTGCAAAAACATCAAATTGCCAGTTTAGACATGTAACAGAGTTACTGATGAAAACAACTTACAGTGATAATAGATTAGTAAGCTTCCCAAGTTCCTTTGGAAGCTTTCCTGATAATGCGTTAATGCCAAAGCTCCTAGTCAAAAAAAAGAAGAAGTTATAAATAACACCAGAAATAGAAATAAATAAGTATGGCTGAAAATAGATATGTACTTTGAATAGGAACTTTGAAATCAAAGTTTAGATGAGCCTACAGGTATTGCAAGCCAGTTAGGTTGCCAATGGATGCAGGGATGGGACCAGTTAAGAAATTTTGGCGCAGATCCCTGTAAAAGTTAAAGGAAACCCAATTTCCATAATAGGACATAAAGCAAAGGGCAACACGTATATATACTTTCCAAAAAATAGGAGTAGCAAATATTTCAATAGGTTGATATTGTGCACCATTATACAGTTCAGCTCAAGAACACCAAAATACAAATAAGAAACCATACAGATTGGTGAGGAAAGTCAAAGTCCATAGCTCATCTGGCAGTACACCAACAACGTCCAATTCATAAACCTTCCTGTCATGAAAATTCAAACACCAAGAATCATGAGACAAAAGGTTTTAATGATTCAAATATGCATGATTTTCAAGTAATTCTAAATGAAGGTTTTGAACTTTGGCATTATACTAAATTTTGGTCACAAACAAGAAAGTCGATGGTTTTGAAGAAACTAATGAATTGAAAAGAAAATGTAGAAGAAGATTATAATTCTAATTTGGACTTTCTTCATTTTCAATTTAAGCTTCTACACATCAAAGACCACCTTGACATTGATGAGGTTGAAAAACTCAAGACTATAATTGGCAAGTTGGATAAAAGACAATAATTTAACAAAAGAAATTTTTAAAAAATAACAAGAAAGAGAGTGGTTTGTATGGAGCTCCACTGTAGAAAAAAAAAATTGCCAACATGTGGTACTTACATTAGCATCAAAAAACAAAGTAATTCACTGAACATGAAAGACAAAATTTAGCTATGGTCCAGCCAAATCTTACTTTATCCAAAGATGAAAATAAATCCCTATAACTATGAAAATTACAAGGACAACAGTGCACAACACTGAATCAAACATGCTAAATTCAAGCTCTTGAATCCTCTCGGTTTAAAAATCCACATCTCCTCATTTCTTAGTCCTTTACAACTCTATTAATTTAAACCTCTGTAACCACACACATTCAGAGTCTGCATGCCAATTACTAGGGAAAAGCAATCCTTTGGAACCAAAATAATCGAAAATGGAGTCAGTGGACATAATAAATTGCCAAAGGTACTTTACAAATGTTAACCAAGTTGAAACAAGGAATTAAAAACATATTTCAAGAAAATCAATACACACTTGTATCAAGAAAATCTTAAAATTTGAGTCCAACCCCATAGTACATCTCCATTGATACTAGTGAAGTACACAAAGGTGTAAAATGGTAATAATATCAAAAAATCCTTGATATATTAAGCAAGCATTGTAAAGAGAAAGATCATAACCAGCAAACCTGAAAGCCTAGAATCAAGCTCGGGAAGAACAAGGCCTAACAGTATAACTAGTTAAGGACTACCTAAGCTAAATTGTGAATCACTACCAACTCTAAAGACCTCTGAGCATTAGCATAGGTCTGCAAGTTGAATCTGAGTTAGATTTGCTCTTATGGTTTAATCCCTGCACCTGGCACAGCCCAAAGAAAGGAGTGGGTATGCACACTGTGTGAAGCGATTATTCTTAAATATAATATCACTGTTAATACTGTAAATAAAACTAAGAAGAGAGCAAAAAGAAAAGGAGGATCTTTTATTTTTGTATCTTAGCCAATCCATTCCATATATATAAGAGAAAAATTTACAAATATCACAAGGAATATTCTAATGGTGATATCTAGCAGGGACACCTGACCAATGATATCTTCTAGAAGAGTCAAGAATAGGGACACCTCACCAATGTTACATAGAGCCTAACATTTGCTCTATGTAACAACTACAACCACCAAACATTGACATGCGGAATGGCAAGACATGATAGAAAACTTAGTGTGATGGGAGGAGATAAGGGCAATTTTTTATTTCTATTTCACCCACTCTAATATATTTTTCCCAACTACAAAGTGTGTGTGTATATATATATGAGAAAAATTATGATGAGATGCCACCCATAAATATTGATATAGCCTCACCCCTTTTTATGTTTATTTTGAGTTACTTTTAGATTCAAACCGCTCGAATGGATCTATTTTCTAAAAGGAAAAAGTAATATTTAGATCTTTTTTTTTTTTTTTTTTTTTCACTTATTATCTTTGTATAATAACTCTTAACCTATAAAATTTCCCAAATTATTGCAATAATTACATCAACATAAGTAAAAATGTGTGTGTGTGTATTGAAAGTAGGACTAGCTAAAGTAATGTTGGTTTGTTGGTTTCCATAGCTAGTAAGAAAGAGATCAATCCATCAAGGTAAAAGGCCAAAACAAGGTCTGTCTTAATGGTGCATCAATTTGCATCATTGAGAGCACTTTTAAGGCTATTTTTGTACTGACAACTTAGAGTAATATGAAAAGGTGAAAATGGAGAGCACTATTATTTCCTATACAATGAGCATATTTACATTAAAAACTCCAGAGACAAGTGTAAGCACACGAATTGCATTGAGCAAAAACTTACAGTTCAAGGATATGGCATACGGTGCCATTTTTGTATGAACATTCACATTTGATAAAGGGATTGTAATCCATGTTTATAAAGCTGGTGTTGTCAATTGCAGCACCAGTACATGGCTCCCCGCTTATATTCCATTGACCTGGAATTGGTGATATCTTCCATTCTTGAAAGATTGAATTTAAAGCTCTCACTGCAGCAATTAAATTTCCAAGCTATGTACATGTTAGTCAACCTGAGAAACAGCATAGAGCTACACTCTCTGTGATGAAGCTATCTTTTCAATTTTTAATGGTTAATCAATGCTTTAAATTACTCTGCAAAGACTAGAAAATAATAACCTAGAGTCATGATTTAGCTTAGGGGATGTATTGTAAATGGAGGATATATAGTTTTGTTAGTTTTAAATCAATCCTTAAAAACAAATAAACTCAAAATTGAACTAGATAGGGTCTTTATTCAGTTTCACTAGACTAGAATGTAAACCACTTTGGGTGTTTAAAAATATTAAGAATTTAGTTCAATTTGACTAATTTATAATGCAACAAATCAAGAACTAGTTCCTCCTTTTATAAAAGAAAACCAAGCAGTTTAGAAACTTTAGTTACACCATTCAAAACTTGGTTTTACAATTTGTTGAGAATCACCAAAAAGTCAAAGCATAATTTAATTATCTGGCACATTGTATTTCGAATCAAGGTTCCCAAAAAAATTGCATGGGTTAAATAGTTGGCTAAGGCACTAATGTGGGAATAGAAATTTCAGATTCAATTCTCCAAGACTGCCAAAATGCGTTATGCTTTATTCTAAATAAGGTATTGTTTATTGTAAATTAGTGTAATATTTGCAACCAAAATGGTGTTTATGTTGTTCACCTGCTTATGAATAGTCCATTTGTGATGGAGTGATTTAATTTTGTATTGTGGTTTTGGTAAATAAACTGGTGTGATGCCTAAAAGAGTGTTTTAATTACGAATGCCCAACTCTTTCAGAAATAAGGTATATGGAATATAGTTCCATTGTGTTTAATGTGGCAAATCAGGAGGAAGAGGAATGGAATAGGACTTTCAACGGACAATAGTTGAATACTGAGAGATAGAGATCCAATTTAGGACTCTAAATTTGTGTGATATCATAGATTCATTTTACTCTTGATATTGTAAGTAAACTTATGGCCATATAGAAGGTATATACCATTTGTACTCATTTGCAAAATTCCTATTCCAATAAGTCTAACAACACCGAAAACCTTCACTCCCCGCCCTGGGTTTTTGACTTGTGGTGGGCTAGTCAATGAAGTGGCAATGCTATGGAACAGAGGATGTGAAAAATTGAAAATTGAAAAAAAGAAAAAATTTCCAGTCCACCTAGACCCAACCATTTTTACACCCAACTTTACAACTTGGTAACTTGTGCGACTGTAAGTGGTTGACGAAAAATAGTGGGTCCATAAAATTTGTACCGGGCAAAACAAGTCAACAAATTGGGTGTAAGATTGGGTGTACCCTAGATTTATTCTCTCTCTCTCTTTTTTTTTTTCTTTTTTTTCCTATCTATGTTTTTTCTTGATTTTTCTACCAGTACCCTTTCTTCAATAATGTTCTTCTTCTGCAATTAGTATTGATATGTGCTTATCTTAAAGATGATAGTGTGATCTTTCTATAGTGTACACAACATAATTGAATACAGTCTAACAAAGTAAAAAAAAAACAACATTTAGAGAAATGAGAGAGAGAGAAGAGATGGGTGCACCTTCATTAGGATCTGTAGCAGCTTTTGTTTGATTCTGGGCATGAACAAGGTTAGTGATGATTAAGAGAGCATAGAAGAAGGTAAAGGCAAACATGGATGAGGGTGGTCCTGACATGAATTCAGGTACAAAATGAATTCCAAATAGAAGTTGGAAGTTCAATAAACCCAACTCAAACTACACACATGAAGAAGTATGAAGCTACTGGACACAGTGAGAGTAAAAAAAAAACATGAAGCGCTCAGTGCAGGGAAGTCCAACTCAAAGTACACATGATGTATGAACTGGATGTGGATCCACGTGACAAATTGACATGTCAAAGTCAAGCGCGGCGCTGTCGCCTGTACTTTTCGTATGGTATAACTAATAACATTATTCGACCGCGTTTTATCCCATTCCCACGATGTTGACTCTTGACTGCTTTCCGAAAAAGTTGTCTACTTATTATGATAGTAAATGCTACCGAGACAAACGGATTGAGATCCGAATGCAATTGCACGTGCAATTCACCCCAATCCTCTCATAACCTTTTTTTTTTTTTTTTAAATGGAAGTAACTTTAAATTTAACCATACATACCAATTGCATCAAGTGCAATACTTAAAGTATTATACATGATCTCAATTGGAAACAAACATGTAGTTATGAGAGGAGTAAGCTAGAGATACAAATTTTTTTGTAAATTTGTCAAACTGCTAATATGATGAGTGATTATTGATAAATGAAAAATGAATATAATAGTGGACACAAATAAAAACTAATAAAAAACTAATCATATCAACAGTTTGTAAAATTATTTGTAATTGTAGCATTACTCTTATGAGAAATGAATATCAAATATGTAATAAATTGGATATATAGAATAATTTATAAATTTTTAGTAATAAACAATAAAATAGTGTAGTGATATGAAAACTAATAGAGAGTTTAGAAATATTGGTCACAACTTTCACCATAATTTAAAATTTTTATTTTATTGTTATTATTGTTGAAGATAAGATGGACAATTGTGAGTGGTGAAAAAATCAATAGTGAATTCATATATAAATGATAAGATATATAAATGATAAGGGAAATCACAAAAGAATTTAAACTAATAATACTTACTACTTCATTATTGTGATAAAGAGTTATGAAATATAAAAAATAGTAGTGGCCAGTAATTTCTTTTTCCCTTGAAAAAGGTGAGGGCAAGAAGTGGTTTAGGCATTGGTCCACTAGTCCAGAGGAAGAGTCCACTTGTTTTGGTTCTTTGCCACAATAAAAGTGACAGTGACAGAAATGAGATACCCGATTTCCATATAAAATAATTATTATGAAAAGAATTACTCGGCATTTGCAACTAAGGTTTGGTCTAAAAGAAGAAAGGATTGACTAATGTGTGAGATAGGGCATATATTAGTAATTTATTTTAGAAAATTTTTTATGAAAAAATTAAAAAATAATTTACTGTTTTGATAGTTTTTTCGATTTCTTATAATTTTTTTTTTCAAAATGGATGGTTAATATGTGTCTTAAAAAGAAAAGAAAAGTCTTTCCACTCCAAAACTTAGAAAAATACATCCATTCTTTCACATTCCCTTTTCATTTTTTTCTGCTATGGTGGATCAAATATGTGAGTGAGACCCTGAACGATGAGAATTTCTTCCTAACTGAACTAATCAAGAAAATTAAAAACTTAAAAAAAAAAAAAAATAGTTGCTTTGTTTCGCACATGAAGCTGCATGCATACAATGTATTGCGTTAGTAGGTTTTTAACCATCTTTAGGCCTAAATTTTTCTTTTTCCTTTTTCGAAATTTGTTCACAATTGGTAATTTTGTTAACGAAAATACTTGTTACACATGGTGTTTTTACACAATTGGTGCACTAGTTATGACTTATGAACCAACATATTAATGAATTTGCCAAGTCGACACAAGAAGGAGGCGTTGGTTGGTTCCCAATTATATCCGGTTGAAACCAAATTCCAGAACCTTGCAAGCTTTTTTTATTGCAAGCGAAGGCAGGTGTTGAAGGTGATGGTGAAACGTGGAAGCTATTCTTGGTAAAACTTTTTTTTCTTTTTGGCTGAATATATATATATATATAAAAAGGAAAAAAAAAAGTCACTTTCTACTTTGACGAGTTAAACTCCTGTACTAAATGACCCTATAAATTCCAATACTAAATATTCCCATACGACTCGAAGCCAAACGCTAAAGCTAGGCAGACGAGGCATCTAACCACTAAACTCCCACCCAAGGTCAGGGAACCAATGTAGGCCGGGAGCAACTTTAGCATTATCATAGCACTCAAATATTACAATAATTGAGAGAATTGATGTACTGTAGGCCTAGGTAATAATCTGATGATTGTTGTAAAGTTAAAAATGTTGTCAATTAAGGCTAGAATGGTTACAAAATTTCGTACCCTTCTTTTATCTCAGCCTAAATTTCGGTCCATTTGCCATTTCAGTCATTTGCACAAATACTTCAACTTGTATGATGACTTTGACTAGCATGCAAGAAAGCATTTTTCTTTTTTAAAGTACGTTTACTTGAGTGACATATGTTTTGACATTTTTCTTTTTCCTTTTTATTTATTTATTTATTTTTTTGCTAGAAGTGTTTTTGTGATTTACATTAAATATATGACCTTTTTTTTCATCATGAAGATTTTTATTTTCTTTTTCTTTACTCCACTCACTATGACATCTTAGGTAAAAACGACATTAAGAGCATTAGCATACGGGATGCTAAAAAAATTCTATTTTACACCCTAAAAATCTACTTTATCTATTTTAGCACCTCATTTTACAACTCTCCTAATATTTTAGTTTCTATTTTTACAAACAACTTATTAAAATAATATAAAATATACCAACAAATAATATTAAAAATTATTATCTCTTCCATCACTTCATCTCTATCTCTACACACCATCACCACTGAACCAACTACCCAAAAACACCAAACACCACCACCACCACCTCTAAAACTCCATTAAAACACCAAACCAAACCCCCAAACCCACCATTGTAACACCAAACTTAAATCCAAAATCCAAACCCATAGAACAAATCACAACCAAGACCCAAAAAAACCCAGGCAAGCAAAACACATAAGACCCACAAAAACCCAAGCGAGCAAAACCCACGATCCCATGCCGAGCAAACCACCCACCCATGCTGAGCAAAACCATCCACGGCGGCCCATAAACCACGGCAAGAAAAACCACCCACCCACGCCTACCCACGGCCACCCACAGCCCTGACGACCCCATGCCGATCTGCGCCAACTTCAACAACCAGAACCAAAACCACTCCAAGAACCATCTTCGACTTCTCCAACGATGACTCCTTCCTTTCCTTCGGCACTACCGATGACGACTCCTCCTTCCGTCTCGTAGATGGCAAGCCACCACCTAAGCCCAAGTTCGGCCCTAAGTGGAGGTTCTAGCAACAGCGCTAGCTCCCTCAACACCGTCTTGAACTCTTCAAAAACAGCATCACTCCCACGAAGCCACCCAAAGCAGATCTGAATCTTGAAGAGGAAAAAAAGGTAGAGGGAAAGAAAAGTGACTGAGATGAGAACGAGTGAGATGAGGTGAATGAAGAGAGAGAAGATCAGATTTTTTTCAATTAAAATAATATTATTTATTTTACATCCAAGCGAACCGTTGGTTTTTTTTTTTTTTTGGTAAACAAACTGTTGGTTCTTATATATAAGATTCCCATACCTAGATGGAGCATGCTTTTTGAGGATTTGGTTGTAAAATAGCAACGAGGTGATTATACCCCTAATGTTAGAGCATCCACAGCAGATGTTATAAAAAAAATATCATTTTGACACACCAAAAGCCTATTTTATTATTTTACCACATCATTTTACAATATCTCATTTATCAGATGTTCTATCATTCAATTCTATACATTAAAATAACATTTACTACACATTAAAATAATATATTAGCATTCAAAAAGGATGAGAGAGAAGAGAGAAAGTCAAAAAGGATGAGAGAGAATGAATAAAAAACTAATTTTTATTTTTTTAGCATTCTTGTTCGTACCGTTACAAAATGAAACGGTACTATTCATATGTGGCAAAAATTATAAGATTTGGAACATTTGATAAAGGGGTTTTTTTGGTGTTTGGTGTGCCATATGTGGCAAATACTAAATATTTGGCACATTTGACACACCAAACACCAAAAAACCTCATTTATCAGATGTTCCAAATCTTATAGTTTTTGCAACATGTTACAGTAAAGTCACAAATTTGCCATGGTAAGGACGGGTGTGGCATATGGATTTATTATTTTTTTATTCCTCTTTCTCTCTCATATCTCTTTCATCTTCTCCTTCAACTATTCACCGCCTCATCTCCACTCTCTCATATTGTTTCTTCTTCCCTCTTCCCTTTTGCTCTATTCTCTTCCCATTCATGAATCATGAGCCACCACTGATCCTCTCTACCATCTCACAAATTTCATCATCACTAATCTATAAAATCTCCTTCACCGGTTTTTTTCCCCCCTTTTGTCCGCTTTCTCCTCTCTATTCTATCTCAGAGTCGCCTATCGGCGTGGGTTTGGTTGTGGGTTTGTGATTTCCGATTGTGATCGGCGTGGGTGTAGGTCTCTGGGTTGTGGGTTTGTGACTTTGGATTGTGATCAGCGTGGGTCTTTGGGTTGTGGTGGGTTTGTGTGTGTGTGTGTGTGTGTTTTGCTTGGTGTTTTGCTCGCCAGCATGATGGTGTTTTGATGCTGGTAGTGTTGTGGCAGAGGTGGCTGTGACTGTTGCTGTTGGATTTTGTAGAGATTGTTTTTATATTATTTTAAAGTATTGTATATATTATTTTAAATGAAGTGGTAACAATATAGAACATCTGATAAATGGATATTGTAAAATGATGTGGTACAATAATAAAGTAGGCTTTTGGTGTGACAAAATGACATAATTTTTGCAACAGCTACTACGGATGCTTTTAGCACATCTAGTGTGGATGCTCTTAGTGCTCCAAGAATAAACATTATTTGGTTTTTCACTGATAATTTGATCTGGTTTAAAACTATTTGAAGAATATTTTGGCATATTTATTTATATTATAAAATTAGCAATAACCCCTAAGTAAGTCGGAGTATACCGATACTAAAATATTTTGTTTCAATTGACAAATTATTATTATTATTATTAGGGAAAATTACAATTTACCCACCTGTGGTTTGGCCCGTTTTAACAATGCCCACCCGTGGTTTGAAATTTGTCACTTAACCCACCTGAGGTGACCTCCGTTAGACCCCCGTTACCCACCTCAGCTCTTTCCGTTTAAAAATCCCCTTTACTATATAAGCCAAAAATTAAAACCCAATTAGAACACAATTAGAACCCTAAAGACTGAGCTCTCTCCCTCTCCCTACCTTCGAACCCTCAAAAATCTCATTAGCCTTAATCCATTTCCCTCTGTACTCCGATTGCCAAAGTGAAATCCCTCCCCGAACACTTGCAAGCAAGGAGGAGTGCTGAAGTTTGAGTTTTCCTCTGTATCAGGTATGAAATTACTTTCTAGGGTTTGCCATTGTTGTGTTTTTCTTTTTCAATGTGTAACAATTGATGAAATTAGTGGTTTACCATTATTCTTTTCCAATGTTTATTCGGATTAAAGTTTTTTTGTCATAAAATTAGTGGTTTACCATTGTTGGGTTTACCATTGGTGTGTTTGTTCTTTTATAGTTGACATTGATGACTGTGGTCCCTAGGAATATTTTGGTTAGATGCATCTTTAGGTTGTTTGTGGTCCCATGGAGACAAATTGTTTAGTTGGTTGTGTTTCTTGTCTCTGACCCCACGTTACTTGGTGTTTGGTGTGCAACTGAAATTATTTTGCTTTTGTGTGTTGTCTCTATGCATGTGTTGGTTATGTATTTAATTACTGTTGTTTGTGCATGTGTTTTAAACCCTGCAGATGGCTGCTGAAATTCGTTTTGATTTTACTATTCACCATAGTGGGAATTTTGAGTGGAACCCTGGTTTAGAGTATGTAGGTGGTGAGGTATTTACAATGGCTAATGTTGATCCAGATCTACTAAGTCATTTTGAGGTACAAGACATTTGTGCTGAGGCTGGGGGACCATTAACAGTAGGATTTATTATTTAATACTTGGTGGTGACTTAGAGCAAGGGTTAAGGTTAATTACTTCAAATGATGATGTGACCTACATGTGTAAACTACATGCTAAATGGCCAACAAATGAAATCACACTTTATATAGAACCTGAAGTTGAACCAATTGCTATTGAAAAACCTATAGCTGAACCAGATCAACCAATTGCAGTAGACCAGTCATGGGAAATGAATGATGAAGATGATGATACTGATGATGATCCTGATTGTGAGGAGGTGACCAATACTGTTAGGGAGTCTGTATTTGACCAAAATGATGTTAGTGAAGAACCTGTTGAGGGTTTAAAGGATGGCAACGTTGGTGGAGCTGTGCATGTGGATGACCAAACAACCCATGGACAAACTATTGGTAATGAAAATGTTCATGTGGATGAACCTGATTGGCTAGAGGAAGGGTATGAAGGACCAGATTATCCTGATGACATATTTGGTGCTGAGAATAATGAGGTGCCCAATATGAGAGAGCATCAAAGAGATAGTGAAAATGTAAATGAGGATATGATGTGAGAGAGCAAGTTATAGATAATGGGAAGAGACCAAAAGCTACTACCAGTGATGAAGCTGCTGCCAGTGATGAAGCTGCTGCCAGTGATCAAGCTGGTGATAATAATGATTAGGCTGAAAAAGCCCTTGATGATGATGACGCTAGGAGCATAGACAGTTCAGAGGATGAGGATGAGAGGGTGACATATTTAGAGTTTAATGAGAACACTGGCATGAGTAACCCTCATTTATGCAAGGGTATGAAGTTCCCAAATGTTAAGGTGTTTAGGGCTGCCTTGAGGGAATATGCAGTGAGAAAGTCTGTGGACATTAAGTTCAAGCTTAATGAGAAGACCAAAGTTTCTGTCCATTGCAAGTATGACTGTGGTTGGAGGGTATACGCATCACAGATTACAGGGGAGTTAACCTTCCAAATAAAGACCATGGTTCCAACTTGTACATGTGGGAGGACATTCAAGCATAGCCAAGTCACTTCTACATATGTAGCAAGGAAATACTTGGAGGATTTCAACAAAAACCCTGATTGGGCAGTTTCTGGTGTGAAGCATCGAGTCATGCAGGATGTAAATGTTGACTTGAGCATAAATCAGGTGTACAAAGCTAAGAGGAAAGCTAGAGAGTTCATACTAGGGGATGAGAGGTTGCAGTATGGGAAGCTTAGGGACTATGCAGAGATGGTAAGAGTAACTGATGTGGGGAGTAAGGTGATCCTGCAAACTAAGATTACTGAGCCTAACACACAACCCAAGTTCAAGAGAATGTATGTGAGATACAATGCACAGAAATTTGGATTCTTGGGAGGGTGCAGGCCACTTGTAGGATTAGATGATTGCCACTTGAAGGGCAAGTTTGGTGGACATATATTATCAGCAACTGCAAGGGATGGGAATGACAATATTTTCCCTGTTGCATTAGGTGTAGTTGAGCAAGAAAACAAGGATTCTTGGGTGTGGTTTTTACAAACATTTGTAGATGATATTGGGAGGCCAGATAAGCTGAATCTGGTGTTCATTTCAGATAGGCAGAAGGTAATACTTGTTTTGTTCATTTCTGCTTTATACTTGTTTGTTTTTATTCTTAGGCTGATGGTGTTCATTGTTAATTGTATTTATCATAACCAGGGATTGATACCTGCCATGGAGATGTTGTTACCAACAGTGGAACATAGATTTTGTGTGAAACATATTTATAACAACTTTAAGTTAACCTTCAAGGGTTTAGAGTTGAAGGCTATATTATGGAGGTGTGCTACAGCAACAATAGTTGGGGAGTTTGAAAAGAGAATGCAAGAGATAAAGGAATTGGACAGAGGAGCATGGGAGTATGTAGTAGATATCCAACCAACCTAATGGACCAAGTCACATTTCACTCCAAGGGCCATCTCTGATTATTATGTGAAAATTGGAGACTGTGCAAGCAGGAACTTTACTTTACTTTTTTTTGTTATTGTGGCAAGGACAAGGGCAATTGTTTAGTTGATAGTGGCATGTCACCACTTTTTTGTTTTTTTGTTATTGTGCAGAACTTTATACTGTAAAGTTATTTTGTTGTTGTCTTAGTGGGGACAGAACAACCTATTGTGTAGATGAAATTTGGCAGTGTTTAGCCATTAATGTTTGGTGGAGTCCAGTTGTTTTGAACAATGCTTATTATATAGTATGGAATGGTACTCTTGCTTAGATGAAACTTGGCAGTGTTATATATGTATGGCAGTATTATATATAGTGTTTAGCCATTAATATTTGGCAATATTATATATGTATGGAATGATCTTACTTTAAAACATAATTCTTTATGCTGTTTCAATTGATGTAAACAGAATCTTGTGGGGTGCATGTCCTTGCCTACCCAATTGATGTACAACATACACAATCTTTATAAAGAATAACAGATTGCATACCTTATTCAAATTACAATATCACATTACATAAAGAACACATTACATAAATAAGGTAGCATTACATAAATAAGAACAGATTACATAAAGAAGAACACATCACATAAAGAACACATTGCATACTATATTCAAATAAACAACAACATTACATAGTGCCAAATACATGGAATGCACTTGTCAAAAGTGGTAGTACCCAAAATTATACAATAACTACAACAACTTGCCTTCAAGGCAGACACAATGGATTTGTTCCAAATTCTCCCATCCTACCAAAAAACACATAAAAAATAGCAAAAAACTCCCATGACACAAGAAGTGCAAATTTGTATTTCTGTAACTTCTCTTTAGCTATCCTCTCTCTCAACCTAGCTTTTTCTTCCCTTCGCTTGGCTTTGTTTTCCCTCTCAATAGCTGTTGTTTCCCTATCACTAGCCTCCTTTTCCTTTCCTCTGCAACTCTTGCTTGATTCTTGTACATACTGAATCTTGCAAGGACAATGGGTGCAACTTCAGATCCACGCTTACAGGTTTTGCCATCCAACCACCTAAAGTATTTACAAGTAGGTTCCTCATCCTACAAACAAAATCAAATTTGGGTTATTCATAAAGCCAACAAAACCAGAAAACCAACAAAACCAAAAAAAAAAAAAAAAAAAAAAAACGAACAAAATATGAAACCCAACTATTACTCACCACATCATAGTAGCTGCACCCATAAAACCTTCTCCCAAAATTGTTCAAGGTCAGAGCAGTGCGTAGCCGACAATGGTCAGCAGAGCATGAATGGTGACTGGAACCGGAGTAATAGCTTGAAGAAGACATGTTCAGATTTCACTTTGGCAATCGGAGTACAGAGGGAAAGGGATTTTTGAGGGTTCGAAGGTAGGGAGAGGGAGAGAGCTCAGTCCTTAGGGTTCTAATTGGGTTCTAATTTTTGGCTTATATAGTAAAGGAGATTTTTAAACGGAAAGGGCTGAGGTGGGTAACGGGGGTCTAACGGAGGTCACCTCAGGTGGGTTAAGTGACAAATTTCAAACCACGGGTGGGCATTGTTAAAACGGACCAAACTGCAAGTGGGTAAAGTGCAATTTCCCCTTATTATTATTGTAAGGACACATTTTGCTCCACAGCCCAAATGGATGGACAATGGCCCAATGAGCCCAAAACAATGAATTTGTTAGAGAGTGAGCTTGAGACTGAACGTTCAATGAGTTAGGAAGATACTGATCACAATAGGCTAGTTATTGGTGGAATGAACAAAACAAACAGTTTGAGCAAGAAAAGTTCTCCTCGATTAAGTCCAAGGAAGGTATGTTCTTATTTATTTCTCTTAGACTTATACAGAAATTATAGTTCTTGGTTACACAGTAATCTTTCCTTGGTTTTTCTGATGATCCCCTCTGTAAGGGAGTTCATCCCTTATATATTTTCTCTCTTTCTTTCATCTCAGCCATTCACATGTAGATTAGATTGCTAGTCTTGATACTTGTCCCATCAGCACCTTCCTAAAGTCTTTGTGGGTAGCTGTAAGGCTAAAAGTTACCGTTCAGGCGTCACTTCCACATTAATGCGGCCAGGGGGTTAGATGCAGAGCATTCAGTGCAGAGATAGTAGCTTTCTTTCCAGATATTTCTCAATTCTCTGTTGACTCATCTCTTTCTAAAGTTTATCCTTCCCAGCACGGTTGCCTGTTGCCCAATTCTTGATGGGTGGTCGGACTTTAGACCTCCACTCTGTTAGCCGAGGAGGGATTGCTCCTCGGACAACGTCTCCTACTCATCGTGACTAGACCTCTTCTATGGTCCAATAACCTATCTGCCTTCGCTAGTACTTATTTGTCCTCGGGCTATTTGACCTCCTCAAGTGCGGCCCACGGCCCAATATCTATATATCCGGGCCCTTCATCTCTACAATTATTATTATTATTATTATTATTATTATATAAAATCGAAACCTCTGAAACTCCCACAATTTTCCACGTCACCATTATTTTCTTTTTCTATTTATTTTTGGTTTTATATCTTATATATTTTTTATTTTTCTTCAACCTGTAATTATCTTATCAAGTGTTACAATAGTTTATTTTTTTGATGGCTTCTCCAGATCTTGCCACATCATTATTATTTTTTTGCTCCTATTCCAATTAGAACACATCTCTATTTCTCTCTTTTCGTACCCCTTCTTTGCCAAAACCCACACTTCATCATTGACTCAAATAAAAGCTACCTCCATAAACCCTAAACCTTCAACAACCCTAAACGTTGTAGCCAACATCTCCCTCTGCCTTCGAGAAAGTTGCTATGCCTTTTAGAGGCTTTATTCTCTCTCTAGCTACAATCTCTCGAAGTATATAATCCACTATATACATATTTTTTTAATGTTTGCAATAGAGACTAAGGTACCAGCACAAGCAAAGGATACAGTCGTAGAGAAAAGTGAGGATATGAAAGACACTACAATAGAGAAGGGAACACAAGTAAATGACACTATTGTAAGCACAACTAAGACAACTGCGGATTACACAGCATCAACCACAAAGAAAGCAAAGTTGCTCAACATTTATCCATATTGGGTTTTCAATTGTTCATCTAATCTTCCCTAGCAGTAGAGTATTCAAGTCATGTAGCTACAGAGCTTACAGTCAAGCTGCTAAGGATCCTATTGTAGCGACAAGAGAGAGTGCAAAAGAATAAACAACTAGGAAGAAAGAAGAAGCTGAGAGAGAATTGGAGGCTATAAGATTAGCCGAAAGAAATGTACGTGTACCAAAATTATATCTTTACTATTGCATAGACCTTCAATTATATGACTTTTTGAACATGAAATTCTACATGTTTACATTCACAGCTTCACAACACTAAATTGATGTTTGTAAAAGTAGATCACTAATTTAAAGTTGCCACAAGACAGTATACATTTATTTAGAATTGCCAAAGACTAAGGCAGTGTTAACTGTATAGATGCATAATATGGATTATGAAAACATGTAGCTTGGTAAGAGGAGTCTTGGCAATAATTTAGATTGAATTTAGTAGCAGCATCCAAAATTAGGCTACAGTTAATTTCTGTAGCATTCATTGGTTTGTTGTAGTTCACCCTTCAATAGTGTACAAATAAACATTCTCTTTGTTTGTGTTCGTGACTAATCTGATGTTAGAGACTTTTTATTTGAACTATTTTTCCTTTGTTATTTTCTGCTCTATATTTATTCTTCAAACATATTTATTCCTTTGTTATATTTTGCTCTATGGGTATTTATTGTAAAATATATGTTAATGCACTTTTTTATTTAGTTAAAATTTTGTATTTTTTTATTGTGATTTTCATGTTTTGATATTTTTGTTGTAAGTGAATGGACAAGTGCTTGCATTGCGAGTGTCCTAGCCAACATATTCAAATAATTTTTATTTCTTTGGTTACATCTTTCATAGTTTATGAATTATGTTTGTTTTAATTATTCGAATTAAGCTCTTCTTAATTGGAGGCTTGGAGTGACTAAACTTATCGAGAATTTCTATTGAGACCTTGCATTGAAGATAAGAACATTGGCTTGATCCCTTCATGACATTCAAGGTTTGGTCTTATCAAAATGAAAAATTTTCTAAGCAAGGTATGCTTTAGTTTCCCCACCTATCAACTAAAATCTAGCTGAATTTAATTAAGTCTTTTTACTATCTTTGATGTTAGGGTGTGCTGTCAATTAGGGGTTTCATTGTGCATTTTTTTTTTTTTTTTGTAAACTGATCATTAATGTACCTTGAAGCAAATTAAATATATATGATTATTATTAAATTATCCCGTGCATCGCATGGGTTAGCGACTAGCTATTGTTAGGTTCTAAAGATTTAGGATTTTATGTATTTAGAACTCTAATGTGTATTGTTGGCAAACCATGATCAAAACAATGTGTTTAGTCTTGTTTAGGCTTGCTCAAAGTTGATAAAATATTGTAAAATTGGAATCGAGTGACTGCAGATGCATTGGGGTATTTCGGTCTGGCTCGATCGATCGAAGGAAAGGCTCGATCGATCGAATCACGGACCAGATGCGTTTTCTGCAGAATTTCCAACTCAGCCCAAACTCATTAAACGTTTTGGGTTTTCTGTTTTTACCCTAGGTATATAAAGAAAAACCCTAGCCACGTTTTTAGAGTTGCTCCAGTTGTATTGTTGCTCATACATTACTGTTTTGTGTAAATCTCTTGTGAGATTTAGAGGAGCTTTCCTTTACACATAGCTTAGGGTTTTCAAGGTAGAGATATTATCTACATCTTAATGATCAACTCGGTTGCTACCATTGAAGCTTAAAGAATAACAAGCGTGGGTGCTTGTAGCTGATTGAAGAATTCAAGAAAGAAGGAGTCTGTAGATTCGGAGCTTGCACGTGGTCGTGTCAGTAAGTTCTACTGGTAGGTAGCATTAGGAAGTCGAGCGGGGAGCTTGTAAGTCCTTTTGTATGAACTTCGATTCTTTCATAGTGAATTATGTTTTGCCTTGAGGATCGGTGGGTCAAATCCTCCCCAGGTTTTTACCGGTGTGGTTTCCTGGGTGATCATATCATTGTGTCTTTTATTTTTCCGCTGCTTTATACTATTGATATGATTGTTTGATTGTTTTAACCTAGAATTGCTTAATTTGACTAAGTAACAACTTGGCTAATTAACTAGGCTACTCAATCTGGTTGGTTTAAGGGGTTTAAAATCGTTCAGCTATTATTATTACTAGTCGCAAACCCACGCAATGTGCAGAAAAATATGAAACATAATGCAATAAAAAAAGTAATCTCTTATTTTATAGTGTGAGAACTATTAGACCAAGTTGTAACCATATATACTTTGTTAATTACTATACAGATACATGCGAATCAACTTTTAGAGGTATATTTTTCTCCTAAACATAGATCAATATTTCGTTCTTTCTCCTAATCAATAAATCATATATCAGAAAGTGAAAATATAAAATAAAATAAAATTAAAAAAACAAATTTTGTTTTTCATCATATAAACATTTGAATAAATCCCGCAATAAAAAACTCTTCAAATTCATAAACCACATGATTACTTAGATTATATAGTAAAATAAGACCAACCTATCCATCATAACATTACAGTATCATCTAGATATAATTATATAAAAGTCATGTTTTGTTGATATTGTCTCATTAATCCAAAAGTAACATCTATATAGCTAATAAGATCTTTAGAGAGTAACATATGACGTGGAACTCTTAGTTTGAATAACCGATTATAGATAAATAAATCATCCAACACAAACATCTATTAGAAGATAGACTCTATAACTTTAATACAAAAATTTGACAAAATGATTAAATAGTATACTACCTTCAACTTAGTGATATTGATATTTTTTATAAGGAATGTAGACATTCAACCAAGAGGAATCAATCAAAGAATTTTTAATCACTATCAACTATGTTAGTTTGTTCTTTGTTTTTCATGGTTTCTCTTCCAAATGAAGGTGACATTGACAAATTTAAACTACAACAATTATAGAGTAGTTATACAAAACTATTATTCAAAACTTTGTACAAATAAATTCATTTTCCTGTTCCATATGTTGTACATACTTATGGAATTTAAAAGTTCACTCTCCATTAAGGCTTACATTACAAATACCAATGACTTCATCATAGAAATCAACCCCATTGAGGAGTTGATGTGGTGTAATGCTTAATTTGTCAAAAGTGGGGGCACCTTAGGCATTGTTTCTGTTGTTACCACAACATAAGCTTAATCTGGTTTTATGAAATAGAATTTGTGCAATTTCAAAATCACAAAGAGACTAGAGAGGGGGGGGGGGGGGGGGGGGGATGAAAGATTAATTCAAAAATATTATATGAATTAAGCATTGCATATATGAAATATATAAGCAAATAATGAGACATAAAATGTTATTCAAACTAACCCAAACACTAACCTTTTTTTTTTTTTTTTTTTCATAGGTAGATAGTAGTGGAGGGGGAATGGTGGGGTTTGAACCACAAATATGGGACACCACAAAGTATGTATTTACCTCTAGGCTATCATTTGCACCCCTAAAAATTATTCTAGAAGGTTAGACAAAAGAATAATTGGAATTCCAAAAAAGAAAATAATCACAAGTGCCTCAAGTATCTATACATAAAAACATTAATAGCATAATGATGCTTTAGAGTAAATTATATTTTGTCTTATTCTTTTTTTGATATTTTCCTTAAAGATGATCAACTAAGCAAAGTAAAAACTTACCAAAAAAACTCAGATTAACTAAAATTGTATTGTCAATTCTAAGTCAATTAAGAGTAACAAAAGTCAATATCATTAAAAAATTTGGAAAGGAAAACAACAAAATCACTTCACATAGACTAAATATAAGAATACCAAAAAGAAAGAGGAAAAAAAAAGTTCATTTCTATTTGTGCGTTTTGTTCACCTCAATGGTCATCCTATTGGCGACTTAACTTTGAAAATCTCTAATAAAAACAATCGATGTCTTCTCAAAATGGTGAAAATTAAAGCTTGATTGAAAAATGTGGAGAACAAATAGTATTGAACTAATTTTTTTGTTGTAAATGATGGGGTGATCATATCTAGAATGTACATTGTAAAGCTTAAATAAAAAATAATTGATGTGTGAGTGAGAGAGAAATACCGTTGTGAAAAACTGAAAATTTGGAAGAGGAAACATTGTAACTATAGATAAACGAAGAGACAAAACTCATATTTGGCTGTAGATTATTCTTGAAATTTTAATTGTATCCACTAAAAAGATAATGAACTATTCAATTTTAATAATTACTCAAAATTATAAAGAAGAAAATGAAAAGTTGAAATCAATTTGGGTGGCTGAATAGTCAAACATTTGTATCTAATATATAGTAACGTTTGTAATTTGAATATTTATGATTAGATATTTAGTTTAATAAGCCCACCTTATATCCATATCTTTTCAAAGAACACAATCCTTAAACATTCAATCTAAAATTAAGAAATGCAAGTCTTGAAACTTAAATATATTTTAATCCTTCATTAGTTAAAGATTTTATCTAGGTGAATTTTTGCATTGTCAAATGCAATTTTTGGAAATTTAAGATTCTTTTAACAAATTTCAAATAATTAGATGAAAAGATAAGTATATTTTTGAAAAGATATTAGCATGAGCAATTTCCAAAAATAATCATTTGGTTCTTATTTACTTACAATTATTCTGAATTGGAAAGAAAATTTTCAAATTTCAACAATTATTGAGAAATTAATTGCTGAAATTTGCCATATGTCAATCGAAATATGACACATAGCACCTTAGCACCTTATCATCCAAACATAGCTCACAGCTTACAAAGAATAATGACTAACATAGGACAATGTTAAAGTGAAAATTCAATTAATAAGACTATATTGCATAGAAATTATTACCAACCATAATCACACAAACGAATGTAACAAAAAAAATGTAAAGGTGAAAAATATATATTATCAAAATTATAGAAATTTGTATAAATCAAAGCAATGATTATTACACATTTATAGAGTTGGAATATGTCCCAACTCCACCACATTCTAAGTCCTCAAACAACAAACAAAGTCTATTGAATGTGTTTACTTCAATTTCAATACTTAAAGGAAAAAAAAAAAATCCAAATATCATTTTCTATACAATAAGTTACGTATAAAAAATTTCTCAAAAAAAAAAAAAAAAAAAAAATTATGTATAAAACTTTTGAGTTCTAAAAAAATCTAACAATTTATAGTTTGATTATCACTAAATGAATGTTAAAAGAATCAAGTCAATTTAATGTTACAAAAATATCTCCCACAAAATATATTGATCTTTTTTCATTCTAAACAACTATAAAAACACTTTAATATTTATTGGGCATGAGAACTGTGTATCAAGTTCCTTGGAGACGCATTGCAAGAAAAAATTCCAAAAGGAATTATTTTAATCCAAGTAACCCATAATTACAATCCCATTACATAAAATAATTCCAAACCCTAATCGATTACCTTATGAATACAATATGATCAAAATTATGAGAATCCATTAACACAAAGAGATCAAACAATCAAAATAACAATCTAGATATTTTTTATATGGTGATTGTAATAAAATATTGAATTGTGAGAATAGAGTAAGAAAGAGAGAGAATAAAAGCTTACTAAGTAGAGATGTCAAATTCATCAAGATATGAGTCTTTAGAGGGAGACAATTCCGCCATTGAAGAAATGCCAAGTGATTCTATATGGCTTCCATAGACAAAATATGCCAAGCAGATAAGTTTTATGTTAAGAAAAATTGACATATATACACAATAATTTTTGTATAAAATAGTTCAAACTTTTATGTCTACCTAGAAAGATTGGAACTCCAAGCTACTCTAAAAGTCACTTTTATTCTCCTTCAATATCCCTTAAAAATTATATATATATATATATATATATTTAAAGGAAAAATGATGACAACATAATTGAGTTTTTTTTTAGTATGAAATCTATTTGTTGTAAGGGCCAACCTCAAGGGCAGAAAAAAAAAAAAGGCATCAAAAGATTTTATATATATATATATATATAAGTTAGAGAGAGAGATAGCTCAAAAATAATAAAGGCACCCATTTTTTACAGACCAAAATTCGTATATGTAAAGAAAATAAGTCAAAATACATAACGAAGAGAAGAGTTCATGAATATTGCTAAACACATAGATAGGGGTGCCAGTGCCAATGGTTGGTAAAAAAACAATTTGTATTATGACTAAGGCTGTGTTTGGTTCCTGTAAAATATTTTCTGGAAAATAGCCTATTTTCGGAAATGCTATTTTCGGGAAAGGAAAATATTTTCAAGTGTTTGGTTGCATTATAAAAATTGTTGTAGAAAATATTTTCATGTGTTTGGTTCTATTCTGAAAATGCTATTTTCCTACACATTTTTCACAGTTTCTCAGCTATTTTCTCAGCATCCAAACAATTTATATTACAAAAAATTTCAAAATCACAGGCCAAATCCCAACACCACACATCACCAAAACTCCAATTCAACCCACGGCAGCAAACTCCGGCAATCAAAAGCCACAAAAGAAACAAAACCAAAGAAACAAAATCATCAAATCCGGTCTGCTCGTTGCGGTGAGGCGACTAGGTTCGATCGGTGTGGCGCGGTGTGACTCGCGGTTCGACTTGCCGGTGCAACTGGGTTCGATCAGCGCGGCGCGGTGCGACTCGCTGGGTCTAGATTGAAGGTCGAAGGTGATGGCATTGCTGGATCGTGGCGATGGGTCTGGGTCTGGGTCGAAGGTGATGCGTTTGGTCGAAGGTCGCCGGCGATGGGTTCATGGGTTCGTGGTCGCCGGCGATGGGCTCTGGGCTTGGATTGGCAGTTCGTGGGTTCATGCTCTCTCTCTTTCTTTCTCTCTCTCTCTCTTCGTGCTCTCTTTCTCTCAGTTTTCCGGAAAAGAATATTTGAAGTGAAAATAAAAAGGGAAGTGATTTTCACCCTTGACTACTGGTCAACTGAAAACAATTTCCGAAAATTGATTTTTCATGTGCAACCAAACACCCGCAATTACAGAAAAGCATTTCCGGAAGTGATTTTCACCCAAAACAAACGTAGCCTAAATGAAAAAATACAAAATAAATTTTTTTTTTTTTTAACATGAGTTACATTGATTGGTTGGCTACCTTCTAGAAATATAACATCATGCATATTGTGATCAAATTAGCATTTAGTCTTAACGTTAAACAAAAAATACTAACCATTCAAAAAATCGTTAGAAGTTGCGATACAAATATAGTGATAATTCAACATCGTGAAACACACCAAAACAAAAATCAAGAGTGATAAGTAAAAGAAATTGATTACCCAAAATTTCAATAAAGAATCGATAAATTCCTCTAGGATTGTAAGCAATAATCAATAGTGGAATTGAATTCTTGATAGTTTGCACACCTTTGTCTTGCAAATTCATTGGGCATTGGCTAAGTACAGAAATTTGGGGGAAAAAAAACTAAAGTGGAGATGGAGAGAGAGAGCTTACATGTAGAATATATAAGATTTGGATTAGGTATTGGAAGTGGAAGGGTGATTTGAATAGAGGACTCTAACTCTGCATTTACGTTACAAAGAAACCGTTTTGCTTCCAAATTCCAATTTTGGATGGAAGAATGTGAATAGTCGTAACTGAAGATAATAACTCATGTTGTATGGATAACAATTGAGATGATTTAGTATATGTAGTAGATTAGTAGCAGATGAATAGTCATCTTTTTTTCTTTTTCTTTTGTTTGAGAAGGAGATGAATAGTCATCTTAATAGAGTGCATTAACATGTTTGCCCATGATCTATATTTAATTTTTTTTTAATAAAAAATAGAGAGAAATCATAAAGGAAAAAAGGATTTTTAAAAAAAAGTGTGAGGTGGACAATGAGGTGGCTCAACTGGAGCCTAGCAACATTAAATGCTACGCTTCAGCTTTTAGTAATATATAGATATAGATTGGTTCTAGAAGTTTAGTACTCCACATCTCCAAGTCTTTCCACGACGCCACCCTTAGATGCCTTGTTTTTGATTTCCGAGTTTTTTTATTTTTTATTTATTTATCTTTCTACTAATTATGATTTCTACAATTGTGGTGGATTAGGGTTGGTTAAATTGGATGTGTTGAGGATTAATTGATTTGTTCTATATGGTGTTATGTTATGTTTGCTTTCTGTATTTTGTGCTTACAATCTATTTACCAAGTAGTGAAATTTGGAAATTTTGAGGTTTTTGTGAGTTTCTTATAAAACTTTCTGACATATTTTTTTGTCATAAACTCGATAAAACCCTAGTATTATGATACGGAACACGAAAAGTTATTTGTTTTCTTGATGATGACTAAACAAAAGCAGTTGGCCAGGATTTGGAATTGGGCAAACTGACCTCTTGGTGCAGTGCAAAAAAATCTCATACCATACTTACTAAATATAGTTGTATAGGAAAAATTAAAACAGTCACTAGCTAGAATGGAATTGACATTGGCTAGCTAAGACCAGCTCCTTAGCCTAGGAAAACCTTCAAGAGTTCCAGGCTTCTAGCAACTCCAGCCTGTCCAAATGAAGATTCCAGCTACAGCCCATTCAGTCTGATGGCGTCCTCCTCCCACGGGTTGGCTCAAGGTTAATTTCAATGGGGCAATTTTTTCTTATGAAAACATTGCAGGTTTGAGTGTTATTATCAGTAATGAAGACGAATTAGTTATGCTGCTTTGTCACAAAAAATTTCACTGCCTACCTTAGCTTGGCGTGCCATTTGGTTTGCGCAGGAGCTAGGTTGAAGGAGACTCAAAGATTACCGTTGATGCTATTAATTTGGGGAGGCTGCAGTCATAATATTTTAGCCGTATCCTTCAGGGCATCAAGATGGTCCTTCCTTTAATTTCTGATATTGTTTTTTGTCATGTTAAAAGACTTTGATAATTATGTTGCTCATAGATTCGCCAGAAAAGCTAGATTTTGTGACTCTCCTCTTATCGGATGGAATCTATTCCTCCAAATATCTATATGTCTACAACAATGATTTATTATTGATTAAATAAATTTTTTGGCCCCTAAAAGAATGGAATTGACAACTTTGAATTGTTGGTGTTGCAATCAATGAGGCAACTATTGACTTGACCTTTCAAGTTGATTTTTCTTCTCAAATGGTAGAGGCTGTTGATCAGCCCCACCAGGAGCCATGAATCTCTTAGTATAGAATTGTCATGGGCTTGGGAACCTACATACAGAGAAGGAGCTTAGAAACATTATCCGGGCAAAAGATCCCTCTGTTGTGTATTTAGCCGAAACATGGGCAGACGAACCTAGGGTAGAACGAGTACTTCACTATATAAACTTTGATCACAAGTGGGAGGTTTGTAGTGGGGGGAGAGGTGGATGATTGGTGCTATTTTGGAAAAATGATGTTCATGTAACTATTGAGGATTCACATAGGTATTTTGTTGATGTAACCCTAGATAAAAATAAGGAAACAGAATGGAGATTTACTGGATTCTATGGAGAGCCTGAAGCTCATCGGAGAATGGAGGCTTGGAATAAATTGAGGGGTTTAAATAATAGACTAGAAATTCCATGGCTTTGTGCGGGAGATTTCAATGAAATTAGTAGACAAGAAGAAAAATTGGGGGGAGCAATGAGAAGTCACAACCAAATGCAACAATTCCGAGATGTAATTGACGAATGTGGTTTCATTGATTTGGGGTTTAAGGGATCAAAATTTACTTGGAGCAAACATTTTACTGATGGTCATTCAATATGGGAACGGTTGGATAGAGGATTAGGGAATAGGGAGTTCCTCATCATAAGATTCCCGGGCGCAAGGGTGTCACATCTTAGATGTATGTCATCAGATCATATTCCACTCCTTATCAATCTTTCGAGATTGGAAGCTCCACCCAGGAAGAAAGTGTTTTGGTTTAAGGAGATGTGGTTATCTGATACACAATGTGGAGAAATTGTGGAGGCAGTTTGGAGGAATGGGGAAGAAGGTGATATCATGAAAAGAATTGAAAAATGTAGTAAGGATTTGGAATGGTGGGAAAAAAATGTATTTGGTAATGTTAGGCGAGAATTGGAGGAAAAAAAAGAAGCTGCTAGCAAGGATTAAGGCCGAGACAATGATGAGGGGAGATAATTCTCGGCTTAGAGAGTTGAAGGCTGAAATTCATGTTCTCATGGACAAGGAAACACGGATGTGGAGCCAAAGATCAAGGGTATTATGGTTGAAAAATGGTGATAGCAATCCCAAATATTTCCACAACAAAGCAACTCAAAGATTCAGGAAGAATTCCATTCTTGGAATTGAAGATAAAAGGGGTAATTGGCAAGAGCAACCAGAAGTGATTGGAGACACCATTGTGGAGTATTTTGCAGAATTGTTCACTACAAGGAATTCAGTCATTGAAGAAGGTTCTCTATCCTTTATTCTAAGATTGGTCACAGATGAGATTAATGAACAGCTAATGGGGGAGTTCATGGAGTGGGAAATTCAGGAAGCACTAGACCAAATGGCACCCCTAAAAACACCAGGTCCTAATGGGATGCCACTCCTATTCTATCAACACTTTTGGGGGATTATAAACAGAGAGATGACTTCCACAATACTAGTTTGGCTGAATTCAGGTAAACTACCTTACCCAATAAATCATACTTTTGTCACTTTAATTCCAAAAGTGAAGAATCCTATTTCAGTCTCTCAATATCGCCCTATTAGTTTATGTAATGTATTGTACAATATATTCTCCAAAGTCCTTGCAAACAGATTAAAAAAATTCATGCCAGAACTTATAACTAAGCATCAATATGTTTTTGCAAAGAATAGGCTTATTTTAGATAATGTTTTAGTAGCCTTTGAGACCTTGCATTGTATGAAAAATCATAATTCAAGACAAACAAGTTTTATGGCTCTAAAACTAGACATGAGCAAGGCGTATGACAGGGTAGAATGGAATTATCTTCAGAAACTGATGGAAAAAATGGGCTTCTGCTTAAGGTGGATCAATTTGATCATGGAGTGTGTTCGTACAGTCTCATACTCAATTCTGGTGAACAGTGATCCAAAGGGGTTAATTAATCCAACACGAGGCATAAGACAAGGGGACCCACTCTCTTCATTCCTCTTCCTATTATGCACGGAAGGATCACATTGCTTAATCAAAAAAGCTGCAAGAGCAAAGGAAATCAATGGCTTCTCAATATGCAAAAGAGGCCCCAAACTAACCCACTTATTTTTTGCAGATGACAGCTTGCTTTTTTATAAGGAAAATTCTCAAGAATGTGGAAATGTGCTCAAAATTTTGGCGGAATATGAAGAGGTGTTGGGGCAAAAAATAAATAAAGAAAAAACATCTCTTTTCTTTAGCAAGTCCACAAAAGATGATGTTAAGGAGGAGATTAAAAATGTGTTGGGGGTGAATGAAATAAGGTCTTACGAGAGATATTTAGGGCTGCCCTCATTGGTGGGACACGGTAAAAAAGCAAGCTTCAATTATATTAAGGAGAGGGTGTTGAGGAAATTACAAGAGTGGGAGGGGATGCTCCTTTCTCAAGCCGATAGAGAAGTCCTTATCAAAGCAATTGTTCAAGCCATTCCAACTTATGCCATGGGTTGTTTCAAATTACCCTTGAGCCTTTGCCATGAAATTGAAGCAATGGTAAAAAAATTCTTTTGGGGGCAACGAGGTGACAAAAGAAAAATACATTAGGTTAAATGGTCTGAGCTGACAAAATCAAAACTAGAAGGAGGATTAGGATTTCGAGATCTTGCTCTCTTCAATGACTCCCTCCTTGCCAAGCAAGCATGGCGGCTCCTACATAATGAAGGTACTCTCTTTTACAGAATTTTTAAGGTAAGATTTTTTTCCCCACTGTTCTTTCATGAAAGCAACAGAATCGACAACCGGTTCCTATGCTTGGAAAAGCATTTTGAAGGGGAGAGAGGTGATCCAAATGGAAGCTAGATTTAGGGTGGGGAATGGAAAAAACATCAAAATATGGCTGCATCATTGGCTGCCCATAAAGCACCCTCCATTAGTTTCATCCCCAATTATAGAGTCTATGGAAGATGCCACTGTGGACTGCCTCATTGACAATAACATGAGTAAATGGGATGCTGAAATGCTTAAGGGTGTGCTCATTCCAGCTAAAGCGGAACTTGCTCAAAGGATACCATTGCCTCGATGCCAAACTGAGGATGCTTTGTATTGGCCATTCACTGCTAATGGGCAGTACAATTGCAAGTCTAGGTACAAGTTTCTCAAGAATTTGGAGGAAAATTCAGAGAATGGCATTCACTCGGATGTGGACAAGAAATTTTGGAAAAGTATTTGGTCCCTGGAAGTTCCAAATAAATATAAGAACTTGTTGTGGCATGCATGTAAAAACTCTCTTCCGACAATCTGGTTCGGAGAACGATTTTACAAAATCCCAACTGTGACCGTTGCTCCTTACAAGTAGAGGATACTTTGCATGCTTTGTGGAGTTGCATGGGCTTGAATGAGGTGTGGGAGGGTGATAGATGGAATTTCCGTTCAAGGACTCATTTTGCTGATTTTAAAGAGTTGTGCAGCTGGATTTATGAAAATGGAAAGCCTATGGACCTATTTGCTATACAGGTGTAGAGCATTTGGAACCAAAGAAACAAGCTCAGGCTGAATCACACTTGCTGCCTTACCAAGGATTTGCAAAAGATGGTAGAGGAGAGCTGGAACGAGATTTGAAGCAGCAACCTCAGGCTTAACCGAATCAGCTCAAGCCTAACGCCTCAGACAATGTGGACAGCACCTGCATCAGACAGCTACAAGATCAACTACGATGGTGCACTTTCAAATGCAGACAACAAATCTGAGATTGGTGTTGTTATCCAGGACTATCATGGGGAGGTTATTGCTTCACTTGTACAATAGCTGGACCAGGCTTATCAGCCTGTGGAAGTTGAGGCAATGGCAGCGTATAGGGCTGTGGAATTTGGCAGTGAGTTAGGACTTCATAGAGCCACTATTGAGGGTGACTCGGAAGTTTTTGTAAAGGCCCTAAGATGCAAGGAATATGGGTTGGCTCCTTATGCCCATTTGATACAAGACGTGTCTCTTTTTTCCTGTTTATATTCAGAATTGTCATACTCTCATGTAAGGAGAGATGGTAATAAAGTTGCTCATAGTTTAGCTAGGCTAGTTTTGACAACTCAAAGTTGTACTGTGTGGATGGAGGATGTTCCATCTCGCACTTTACCTTTTGTTCAGGCTGATTTGGCCGCTCTTTAGTTTTTTTCAATAAAAGTCTTCCTTCTCACAAAGGAAAAAAAAAAAAAAAAAAAAAAAAAAAACTCCAACCTAATCTAAATGTATATGTATGTGAAACTTCCTCTTAGAGATTTGAATTTTGGCATTTATACATGTGGAGTGACCACCACACCTATTAGTTTCCCAATGATGTATCATGTATATAATCAAGAGTCATTTTAATGGGTGTCCTTAAAGCAATTGTTAATAAATAATTTTAGGAAAGTTTTGACACAACTTTTATGAGAAAGATAAAAAAAACCTTCAAAAAAATTAATTGTTTTTTTTTTCTCATAAAAAGTTTCTAAAAATATATTCTAAATGAATGTCTTTAAGATATTGGTTAATTTTTTCCTACAACCAATATTTACCCCTTTTCATTCTCAAAAAATAATATATATATATATATATATATATATATTTACCCCTTTCAAAAAACATATGCATAGATTAGACATAGAAAGTATAATTCGAGGCAGTGAGATTCGAGACAACTTGAATAAGATGAGAAATTTCGTTTTGATCCATGTAGATCACACTATTAAAACCAAGTTTCTCAAAAAAAAAAAAAAAAAAAAAAAAAAACAAGACTTGGGCTTGTTCGACCAAGATTTCTGTGAACTAAACAATGTGCCGGTTCTAAGCGTCGAACCTATGTACAAAGATTTCTAGCTATTGTCTAACAAGCCAACAATAATTGAGCTACATATGAGTCTTGATATACTTAATGAAAACATAGTATATTTATTCAATTGAAATGTTAGATATTATCAAATTTAAAAGCAATCACAAAATAAGTCTTCTTCTTTTTTTGGGTAGTTTGGCTCTCTCTAAAAGTAAATTATAATTTTTGGTGAAAAAAATTATACTAAAATCAGATTAATTCATATTGTAACTTTATGTACTTTTTTTTTTTTTGAATGAAAATTTTCTAAATTATTTGTTTATTATGCAATCATGCTTCATACTTGAAGATTAAAATATATTTAATGTCGTTCTTTAGTTATAATTTATTGTTCTCTATTCTTTTAATAAGCATTGTGAAAATAACTTAAATTTTTTTTTTTTTTTTTTTTTTTAATGAAGATATCGTTATCTATTAAGATTTTTGGTAAAGAAAGATATATATAATTAGCCCACAATGAATTGTGTGTTTCTATCTTAATATAAATTTAATACGATTTTTTATGGGTGATTTGAAAAAAAAAAATCATTCTTATAACTAGGGGGTATATATATAGTTCAAACTAAATTATCATTTTCCTTTCATGTTTCCTTACCAAACACAAAGAGAAAGTATGATTCTAATAAAATAAATAAAAATAAAAAACAAAAAGAAAGTTTATTTAGTTACTATTTTATCTTTCTACATTTTCATAATTTTAACCAAACATAATAGTGAAAATAAAATTATTTTTGTACTCCTACATTTTTATTTTTTCCCTATTCTATCCTACCATTTTTTTCCTAATTTTCCGGTTGTTCGTACCAAATAGATCCTCACTGCAACTAAAGAGCAAAGAGGGGTGTACTTTGAGTCTTACCATAGAAGAAAAAGGGGTGTGATGAAAGCAAAAATAAAAGACCTTTCACTCAAATATTATATGGGAATTTTTTTTAGAAGAATTTTAAGTGTTGTTCTACCTTGTAAATGTAAAAGATTAATTCATCAATCCATTTTAAAATAGGGCAACATCAATATTTAAACAAAGGTTAACCACCACCAATTTAATATTTATTTAAATTATTGAAAATATATTAAAATCCAATCCATTCTTTTTAAAATAGATAGAAAAGATTTTTATTATACTAAAAATCCACTTTTTGTTCTTATATTTATGGGCATTTTCATTTTGGTTTCCTTTTTTTGAGAAAGAAGACTTGAATTTTATTTCATTAAGGCATGTTTGCCTGATAAACATTCAAACATTGGACTGGAACATCCTCCATCCATACATAATAACTTGTGATATGTCGTGCATATCTAGCAAGGTTGTGAGCTACTTTGTTACTTTCTCTACCAGCATATTGGAACCTAACCCCACTAAACCGATTTGCCAAGACTTGTGCATCCCGGATCAGCAAGCCATAGGTTGCAAATGGTTGTGATGAGTCTGTTAGTGCCTTCATGACTATTTGACAATCACCCTCAAAGACAACTCTGTCAAAACCCAGCTTAGAAGTGAGTTCAATGGCTCAGATAGCAGCCAAAGCTTCCATCTTCACCACTGAAGCCGCAAGCTGGGAATTTTCTGATGCAGACGCCATCACCAACCCATTATTGTCACACCAAATGATTTCAATTCCTGCTCTTCCCTCCTCTTGGAATGTGGCTGCATCAATATTTGCTTTATACCAGCCATCAGGAGGGGGTGTCCACCTAGCATCTGTTCGGACTGAGGGCCTTGTGTTGCGTGACTTTTGTTAAGCTGTACTCCATCAAGGCGTCATGTGCTCTCTATGCAACCTGATTCAGTGGGAAGCCTGGCGGGGTTGTTCTAACCTATGAAGCATGGACGCGGCTAGGAGGGTGCAGCACCGGAGTCCAATGCGGCTGCCCGCGCGTCAGTGCCACGTCTGAGCTTCTTTTTTTATTTATTTATTTATTTTTTTTTCATGGATTTGTGTCGACTCTGCTCGATTTGTGCTAACTTGGCTTCGATTCACGCCGAATCGGGTAGATTCAGCCAGAATCAAGCCGTATCAGCCAATTCGGGTCGTATCGGCTGACGACCAAAACGGACCGAAATGGCCGAAACAGGCCGAAATCGACCTTGAATCATGCCAGAACAGCCAAAATCGGCTTTGAATGAGGCCCAAACATCCTAAATCTGTCATTTCTTAATTTTATTTTGAATATTTGTTGCTTCTTTTGTGTTTTGTGTTTCTTGCCTTCTTCTTTCTTTGTTTTGTGAATCAAGGCATAGTAATTTGTTTTTTAAGAATATTTTAATAGTAAAAATATATAGAAAATAAAAATAAAAATATTTTTAATAATTTTTTAATTGTTGCACCCCGCCGCACCCGCATCTAACTTTTTCAAAAATTGCCGAGTCCCGCACCCGCACCCGAATTCGGAAATGGACCCGTGCTTCATAGGTTCTAACCTTATTTCGCCTGAACCAAATCGTCCAAGCTTGCATAGCAAAAAGATCTTCACTGCAATCCGAATCAAGTACATGAAGGAGCAATTGAGGGAAATCAACAAATGTCATTTGATGTCTGAAATTCCATTGGTTGTTATCTTCCCACACCTGTGCTAACTCTGGACGAGATAAGATTGAATGGAGCACGGTCTCTTCTTGTTGCCAACAGAGGGGACAGATTGAATCTTCTACCACACATCGCCGCTGCAGATTCTTCATCGTTGGAATTGCATTCCGACAAGCCCTTCACAGAAAGTTTCGGAGTTTGCAAGGCACGGGCTTTGTCTTGGAATTGTTTTTGACAAAGTTTCAATATACCGCTATCTAACAAAATATGTTGACGTGGACGACAAACAGATTATACACAAGTCATTTAATTATAACCAAAAATTATATTATTTAAATAATATTAAAAGTATCACACCCAGCCTTTTTTTTTTCAGAAACTATCACACCAGCACTTAAAAGTAAAAAAAAAAATCACATCCCCTTTAGAAAATAATTTCTTCTTTCGTTCACGGGTTTTTACAATTTCTCTATGATCAAACAGAACCATAAACTCAAAATAAATAAATAAATAAATAAAAAGAAAAGAAAAAAAAGAAAAGAAACCTCTCTGTTGCCTACCATAAAAATCCCCACTCAAACACCACCGCAACCCTCCATTTGAAATTCCACACTTTCCATGAAGTTTTTTTTTTTTTTTTTTGAGGGACCACTTTCCATGAAGTTAAAAGAAAAAACTGTGAAGAAAATTTCTCCTAATATGAAAAATACACAAACATCTATATCTGTATCATGAAAAAGCTATCTTAAGAACTCTAAAAGATTTCAATCTAAGAAATTAAGTCTTAGCTGATCAAATTTCGTCAAACAATGCCCAAGTCCAAGATTCCTACATTTCATCACAGGTACTAAATAAAAAAATAAAATAAAAAAAAGGAAAAAACCAAGAATTTACGTTGAACAAGGTAGACCTAAGGCCAAAAAAACAAATAAATCTCCTTTGTGAAATATTTGAAAGGCCTCTTCAGTAGTGCCTTATATTTGAGTACTGTTTTAGTCACAACTTGGTACAAACTCCACTCCTATTGTGCGACAGATAATAAATTAAGGTGTCAAACATAAGAGCAAGAAAACATTTCAAACAATTACATCTCTGATTCAATTTATGTAATCAGAAATTGAAAATGAGGAAAAAAAATACAGACTAATTCTCATCTACCCTCTTTGATAGCCTTACCAAGCATGGTTTTAGAAGAACTAGCTGGTAAATTATCTACGTAACCCACCATGCTTGTACTTTCTGATTGGTCGTAATAGATGCTAACGGTTCCTCTAGCTGCAACATCATTTCTTAAGCTTGTTGTATCATCAAATTTCCAGTCAGTCAAATATCCAGGCTTTGAGGTTACGGTGCTCACTTCAATATCTCCTAAAAGCATTGCCACCACTCGTGACATTGATGGCCGTAATGTAGGGGATGTTTGCGTGCATAAAAAGGATACTCCCATCACTCGTTTTACTTCCTCCTCATTGAATTCTGACAATTTAGCATCCACAAGATCGACTTCACAGTTGTTTTCATGTAGTTGCCAAGCCTGAGAAAGATACATGTGTTACCAGGCTACATAATATAGTATATAGGCAGCAACAATGAGCATTCTATTCTTAGCAATGAGTTAACTCTCTAATGGTTTTCAGAATATATATAGTACAAAGGTGGTGGAAGGGAGAAATCCAATTGTTCAAATGTGTCAAGGAGTTCAGCATATTCTAAAGGTATTGGCTGTGGGTATTCTAATTGTCTCAATGAGAACTATATTTTTGTAAAACACCTAGACAAATCCAGCTGCTTTCATGATTGCACACTTGCATCTCATGCATCCATGCATTATAAAGTGCACTCTTGAATCTCAGGTCTTTGTGTGTGCGTGTGTGTGTATATGTATATATTTGCATGTTTGAAATGCTTGATTAGTTAGGCTTCATGTGTTGTTTCACTTTTTGTTTAATAAAAAAAATTTAGACAATGCTTAGTTTATGTTGAATTACAATTATTTTAATTCTTTCACACGGTGATCTCTAGTCTTCTTGTAGAAATGTGATGTTATGATCCTTTTTCTTTTCTTTTACAAAAAAATTATGATGTTATGATGCAGAAATGTGATGTTATGATCTCTAGGCAATACTATGAATAAATGTTATTAAGGTTGTTTTGTGGTAAATTGTTTATATAGCCTACAGACACTGGGAGACATGAGGACCGGGTGGGGCCGGGCAGGAGCGGCCCAAGGGGTTTTGGGGTTTAAGGATGTTTAAAATGAGACATTTTATATATTTAAATTTAATTAAATAATATATTTTTTTAATTCAAATCTATTCTTCAAAATTCTTTAGATGCAAAAATTTAGTTTTTTTTAATGGATTTCTTGTTCAACTGTGAGATTATCATTTAATTCTTTAAAAAAACTTTTCTTGAAAACTTTTTTACTCGTTTATATATTTATTTATATTTTTACCTTTTAAATTATTATGTTGTGCGCATTACTAGTAACAAATTATATAGGGAACCCTTTTAAAACTTAATTAATTTTTTCACAAAGCATAAAATTTTTGTTAACAATTAGTATATATATAAAGCTACAAAGATTAAAATAAATATAAATAAATAAAAACAAAGAAATTAGTGGACATTGGTACGAATACACTTTGCTATATATTCTGCCACCCTTTTTTCTTTTTGTCTTTGATAATCAATTGAGTAATGCTACATTTATAATATTTTCACAAAAATTTTAAAACAAATTTACGCAGTAATATGTTATTAGTTCTAATTTGGACTCACTACTAATATTACTTTTTTTTTTACCTCAAATGATTTATTGTGAAAATATTGTAGACCTACTATTACTCTAAACAATTTCTTTTAAGTAATGCTAAGGACAAAAATTTCATAACATTTCTTAATTAGCATAACAAAAAATTTAAACTAGAGATTGTGGTGAGTATGAGCACATGTGTCAATTGGCATGTTAATTTAAGAATGTTGTAAAATCATTATAACATTTTGTTGTGTCTACTGTATTACTAATTTTTTTAAAATCTATTAGGTAATATTTGGGGTCTAATTAATAATTTTATAGGTATAAAAATATTTCTATTGGTTAAAAATTAAAATTATTGTCCTTGATCCACATTTTTTTTTTTGGGGCTGAATTGTCCTTGTTCCACTGGGGGGCCTTAAACGGCCCCTAATTGGCTTAATCATAGGGTCCCTGGGGGGCGGGATGAGGCTTACCCTTTCCCAATCCATGACTTAGTATCTGGACTGAAATAGGGAGACACAGATTATAGGCCTTGTCCCATGTATTGCTTTTGTCATTTTCTAATTTAAAATGTGTTTAGGACTAGAGTAGTGTAGCTCTATTTTTAGAATTTAATTATGATAAAAAGCCATTTATTTTCATCTTATTAGAAAATCAATGCTTCATTTTTCAATTTAGTGCAATTTTGGGGTTTTCTTAATTTTTTTCATATGTATAAATTAAGTGATAACTCCATATAGTAAGTTGCAATATTTAGAAAGGAAAAGATAATCAGATAATCCTTAGCATTAGTTAAGCACTAGCCAGAAACCAAAATTTTGCTAACAAAATCCAAAAATAAAAAAACTAGCATTGGATAGCTACAAGACAGCGTAAACATCTTTGAACTACATTGCATAGTGAAAATAATTATATATATATATATATATATATTCTAATTTTCTATTTTCAACTCAAATGACTATGCATCCAATCAAAGAAAGATAACAACCTTCTGTATGCAACAATACATAATATATATGGTTCATACCCATTCAAGAAGATATGTCTTTTCTTCTTCTAAGCTTGAGTCTGAATTTAGCCTCCCACTAACAATCTCTAGAGCCACAATGCCAAAGGCAAACACATCGGTCTTCTCTGTAAGGTGTCCACGCATGGCATATTCCGGTGCAAGATATCCACTGAATCAGTAACACAATCATTAAATAAAATAAAATATTATATAATTCAAAGAGACAAGGAAACTAGCTAAGCTTTCGGGGTCTTACATGGTCCCTGCAAGGCCAGTGCTTATGTGACTCTTGTTATCATCATATAGCTTGGCCAAGCCAAAGTCTGATATTTTGGGGATGAGATCAGAATCAAGCAAGATATTACTCGCTTTCACATCTCTATGTACAATTCGAGGTCGTGACTCCTCATGAAGGTAAGCTAAACCTCTTGCTACACCCAAGCATATAGCGTAGCGTGTTGACCAATTTAGATTCAAACTTCTTTCCCCTGTCTCATGCAAGCATAAAAATTTAAACTACTTACTATACATAAATATTTAGGCATATAAAGTGAGATAGAGCAGCAACAAAGATGTGTTCATATACCAAATATTGCTTGATCAAGGCTTTTATTCTCTAGATACTCATAAACAAGGAGTCGTTTATTTGCCTCAACACAACATCCATACAATTTCACGAGGTTTCGGTGTTGCACAGCAGATATAATAGCAATTTCAGTTACAAACTGGTTCTTTCCTTGGTGTGATGCAGCAGACAGTTGCTTCACAGCAACTACTCTTCCATCATTAAGTGTTCCCTATTTTGCATTGAGTTTCAAACACAAATATTAAAGAAAATAATTAAATAATAAATCGTTACTCATCAAGAGATAATTCTGATCTATTAGTGTATATAGAAAAATGAGAACCTAGCCAACGAGGGAGGGTGGGTGGCTCCAATATATGTAATTGACACTTCTTATCTAATTGATGGCTCAAATACAATCAAACTTATGTCGAACAAAATTGCATCATATATATTTATTTCCAGAAACATTTACGTGGATAAAACTCAATGTTATTGTTGTTTTGTTGGGGGATGGCTATTTTTACCTTGAAATTGTAGGCAAAATCTAACCGTTTTTAATTTTTGACCGATACCATTTAAAGGAAAGTATTTGACAAGAATGAACACAAGAATTTACGTGATTTGGCAAGCTGCTTACCTCCACGGTGACAACAGAGAAATTTCATTATAAAAATAGGAAGATACAATACTGCACAAGAACACTCTTATGAAACCCAAATCTTGATTACATCCTAACTCTCTCTCACAAAAGAAACAATAAGACTAAAAGCTAACTACCTCTCTAATTCTCTATTTTCTTATGCGGTTGTAGCCAACTAGGTTATTTGAAATTCTCATACAATTTCTGCGCAACAAAAACCTCTAATATATATACTAATATTAGTCGGCTCGTGTGGTCTCCTATTACAGCTTGTATCTGGTTTAGTTGAACGAATTGGGCTTGGCACTTCATAGACACATGGGCCCACCTCAACAAATCTCTACTTTGGCTTGAATTGATCAAGCTACATGAGTAAACTCCTCCATCGCCTCCACCTTAGCCCTTAAGGGCTATCAATAGCTACAAACACCAATTAGGTCCAAGTAATGCTTGAACTTGTCAATTGGAACTGTCTTTTTCAACTTATTTGAGGCATTCTCTTCCTCTCTTTGTGAGTAATCCTTAGCCATTAACTGTGCCTTGAATTTTTCACATTCATTTTTTTATAATGCTTCTTTCTTGCGGTATACCCACTTGCAATCAATAGTCTTCTTTCCTTAGGGCAATTTTAATGATTCCCAACTCTTATTCTTCTGTAGTGACCCCACCTCTTCTTCATCCTTGTAAGACGATGGATCTCCACTACTAGTTATAAGAGTAAAGCTAACCATGTCTTCAAAACCATATCTTTGTGGTGCTTTGTGAATACATTTTTCTCTACCTTCAGCAATTGAATAAGGCTCTTCTTGTTACTGCTGTGAATCATTATCATTATCATCACCCTTATCATTGGGTGAACTATTCTCGTCCAAGTCCACATCAACAGTTAATTTCACCTATGAACTGTCATCATGTCTCTGCTTCGTTTTGTTTCAACATAAAGGCTTCATTAATATGACATTTTCTTGACTTTCAATACTATTTAGAATGTCCTCCACTCTGCACATGCACATAAGCTGGATAGCCAAAGATTTTTAGATTCGAATAATCAACTGGTCTACCTGATCAAACCTCTTCTGGAATCTTGAAATCAATAGTTGATGATAGAGGTCTACTAATATTTAAAAAAAAAAAAAAAATTCAACTCGTCACCTATCATTTTTTATATATTAAATTTAGACCTATTAGTGATGATAATTTTTGTCACCAGGCCATTTGGTGACGGGGCTTAGGTAACGAATGCTGTTTTGTCATCATATGTGTTTGGCGACGAAATAAAGACATATTGTGATGAAAAGTTTCGTTACCATAGTCCACTTTTGTTGTAGTGAATAATGAAACTTGCTATGTTGACTATCTCTGCCCAGAACACCTTAAGCAACCCTACATTCAATTTCATGCATTGGCACTTTCTGCTAAGGTCCTGTTCATTCTCTCTATAACACCATTTTGTTGTGGAGTTCCTTTAACTATGAAGTGACGAGTAATTCCTTCTAATTTACAAAATCTTATGAATTCTTTATCTCTATACTCCTGGCCATTATTTGTTCTAAGGTATTTTATTTTTCTGCTAATCTAATTTTCAACCTGTGCTTTCCACTTTTTAAATATGCCAAACACATCAGACTTATGATATGATCCATAAAATAAAATCCATACTTTTCTAGAGTAGTCAACAACGAAATTGACGAAATACTGAGAACAACTATAAGAATAAACTGAAACTGGACCTTAAACATCTAAATGAATGTAGTTAAGAACTCCTTTACTTGTATGAGAGCCTATCTTGAAACTAACTCTATGCTGCTTCCCATACACACAATACTCGCAAAACTCTAGCTTGCATGTCTTCACCCCCTTCAATAAACTTCTCTTGTGCAACTCTTTAATAACACGTTCACCAATATGGCCAAGCCGTATATGCCATAATTTTGTGTCATCAATGCTAGACGCTACAGTAGCAGTGACTGCAACTCTTCCTATAACTGTATTCCCAATCAATCTATAAAGCATACTTACCTTTTTTCCTTTCATCACTATCAAAGCACCTTTGGTAATCTTCATGATTCCACCCTTTGATGAGTATGAATAGCCCAAATCATCCAATACTCCTAAAGAAATTAAATTCTTCCTAATATTTGGAACATGTTTGACATTACTAATAACTCCCACAACTCCATCAAACATCTTGATTCTCACGGTACCAATCCCAATAATTGGGAATGTAGCTTCATTACCCATTTGGATCACACCACCGTTGTAAGGCTTATATGTGTCAAACCAATCTTTCTTTGGGGTCATATGATATGAGGATGCTGAATCTAAAACCCAAGATTCCGATTGAACATTGTTACCTAATGAGACTGAAAGTAAATTTGCACCAACTTCACTTTCATTTGATGTTTCTTCAGCAACACTAGTTGATTCTAGGGGTTGCTTTCCATTCCTCTTCTTCTCTAAATGCTCTTTTAACTCTTTACACTGATTCTTGTAGTGTCATTTCTTGTGACAATAAAAGCACTCTACATCTTTCTTTGCATGTGATCTAGACTAAGATTTGTTTCCTTTGGACTTTGACTCGCTTCTACCCCAATTGCTCAACTTTGGCTTTACAATGAGTCCATCAGTCTGAGAACCATCGCCATCTTGCTTCATCTTTATGTGTGACAAGAGAGCACTAGTCATCTCATCAAGCACTATAGTCTCTTTCTTGTATACCAATAATCAAAATATGTAGGAAGCGATGCTAATAAGAGTAACACTTTATCTTCGTCCTCATAATTGATGTTGCGGAAGGCTGAAGAAAGCACACACGATGCTCTCTTTAATGGACAGAAACTAAACTGTTAATTTCGAGGCAGTAAACCTTGAATCCACGAAGGGTTCCTTGAATCCATAAGGTGATAAAATTGAAATCCACCAGAGAAGAAAATTGACAAAATGTCTGTGTTTATTGATAATAATTTGAAAATTGAATTGACTTTGGTGGCTACAATGCATTTAAGTAGTAAAAAGAAAATCTAGGGTGTCTAGAAACCCTAAGGCGGCTAGGAAACCCTAAGGCGACTACAAAAACATATAAAATCCTAATTTGACTAACAAAATTAAAAGTACCTTAAAAGAAGGAAATAAATAACCTAAATCTAAAATAAATAAAAAATTACATAAGAATGCTAAAATTAAACATTTACAAAAATTAGATATTAAACCGTGTTCTACATCAATAATTCACCCCAAAACTTGACAATTGGGTGTTCAACATGTTAAATGTGTTGAGATGCTCCAACAGATTTGAATCCTCCTTCATATGCAAACTATACAGTTGCTTCTTCACGTATAACTTGTTTGTTAGATTATTTCTCATATCCTTCTAGTTTTTCCCAAATTTTCTTTGCGGTCTTTGCCTCTAGGATGTTGTGAATGATCTCATCACCTAGGTTGAGACGAATAGCACTAGTTGCTTTCTCATCCATCTCTATCTATTCTTCATTCTTCATCTTTTCCAATTTCTTCTCCTTTCTAAGCAAGGCCTTATGAACTTTTTATTGAATTAGGAGATCCTTCATCAGCCTTTGCCAAAGGGAAAAATTTCCCTTACCACAAAACTTCTCTACATCATACTTTGTGCTTGACATCTACTTGTTGTGCAAATAGCACCCCAAGACTTAATCATTAACAGCAAATAGGCGTAAATTGAATAATAAGCACACACAATGAACACAAAAATTTACGTGGTTCGGCAAATTGCCTACCTCTACGGTGATGACAGAGATATTTCACTATGCAAGAACACTTTCAAAAAACCCAAATTCTAATTGCACCCTAACTCTCTCTCACAAAAGAAACAATAAAACTAGAAGCTAACTGCCTCTCTAATTCTATATTTTCTTATGCCGCTGTAGCCTACTAGGTTATTTGGAATTCATACAATTTCCGCACAACACAAACCTCTAATATATATACTAATATTCTCATTATTCAGTAGCCTACTAGGTTATTTGGAATTCATACAATTTCTGCACAACACAAACCTGTAATATATATACTAATATTAGTCGGTTAGTGTGGTGTCCTATTACAACTTGTATTTGGTTTAGTTGACCGAATTGGGCTTGGCAATTCATAGCCACACGGGCCCACCTCAATAGATAAGAAGAAGAAACAAGAACAGATCGGGCCAAGAGAAGCATCCAAAGAAAACAAGAGTGACGGCAGATTAAAAGAAGAACAAAATGACTGTAGTTTTCTTATATGTTAACTAAAACGACTTGTAGTTCATTTGCTGTATTAGTTTTGTTATTAACAAGCACGTGAGATAGTTAGTTAGTAATCACTATTAAACACGTGTTAGTTAGTTTTTGGCGATTAGTTTCTGTTTTCTTTCTCTTGTACAGCTTATGTATAAGCTCTTGTATTGATTTGTTAATTAATCTAACAATCATTTTTACCAAAATATCTTATTGGTTTTGCTTCATGAATAATTTCTCATCTTCATTTGGGTGATTGTTTCGTTGTGTTATCCATACTGCAATTGAATTCAAATAAGTATATACTTGGACTTTTTTTTTTTTTTTTGAGAAAGTATATACTTGGACTTGATATTGATTAATTAAATAAAAATTAATAGAAAGACGATGTAGGGGTCTAAATATAAGTTTGAATAACGATAAAAATAAAGGAAGGAATTAATGAAATGAAAAACATATGATGTTGCATACTTGCATGCTGTCATCTGTTTGGAAACTGTAATATATGTATAACATCTCGAAGCTTTTAATAGACGGTCAAATTAAAGGAACAGACATGGACTCACTCGAGTTCTTAATAGAATAAAGAGTTACCTTATAGACAATTCCAAATCCTCCCTCTCCAAGCTTGTTAGCAGGAATAAAATCATTTGTAGCTATCTTTAATTCAGCATAGCTGAAAGTGAATGGTCTAGCATCTAATCCTAAGAGATCTGCAATTGAAACATAAAGACAAGTCGTAATCTGTAGTAACCATATATAGTGTCTTTAGCGGCTAGAATATATTGGAAGTTGGTCATACCCTGAGGCTTTATCAGTACACACACAAGGGGTGCAGGGGAGATGGGGGGTGGGGAATATGATCAACAAGACGCTGCTTGTAAGTACATTATACTCGCAGTTCCTAACTACATGCATAGAAACTAAAAAGTTGAACATGTACCAGCAGTTTCTTCTATTTATGGTTCTTCTAAAAGCTGTCTAGTCAGCTAATTAACTCGTATTAATTGTATTGTTGGGAAGATAAACACCTTAGGGCAATTATTTGAATAATTATTATAACATATATGGACACATTTTAACCTAAAAAGTTTAAGCTTAATGAGTATGTGTTCAACTATGTTATATTAATCATTCATTCTTTTCAATATTATTATTCAATGTGAGACTTCACTCACACATGTATATCCAACATGTATGATAGAGAGATTGAAAAGGTTTCAAGACAAATTCCTTTATGTAGTTATTGTTTGTAAATTAACATGAAATTGATACACCGGATTTTGTACTAAATAAAATATGCAGCATACAAAGGTCAACTTACCAAAGAACTACTGAATTAAAAATATAGAAACACAACCACCATCATTGATGTGCAATATAAGATTTCTGGCTTACCGTCATAATCATTGGTTTGAAGATTTTTTCTTTTTCTGGTGTTGAAGAAAACCACGAAAACAAACAGAAAGCTTAATACTCCAACAGCACCAACAAATATAGCCACAATTAGACCAATCTTATTCTTCTTGTTGCTCGAAGGTTTCTTACTAACATTGGGTATAAAATCTATACAAAAGCAAGGCATGGTCAAAAACATAATACTAGTGTGTGACCATTCATAAAAAAAAATAATACTAGTGTGCGACTTCATGTGTGGAAAGCGGTACATCTTCTAAATTGCATTCATAGACCTTTCACTATGTTACCTGAGGTAGCTCTGATGGTTGAAATAGAAGGTCCATAAGTTCCTATTACAGGTATGCAGCATGTCCCTTTTCCAGCCCAAAATAGATGGATTTCAAGGAAGTTTTCGGAAACCTGAACCTTAAAGTCCTTCTGAACAGCCCGGAGAGAGAGTCCACCGGCCTCCCTTTTTATGTCAAAATCCTTTAAAACAAGATCCCCCTGAAATAAATAAATTCAAAACTTAACTAGAAACACAGACGAGGATAAAAATAGTAGGGGGGGGGGGGGGGGGGGGGGGAAACACGATAGGGGAGACTCACGTCAAAGTTTTCATTCAATACGTTGACCATTTGTTAGGGACACATATAGGATTTCAAAAGTAACTAGTCTAGTTGGGATTTTGGAAATTAGTTAGGTAAATATTATAATAAAAAAAACCCACAAAGTCAATTACAATATTAATGAATCACTCAACAACAGTTCAGGGTAAAATTACAGAGAAAAAGGTGGACATTGAAATGGTTCGAATCCTTTCAGATCATGGTTTTCAAGATCGTAAAATTCTATGATCCGGTACAGCAGAATCAAATTATTCGTACTAGAATATTACTTGTAAACTAGAATTGACGTGAGATCGCGAGCTAGATCATAGGATTGTATAAAATCACAATACTATACTAGTCTAGGACACACAAAGAGCACTTCCAAAAAGGAGTGTGAGTACAGCCATCATAAAGGACCTTGATCTCGCGCTCTCGTTGGCCAACACTCTGCATGGACTAAACAATACATTGTGTGCAGTAATCTCATTGGCTCACCACCTACAGCCCAGAACCAAGGACAACAGGGTCAAGCCTGACGTTGCACTTAAAAGTGCAGCTGAAAATCAGGAGGAAAGTATTTCTATACCAAAACCACCTAAATTGTAAAGGGTAGACAGCTAGCAAATTCAAAATACCACAGCTAGCTATCCTTATTTCTTATGGAAAGTCTAACAACTGTTACACATGATTTGCTCCCTATTTTTTCTCCTCTGTACATATCCATCTAAATGGACAATATACAAAATGTAATAGTTTCTATATAAATGAAATACTAGCTCTCTCTATCTCAAGGTGAGATAGAATTTCTCAAGAATTCTTTATGGTATCAAAGCCAACTGTGAGATAGAGAGATAAACAAAATTATGTATTTTTTTTTCTTCTTAAACCCACCATGTCAACCACATCAAGCTCTTCCCCTGCCCTCACTCAATCTGATGACTACCATATCCTATGACACAGAATATTGCAAATTTTGTGTCACTTCGTCTCTCCTCTACCAACTTCCTTCTCTGGAAAACACAAATGATCAATATCCTTGAGAGCTATGACCTCCAAGGCTTTATCAATGGTGAAGTTCAACCACCACCCTAGTTCATCAATAATGCTGACTCTGGCACACAAACTAATCATGTATTTGTGAAGTGGCGCAAAACTAATCGTCTTGTCAAAGGTTGGTTGACAGCCACTCTCTCCGAGGAAGTTCTTGGCATTGCTGTAGGCCTCAATACTGCCTTTTGTAAAGAATTGAGAGAATTCTAAATAAAACTGAGAGAATTTCATTGATTAAGAAGAAAAGTGATTACAAGAAAAATGGAAGAAGTAAATAATAAAATACACTATGCTCTGTTTATATACACAGTGATCATAACAAACTATTAGAAATGGCGCCAAAAGCAGTTACTCAAGCTTCCAGAATTCTCCACGTGTCAACTTATGTCTAACTGCTTCCTAAAATCTCGGAGCCTAAGTCTTCAGCGATCTTGAATGAAGAATTCATGATATGGCAATGCTTCAATAGCTTCCAAGACTTCTGTGCTAATCAGCTCTGGTGTTGATGCAAGTGCACACTGTGTGGCTTGATCACTGCATTGCTTATCAGCAAATGCTGCACTCCCTACTGTCCTGGTGGCTCGGCTAGTGCACTTTATCTTAGCAGCAGTTGCATCACTTGCCACACTTGTAGCTTGTCTCATGCCATTCTGCCCTGTAGCATGCCCTGCAGTTTTAACACCTTTGAGTCTGGAATGCATTGGTTCATGCATTTGCTCGTGTCTCATCAAACCGAAGCCTTGCACTTAAGCAGCGGCTTACCTCTATAACTCGAGGTACCGATACCTTAGTTGTTTATCTCCGTCGGTTCAAAGCAGTGTGTGATGATCTTGCAGCCATTGGGAAGCCAGTTCTAGATCACAAGAAATCATGGTGGCTACTAAATGGGCTTGGCAAAGAATATGAGGTGTTCACTACTACCATGTTGAGACCATCAGTCCTTCCATACTTTGAAATTGTCGCTTCACTAGAGAGTTATGTTGAAAGGCATAAGCTTGATGCTCAACCCACTTCTCAAATGGCTTTCTATGGCCAACGCAACAATAAAAATAAAAGAAACAATGGTGGTCAAGGGTCCTTTAATTCTAAGGGACGTGGGTTTGTTCAAGGTGCCCAATCTGCACTAAAGAATTCCAACCATCCTACTCGAAATCCGCTAGCAAATTCACCAATCATCGCAGCCAAAAACACAAAAGATGAAGCAATTATCTGTCAGATTTGCAACAAAAGGAACCACACTGCCCTCTAATGCTTTAACCGATTCAATCACTCATTCACAGCAAACAATATTCCACAAGCATTAGCAGCTATAACCATTGCTGACAGTCAAGATTCTGAGTGGTTCCCAGACATAGGAGCTAGTGACCATATTACTGGTAACCCAGGTAATCTTCATTCCTTAACTTTTTATCATGGATCCAATGGTCTTATGGTTGGCAATGGTCATACTTTACCTATCACACACATTGGTGAAACTACTTTTGGTACTGGTTCTTCTCCTATTCACTTAAAAGATGTGCTATTAGTTCCTGATATTAAGAAAGATCTGCTCTCTGTTAGTAAACTTACTACTGATTATCCACTCATCTTTGAGTTTGATGGACATGGTTTTGTGATAAAAGACAAGACAACCAATAAAACAGTAGCGAAAGGGAGTAAACAAGGTGGTCTTTATGCCTTTGATAGAGGTCCAACAACCCTATTCTCCCATCGATTCAAGCAGGTTGCTAGAGATTATTGGCACTATCGCCTCGGTCATGCACACCAAAGGATCATTGATCACTTGCACTCAAGAAATTTCATTTCTTCTGCTTCAGCATCTAAGTCTTCTTCAATTTGTACTAGTTGTCAAATGGGGAAATCATGTAGGCTTCCATTCTTGCCTAGAGAAAATGAAATAAAAATCCCATTTTACAAAATTCATTGTGATCTATGGAGGCCAGCCCCTATTTCTTCTAGAGAAAAGTTTCGCTACTACACAATATTTGTTGATGAGTTTACCAATTTTACTTGGTTTTTTCCTATGAAAAAGAAGTCGGAATTTTTTAACTGCTTTGATCCATTCTATAAATATGTGGAATGTTAGTTTAATGCAAAAATTTGTGTCTTTCAAAGTGATGAAGGTGGAGAATTTGCATATCGTGATTTCTTGTAGTATTTAGCCACGAAAGGTATTCACCATCAATCTACTTGTCCAAAAACACCTGAGCAAAATGGCAAGGCTGAGAGAAAACATCAAAATATCACTGAATTGGGACTCACCATGATGTTCCATGCACATCTACCACCAAGATTTTGGACAGATTGTTTTTCCGCAGTAGTGTTCCTAATCAACCGTCTACCATCCCCACACCTCAACATGGAATCTCCTTTTTTCAGACTCTATGGAAAAAATCCGGACTATTCTTCATTACCTGTATTGGGCTCATTGTGCTTTCCTTATCTTGGCGAATATAGATCACATAAACTTGATCTGAAGTCCCTTCCTTGTGTTTTTATTGGCTATAGCATGAAGCATAATGGGCAAAAAATGTTTGTATCCACTGACTGGACGAGTTTATATATCAAGCCACGTGGTCTTTAATGAATCTATCTCTCTTTATTCAACACCTACAAGCATGTACAAGAGTGATCCTCTTGAGGGGGAGCTTTGCATCTTCTTAGAATGGGAGAGTGATCCACCAAGTGATTCTCCTTTACCTTACTCTACACCACTTTCAGCCTTTGCACTTCCTAAATCTCTAGATTTCATTGGCCAATTTCACCATCAAATGCATCACACTTCCTCCTCAGCTGAGCCTCCCACATTGCCCATATCAGGCTCTTCTTTTTTTAAGCCATGTCAGGTATCTTACTTGGATCAACGAGTACAGACCCCTCCTATTCCTCCTAAGCCAAACCCAACTTAGCACCCCATGCTCACTCATTCCAAGGTTTGTATACATAAGCCTAACCCCAAGTATGCTAATCTCCATGTAGCCCGCATAAAGCATGATATCCTAACTAAACCGCGATCCATTCAAAATGCTAAATGTCAACTAGGTTGGGTAGCTGCCATGGATGAGGAGATGGATGCCCTTGCTGCAAACAAAACATGGACTCTTGTTCCATACAAACCTGAGATGAAGGTGGTGGGATGTAAATGGGTTTATAAAGCTAAACTTAAACCTGATGGCTCCTTAGAGCGACTCAAAGCACGATTAGTTGCCAAGGGGTTTCATCAAGTTGATGGCATAGATTTCTCAGAAACATTCTCTCCTGTTATCAAACCTACTAGTATTCGACATACCCTCACAATAGCAGTTGTCAAAGGATGGGAGATTTGCCAACTTGACGTCAAAAATGCGTTCCTTCATGGCTTTCTATTTACTCCTGTTTACATGCATCAACCATTGAGCTATGTTGATCCAGTACACCCTACTTATGTTTGCCAGCTAAGTCGTGCCCTATATGGCCTCAAACAAGCCCCTCGCGCTTGGTTTGATAGGCTTAGTGACTTTCTTCTTCAACTCGGCTTTTATTGCAGCATATTTGACCCGAGTTTGTTCATTTGTCAATCTTCTCATGGAGTTCTTATTTTACTACTCTACGTTGATGATATGATAGTCATTGGTGATGACCCAAATTGGATTCAATGGCTTATCTCTTAATTGGCTCGTGAATTCTCCATTAAAGATTTGGGTTTTCTCCATCATTTCCTTGGCATTGAAGTCCATCGAAGTACCCAAGGTCTTTTCCTTTCACAAACACACTATGCTTTGGAACTTCTAGATCGTGCTGCCGTGACATCATGCAAACCAATTTCGACACACATGCCCTCAAAAGGTCGGCAACTTCCCATCAATAATGATCTCTACCCTAATCCCACACATTATCGTAGCCTAGTTGGAGGACTACAATATCTTACCTTCACTAGACCAGACCTTTCCTATAGTGTCAATTTTGTGTGTCAATTTATGCATGCTCCTACAATGGCTCATTACCAGCTTGTCAAACGCATTTTGCATTATTTCCATGGGACTGCTCACTTTGGGTTACAAATTTTGGCCTCAAGTACTCTTGATTTATATGGGTTTTCAGATGCTGATTGGGCAGGTTACTCTATTAGCTGACGATCTACCACAGGGTTCTGCACATTTCTAGGTAGTAATTGCATCTCTTGGAGTGCCAAAAAGCAACCAACTGTGTCTCGATCTAGTGCTGAGGCTGAGTATCGCTCCATGGCATCCACTGCAGCTGAACTCACATGGCTGTCCTTCTTACTTCGTGATCTTGGTATTTCCCTTCCTCGCCCTCCAATACTACATTGTGATAACTTGAATGCCTTGTATATGATAGTGAATCCTGTCTTTCATGGAAGGACAAAATACATTGAACTAGATTATCACTATGTTTGTGAAAAGGTGGCTCTTGGTTCTCTTGAAACCCGCTTTGTTCCATCCAACCATCAACTAGCTGATATTTTCACCAAGCCCCTCTCCAAGGTTGCCTTTTGGAAATTACGAAACAAACTTGGCCTCTGTCTTGATCAACGACCCAGTTTGAGGGGGAGTAAAAGTGTAGTTGAAAATCAGGAGGTTGAAAATAAGGAGGAAAGGATTTCTATACCAAGACCACCTAAATTGTAGAAGGTAGGCAGCTAGCAAATTCAAAATACCACAACTAGCTGTCCTTATTTCTTATGGAAAGTCTAATGACTATTACACATGATTTGCTCCACCTAAATTGTAGAAGGTAGACAGCTAGCAAATTCAAAATACCACAGCTAGCTGTCCTTATTTCTTATGGAAAGTCTAACGACTATTACACATGATTTGCTCCCTATTTTTTCTCCTTTGTACATATCCATCTAAATGGACAATATACAAAATGTAATAGTTTCTATATAAATGAAATACCAGCTTTCTCTATCTCAAGGTGAGATAGAATTTCTCAAGAATTCTTTAGCACTCTCTTGGCAGCAATAACTAATGACCTCTGCTGCACCTATGATTTGACATACTTGCCACCTACACAAGATCCAGTTGCCATCTTGCCCTATAAAACAAAGGGGAGCTAACCAAGACACATACCTTTTTGGCTTTTTCTGGGAAAGAATAGAAACAAAAATAGCATAAAAGAGAGAATATAGAGCTTTTGTAAGAGACAACACCTCGTAAAAGTTCTTCTTTGTTTTAGTAAAAAGTTCTCTCAAAACTCAAAAGTAAGGGCACGTTTGGTACACTGTAATGATTATTATATGAGAATAGTAATAAGTATTACAAGAAATACATTAAGTTGGAATGTAATAAGTATTACTATTCATTAGTTTGATGACCATTTAGGAATAGAATCTTGAATATACATCCACAATTTAGTAGAGTATAAAAAGATGGTGTAATTAAATCATTTTTAAGTCAAATTTCCTAAAATACACTTATTTTAGGGTGTTCAAAATAGAGCTAATAATTAACAAAGAAAATTTATTTTCTTTCCTTTTAAAGATGTGGCAACTAATGGCTTTTTAGGAAATTTTTTAAAAAAGTTATTACATAAGGAGAATGAATAGATATTCAGTATTTTTGATAAGGAATAGTTATTCCTCATTTTGAAGAATAATTATTCATAAGGAATAACTATTCATTATAATAAAAACATAGCCAAACAACCAAATAGTTATGTCATAGAAATATTTATTACATTACAGTGTCTATTACAGTCTACCAAACGTGCCCTAAGAGTTTAAGCCTTACTTCATTGTATTTTTTAACCCCTTTTCCTAGGGATTTTCCATGTATATCTCTTTGCATTTGTCCCATTTCATAGTTCTTCTTTCCTACTTTATTTTGCATGCCATTTTTAATTAAGACAATGGTAAGCTAAATATACTAGCGTCTACAGTTAAGAGTTTTAACCCATTAGACAATCCCTGAAACCTAACTCTTAGGTACATTTGTCATTGTATATGTAAGGGCACATCTTATGATGTAGTGATTACCTATTACAACTATATACTAACAAACTTTTGTGAGAGTGTTTTTCTTCCACCTTTGTATTCTCCCTATTTTAGTAAAAATTCACTCGTAGACGTAGGCTTAATGCCAAATTACTTAAACATTTACCTTCCCTTGTGTGATAGTTTATTTTTCTATTCTATTTTTTTTTAATTTATTATTATTATTATTATTATTTTTTTTTAATTTATTATTATTATTATTATTATTATTTTTTTTAATGAAAAGACAGATAACTATAAAAACTTCTGGTATCTTAACGATCAACCACCAAAAAGCACACACTCTCCCTTAGATTCTTACTGGCGCTTTAAGAGTTTTATGGCCATCATAATCCCATGTCACGCTGTAATGATTATTAAAAATACAAAACACTTAGGTTATGTTTGGTAACCATTTTTGTTTTCTATTTTCAAAAACTTGTTTTTGGGATATAAATAAAAAACAATTTTCTTGTATTTTTGAAATAAAAAACATGTTTGGTTAGTTGAAATTAAAAAAATAGTTTTTTGAAGAAAAAATAATTTTTTGAAGAAAAAAATAAAAAATACTAAAATATGTTGTTACTAGGATTTGAACTTTAATGCTAACTCATTAAATGAGAAAGATTCATTAAATTAAATGCATATTTTCATTGACTTTTGAAAATTAGAAATTGAAAACAACCTTTTGCATGTTTTCAGTTTCCTTCACAAATTTAGTTTTGAGAATAGTTTTTGTTTTCAGTCCATTTTGAGTTGTCAAACAAGTTTTTCAGTCTCAAAAATAGAAAATTGTTTTTGAAAACAGAAAATAAGGGGGGGAGGGGGGAAAAAAAAACAGTTACCAAACATGCTCTTAATGCTTTGTCCAAAGAAATATACTTATATATAGTATAGTGAAAAAAAAAATTGTAACAAAAAATTTATTTATTTTTCATTTTAAAAATAAAATCTGTAATTCTAAAACAGTTCAATATTAAGGTACAGACCTGGATATAGATATCAAAAACACGCCTCCCAAGACTTCTCCACGTGGCCGTGTTTAGAATAGCTATTTCTGCAAACTGGAGAGTAACATTGTAGTTGCCATTCTTAAGTCCCAAACCATAGTATCTTAATGATGAAGGAGAGAGTCGAGCTGTCTGGAATAACTTTGAATCTAAAGTATTTGTGAATTCAGAATTAGTCGAATTGTTATACTGATATAGAGTAGTGTAGACCTCTGTTCCCCCCGTAAAATATCCAGCATTGGTAACTGCCCACTTTCTTGTGTTAGTCACATAATATGTAGTTTCATTAAGGCTGTCATTATCGCTCTCATATATAATCCCAGTAGAAGAAGTAATCTGAGGACCACCACACTTAATTGCAAACTCAGAATCTGAAACTCGAAATAAGAGAAGAACTTACTGCTTCGTAGGCTAATAAAGTTTACAAGTTTGCATCACAAATTCTCAATTGTGTTTAGAAGCAAGTTTTGTATCTCAACATTGTACATGCATCTTGAATGTAGAAACCTAATTCAAGTCTAGTAGTCTATTACCAAGAAAGTAAAATATAAGCTATAAAACATTTTTAAGTTGAACATCTATATTAATTTTGCTAATCTTTTACTCCGCTATGTCATCCACTTAAGTTTAGCTGTATCTAAAAAAATTTGAATAACTTAATGCATTATATATAATAGAAGATATTAGAAGAAATGGACCACCTCAAAAAAGAATAATAATATCAATTAAACACATCCTTTAATAATAAAATGATATACTTTTAGAGGCAGGGAAATAAAAAATACTTGTAAAAATTTCTGCATTTTTTGAAAGAATAAAATATTTTCAATTAATTTTAGAAAACAAATAATACTTTATACGCATTACAAAATAATTATTATATATTTCCGCTCTTCTCGGCTGTTTATGACATGCAAACCCGAGCACCACATCCTCCCTCATTGATCACTGTTAAAGGTTTCGTGGCAGAAGTTCATTTCTTTTCTATTTCTCGCATTAATAGATACTTGTGATTAATAATTTCCAAGTAGCCCTTAAAAAAGGTAGATCCTACTTTCATTAGAATCATAGATTAGGGATGCTTCCTTGGTGTACTGTATCCATATGAGTGTTTGGTAAACATTTGAAGTTCGATCACTATTTGAAATCGTCTCATTGTTTTGCCTCAATAATCAATACCTAATAGTGCTTTCCAATCTTGCAATCAGGGGTAAGATTTTAAGTTTTGAATTGTACTTACAAATTCCAGAGCCTCGATTGCAAGGAAAGCTCCGTTGAAGACAATTCAATCCTGAAGGAAAAGCACTAAAAGCAGAATAAAAAAGCACATTAGTTATTCAAACAGCTATGCATGATTGATAAATATGTTCATACTTGGGATTAAGATTTCATTCCTATAATGTGAAATAGTCCCTTGGTGATTTGCAAATTAACATTTTCCTAATAATACTAACTCATGATTGCTCCTTGATATTAGAAGCTTTAAATAAATTATGAGTTGTGGTTATCTACTGTAAGATAGTAATTGCAATAACAAGGAATTACTGTGTTGTGAAGAACATGAAAACCACTAAAAACAAGCAATGCACAACATAGAATTTAATGTAGTTGGACCCCAACTCTTGTAAAGTCAAACAAACTACACTATCAAAGATATGAATTACAACTACATAATTAACCCAAAAAAACCACATTTATAATTCTCTAAAACACAAACACAGAAAACTTCTCACAATCAGAAAAATTAAGCCAAATTCCAATCCATCCAAAACAAACTCTCAATACTAACTCACAAACTTGATACTCTCATTTTAATAACCTTAAGAAAGTACTAGATAGATCTATGCTTGTACTTTAACAAGACTAGTTAAGTTAAATTGTGACTTAACGTATTCAATTATATAACTCAGTTTGACGTAGTAAATACCTGATGTGGGACTCAACATATGCACACAAAGTACACTTATCAAATTAAATCCACATAATGTGAAATATTACAATATTCCCCACTTGAATTGATGTTGAACTCATTAGGTCCTGCGTGTTGTGCCTGTGAATCACATGTGTTACCAAGTTGGGTCATTGCTTGCAAGTAAGAATCTCCTTTGTGTTTTTGTGGTTGTCAAACCTTACCTTTCCAATTTGAGTATCTATATTATAAGTATTTAATCACTTATTATCTAAGAGATTTATAATATTATTCAATTTTATTGCTTCTAAGTGCATTCAAATTTGATTTTAAAAAAAAAATTTAGCAAGTAGCATCCAAAAACAATTACTTTTTATATTTTAACATTTCACTTAACAATACCACCCTACATCACATTTCTTATTTTAAATAATATAAACAACTAATAAAAATTCATTTCACTATTTCTCTCTCTCTACTGTAAAACCAAAAACGTCTCTCTCTCTCTCTCTACCTGACTCTACCCCTCTCAGAGTCTCTCTGTAACGTCCCACTAAGTCAAAAAAAAAAGAAAAAAAAGAAGAAGGTGTAAGATCAGATTTTTTTTTTGGGTTCCCACGTGCCCCACCTAACCCCACCTAACGTCCCACCACTTATTTCAATCTACCTCACCCTCTCATATACGGCCATCCCTCTCTTCTTATTTTCTTTTCTTTCTTTTCTTTTCCTCTCACACACTCCTCTCCATCACTTGCACATCCTCTCCCACCGGTACATCCATACCACCATCTCCACCATCATTTTTCCAGCAATGTCACCGAAAAATCCTTAAGAACCTCTGAGCATCTTCATATTTTATTTGAGGTAAAAGTTTCTAATTTTTTTGGTGGGTTTAAATGCTTTTGCTTGAGGTTATTTTTATCCAAACTTTAGTAATGATACCCATGTGATTTATGAGCATTGGAAGTAATATTTATGTGTTAAATGTATGGGTTTTGTATTGATGGAATTATTTGATGAGTGGGTTTATGGTTTGTGCTATTGATGACAACCTAAGGTTTATGTATGGTGGAAAATTTGGGGGTTTTGAGTTATAACATGTGATGGTGGGTAAATCTAATTTTTCCATTGTCATTGGGTTTATTTGAATTTAGTTGAAGTTCTAAATTTCTTGTTTTGGAGGATATTTTGATTTTGCTTTCTTGGATCTCTTAATGATGTAGTGTAAATTTTATGGAGGTTAGTCATGATGTTGGAGATGATATTAAATGGGTTAACTTTATAAATTGGAGTTTATGCCTTGTGAATCAATTTGTTGAGAAACTTTGGAAGTAGAAAGTATTATTATTGATGAGGTTAAATACTAGGCTTGCCTAATTAAGTGCTAATTTGGCAATTCCTAAATTGTAGCTAGATACAATTTCAAGCTCTATGCTTATTGTGTTAGGTTTGCTTGATATTGTTGAGGTTCTAGCTAATCTCTTTTGGAGCTTGGAGAATTAGGTTTTTGCGGTTGCGAGATAAGTAGTTTTTTAATGGGATTTTTGAAAAATAACCATGTTGCATAAATATTGTTTTTGGGTTAAACACGCTTTTGGAAACTACCTATGAAAACTATATTTTTCCTAAAAGCTATCATGTCGTAACCTTAATATATATATGATTATGTATGAAAATGCATCATGTTTGGCATTGCATTTGGGGAAATGCATAAATTGTTGATATGGAAAAATGAGCATCTTTTATTTAATTTTTGATAAGAAAATCATTGATTTTATGGTATATTGAAAATTTTAAAGATGCATATCTTGTCTTGTATTATTTGAGAAATTGATAGAAAATCTCTTGACAAGAATGAAGTTGAAAATCTTACAAACTTTGTAGAAGTTAGATTATTTAAGGTTTTTTTGAAATTACTTGGATATAAACTATGTGTTTCAAAGCAATGTAACTTGTGAGCCTTATGTGGTTTTAACACCATGTTATGTGTGATTTCCTGGTGATCACCCGATTTGATTTCCGTAGTTTTAATGACAACAGAATCAAATCAAGGTCAGTGCCCTTTCATTTTGGATGACGCGTTCTTCCCTACTGCCTATGGGGGGGGGGGGGGGGGGAGAGATTCCTTGATTGTGTATGGGTGAGGCTGCTACCCATGGGGCCAAGAGACCACATGCAAGAGAGGTCCTATTTGACGCGCTCTCTTTGCTGCCCATGGGGGGAGAGAAAAACCTTGAGGGTATGGGTGAGGCTGCTGTCCATGGGGCCAAGTGTCTGCATACCAGAGATGACAATATCATGCCAGTTGTGAATGGTTGGATCCCTTGACCGGTCTATGTGGTAGTATGGTATATTTATGATAAATTACGTATGTTAGATTTTATGGCTTTGGAAATTATATTGTTAGTGCTTACAGATCATAGTATATAGTTTCAAGGTATTTACTTTGAAAAACTTTGTATTTCATTATTTAATCATTCTTGTCATATTATTATTATTGAAGATGAAACTTGCATTTCTCCCACCCCCATTAATTATACTACTTACTAGACGTTAGCTTATCCCACCCTCTAACAGTTTTTCAGATTTTTTAGCTATACCTTGGGTATGAAGCTTAATTCTTTGGTGATGATTAGAGTGCTATGTTAAATTCAGAGACTTCTGCTGTAAATGGTTGGTGACTCGATCTTGCTATGTTCAACTTGACCTTAATTAATTCTATTAGAGGTGGGTCGCTTGAGGTTTGTTAGCCTTTGGCGTGGTAGGCCTAGACTCGATGTTAAGGTCCTTTTTCTTGATAAGATTGTGACTTTGTGAAATTTAATTAGAGTTTTGTAATATATTCATGTATTATGTGGAGGCACATGATTTTTAGTTATTGTTCATAAGTGTGTTATAGAGTTTTGACTTGTAATGTGGAGATTTTAGTATGGTTATAGATTCTTATCCTGTGGAAAAGAAAAGTAAATAAAGATCTCCTATAGTTTGATTTGCCAAAAAAGAAAATTCTACAGGTACCCTTGGGATGTATTTCTCATGCTTTGAAACCTTTTGGGTTTGGGGCGTGACACTCTCTCATGTGCACCCAGTAATCAAAGGTCACCACATAGCCTAAGAGCGGCAATAATCGGATCCAAAGAATAGCAAAACCCACATAAATAGATAAAACACAGAAAAACTACGAATTCAAATAAAAAACCTAAGTTGCCACCACCAACAACCTAGCACCCACCACACGCCAACAATCGCAAGAGAGCAAATCCATTATGTCAACCAACAAGCATCCACTATAGCAACTAGCCACAAGAACCACCCACTACCATGAAACCCACCCATGAAGCCTAGCTACGAAACCCAAATCAAAACCCAGCCATCGGCATTTTTACTTTAATGCAGGTAAAACATTACATTGTGAAGAAATAGTGGTTGATGATGTACGCTACACATTAAGAAACATGTTCCAAAATATTTGGGCATGTTCAGAACCTCATGACTATGAGCCTCCAATAGCCTCAATGCCATAACCGACAACTTAGGCTGTTAGCAACAGTAGGGACGGAACCAGGATTTGAACCTAAGGGGGGCGAAAGCATGAACCAAAAAAATTTCAAGTGACATGGTTTATTAAAAAAAAAATCATGGTAGACAAAACAATTGCACTTTATTACCATAAATATTTAAGTCAAGAAGGAAATAATATGAACCAAAAAAGTTGAAAGTTACAATATGATATTCAAACTTTTTCGAAGAAGAATAAAGAAAGAAGACGATTTCGGATCTCTAAATTTTGAATAATTGGAATTAATATGTTGATTTTATCACATTGACCAACTCACCAATATGATAAACCCATACTTTTGGATGCAACTAAAAATCACACTAATGAAGTTTTCAAAACTTTGTTTGAGGATTTTAAAAAATTGGGATATTAATATTAAGAGTTGGCAATGCTACATCATCAATATTGGCTTCTAAAAGAATTTTGCATTTTATCTTTTGAAAAAAATTTAAATATTGTAATTGACTTTCCCATAATTTATAAATCAATTAAAAAGTTATATAAATTATTGTTACTCCCGTAAGGGAATTTTTTTTTTCTATGAGATTTTTTTGGTTGAGTTATTGAATTATGATATTGGTGATTTGTAGATTTTTTGTTGTGTTGTATTTGGAATATGGAGGGGCCATGGGTCCAAAGAAAGGGTTAAGTGATTAGTTTCTTTTGGGCTATTTGGACCAATCCAAAAATTTGAGGGGGGCCAACTATAAACTCTAAAATATGGGCATGCAAATAAAATAGCTAATTTGAAGAAGGGGGGGGGGGGGGGGGGTGCAATGGACCCCCTTGCCCTTTAATGGGTCCGTCCCTGAGTAACAGCATATTATAAAAAGATCTATAATAACATGTTAACTGGATTAGAAACGGCAATTTTTGTTTTAACACATTCATTACGGTAAAATTCAACCATTGAAATATAGCATGGATAGATTTACCTTATGCCTGGACTCTCTGTTGTGAAATAGTTGCCAACTAAATTACTGCATAAAATAGCCAGTAGGATTTCCATGTCAGTTTCATTTTTAGTAAAACCAGAGTTTTCAAGCCTATATTCAAAATTCAAGATTTTTTGTGAACCTTAGGGGGGACGTGGCATTCCAGAGTAGCAGGATATATAAAATTAGGAATACAAACAAATCAGATGGAAATCTTTCAAATACAATATGATTGCTTAAAATTCTACTGTATTTGATTATTCAGAGATAAATAAATTGTAAAAGAGTTGCCTCTGTATTAGAGTGTAATACAAGAATGAGTGTTGTACAGGTATCTTAGCAATACATGAAAAATAAATTGGACCTAAAACCTAATGGGTTAGTACGCTAACAACACCCCTCAAACTCAAGAAGTATGAGGGGCCAATTTAAGTTTGTTAACTAAAGTATGAAAATGTGCCGTAGGATGTAACTTTGTAAAGATGTTGACAGGTTGATCTTGTGAATGGACAAAGAGCAGCTTTAGAGAATCCTGATGAAGATGCCAAACAAAGCGGCAATTGATTTCAATGTGCTTGATTTGTACATGGAAGACATCATTACGAGAAAGGGCACGATATTTAGCCTTGTTATTGAAGTAGCTCACTATAAATTGTTTCTTACTTCGTCAAGAGATAAAAAATGAGTCAAGGAGGAAACAATATTGTGGACTGGTGATTGCTAGGGTCTCCTACCTAGTCATCATTAGAGTAGGCTCGCAAGACAAGAGAAGACTGAGCAGAAAAGTGCAGAGAGTGTGGAAAAGAGTACCCTTTAGATATCAAAGAATGTGTAAGAGGCCTGCATAGTGAGTCAATAGTATGGCAAACATGAACTAGCGCACCTGATGCTTAACATAGGAGATGTTTAAACAGGTGAATGAGAGATACACTAAGATGCCAACCAATTGTAAATAGAGGGTAGGATTAGGCAATATTCTCCAGAGGATAGTCAGAAACGCAATAAGCTCGATTGGATAATCATCAATCTTATTGTCAGTAAGGCCAATTAGAGATAGAAGGTTGGAGGTGTACTTGGTTTGGATCAAATAGAAACAATTAGTAGAGAAGGTAATTTCAAACCCCAGAAAATAGCTAAGATTTCTAAGATCTTTCAACCCTACTAGAATAACAAGCAAGAAAGGCTATGTCCAGTCGAGGAAGAGAAGGATGAGAAGCTGAAGCTGTAAGGTTGAAATTTATCAACCATCTTGTTGGCTTTATTCCGTGCCAATTTGCTTGTAATTTAGCACTTAGTAACCCTGTATTTAGGTGGGATTCATGTAAGGGTAGTGTGTGAAGAGAGTGTGAAGAAAAGCTCAAGTTTGTGCAAAGAAGCAGAGTTTCGCGACTAGGACTCGCGGCTGACTCGCGACTGGCAAGCCGCCAACTGCAGGCACGTGAGAAGCACACAGGGGAGCTGAAAGGTCGCGCCAGCTGTCGCACTACAGGACAAAAGTCCCAGGCTGGCCAGACCGTTATCTCGCGACTTGGACAAGCCGCGAGGCCAAGCCGCCAACCAGCCCTGTTTGGCAAAAACTGTCTCTTCGTATTCCAAACACACACCACTATATATAGACCCTTATACCCACGAAATGTAGAGAGCTTCTAGAGAGAATTTTGTGAGAGAAACCCTAGAGCAAAACAAGATTGCCTCATCCCCAATCTTCATCTAAGAGACTCTACAAATTCCTCTACTCTCTTCCTCTCCATTGATACATCCTTGAGAGGTCATTGACCAAATCCTTTTCTCACCACACCCACGTCTGTGAGAAGGTTCATTTGGTGCTAAGGGAAGCAGTTTGGAAGGAACCAATATTCATTGGTTGATGCTATGGTTTAGTAGCGGAATCCGATAAACTCGAAAAGAAAAAGGTTCGGCACAATCTCGTTGGAGCAGGAAGCTTGGAGAGCTTAGGTACTTGGATAGATTAGGCTTGGAGGGTCTATTGCTGTTCATGTATCCCAACTACATTTTCTAGTGGATTATTGACCGCTTGGAGGGCGGCGGAGAGGTTTTACTCCTAGGGCTTCGGTTCTTCGATAACACATCGTGTGTTGTCCTTATGTTTGCATCTCTCTTCCCTTTATCTTTACCATTTAATTACTGTTGTGATTGTGATTATTTATGATTTAGATTGTATATCAATTCTTTTATAAACTTATTATCATTTTTCGCACATACATTGTTTGATATAAAGCTTGAATTGGTAATTTTGTAATTGGGGGTCTAAACGTTCAAGGGTGTTTTAGACACATATTGAACTTTCAATTGGTATCAGAGCGGGTACACTTGTTGTGGTTTTAATACCTGAGTGTGATCCTTGACCCCTTGTTGAGATGGATAGGTCTCAATCTCTTAATGTACCACCATTTTTTGATGGTAATAATTATGCTTTTTGGAAAGTCCGTATGAGGGCGTTTTTGTGTTCTATTGATGATGCTATATGGGATGCTGTTGAGGTTGGTTGGACAAGGACGGAGGCTGCCAAATCCACTTGGGATAAGGCAGCTCTTGCGGCGGCTAATGCTAACAGTAAAGCATTGAATGCTATTTTCTGTGGTGTCTCTCCAAAAGAATTTCACAGGATTTCACATATCACCGTTGCTAAGGAAGCATGAGAGATTCTAGAGACAACTTATGAAGGGACTAAGAAGGTGAAAGACACCAAATTACAAATGTTGACCACTCGCTTTGAGGAGCTAAAGATGAGTGAGGATGAGTCCTTTGATTCATTTTACAGTAAGCTGAACGAGGTGGTCATCAGCAAATTTAATTTGGGGGAAAAGACGGAGGATTCTAAAGTTGTAAGGAAGATCCTTCGGTCACTACCAGAAAGTTTTCGTGCCAAAGTAATGGTCATTGAAGAAAGCAAGGATCTTGACGACATTAAAGTGCAAGAGCTGGTCAGTTCATTGCAGACGTATGAATTGTCGCTACCCACACAGAAGAAAAGCAAATCTCTTGCTCTTAAAACAATTAATGAGAGAGTGGCATCTCATGACCCTTCGGAAGAGGATGCAGTAGATAAAGATGTGGCGTACCTGGTAAAGAACTTCCGGAAATTCTTGAAATTCAAGAATGGTGGGAAATTTAGTGACAAAGGAAAATTTCAGAGTTCCGGGAGGGATAAGAAAGAATTTCGAAGGAAAGATGATAGAGATTCCCAATCCTCTCAAGGAATCACATGTTTCGAGTGTAATGGACATGGACACTTCAAAAAGGAATGTCCCAATTATTTGAAGTCAAAAGGAAAGGTCTATGCTACTACCTTGAGTGATACTGATTCATCAAACTCTGACTCTGAAGATAGCTGTGACGGAGAAGGAAATTACTCCGCATTCATGACCATTGCACATGTGGAATCCTCAGATGATTTAAGTTCACTTGTGAAGGAGCTTGGTGAGCATTCTGATTTGGAGTCTATTGGGATTGTTGAAGAATCGGAAGCTGAAGAGGAGGAAGATTCATTTGGTCTTCAAGAGAATTACGCCTCACTTCTTGAGAAATCGGGTGAGTATACAAGGGTGGCAAAGGCAGCTGTGAAGAAGATGAAGAGAGCTGAGGAAGATTACAAAAGTTTTCTGGTGCGATACAAGGAGGCAAAGTGTGAGATTGAAGCTCTAAATGTTGAGCTATCAGAAGCTTATACAAAAGTAAGATTTCTTGAGCAAGAGGTAGTGCAAGCTCATGCCAAGATAGATAGGGTTTCCTCCAAGAAACTAGATGATGTTATTTCATCTCAAAAACATGCCTCAGACAAGTCCGGGTTTGGATATACTGGAGGGAGTAGCTCATCAGCCAATGTTATCAAAGAAGTGAAGTTTGTAAAGGCCAAAGAGACGGTTGTGGATAAGCCTATTCCTGAGAAAGTTAAGACTGAGAGGAAGAAGAATGTGAATGATCAACGGGTGTTTAACAAGTCTCGTAATTAATCAGAAGCCAGATTTGGAGTTAGAGGAAGATCACTTCCAAGATCTCAACAGGGTCCTAGAACGAACTATCTTTGTCACTATTGCGGATTGCAAGGACATACTAGACCAAACTGTCACAAGCTGAAAGTAGTGAACAATGCAAGCACTCCTCGATCAAGAGGAAGAAGAAATGACGAGAGGTCTTGGGGTGGAGAGCAACCAAGAAGTCAAAACCGTGATCCAAAAATGATGGATGTTATGAAGATGATCGGTGCCTTCACTAATTGCTTGGAAAGCTTCACAAAGAGGTTTTGAAAGTCCCAACTCTTGTACCCAATCCGTCAAGGATATCACCCCAAACGCATGTGACGTATGGGTGACGAAAGGTACTCATGCATAAGCATTACAACATGTCCATGCATTAATTCTTCCAATGTTTGTGATTATGCTTGGTTGTGTACTTCTTGCTAGTTTTTAGGTTGTTATAGTGTTTGTGTGTTTGTCTTTGGTTCAAATGTTTTTACATTGTTATTTATGTTGCTTTTGATCATTCTTTTACTGCTTTTGTGTCAAAAATCCAAAAACACATAAAAAGTAGAAAATCCTAAAAAGTTTGATCGGCTTTGTTGAGTTTTGTCTCAAAGCATGTTTTGCCTTGTACCTTTGTACTAATGGCTTTGTGCATTTAACGAGCTTAGCTTGTCTCTTATGCACTCATATCATTATGGAAGAAATTTTGAAATCTATGTGACTGTTGTAAATAGATCTTCAACCTTGTCATGAATGATTAGTGAATGGTTTTGTTGATCTTGAGACATGCATAGACTTGTGCCTATATATCTTCCCACTTTTATTTTATTGCTTTACTCAAAGAGCTCACCAAATGTAAATCTCCAAATGAAAAGAGATATTGAGCTGCAAAAGCCTGTCGCACATACTAGTATTTGACTAGGAAAAAGGGAAAGCGACCAAAATAATCTATATGATGCCCAAAAAGGCCAAAGGCTACTCCATCAAATTGAAATATTAAAAATTCCAGGCATCGATCTCACAATGAGATATGTTTATTCAAAAAGATCATAAGATATGTTGAAAATGGAGCCAAATGAAAAGCTTCAAAGAAATGTACTCAAGTTTATGTGGGAGGTCATATATGCATACTTCTATAATTGAGATGGGTCACATTATCTAGTGCTAGTTGTGTATGCCTTGATTGAATTGATCATTGAAGCTTCACATTGGACTAAGGACTATCTCATTTTTGATACCCACACACAACACACAAGTCTATGTTCAATGAATGTCATATTCATTTGTGTGATTGTACTTGTTTAAATGTGTTTTCACATACTCAATCTTTGTTGATCATACACAAAATTTTTTTTGAGTGTTTTAGCTTGTTTTTGGAAAGTGTTTTGTTTTTACAAAAATGTCAAAATTTCAAAAACAGTGTTGTCCTGTTTTGGCGACTCAATCGCGGGTAGGTCCAGTCGCATGATCCAGTCGCAAGCTCACTTTAGAGATTTTCACGGCTCACTGGCAAGTGAAGGGCTCAATCGCGAAAAATATTTAGAAATTTTTTCAAAATTTGTGTTTTTATGATTTTCGCGGCTTAGTGTGGCGACTTGTTCGCGGGTGGAAGGTCCAGTCGCGAGGGGCACTCAGAGATTTTCGTGGCTCATCTCGCGACTATCCCGCGGGTAGACCTTCCAGTCGCGAAAAACACTTGGAAGATTTTTTGAAAATCTTGGTTTTACAGTGTTTCGAGGCTTACCTTGGCGACTGACTGACGACTTAATCCAGTCGCGAAAAACGCGTGTTTTGCGTTTTAAAGACAGTTTTTAAAATTGTTTTTCAGTTTTTCCCTCGAACTTCAGTGATTGTTCATTGTCTTCCCCATTTCTCTCTCTCAAACACTCCGTGTTTCTCTGAAAAAGCTTTCATTTTTGCATCATGTCTTCATCAAACACCAAGAAAAAGGTATGGGTTATTTCTATCTCACTTCATTGTACTTGGTTCGAGTATCTTTTTATGTTTTGTGAAGTGTTTATGTCTTGTTGTGTTTTAATGGGTTCGAACTTAGTTTGGGGGTTTGTGTGTTTTGAGTTTTGTTGTTCTTGTCTTGCCTTTACTTTGTTTCTTATTCTTCATGTGTTTTCATGTTTTTGTCTATTGAGAGACTGTGCTCTTTGTTGAGGGTCTTGAATGTGTTGCTCCATTCATATCATGTTCTTGGTATGTTGTCATTTGTGACTTTGTGTTGCACATTGCCCATTTGGCACTGAGTTGTTACTGTTATTCATCATATCTGTTTGCTTATGTCTTCTTGGTGATAAACTTGTTCATGTTTCTGTGATTCTGTGAAATTTTTTCACACTCTTATTTCTGAATCTAATCATACTAATGTGTGTATCCTGTGGCATTGCATTTGGTTCTCTGCTATGTGTTTGATGCTTTTCAGTTGACTCGTTGTTCCTCCAAGGGCAAAGACATTATAACCGACGACCCGTCAACCCCAGTTGCTAAACGAACACGACGGTTATCTAAGTCATCTAGGGACTCTTCCATTGAGAGATTCAGGACATCTATTGACTCAAAGACGTACATAGACACTTTCAAAGAGGCTTCTGCCATTGTGGAAAGAGTTGTCAAGTTTGATACCCTAGGGACAACATTTATCCCTAAGATTTTTAAAGAAAGAGATTGGGCTGACCTATTTGGAAATTTTGAGGATCCAACTGAAGAATTGGTCAAGGAATTCTTCTCAAATGCCAGATACACAGGGGTCGAGTTGAAATGTTAGGTACAAGGAACATAATTTTCCACGAATGCAGGCTACATTGCTAAGGTTCTTCGCATCACCAGACCAAAAGATGTGGATCGAACTCCATACGATGATAGAGAACTTCAGGCACAAGACATCCTTCATGTTCTTGGGAATGAATGTGAAGTGGGGAGCACAGGATCATCTATAAGCACTGCATTGTTTTCGCCTGAATTGACAACTCTAAAGCTGATCATGTTTTCCAATCTCTACCTACTGTCAAATACTGCCTTCATCAGTCTTGGAAGGGCTAAATTTTTGTTGTGACCTCATTACTGGTGCCCCGATTGACATCTATGCTCACATATTCCAGATCATTGGGAAAACAGCGGCTCGTTCAGCAACACGAACAATTCTTCCATTCTGCAGTTTAATCATGAAGATTGCACTTCGTGAAGGTGTTAGTCCTTCATCAGATGAGAAAATCCTGCCTTGTTCTCGACCAATATCAATATACACTCTCTAAGCAAGCAAGAGTCACTCCTTCAAGAAACCTAAGAGTGAGCCATCCACACATGCATCTCCATCTGCTCATGCTACAGCTACTCCTGCACAATCAACCGGCACCCCATCTGTTCCTCCTGGATTCCAAATTCCCAAGCAAAGTTACTTCATCAAAAATGTGCTTCATCGGATTTCTGATTTGGAACTGCTTCTCAACTCCTTTCACAGTCAAACTCAAATGCGTCTCGGAACCATTGAGTTACAATTAGATAACATACAACAAAAGCTGAAAGACAGCCTTTAGCTATTCGTGCCAAAAAGGGGGAGAGCAGCACAGTAAGGGGGAGCGAAACTTAAGAATGAAAAGGAGTGTGCATACTGAAAGGGGGAGTTTTTAGAGCTTTTATAGTTGCTACATACTTTGTTGTGTTTATTATAGTTTTTATTCCTGTGTTAATATGGTTTCTATACTTTTGGAAAACTTGTGGTTCACTGGTACAGTTATTTATTTCTGTAGTTATTCAGTATATATTTTATGATGTTATTCAGCATATCTTACTGTTTGTTTATGGTTTGTACCCATATTGCTTTTGTAAGCTTTTAAGGTTTGTTTTTATGCACCTTGTAGGCTTTATGGTTTGTACCTTGCTTTATGCAGCCTGTGTGCTATGTTAAATCAGTACTTCTAACTTAATGTTATGCATTTCTTTTTAACTACTGTCACTCTTGTGCCCTTGTAGGATTTTTCCTAGATGCACATAATTCATGTACTGCGCATTGGTTGAGTGTTAGTCATTCAAGTGATTTGCCTTGTGTTTGTCAACTTGAATGTCCGGATGTTCATTCCAAGTGCGAATGAGCATTGTGATTACTTGGTCATAGTGATTGCTGGTTTTGCTCTTGCCTTGGTTTATTGTTTTTATTCCATTGTGCTTGCTCAATTTGCATTACAAGTTTTTTGCATATAATAAACTTATTGTGTTATTGTGTTTCAGGAGTTTTTGTTCTTATGGTTCTAAAGCTTCACAGATTCTAGAGTTATGTGTGAGTGAGTTTTTCAACTGTTCCCAACTCACACGTTAAGTCTAGAGTTTGTTATAGGGTTTTGTAACGGAATAGCCAAAGGGGGAGATTGTAAGGTTGAAATTTATCATCCATATTGTTAGCTTTATTCCGTACCAATTTACTTGTAATTTAGCACTTAGTAACCCTGTATTTAGGTGAGATTCATGTAAGGGTAGTGTGTGAAGAGAGTGTGAAGAAAAACTCAAGTTTGTGCAAAGAAGCAGAGTTTCGCGACTGACTCGCGACTGGCAAGCCGCCAACTGAAAGCATGTGAGAAGCACACAGGGGAGCTGAAGGGTCGCGCCAGCTGTCGCACTACAGGACAAAAGTCCCAGGCTGGTCAGGCCGTTATCTCGCCACTTGAACTCGCGACTTGGACAAGCCGTGAGGCCAAGCCGCCAACTAGCCGTGTTTGGCAAAAACTGTCTCTTCGTATTCCAAACACACACCACTATATATAGACCCTTATACCCACGAAATGTAGAGAGCTTCCAGAGAGAATTTTGTGAGAAAAACCCTAGAGCAAAACAAGATTGCCTCATCCCCAATCTTCATCTAAGAGACTCTACAAATTCCTCTACTCTCTTCCTCTCCATTGATACATCCTTGAGAGGTCATTGACCAAATCCTTTTCTCACCACACCCACGTCTGTGAGAAGGTTCATTTGGTGCTAAGGGAAGCAGTTTGGAAGGAACCAATATTCATTGGTTGATGCTATGGTTTAGTAGCGGAATCCGGTAAGCTAGAAAAGAAAAAGGTTCGGCGCAACCTTGTTGGAGCAGGAAGCTTAGAGGGCTTAGGTACCTGGGTAGATTAGGCTTGGAGGGTCTATTGCTGTTCATGTATCCCAACTACATTTTCTAGTGGATTATTGACCGCTTGGAGGGCGGCGGAGAGGTTTTACGCCGAGGGCTTCGGTTTCCTCTTCGATAACACATCGCGTGTTGTCCTTGTGTTTGCATCTCTCTTCCCTTTATCTTTACCATTTAATTACTGCTGTGTTTGTGATTATTTATGGTTTAGATTGTTTATCAATTCTATTATAAGCTTGTTATCATTTTCCGCACATACATTGTTTGATATAAAGCTTGAATTGGTAATTTTGTAATTGGGGGTCTTAACGTTCAAGGGTGTTTTAGACACATATTGAACTTTCAAAATCAAAAGAATAAACAGAGGTAAACGATAGATAACTTATTGTTACTCTACAGAAACGAATTGTAGCTTAGGCTGCGTTTGGTTCGATGTAAATCGAATTCCGAGTGTAAAATGAATGCAGGGGAAAATAAATTCCCGTAAGGAAATTAAAATCCGGGTGTTTGGGTGTGCAATGGAAAATAGTCCAGAAAACGATTTCCAATGTTTGGTAACATTCTGAAAATACTATTTTCCTACAAATTTTTCACATTTTCTCAGCTATTTTCTCAGCTTCCAAACAAATTTTATATCAGAAAATCCACCAGCACCCACACATCAGCACCCACAAAAAATCCACCATTATCCACACAAAACCCACCACCACACAACACAAAAACCACCACAACAACAACAACAACAAAAATCAAAGATCAAAGAGAGAAAGCAGATCGGCGAGTGGCAGACGACGAGATCGAGAGGAGACAATCTGACCCAGAGGGCGGTGGCGACAAAATCGAGAGGAGATGATCTGACCCAGAGGAGGACGAGGTGATCTATAGGGTAGTGACGACGGGCTTCAAGGGCAGCGATGATCAGACTTGGTTCAAAAATCAAAACTGAGAGAGGGAGGAGGAAGAGAAAGTGATTGCAAATTGAGGGAAAGGGAGAGGGAGATCGAGAAAGAGAGAGATCGATCATGGGTGGGTCATGGCCGAAGAGACCAGTCAAGCGGCGACAAGCTTCATGCGGTGCGATCTCGGCAGCGCGAACTCGACGGTTCGATCTCGACGACGCATCTGGAGTTGAGGCGCGATCTAGCTCACTCTCTCTACTCTCTCTTCTCTCTCTCTCTCTCTCTCTCTCTCTCTCTCTCTCTCTCTCTCTCTCTCTCTCTCTCTCTCTCTCTCTTTGGGCGTTTGTGAGTTTGGAAATGATTTGAAGGTAAAACAGAAACGTAATTCATTTTCCGGGTCAAAGGGCTTATTTTATGGTCAAAGTTTATGATTTTTCGGAAAACTCTATTTTACATGTGCACCCAAACACGCTGCTGGGTGTAAAATATTTTCTGAAAATCATTTACACCCAAAACAAACGCAGCCTTAGTTCTTATTTGTAAAGTTTAATGAATCACGTGACTATCAGTGATTAAATGTTAGTTAGTTAGGGCCCGTTTGGTAGCAGTGTTCAAGTATTGTTGTTTAGTTCTCAGCGTTGTGGAAATACATGTTTGAGTGTTATAGAAATGCATGTCAAAAGTGTTATTGTTATTTAAATACTGAAAACTGTTGTTCAAACAACATAACCCAACAGCCCCTTAATTGTTTAGGTGGTTATAGCTGTTAGTTTCAGATTTTGGCTCTTTTCTTTGTGTATACAAACAAATCATGTATTCTTCTTTTGCTAAGTTAATAAATATTTTCATTCACAAATCTTTGATAAACCCAAAGTGTTGATGGAATAAAACCTTGAGTTCCTAAATGCCAATAAGGTCATCACTAGTGATGACTATATCACCAACAGGTGGAAGAAGCAAAATGGTGCCTTTATCAGTGCAACTAAGAAATAAGGCAAAATCATAAGAATTGGCATAATAGAACAAGTGAGAGAATGTGGAGCTGAACTTAGCAAATCAAGTTTCGTGGAACCTACTTAAGACTATAAAATGAATGATGAAGCCGACAAACCATGTTTGGTGGATGAGAGAGAGCAGTAGGAGGTTACATATAAACTTCTTTACTCAAGTTCCCATTTAAGAAGGCATTTTTCACATCCATTTGAAAAATGTTCCATTATCAAGAGGCTACAAAATCCAAGAGAATGTGAATGGATGAGAGGCGAGCAACCAAAGCAACATCTTTTCATAGTGAATGTTGCACCTGCATGAAACCTTTTGCAATATCTCTTAATGGATCTATTAGAGCGAGTCTTAATCTTGCAGACCCATATAAAACCAACCATAGATTTTACTAGAGGAAGATTAAACTAGTCTCAAGTATGGTTCTTATTCCACTCTTTACAAAAAAATTGGTTGAAAGCCTAGTTTATCTTATTGTCACTCATCCAAACATTTCTTATAATTTTCACCAGGTGAGATAGTTCCTGTTTACTCCACAATCGACTTATAATGCTGTTGTCCAGCGCATTCTTCGATACCTTAAGTGCACTCCTGCTAGGTTCTAAAGATTTAGATTAAATGTTTAGAATCATGGTTGTATTGTATTGACAAACCAAGAGCAAACAAGTCTAGTCTAAGTATTTAGAGTGTGCTTAAATAAGTGTGTTTCAAGATTTCAAAGTCCAGCTGATTGCAAAAAAGAGAAGTCAAGTTCTGTCTTTCTAGACCAATCGAGAAATAGACTCGACTGATCGAAAATCGTAGATATAGTTTTCTGCAAAAGTTTATTTCAGTCCAATCACTACAAAAACGTTTAGGGTTTCACTTTAACTTCTCCACATATAAAAAGAAAACCCTAGCTACGTTTTGAAGATTTTTAAAAGACTTGTGTGTTACTTTTTGTGAGTTTTGAGAGGTTCTATACCTTCTAACTACACAAGATTCTACCAGAGCTTAAACTACAATCAAGGATTGGTAGAACTAGTTACTGCATCAAGATCAACAAGAAAAGGTGATCTAAAACTTTTGAGTGAAGTCTCAAAGTAACAAGTAAGGGTTTGCTTGTGTTTCTGTTAATCCAAGAAGAGAAAGAGTCTGTAGATTTAGAGCTTATATGTGGTCGTGTCAATAAGTTACTACATGAGGTAGCATTAGATTTAGGGTTAAATCTTTTGTAAAAACTTCAATTCTCTTATAGTGGATTTAATTTATCTTGAGGATAGCTAAGTCAAATCCTCCCCAGGTTTTTACCTTAAAATGAGTTAGTTTGATTGGTTTTCCTGGGTAATCTTATCGTGGTGTTATTTACTTTTTCACAATTTTGCATGATATGATTTTTTTTGTTTTAACCTAGATTTGAAAATTAATTTAAGTAATCACTTGGTTAATATATTAGGCTAAACAATCTGGTTTAAGGGGTTTAAACAAACTCTCAATTGGTATCAAAGCAGGTTAGCTCTTGTTTTTAGGTATCTTTACCTAGGGTTGATCCTTGACCCTTGTTGTCATGGATTTCTTGTTATGTTTCTTGAAAGCAACTAGGATGAGAATTGTATCTTTTCGCTCTTGTTCTCTATGACTCAAGTTGGTCTCCCACCGACCATGAGTTTGAAGGGGGCTGTTAACATGTGACTTGGGCTTTAGGCTCACATTAGTTTACTTGCTTTGCACAAACGCTTAATACTCTTGTATTACACTCCTATGCCTCCTATATAAGGCACACTTATATATTTATTCATTGAGGAATACAATACAATTCATTTAGTATTTATAACGTTTATCATATCATTTCCCTTTTTTTAGGGAAATAATTTTTTTTTCAAGTCAACATAAGTTGGGTAGATTAAGGATTCATTTGGTTGGGAAGATAGAAAAGTGGAAGGATAGAAAATATTTAGTTTTCTATCAATGTGTGTTTGGTTGGAGGGATGGAAAAATTGAGGGATGAAAATTTCTTTTATTTGGTTGAGGAGAAAACTAGGAGGATAGAAAATGTAATTTATATAAATATAATCTTTTGTCCTTATTACATAATACGTAGAATATAATTTCTTTGAACTCATTAAATAAGAATTAAGAAATATTAATTTATTAATTAAAATTAATAAAATAACATTTATATATAATATAATATATTAATTATTATTTCTTACTCATTATATTATTTTCCTTTGTTATTATATAAAATATAATATACTATATTATTTTAAGAAATGGAAAAAAAATGAAGAATAAAATATATATTAAAAAAAGTGAGACATACGAGTAGAGCTTTATAGAGTGCAGAGTGCAGATAAGCTACAAAAGAAAAGTAAGGAGATATGAATTGTATGGTGAAGGTGGCTAGAGGGTAGGTGAGATGCATTAAACAATTGGGGCAATTTGGTAACTGTGCTAGAAACAAGCTTTTTATAGCTGTTTTCTCTTCCAATTGGAGAGATTAATTTTTGGTGAGCCCAGAGTCCAGGGATAGAATGCTTGGACCTCACAAAAAATCATCCCACTTTTCTCTTCTTACTAAACAACAGCAAATCCTATTTTTATCATTTCTATTTCACTTCCAACCAAATGTAGCCTAAATACCACGCCTCATGTAGAGGCACTTAAGGGTGATTATCTTTTTTAATAATTTTGTTTTAACTCCTCGTTAACTCACTCCGTATTGGGTTGATCTTTTCTTTCTTTGTTGGATACTATGGGCCTTATCAGAAGCCATTTTTTCCCATTCTTTTGTAATAATATTAATAACTTTAGTGCTTTGTTTGGATAGACAGGAAAAAACAGGTAAGAGTAAAAAAGAGGGAATGGATATACTTTCCTTAGTTTGGTTGAATGGGAGAACCGGAGAAGAGAAAATGGGATGATTTATTAGATTTTAGGGTGATACCATTTCCGTGGGACCCAACGTTTTGCCATCACCCCAAATTGGGCCGATAGAGAGGGAAAGAAAGAGAGACATTTGCTGATTTTTAACATTTATCTCTTAAAATTACTAATATTTTGCACATGAACTAAAAATATTTTACTAAGTTATAATCACTCACCCTATTAGCATTTTATAAAAAAATTTATGAAATAATTTGTATTTCTAGCATTATTCTTTTTTTAAGGGATACAACTTAGAAACTTAAAAGTATATATTTTTATTCTGTCTTCTTTTTTTGCGTGGTGCAAACCAAACAAAGGAAAGATAATATGTTTGGTCAGTCTTCCACATGCCTTGGCGGAATTTTTTTTCTAGATTTTCTTTTACCACTTATAAGTTTAATTATTTAACATTATTATGACAAAATAAAGACAATGAAGTAAGCAATGATAAACATACGGTCGTAAATTTGTTTCGTTGACCCAAGAAGGAAGGTCTCCCAGCAGATAATTGTAAGACAAATCACTGCAGGCATAGTATATATAACAACAATGTTAGTACGTACATGGTGGATTCGTAAATTGTGGATTTGTAAATGAGGGATTATTCAAGTAACATTGACGCTTTTGGAATGAAATTTTGACACTGTTCCAGTCGAAAAATAAACTTTTGACACGGTGTTATTTGAAATCCAAAACCTCTAATTTTTCGTCTTTCCCGATAATGTCATACTTGTCTAAATATGAGACAAAGAAATATTTAGTTAATTTGGTTAATATGTTGAATATATATATTTTTTGGGTAAATTGAGAGATTTTTTTTTTTTTTGGAGACAAAATTGAGAGATTATTTAAATCTTAACAAAATTTATTTTTTTAGAAAGAGTACTTTGCATAAATGTATAAAATGCATGTTAATAGAAAACATTACTAACATTATGATAATGGTGACAATTATGCAAAATAAAAATACCATTCAAATATGAATAATAAACCCATAAAAAGAAATAAGATCAGTCATAAGAAATTAAAAAAAAAAAAAAAGATTATTAAAAGAAAAATATACAGTTAAATTAAATATACAATTATAAATTATTGAATAATTATTTATAACATCACCAGTTCGAATATCGGTTGGATCTTATTCGGACGAGAGAACTAGGAACTACTTCACACCCTTTTCTGAATCTTTGATTGGTATGGTCTTTAATAATTTATGACATCATTAGTTCAACCATCGGTCCGTTCTTATTCGAACAAAAGAACCAAAACTACTTCCTTTTTTGATTCTTTGATTGGTATGTGTGGGGCCTGTTATCTAAAAAGATACAGGAATCATCAGAAATGGGCTTGGGGCCCAGCGGCCCAGTTCGAGGACACTCACGTGTCCGAGGATAGGTTAAAAGAATTATTGAGGGATTAGTATACGGAAAAGGGATGAAAGTCATGTATAGTGGCACAGGACACGTCCGAGGATGAAGTCCACCTCAGATACTACAGTTCGAGGTGGATGTAACTATCATTTTGTCCAAGGTAATCCGCAAAGTTGTGTTAGAACTGGAAAGTGAATATAGACCTAAGGAGGAGTCGGTAAAGATAACAAATATCTTCCAAGGCTACTACCTCCGCATTAAATGCGTTCCAACTAATTCTCTAGCCGCATTAATGTGGAAGTGATACCTGAACAGTAACCAAGCAGCTTTATGGCCACTGAGCAAAGGTTCCGGTAAGTACTGGATGGGACAGAAAGGGATTCCCAGGATAGGAACTACACGTGTACGGTGGAAATGAAGTAAGGAGTAAGGAACGTAGTATATAATATGGAAGCAGATGACATTAGGGGGACTTTTTTGAAAAAAGGAGAGAAGAACAATAGAACTCAAAAAGAAGCTCATTAAAACCTAGCCGAGGAGAGCCTTGATCATATAAACAGCTTAAAGTGTCTTTTATTTCACTATAACTATAACCTTTCCTATCAAGTAGACCTAGTTCTTGTACCCACACTCTGAAAATTTATTGTTTGGGCTTGTTGGGCTGAAAACCCATTCATATTCTGGGTCCAATCCATTTTGAGTCCCTACAATTGGCGCCGTCTATGGGAAAGAACTTGATCTATTCACAAGGAAAGGCAAGTGCAGTGTTCACGATGGAAGGGGAAGCACCGCAGCAACCGTTGATGGGCCCGCAGCAGGTGGATGCTAATCAGCACCAGGCAGAGTCTAGGGGCTCTCAGCACAGTAATCCGTTGGTAGTCCATGGACGTAGGGGGGATCGCGAGGGAAGTACATGAACAACTCACACAGATAGAAGTCACTCTCAGGGGAAAGGCCATGTTTCCCACGTAAAGAACGAAGGGGACATGCAGCGTGAGATTAACAAGTTGAAGAGGGAATTGCGACATGAGCAACGAAGGCATAGGGCCCATAACTCTGGGCATTCCTCTGAGGAGTCAGATGACACCAGTTATAGGCAGAGGTCGAGAACTCCACCCAGTGAATCTTTTTCGCATGAAGAAGAGTACCACCGTGGGCGAAGGTATAAAAGTCCGCCTCGCCAGGGTCGAGGAAATGACGCCTTGAACAAAGCGCTGAGTCATGTCTCTAAGTCGCCCTTTACGCGACGTATTGAGGACGCTAATCTTCCTCGGCGGTTCAATCAGCCCGTATTCACCATTTATAATGGTCGAACAGACCCAGTAGAACATGTTAGCCACTACAGTCAGAGAATGGCCATTCATGCTAGGGATGAGGCCTTAATGTGCAAGGTTTTCCCGTCTAGCCTGGGCCCAGTGGCGATGAGATGGTTCAACGGCCTAAGAGCTAATACTATTGACTCTTTTGAGAAACTCACCCAAGCTTTTGGTGCCCGTTTTATCACATGTAGGAGGGTTGTTCAACCCTTGGGATCGTTGCTATCTATGTCTATGCGAGAGGGTGAAACCCTGAAGGCCTACTCGGACAGATATTGGGAAATGTTCAACGAAGTAGACGGAGCTCAGGACAACGTGGCCATTAATACCTTTAAGGAAGGCCTTTCGACCGAGCATGGCCTGAGGAAGTCTCTGACTGGTAAACCTGTTACCAGCGTGCGTCAGCTTATGGATCGGATAGACAAGTATAGAAGAGTAGAGGAGGATCAGATATAGGGTAGAGGAAAGTCTAAGGTAGTCCTTCAGGAGATGAGGGATTTCAAGTCAGACCGGTACAGTAATAACCGACCTCGGAGGGACTTTGGGGGGCAATCAGGATCTGCCAACTCCCAGGCGGTTAGTGCCGTGTTCCGAGAACCAGTGCAACGGGTTCTGGAGAAGATAAAGGACAAGCCATTCTTTAGATGGCCCAATAGGATGGCAGGGGACCCTGCGAAGCGTAATCGAAACCTTTACTGCTAGTACCACCAGGATCATGGACATACTACTGAAGATTGTAAAAACTTGTGGGACCACTTGGAACAGCTGGTCCAGGAAGGGAAGTTGACCTAGCTTCTGCATCATTCCAGCGGCCGAGGAGGCCAGGCAGGCTCAGCATTTCGGGGGAATGCTTCTTCAGGACCTCCTTTAGGCACGATAAACGTTATATTTGCTACACCAGGGAGAACTGGGTCTTGCCCTTCCAGGGTAATGTCTGTATCGCAGTGTTTGGATGAGGGCTCCAGTTCAAGGCCAAAGAGGGTCAGACTGAGCACCTCACTGGTGTTAGGCTTTTCAGAGGACGACAAGAGAGGAACCATACAACCGCATGATGATGCTTTGGTGGTTACGATTAGGATTGGAGGGTATGACGTGAGAAGGGTGATGATTGACGAGGGGAGTGCAGCCGAGGTAATGTATCCTGATTTATTTAGGGGGCTGAATTTGAAACCTGAGGATTTGACAACCTATAATTCCCCACTGGTGGGCTTCGAGGGCAGATCGATCGTTCCGGTGGGGATGATTAGATTACCTGTGCAGACTGGTTCAGATATGGTGGAGGTGAATTTTATTGTGGTGGATGCCTTTTCTCCGTATACGGCTATTTTGGGTAGACCCTGGCTGCATGCTTTGGGGGCCGTTTCCTCCACCCTTCATCAGAAGGTGAAATATCCCTCAAAAGGCGAGGTCTCAGAGATTTTGGGAAATCAGGCTATGGCTAGGCAGTGCCTGATAATGGCCATTCAACATCGGCCAGAGACAAGCACTTCGGTTGCAGCCGAGGAGGATTTATAGCAGTCAAAGAATCAAGGAGCCCATTGTAGTACTTTCGCCGAGGAAATGAAGTGTGAGAATTTGGAGAGGGTGAGTGTTGGTGATGATCCAGAAAAGTACTTCCAGGTTGGGGCACAGTTACCTTTGTTAGAGAAGGAGCAGTTAGTTGAGTTTCTCAGGAAGAACGTTGATGTGTTTGCATGGAGTGCTTATAAAGCCCCAGGGGTGGATCCGGAGTTCATTTGTCATCATTTGAACGTCAATCCCTCTATTGTTCCAAAGAAGCAGCCACATCGACGCCCGTCCAGGGTACATGTCGAGGCTATCAAAGACGAGGTGAACAAGCTCAAGCAGGCAGGGGCTATCAAAGAGGTGTTTTACCCTCAGTGGTTGGCCAATACGGTCGTAGTGAAGAAGAAAAATGGCAAATGGCGTGTATGTGTTGACTATACGGATCTTAACAGAGCGTGCCCAAAGGACCCTTTTCCTATGCCCCGTATAGATTAGTTGGTGGATGCAACCGTGGGCCATCCTCGGATGAGCTTCCTAGACGCCTTTCAGGGCTATCATCAGATCCCACTGGCACTGGATGGTCAGGAAAAGACTGCTTTTCTCACTCCCACTGGAAATTATCACTATAAAGTAATGCCCTTTGGTTTGAAGAACGCGGGGTCTACTTACTAGAGAATGATGACGAAGACGTTTGAGCCGCAATTGGGCAGAAGCATTGAGGTCTATATTGATGATATGGTCGTGAAGAGCAAGGTAGTGGCCGAGCATGTGACAGACCTTACCAATATTTTTGAGATTTTAAGGAGGCATAAATTGCGGCTGAACGCGTCCAAGTGCTCGTTTGGGGTAAGTTCAGGGAAGTTCTTGGGCTACATGGTGACTCATCGGGGAATTGAGGTGAATCCTGATCAAATTAGAGCCATAATCAACTTGCAACCACCTCAGAATCCCAAGGAGGTCCAGAGGTTGACCGGAATGACCGCCGCATTGACCAGATTCATATCCAGGTCGACGGATAGGTGCAGGCCTTTTTTTCTGCTGCTCCACAAGTGGAAGGGATTTGAATGGACTGAGGAGTGCGACCTGGCATTTCAGCAGCTGAAGGAGTATTTGTCTCGGCCACCCATCATGTCTAGCCCTGACGTAGATGAGGTTCTTTTTTCCTACCTAGCGATCACCACTCATGCGATCAGTTTTGTTCTGATACGAGTAGACAATGGAATACAGCGGCCAGTCTACTACGTGAGTAAGTCGCTTCATGAGGCCGAAGTACGTTACCTGCCCTTGGAAAATACTATTTTGGCAGTGTTGCATGCTACAAGGAAACTTCCCCATTATTTTCAGGCGCATACTGTGGTCGTCTTAACTCAATATCCGATCAAAGCAGCACTTCGGAGTGCAGACTATACTGGCAGGGTTGCCAAGTGGGGCACAATCCTAGGGGCTTTTGATGTTAAGTATATGCCCCGTACCTCCGTGAAGGGTCAAGTGCTCGCCGATCTGGTGGCTGAGTTTGCTGAAGGTTCTGAAGAAATAGAGGTAAGCCCAAGTGGCATGGATGAAAAATCAGTTGGCCTTATCTCCGCGCAACCTATTTCATCCTGGAAGGTGTACGTGGATGGGGCGGCAAATCAACGGGGGTCAGGAGTGTGACTTGTACTAATATCTCCTGAGAAGGTCATCATTGAGAAGTCTTTAAGGTTGGGATTCTCAGCTACTAATAACGAGGTGGAGTACGAAGCTTTGTTAATGGGAATGATAATGGTCAAGAAGCTAGGTGGAAAGATAGTGGAAGTCTTCTCGGATTCGGGGCTGGTCGTGGGCCAGGTCAGAGGGGAACTGGAAGCTCGAGACATAAGAATGCAGGAATACTTGAGCCAGGTTAGGCGTATGCAAGTTAATTTTGAATTTTTTGAGATAACCCATGTTCCTAGGAGCGGAAATGCCTTTGTAGACTCTTTAGCCACCCTTGCCACATCCTCGGCGCAAAACCTACCTCGGATAATAATGGTTGAAGATTTGAGCACACCTACCCCAGTAACGTTGAACACGCTTCAAGTCAACCAAATCAGCTCGGCACGTAGCTGGATGGATCCTATAATATTATTCCTTGAGAAGGATATACTGCCCGAGGACAAATCAGAGGCAGAGAAGATACGGAGAAAGGCTCCTCGTTTTTGGTTGTCCGAGGATAAGAAGTTATACAAACGCTCTTACTCTGGACCATATCTGCTTTGTGTACACCCTAAAGCATCAGAGGATCTTCTAGAAGAGCTACATGAATGAATTTGTGGTAGTCATACTAGAGGAAGGTCTTTGTCTCACCGGGCGATTACCCAGGGGTACTGGTGGCCAGGCATGCAAAAGGAAGCCCAGGAGTACGTAAGGAAATGTGATCAATGCCAAAGGTTTGCGCCGAACATTCATCAGCCAGGAGGAGTCCTCAATCCTCTTTCTAGTCCTTGGCCTTTCGCTCAGTGGGGCTTGGACATCGTTGGCCCTTTCCCTAGGGCAGTAAGAAATAAGAAGTACCTGCTAGTTGGCACGAACTATTTCACCAAGTGGGTCGAAGCTGAGCCGCTAGCCAACATCAGAGACGTTGATGTTCAAAGGTTTGTCTTGAGGAATATCATTACTTGATTTGGGGTTCCTCAAGTTCTCATCTCGGACAACGGTCTACAATTTGATAGCAAGGCTTTTAGAAAGTACTGTTCCGACCTGGGGATAAAGAACAGATATTCCACTCCAGCCTATCCATAGGGAAATGGACAGGCCGAGGCTGTCAACAAGGTCATGGTGAGTGGACTTAAGAAAAGGCTGGATGATGCAAAGGGAAGATGGGTGGAGGAACTTCTGCATGTCCTCTGGGCGTATAGAACAACGCCCCGATGATCAACAGAGGAGACCCCATTTTCAATGACGTACGGAGCTGAAGCCGTGATCCTTGTTGAAACGGGTTTTCCAACGCTGAGAACCAGTGCTTTCACCTCGGATGGAAATGACGAGCTGTTGAAGAAAAGTCTGGACCTGATAGACGAGCGATGAGAGAAGGCGATGGTTCAATTGGCATACTACCAGCATAAGCTGAAGCAGGGTTATGATGCGAATGTCAGACTGAGGCTATTAACTCCAGGAGATTTGGTGTTGAGGAAGGTATTGGGAAATACTAAGAACCCAGCCTGGGAAAAGTTGGGGCCTAATTGGGAGGGGCCATATCGTATTACATCTGTAGCAGGGGTAGGGGTTTATTACTTAGAAGATTTAGATAAAAAAACTGTACCCCATCCCTGGAATGTAAGCAACCTAAAGAGGTATTATTATTAACAAGTTATGTTTCACTTTCCTTTATGGTTTATCTTACTTCTGCAATATGTGCTTCTGAAATCTATGGAAGTATTAAACAGAAACTAAGTCATGTCAGGTCCTCGGACCACAACTTAGTGAAAATTAATACACTATCAATGGAAGTATTAAACAGAAACTAAGTCATGTCAGGTCCTCGGACCACAACTTAGCGGAAATTAATACACTATCAATGGAAGTATTAAACAGAAACTAAGTCATGTCAGGTCCTCGGACCACAACTTAGTGGAAATTAATACACTATCAATGGAAGTATTAAACAGAAACTAAGTCATGTCAGGTCCTCGGACCACAACTTAGTGGAAATTAATACACTGTGACTTTAGTTGAAGTATTACACATAGGCTAAGGGATAACGAATTGTTTAGACAACAAACTTAGTTGAAATCAATGCCTTTTAAAGGGGGTCCGTGCAATTAGAAATATGTATCAAAGCAAATGCCATGAGCATCACTTAAAGCATTTCAAGGTGTTCAATACCTCTCTGGGTGAAATGTAAGAATGCTATCTTAGATATGGATATTTCTTAATGAATTTATAGCGAGCCTCTGTAGGGCTGTGGAGGTCACTGCTATAGTCTGTTTTGGTTCCCTTATATAAAGTTAAGTTTTTCCCTTATAATATCGACTTTCATTCTTTTATAGTCCGAGATCATGTAAAAGAAAAAAGTAGTAAAGAACATTCACGCAAGAAATTATACAAGTGACAGACGAAATTCCAATATCTCTTATAAATTTTGAAAATGAATTACACATTGCAACTAGAAATGTCCTCAAAAAGGCTTAAAAAAAAAAAAAATATGAAATGAAAGGGAAACTAAAGGGAATCTGATTACAATTAACTATTTGTTTAATTTTATTTGGAGCTTATGTTGAGGGGTTTTGCCAGCTGCCTCAAGAGGAACATCTTTCTCCTGCACCTTAGGAGTCTCTCCAACAGGTAGTGTGGAGGCCAAGGCTTGTTCAAAACTTTGAGAAGCTGCTCCACCCTTGGGCCCTTCTGCTCCTTTATCCGAGGACACGTCCTTCGTCTTTTCAGGCACTTTAGGTTGCTCTTGCTGATCGATGGAGGGAGGAGCCTGAGTTTGAGCTTTCATGGTTGGTTCAGCAGTTGTAGAGGATGCCTCTCCTTGTTGAGTAGAAGGACTGGGGGCTCGAATAGCTGGGGGGAGATAAACATTCTCAGGCCTTCTCAACTCTGATGAAGGTTCAACCCCAGCTCGGTTGAGTGCTTCTTGCCAAGTCAAGGCACAGTACTCTCGGCACACAACGGGCACCTCAGCCCGAAAATTATCCTCTGTTTCAGCAACGCCCACGTCATAGCCGTGTTGCTCGGCTGCGTCTCTTTCTTTTTCAACCTCGGACCATAACTTAATGGAAATTAATACACTATCAATGAAAGTATTAAAGAAACTAAGTCATGTCAGGTCCTCGGACCACAACTTAGTGGAAATTAATACACTATCAATGGAAGTATTATACAGAAACTAAGTCACGTCAGGTCCTCGGACCACAACTTAGTGGAAATTAATGCACTGTGGCTTCAGTTGAAGTATAACACATAGGCTAAGGGATAACGAATTGTTTAGACAACAAACTTAGTTGAAATCAACGCCTTTTATAGGGGGTCCGTGCAATTAGAAATATATATCAAAGCAAATGCCATGAGCGTCACTTAAAGCATTTCAAGGTGTTCAATACCTCTCTGGGTGAAATGTAAGAATGCTATCTTAGATATGGATATTTCTTAATGAATTTACAGCGAGCCTCTGTAGGGCTGTGGAGGTCACTGCTATAGTCTGTTTTGGTTCCCTTATATAAAGTTAAGTTTTTCCCTTATAATATCAACTTTCATTCTTTTATAATCCGAGATCATGTAAAAGAAAAAAGTAATAAAGAACATTCACGCAAGAAATTATACAAGTGAGAGACGAAATTCCAATAGCTCTTATAAATTTTGAAAATGAATTACACATTGCAACCAGAAATGTCCTCAAAAAGGCTTTAAAAAAAAATGAAATGAAAGGGAAACTAAAGGGAATTTGATTACAATTAACTATTTGTTTAATTTTATTTGGAGCTTATGTTGAGGGGCTTTGCCAGCTGCCTCAGGAGGAACATCTTTCTCCTGTACCTTAGGAGTCTCTCCAACAGGTAGTGTGGTTAAGGCCAAGGCTTGTTCAAAACTTTGAGAAGCTGCTCCACCCTTGGGCCCTTCTGCTCCTTTATCCGAGGACACGTCCTTCGTCCTTTCAGGCACTTTAGGTTGCCCTGCTGATCGATGGAGGGAGGAGCCTGAGTTTGAGCTTCCATGGTTGGTTCAGCAGCTGTAGAGGATGCCTCTCCTTGTTGAGTAGAAGGACTGGCGGCTCGAATAGCTGGCGGGAGATAAACATTCTCAGGCCTTCTCAACTCTGATGAAGGTTCAACCCCAGCTCAGTTGTGTGCTTCTTGCCAAGTCAAGGCACAGTACTCTCGGCACACAACAGGCACTTAAGCCCGAAAATTATCCTCTGTTTCAGCAACGCCCACGTCATAGCCGTGTTGCTCGGCTGCGTCTCTTTCTTTTTCAACCTCGGCTTTTGCTTTTTCAGCCTCAGCCTCAGCCTTGGCCTTCTCAGCTTGATCTATGAGTCTCTGGGCTTCCTCCAGTTGTTTCTGCAGAGTTAATATCTGCTCCTGGGAAGTTGCCAGCTGGGCATTAGCAGCGCGCAAGAGCTTCCTTTGGTCCTCGGCTTGCCTTTGGACCCCATCCAAAGCTGAGTCAGCGCTTTTTCGAGCGTTTTCCTCGTCGGATAACTTTTTCTTCAGCTGCGCAACATTTTGTTCAGCAGCATTGAGTGTGTGCACAGCTGCTATCCTTTTCTTCCTTTCAGCATCTATCTGTTGGTAGCAGGAATTGGTTATCTCCTCCAGCCTGAAAGTGGCTTGAACGGCCTGGAAGAAAAGGGGTTAGAAAGACACTACGGAGAATTGTGTGCATGATGTCTATGATAAGAAACAATAATAACATAACAATAAGGGCGTTATACCATGCCCAAGTATCTCTTGGCATTCTGGAAGACCTCATTGCTCCTGATAGCCCTCTGCTCAGCCATATCCTTGGGAAGAAGAAGTGTTTCCTCTAAAGCCGAGGCGACGCGGCACCCAAGTCCGCCATTAAAGTCCCTGATTGAGGCATCCTCCCTCAAGGGCTCCCCACCGAGCATGGGAGCAGGAAGCCAGGCCTCGAGTTCCGAGGACCGAGTGGTCGACTTGTTGGCCACTCGTTGAGACCCGTGGCTAACTTTTTGCTGCTTTGCAGCTCTTTGATCCTCATCTTCACGGGTCGTACGAGACCTCCCAGCATCCACCACTTCTTTGTCCTTTGGCTCTCTCCTCCTCTTTGGATCGCTGGGTTCGGTCACAGGTGGCTGAGGTGGCCGAGGATGAAGAGGAGGAGGAGGTGGGAGGTTGGGCTGAACTGGCTTCTCCACCACCACCCTGCCAGGCTGGCTTTCGATTACATCCTTCAAGCTCCTCTGGCTTTTCCTTTGGATGCCCATTTCTTCAGAGGTCACCTCGGGAGATTGAGGCTGGTTGAAAACGTCAAACTCGTCTGCAGAATCTGACAGTTCTACAACTCCCTTTGAAGTTTCTTCTTCTTCTTCTTCTTCTTCTTCTTCTTCTTCTGCTTCTTTTTCCTTTTCTTCTTCGTCTTCCTCCTTCACTTCCCGAGGAACGGAGTGTGACGATGAAGCTCCTGTTGAGAGAGTGGCCTTGGGCAACGGCTCAGTGAAGGGAACACCCTTCAAGAATTGGAACGCCCTCAGGAACAATGAATCCCTCAAAGGCTACACTGATACGGTGGAGCCAAGGATCTCTTGCCCTTATCACGCACTTGGGAACTTGAAAAGCCTTAGAGATTGGTTTGTACTTGAGGATTATATGTGCTACTTTCAGTTGGCCGTCAGATGGATTCACATACACCTCGGATCGCAGGATTCTGTCTAAGCTCTCCCTGTTAATCAATCTGATATGAGGTTTAGTAACGCACTTATCTGCAAAGTCATTAAAACATGGAAGGAAAACTTTATCAGAGATAAAAGTAACTTGAATTAAAAGTATAATCTAATTTATAAGGGCGTATGTCCTGGGAGCCCCACTTGGTCGTCCCTCTTCAGTCGGATAGGGTAAACCATCATGCCATTCCCCGGAAAAAATAATGAAATCATCTTTCAAACCCTTGTTTGATGTAGGGAGGCACTGGATCAATCTTACTTCAGGGAACCTGGACTTAAGGTAATATCTCTGGCCCTTCAAATGATTGAGGTTATACACCCAGTTCACATCGTGATGGGTTAGACCTAGATTAAACTTGGCATTTAGAACCTCTATACTCCCAAGCACCCTGAACATATTCGAAGCGCACTGTGTGGGAGATAATCTAAAGAACCTGAGGTAACTTCTAGTTAAACTACCCATCGGGATAGTCATCCCTCCCTCTATAAAAGCGATCATAGGGATGACCACTTCCCCTGTTTTTCTATCCTGTAACCACGTTTTTGTGGAGGCATATCTCATACCCACTGTTGGGAGAATCCTATACTTGGCTCTAAATGCTTCTATTTGTTCCTCGAAATCAAAAAGATATTTGAATCTACCCATTTCCTAACAGTTGTAAAGAAAAACTGACGAAGAGGATGGAAAACTAAGGAGGGTTAAGGGAACTTACAAGTTTGGAAAATGAGCTCCTCGGACCGGCTCCTAGTATTTATGAGAGCATGGAGTAGTGAGAGAGAGACAGGTTCAATGAATACACGCTGAGACGGTGTGATTTGTGTAACTGAAGAGAGTTTTGATTTGAAAGGCCCTTTATAAGGGCACAGAAATTGGGAGCGGGAAAAATCCCACCCATAAATGCAAAGGATCCTCCACCGTTAGATTCGCATCATGTCGTTGCACGTGGGGGACAGGGAAGCCATCACCATTTAATAATGGCGTGTTCCCGACGCCGAAACGTCAGGAGCGTGCCTTGGACAGATAGAAAGGCGTTCTGAAGGCAAGGAAAATCTACGGAATAGGGGGGAGCAAGATATCAAAATCTCCCTTTTTCTGAGATGGCAAAAAGCGAGATTTTGAGGGGCTATTGTGGGGCCTGTTATCTAAAAAGATACAGGAATCATCAGAAATGGGCTTTGGGCCCAGCGGCCCAGTCCGAGGACACTCACGCGTCCGAGGATGAAGTCCACCTCGGATACTATAGTCCGAGGTGGATGTAACTATCATTTTGTCCAGGGTAATCCGCAAAGTTGTGTTAGAACTGGAAAGTGAATATAGACCTAAGGAGGAGTCGGTAAAGATAACAAATATCTTCCAAGGCTACTACCTCCGCATTAAATGCGTTCCAACTAACTCTCTAGCCGCATTAATGTGGAAGTGATACCTGAACATTAACCAAGCAGCTTTATGGCCACTAAGCAAAGGTTCCGGTAAGTACTAGATGGGACAGAAAGGGATTCCCAAGATAGGAACTACACGTGTACGGTGGAAATGGAGTAAGGAGTAAGGAACGTAGTATATAACATGGAAGCAGATGACATTAGGGGGACTTTTTTGAAAAAAGGAGAGAAGAACAATAGAACTCAAAAAGAAGCTCATTAAAACCTAGCCGAGGAGAGCCTTGATCATATAAACAGCTTGAAGTATCTTTTATTTCACTATAACTATAACCTTTCCTATCAAGTAGACCTAGTTCTTGTACCCACACTCTAAAAATTTATTGTTTGGGCTTGTTGGGCTGAAAACCCATTCATATTCTGGGTCCAATCAATTTTGAGTCCCTACAGTATGGTTTTTAAAATCATTGACGGAAGAATTGAGGGTGAAGGACTTGAGAAAAGATAAAGGAAGCGTGAGAATTTAGGAAGGAAAATAATAAAAAATAAAAAATGCAGATTTGTAGTGGAGGCTAGTGATAGGATACACTTCTTGGAACTTGTATGTTTTATTAATACCATTACATGCTTGATTATTTACAGCAATACCACATTTGTTTTGTTTTTTTTTCTTTCTTCAGTATCCAATAGATCACTCTAGAAATTATCTTTTAAAACTTTTAATTAGATAATAAATTTAAAATTTTAACATAATTATGTATCTAGTGTGTAATCCTAAAATGGTGCACACCAATACCAAAATATTCTATTATAATAGCCAATCCAAAATGGTCATTAAAAAAGAATTCAAAACCTCGTGGTTAATACAAATATAAAACCAATAAATTGTCAAAGTTGACCCCTAAAAAAAATTTATGGAGTTGCCATTAGTCTAGAAAATTAGTCTCATTGAGCTAGATAAGTCTAACACCTTCTCATCTTATAACCTAACCTCTGAAATTAGATCAATGATTCATAGATTATAAATTTTTTATATACTTTTCAATTTCTAAATTGTAACTAGAATTGAAGCCATATACTTTTTTTAGATTGTATCTAGGACCAAAGTCATATAATATTCTAGTTATTTTTTCAAGAAACGTACATTCAAGTATATCAATAAAAAATGACCTATTTTTCGTTATGGTTTCAAATTTTTCCTACTAATTAAAATATGTGGCGACACTAGTGTAAAACTCTTAATCTACAGGGAGATATAAACAGTCAAAACTCCACTCTTGAGAGGCATTAACATGACTCCACTCATTCATACTGTAAGGTTAAATTTAATCAACCATCTTGTTGGCTTTATTCCGTGCCAAATTTGCTTATAATTCAGCATTTAGAAACACTGAATTTAGGTGGGAATCATGTAAGGGTAGTGTGTGAGAGAGTGTGAAGAAATGCTCAAGAATATGGAGTGAAGTAGGGACTCGTGATTGGATCTCGCAGGTGGCTCGTGACTGGCAAGCCACTAGAAGATGCATACGAGTGAAGCATGTAGAAAAGCTGAACCGTCATGTCAGCTGTTGCACTACAGGACAAAAAGTCCAGACTGGCCATTCAGTTAGCTCGCGGCTTGAACTTGCGACTCAGTCAAGTCGCCAGCCAGCTCTATTTTGGAAAAACTGACTCTTCGCATTCCTTTCTCACCCTAGTATAAATACTCCTTATACCCACGAAATGTAGAGAGCTTCCAGAGAGAATTTTGAGAGAGAAATCTTAGAGAAAAACAAGATTGACTCATCCACAATCTTTACATAGAGACTCTTCAAATTCCTCTACTCTCACCCTCTTCATTGTTACATCCTTGAGAGGTTCATTACCCAAATCATTTTCTCACCATACCCATACCTGTGAAAAAGCTATTTGGTGCTTGGGAAGCAATTAAGAAGAGACCAATGGTTATTGGTTGATGCTATGGGCTGTAGCGGAATCCAGTAAGCTAAAGAAGACAAAGGTTCGACGCAACCTTGTTGGAGCAAGAAGTTTGGAGGGCTTAGGTACACTGGGTAGATTAGGCTTGGAGGGTCTTCTGCTGTTTATGTATCCCAACTTCATTCTTTAGGGGATTATTGACCGCTTGGAAGGCGGCGGAGAGGTTTTACGCCGAGGGCTTCGGTTTCTTCTTTGATAACATATCGCTGTATTGTCCTTGTGTTTGCATCTCTCTTCCCTTAATCTTTGTCATTTAATTTCTGTTGTGGATGTGATTTTAATTGGTTTAGATTGTTTATCAATTCTGTTATTAGCTTATGTTCATGTTCTGCACATTTTTTGTTTGATAATAAGCTTGAATTAATAATTTGTAATTGGGGGTCTAAACGTTCATAGTGTTTTAGACGCTATTTAAACATTCATTTGGTATCAGAGCGGGTGCACTCTTTGTGGTTTAAACGCCTTAGTGCGATCCTTAACCCTGTATTGAGATAGACCGGTCTCAATCTTTAAATGCACCACCATATTTGATGGTAGCAACTATACCTTTTGGAAAGTTAGGATGATGGCATTTTTGTGTTCAATGGATGAAACCGTCTGGGATGCAGTGGATATTGGATGGACTAGGCCGAAGGCTGCCAAATCCACGTGGGATAAGGCAACTCTCGCGGCGTCTAATGCAAATAGCAAAGCACTTAATGCTATTTTTTGTGGTGCGTCTCCAGATGAGTTCCACAGAATATCTCACATTTCTATTACCAAGGAGGCATGGCAAATATTGGAGACCACGTATGAAGGAACGAAGAAAGTGAAGGATACCAAGCTGCAGATGCTGACCACTCAATTCAAGGAGCTAAAAATGAGTGAGGACGAGTCTTTTGACTCTTTCTATAGCAAGCTAAATGAAGTGGTCATCAGCAAGTTCAACTTGGGGGAGAAAACGGAGGACTCAAAAGTTGTGAGGAAAATCCTTTGTTCGTTGCTGGAGAGCTTCCGTGCCAAGGTGACAGCAATTGAAGAGAGTAAGGACCTTGATGATATCAAAGTCCAAGAACTGATTGGCTCTCTTCAGACGGTTGAATTGTCATTGCCCACACAAAGGAAGAGCAAATATCTTGCTCTTAAGACAGTTAATGAAAGGGTTAAAGCTCACGACTCATCGGATAAGGATATTGTCGATAAAGATGTGGCATATTTGGTGAAGAATTTCCAAAAGTTCTTGAAATTCAAGAACAATAGAAAATTTGGTGATAAAGGGAAATTCCAAAGTTCCTGGAAGGAGAAAAAGGAATTCAAAAGGAAAGATAGAAAGGAATCCCAATCTACACAAGGAATCACTTGCTTCGAATGCAACGGACACGGACATTTCAAGAAAGAATGTCCCAATTATTTGAAATCGAAAGGCAAGGTTTATGCCACTACCCTTAGTGATTCCGATTCCTCTAATTCGAATTCTAAGGAAAGCTATGATGGTGAAGGGAATTACTCAGCATTTATGACTATTGCTTATATTGAGTCTTCGGAGGACTTGAATTTGCTTGTACAAGAGCTTGGGGAGCATAGTGACGAGGAATCAATGGAAATTGTAGAAGAATCGAATGTTAAAGAAGATGAGAATACAAAGGGTCTTCAAGAAAACTTTAATTTACTCCTTGAGAAATCAGGAGAATATGCACGTGTGGCCAAGGCAGCCGTGAAAAAGATGAAGAAGGTAGAGGAAGACTAGTCTCCTAGTGCGACATAAGGAGGCCAAGTGTGAGATAGAGAAGCTAAATGGAGAGTTGTCGGAAGCTTATCTAAAAATTAGATTCCTTGAGCTTGAGGTAGTTCAAGCAAATGCCAAGGTAGAGAGGGTCTCCACCAAGAAACTAAATGATGTCATTTCCTCTCAAAAACAATTCTCAGACAAATCCGGGTTGGAATATACCGGAGAAAGTAGTTCAGCTGTCAAAATCACCAAGGAAGTGAAGTTTGTGCAAGCTAAAAGAACTTGTAGTGGCTGCCTCTCCACCTAAGAAAGGAGAGGATGAAAAGAAGAAGAATGTGGCTGACCAACGGGTGTTGAATAAGCCCCGTAACCAATCAGTGATCAAACCTAAAGTTAGAGAGAAATCTCTTCCAAGATCACAAAGAGGTCCGAGAACGAACCATTTTTGCCATCATTGTGGACTTCAAGGACACACCAAACCAAATTTTCATAAGCTTAGAGCATTGAAGAATGCAACTAGTCAAAGGTCAAGAGAACCAAGAAATGACAAGATGACTTGGGCTGTTGAGTCATCAAGAGGTCGAAATGGTGATCCCGGTGTGATAGACGTGATGAAGATGATCGGTGCATTCATCACTTGCTTAGAAAGCTTCACTAGAAGGTTTGAAAGTCCTAACTCTCGTACCCAATCCTATAGGAATATCACCCCAAACCCACGTGACGTGTGGGTGAAGAGGGGTACCTATGCATAAGCATTACAACATGTCCATGCATTAATATTTCCTATGCCTTGTGACTATGCTTGGCTGTGTGTTTTTTGCTAGTTTGAGTTGAAAATTGTTTGTTCGTTTATTTGTTTCTTTTTAAATGTTTTTACATTATTGTTTTTTATCAATCTTTTCCAGCTTTTGTGTCAAAAATTCAAAAACACATAAAAAGAAGAAAATTCAAAAAGTTTGATCGACATTGTTGAGTTTTGTCTCAAAACATGTTTTGCCTTGTACCTTTGTATTAATGGCTTTGTACAACTACGAGCTTAGCTTGTTCCCTATGCACTCATATCATTGTAGAAGAAATCTTGAAATCTATGTAATTGTTGTAAATAGATCTTCAACCTTGTCATGAATGATTAGTGAATGGTTTTGTTGATCTTGAGACATGCATAGACTTGTGCCTATATATCTTCCCACTCGTTTATTTTTTTTTTTTTCTTAAAAGAGCTCACCAAATGTAAATCTCCAAATGAAAAGAGATATTGAGTTGCAAAAGCCTGTAGCACGAAAAAGGGAAAGCAACCTAAAATAAAATGTATGATACCCAAAAAACCAAAGGCTTACTCATCAAATTGAAATATCAAAATTTCAGGCATCGATCTCACAATGAGATGTATTGATTCAAAAAGATCAAATGGTATGATGTATATGGAGCCAAATGAAAAGCTTCAAAGTTATGTTATCAAGTTTATGTGGGAGGTCATATATGCATATTTCTATAATTGAGATGGGTCACATTATCTAGTGCTAATTGTGTATGTCTTGGTTGAATTGATCATTGAAACTTCACATTAGAATAAGAACTATCTCATTTTTGATACCCACACACATCACACATGTCTATGTTCAATGAATGTTATATCATTTGTATGATTGTACTTGATTAAATGTGTTTTCACATGCTCAATTTTTGTTGTTCAAACACAAAAAGATTTTTGAGTGTTTCAGTTGCTTTTGGAAAGTATTTTGTTTTTACAAAAATTGCTAAAATTTCAAAAACGGTGTTGCCCCGTTCTGGTGACTCAGTCGCGGGTCAGTCCAGTCACATGCCTTCAGTTGCGAACATTACTTAGAAGGTCTTCGCAACTCACTGGCGGGTCAAAGCTCCAGTCGCGAAAAATACTTAGAATATTTTTCAAAATTTGAGTTTTTATGTTTCTCGCGGCTTAGTGTGGCAACTTGTTCATGGGTAGAAGGTCCAGTCGCGAGGGATACACAGAGATTTTCGCGGCTTACCTCACAACTTTCTCACGGGTAAACCTTCCAGTCGCAAAAAACACTTAGAAAATTTTTCAAATTTTTGTTTTTAAGTGTTCTGGCAATTGGCCCTGGCGACTTGCATATGACTTGACTCAGTCGCGAAAATCGCGTGTTTTGCGCTTTAAGGGCAGTTTTCAAAACGTTTCAGTTTTCCCTTGAACTTTTGTGACTGTTCATTGTCTTCCCCATTTCAACTCTATCTCAAAGTCATCATGTCACTCTCAAAAAACCTCCATTTTTGCATCATTTCAACCTCAAATATTCAAGGAAAAGGTATGGGCTTTCTCTTTCTCACTACATATTTCATGTTTTGAGCTTTATTTTCTTGAATCGGTGAGTTATGGTTCTGTTTTGTGATATCTGTAGTTTCGAATATGGGTTGGGTTCATGTTTGTGAGTTTGGGTGTTTGGGTTTGGTTGATCTTGTTTCTAGGATACTAAATATGGTTGTTATCATGTTTTAGTTTCACTGTTGGAGTTTGTGCTCTGATCTGTGTTAGTTGGTAAATCTCATACCCATGTTAATTTGTCTCACTATCATATGTTATTTGTTTGGGGTTACTGTGACTTACTCTGTTTTTTAGTCTTGTTGGTTCAAATTGGTTAAGTTATAGTTTATTACTTTATAGTTGCTATTGACTTTTGATGTCATGTGTGTTGCTTCTGCCTTGAGGATATTTTCTACTCTGTGTTGGATATTGAACATCTCATACTCATTAAGATATGTCTCATAGACATATTATTGCATGTTGAAGTCTGTGATTAGGAATGTGTTCTAGAGTGTTCTTGATTAAGTTATTGTGCTCACTGTCACAATGTGTTATGCATAACTATTGTTGATAGGTGGTTCTATTTTTTGATTTGAGCTATCCCTTGCAATGTCTGAATCTCAACTGAATATGGACTTAATGGTGGTATAGTTCTATGTTCTTTTCAATCATACTAACATGTTACTAATGTTTGAATTTCCATCCATTGTGCTCTATTCTTGTGGCATTTTCTGCTATGTTTACAGATGACTCCTACCAAGAAGAAAACCACTGTCGAGAAGGGTGATAAAAGGCTGAAAATGGACAACTCCAAGTTCAGATCTACACAACACTTTGAGAGATACAAAGTGTACTACCTGAATGCAACAATCATTCAAGAAAGATTTGGGACTTAGTGGATTTGAAGGAAACTTTCATTCCCAACTGTTTTTAGGGCAGAGGTGTTGGGATAAGTTGTTAAGTGACTTGCCTGGAGTGTGTGAGCCTTTGATCAGGGAGTTTTATGCAAATGATATGCTAAAAGAAGATGAAATTAATTGCTAGATAAGAGGAAAGGAATTCACTATAGATGCGGGTGATATAGATGAGGTGCTAGGACTTGAAGGTTTAGATGATCATGACTTCACCATTTACAAGGACATAATGCTATCCATAGAAACTGTCCAATCTCATATTGGTGGTGTTAAAGAAGGGAGATGCCTCAACACTAATGCCTTCCCAACTGACATGAGGTGTCTAACCACCATCATGATGTTCAACTTGTACCCAGTAAGGAAGCTGACTACAACCAACAATGCAAGAGCTATCTTTCTCATGGAGCTCAAGGAGAACACCTTTATAGACATCAGCTCTCACATCTTTAACACAATTGTGGATGAGACTAGAACAACTTCAAGGGCCAAGCTGATTTTTTACAGCCTTCTTATGAGGCTTTTTAGATTGAAAGGTGTTGAAATCCCTCAAGATATCAGTGTCATGCCTCCACTCTCAGCCATCAACAAACAAACCATCACAAGGATACAAGTTCGTCTCCCAGGTGATGAAGAAGAAGGTGAACCAATGGAAACTGAGACAGAGGCTGCAGGAGAACCCTCAAGCTCAAGAGGTCGTGGCAAGAGGAGTAAAGTTTCATCTTCATCAGCTGTAACTTCAGATGCATTCCAAATCATCCTAGAGAGGATAGATGGACTCAGAGATGTCTAGAATGAATAATCTGACAGGCTGGTTGCACTTCAAGATCAGATGAACATCCTCTCAGCAAAGTTTGATAGCTTCTCCACTCAGCAGTGACCCTTTGGCCATTCCGGTCAAAAAGGGGGAGATTTTTGGGGGAAGCTCTTGAGGGGGAGTGCCAGTTTGAGGGGGAGATTGACTTAAAAACTTTATTTTAGTGTTTATTTTATCATGGGTTTATGTGTTTTAGTATTATGTTCTGGATAATGTTTTGCTTTTATTATGGGTTTGATACACTATGGTTAATGTTTTGGTTTAAACTCATGGATCTGTTTTCTTTTGAAAGCTATTGGTACAAGTATATAAGATGATATATTCAGTTTAAGTTTTGTTTTGTACCTTTTGCTTTTGTAAGCTTTTAAGGTGTTTTGTACCCATGCTTTGTAGCTTTTGTACTTATCGTTAAATGTCATGCATTTTCTTTAAGTACGTCACTCTTGTGCTCTTTGTTGGATTTTATATCCTTAATGCAATTACCTTGTGTTGTTGCATTGGTTGAGTGTTGGACATGCAAATGATACTTTGCAATTGAGCTTATTAGCTTGCATGTCCGGATGTTCATTCCATGTGTGAATGAGCATTGTGATCACTATTTATAGTGATTGTTCGTTTTTGGTCAAGCCATGGTTTATTACTTATTTCCATTTTGCTTGATCGCATTGTGCTTGCTCCATATGCATTACAAGTTTTCTGCATACAATGATCATATTGTGTTGTTGTGTTTCAGGAGATACTTGTTCTTATGGTTCAAGAGCTTCACAAATTCTAGAGTTAGGTGTGAGTGAGTTTTGTTCAACTGTTTCCAACTCACGCGTTAAGTCTAGAGTTTGTTGTAGGGTTTTGTCATGGAATAGCCAAAGGGGGAGATTGTAAGGTTGAATTTAATCAACCATCTTGTTGGCTTTATTCTGTGCCAAATTTGCTTGTAATTCAGCATTTAGAAACCCTGTATTTAGGTGGGAATCATGTAAGGATAGTGTGTGAGAGAGTGTGAAGAAATGCTCAAGACTATACAGTGAAGCACGAACTCGCGACTGGATCTCGCGGGTGGCTCACGACTGGCAAGCCGCCAGAAGATGCACACGAGTGAAGCATGCAGAGAAGCTGAACCGTCATGCCAGCAGTAGCACTACAGGACAAAAAGTCTAGATTGGCCATTCAGTTAGCTCGTGGCTTGAACTCGCGACTCAGTCAAGTCGCGAGGCCAAGTCGCCAACCAACTCTGTTATGGAAAAACTTACTCTTCGCATTCCTTTCTTATCCTAGTATAAATACCCCTTATACCCACAAAATGTAGAGAGTTTCCAGAGAGAATTTTGAGAGAGAAACCCTAGAGAAAAACAAGATTGATTCATCCCTAATCTTCACATTATGACTCTTTAAATTCCTCTACTCTCACCCTCTCCATTGTTACATCCTTGAAAGGTTCATTACCCAAATCTTTTTCTCACCATACCCATATCTGTGAGAAGGTCATTTGGTGCTTTAGGAAGCAATTAGGAAGGGACCAATTGATATTGGTTGATGCTATAGGCTATAGCGAAATTCGGTAAGCTAAAGAAGACAAAGGTTCAACGCAACCTCATTGGAGCAAGAAGCTTGGAGGGCTTTGGTACACTGGGTAGATTAGGCTTGGAGGGTCTTCTGCTGTTCATGTATCCTAACTTCATTCTTTAGTGGATTATTGACCGCCCTTCGGTTTTAGGCCGAGGGTTTCGGTTTCCTCTTCGATAACACATCGTTGTGTTGTCCTTGTGTTTGCATATTTCTTCCTTTAATCTTTGCCATTTAATTTCTGCTGTGGATGTGATTTTATTTAGTTTAGATTTTTTATCAATTCTATTATAAGCTTATGTTCATTTTCCGCACATACATTGTTTGATATTAAGCTTGAATTGGTAATTTGTAAATTGGGGGTCTAAACGTTCATAGTGTTTTATACACTATTTGAACATTCACATACAAATTTGGCCTAACTAATGATTTGACGAGTTGAGGATGCAGTCTCTCATAGAAATACTTTGAGATTAGAAGTTCCCTAAACCCTTCTAAAAGAGAGAAGGTGATTCAATTCTTGGAGGAGCATCTCTTCTTCTTCACGTGGACACCAAATAAAGCTCTAGGGTTGGATACCAATTCCATAGCCAAAATATAGATTTGAAGTGTGTGTTGAAGAAGCAAAAGGTAAGAAAGACAACTAAAGGTCATGTAGAATCTATAAAGCAGGAGGTCAAACGACTGTTCGAAGTAGGTATAATACGAGAGGTATAATATCCAAAATGGCTTTGTAAAACATCTTAGAAAAAAAGAAGAGTAGGAACTGGTGCATTTGTGTAGACTTCACTGACTTGAAAAAAGGCTTGCTTTAAGGACCCGTTTCCTCTATCAAAGATCAATTAGTTGGTGGATATGAATTCTAGCCAACCCTAGATGAGTTTCTTATACTCCTTTCAAGGATGTACCCTTATTCTCGTTGATCAAAGGAGAATGATTGCTTCACTATGATGTCATTCAGCTTGAAGAATGCAAGGTCTACATATCATAAATGGCCACCTTGATTTTTGAAGGATTGATAGGCAAGGCCATGGAGATCTAGATTGATAATATGGTCGTTAAAAGTAAAACGGATGCAGGGCATCTAGATTACTGAGCAAAGACCTTTAAGGTTCTCCAAGCTTACAAGCTTTGGTTAATTGCTTCTAAATGCGAGTTTAACATGGGATCAAGAAATTTTTAGGGGTATTTAATGCAACAAAGAAGTATTGAAGTGAACCCTAATCATATTTGAGCAATTTAGAGGTTTTAGAGACTAAAGAATTCCTCATCGAGATGACAGCAACCTTTAATTGATTCATCTTAAAATCCGTAGGCCTATGTTGATTGTTTTTCAAATTGTTGCATAAATGGAATAAAGGCAAATGTGGACACAAATATGTCCTCTCTTCTCCAAAACCTAGAGAGCCTTTGTACCTTTACATGGCTGTATTTGAGCACAAAATTAGTGTCATATTGATAAGAATTAAAGGGGATATTCAAAGTCCGGTGTACTATGTGAGTGAAACTTTGAGTGATGTAGAGACTAGATACATGCCGTTTGGAAAAGGTGGAATTGGCCTTAGTTCACAATATTAAAACACTGTCCCAGTATTTCCAAGCCTATACCACCATTGTTGTCATCAAATATCCGCTCTGAAAACTATTGATTGCGTTAGATTTCTCTGAACGGATAGCAAAATGCGGGACATTACTAAAAGCATTAGACATGCAGTATTAGCCCAAAACAACAGTCAATGGCCAAGTTTATTTGAATTTTGTAGAATAATTCACTTCCAAAACAAAACTGAACATTTCAGAAGCTGAGGAAATCAATCCAAGAGTTTAGATTCAGAAATTTGAACAAGATTCCATTTGGAAACTCTATGTAGACGGGGCATCCAATGACTGAGGAGCGGGAATACCTCTGGTTTTAATATCTCCCATGGGGTTGGTGATTGAATAGTCACTACCATTAAAGTTCCCAGTATCCAACAATGAATCCAAATATGAGGCCTTACTAGCAGGATTACGATTTGGACAGACACTTAGCATCACAAAGCTGAATGTCTACTGGATTTCATAACTAGTGGCCAATCAATTGATTAGGGAGTACGCTACTCAGGATGACTTCATGGTTGCATGTTTAGGGGGAATCCAAAAGGGAAATAAAATAGTTCAAGAAGTTCATTGTCTCCCAGGTTAGCCGAGGACACAATAGCCACGTTGATTACTTAGTTACCCTGGCAAACTCAGTGGGTGCTAGGTTATAAAGAACTAGGAAACTCATGTGCCATACCGGTGTCGTACTGACTATTTTATATTATAATTTTTAAAAAATTGCTCGTATCACAATGTCGTACCTATATATGTGTTCATGCCTCTTTGTCAAAGAACCATAGCAGTAGTCTCTATTGCAACCAAGCATCAACCAAGTTGACCTAGTCTTGGTCTTAAGTATCAATGTCGACCAAATTTGGATAGACCCCCTGGTATCTTATTTGAAAAATGACTTATTGTTCAAAGATGAAAAATATGACGAAATAATGTGACAAAAGACTTCAACGGTCTAGCTATCACAAGAAAGCAAGTTATATAGACGATCCTCCACACGCTCTCATTTGCTAATTGCTATGCGTACAACCTAATGTTGCTAACGACCTCCTTTTTGAGATAAACGAAGGCATCTCTTATTGTAAGGTTGAATGTTATCAACCATCTTGTTGGCTTTATTTCGTGCCAATTTGCTTGTAATTTAGCACTTAGTAACCCTGTATTGAGGTGAGATTCATGTAAGGGTAGTGTGTGAGAGAATGTGAAGAATTGCTCAACATTGTGCAAAGAAGCAGGGACTCGCGGCTACGACTCGCGACTGACTCGCGACTTGCAAGCCGCCAAACTGCAGCACACGTGAGAAGCATGTGGGGAGGTGAAGAGTCACGCCAGTTGTCGCACTACAGGACAAAAGTTCCAGGCTGGCCAGGCCGTTAGCTCGCGACTTAGACCAGTCGCGAGGCCAAGCCGCCAACTTGCCCTATTTGGGAAAAGCTGTCTCTTCGTATTCCAAACACACACCACTGTATATAGACCCTTATTCCCACGAAATGTAGAGAGCTTCCAGAGAGAATTTTGAGAGAGAAACCTTAGAGAAAAACAAGATTGCCTCATCCCCAATCTTCATCTAAGAGACTCTTCAAATTCCTCTACTCTCTTCCTCTCCATTGATACATCCTTGAGAGGTTCTTGATCAAATCATTTTCTCACCACACCCACGTCTGTAAGAAGGTCTTTTGGTGCTAAGGGAAGCAGTTTGGAAGGGACCAATGGTTATTGGTTGATGCTATGGGTTATAGCGGAATCCGGTAAGCTAGAGAAGAAAAAGGTTCGGCGCAACCTCGTTGGAGCAGGAAGCTTGGAGGGCTTAGGTACTTGGGTAGATTAGGCTTGGAGGGTCTATTACTGTTCATGTATCCCAACTACATTTTCTAGTGGATTATTGACCGCTTGGAGGGCAGCGGAGAGGTTTTACGCCGAGGGCTTCGGTTTCCTCTTCGATAACACATCGCGTGTTGTCCTTGTGTTTGCATCTCTCTTCCCTTTATCTTTGCCTTTTATTTTCTGTTATGGATGTGATTATAATTGGCTAAGATTGTTTATCAATTCTGTGTTTGGCTTATGTTCATGTTCCGCACATTAATTGTTTGATAATAAGCTTGAATTGATATTTTGTAATTTGGGGTCTAAATGTTCAAGGGTATTTTACACACATTTTGAACTTTCAATTGGTATTAGAGCGGGTACACTTGCTGTGGTTTTAATACCTAAGTGTGATCCCTGACCCCTTGTTGAGATGGATAGGTCTCATTCTCTTAATGTACCACCATTTTTTTATGGTAATAATTATGCATTTTGGAAAGTCCGAATGAGGGCGTTTTTGTGTTCTATTGATGATGCTGTGTGGGATGCAGTTGAAGTTGGTTGGACTAGGCCGGAGGCTACCAAATCCACTTGGGATAAGGCAGCTCTTGCGGCGGCTAATGTTAATAGCAAAACCTTGAATGCTATTTTCTGTGGTGTCTCTCTAGAAGAATTTCACAAGATTTCACATATCACTATTGCTAAGGAAGCATAGGAGATTCTGGAGACAACTTATGAAGGAACTAAGAAAGTAAAGGACACCAAACTACAGATGCTGACCACTCGCTCTGAGGAGCTCAAAATGAGAGAGGATGAGTCCTTTGACTCTTTTTACAGTAAGCTGAACGAGGTGGTCGCCGGTAAATTCAATTTGGGGGAAAAGACGAAGGATTGTAAAATAGTGAGGAAGATCCTTCGGTCATTGCCAAAAAGTTTTCGTGCCAAAGTAACGGCCATTGAAGAGAGCAAGGATCTTGACGACATTAAAGTTCAAGAGCTGGTCGGTTCATTACAGACGTATGAATTGTCATTGCCCACATAGAAGAAGAGCAAATCTCTTGCTCTTAAAACAATAGATGAGAGAGTGGTATCTCATGACTCTTCAGAAGATGATGCAATAGATAAAGATGTGGCGTACCTTGTAAAGAACTTCCGGAAATTCTTGAAACTCAAGAACGGTGGGAAATTTGGTGACAAAGGAAAATTTCAGAGTTCCGGGAAGGAGAAGAAAGAATTTCGAAGGAAAGATGGTAGAGATTCTCAATCTTCTCAAGGAATCACATGCTTCGAGTGTAATGGACATGGATACTTCAAAAAGGAATGTCCCAACTATTTGAAGTTGAAAGGAAAGGTCTATGCTACCACTTTAAGTGACACAGATTCATCAAACTCTGACTTTAAAGATAGCTGTGACGGAGAAGGAAATTACTCCGCATTCATGACCATTGCACATGTGGAATCCTCGGATGATTTGGGTTCACTTGTGAAGGAGCTTGGCGAGCATTCTGATTTGGAGTCTATTGGGGTTGTTGAAGAATCGGAGGCTGAAGAGGATGAAGATACATCTGGTCTTCAAGAGAATTACGCCTTACTCCTTGAGAAATCGGGTGAGTATGCAAGAGTGGCAAAGGCGGCTGTGAAGAAGATGAAGAAAGCTAAGGAAGATTACAAAAGTCTTCTGGCACGATACAAGGAGGTGAAGTGTGACATTGAAACACTAAATGGTGAGCTATCAGAAGCTTACACAAAAGTGAGATTTCTTGAGCAAGAGGTAGTGCAAGCTCATGCCAAGATAGAAAGGGTCTCTTCCAAGAAGTTGAAAGATGTTATCTCATCTCAAAAACCTTCCTCAGACAAGTCCGGGTTGGGATACACCGGAGGGAGTAGCTCATCAGCCAATGTCACCAAAGAAGTGAAGTTTGTGAAGGCCAAAGAGACGGTTGTAGAAGAGCCTATTCCTGAGAAAGTTAAGGCTGAGAAGAAGAAGAAGGTGGCTGATCAACGGGTGTTTAATAAGTCCCGTAATCAATCAGAAGCCATATTTGGATCTAGAGGAAGATCACAACAAGGTCCTAAAACGAATTATTTGTGTCATTTTTGCAGATTACAAGGACATACAAGACCCAATTGTCATAAGCTGAGAGCATTGAACAATGCAAGCGCTCCTTGGTCACAAGGAAGGAGAAATGACGAGAGGTCTTGGGGTGGTGAGCAACCAAGAAGTCAAAACCGTGATCCAAGAATGATGGACGTGATGAAGATGATTGGTGCCTTCACCAATTGTTTGGAAAGCTTCACACGAAGGTTTGAAAGTCCTAACTTTTGGACCCAGTCCGTCAAGGATATCACCCCAAACGCACGTGATGTGTGGGTGAAGAGGGGTACTCATGCATAAGCATTACAACATGTCCATGCATTAATACTTCCTATGCTTTGTGAATATGCTTGGTTGTATGCTTTTTGCTTTTGTGCGTTGAATTTTTGTTTGTTTGCTTGTTTCACTCCAAAATGTTTTTACATTGTTATTTATGTTACTTTTGATCAATCTTTTACTGCTTTTGTGTCAAAAATCCAAAAACACATAAAAAGTAGAAAATTCTAAAAAGTTTGATCGACATTGTTGAGTTTTGTCTCAAAGCATGTTTTGCCTTGTACCTTTGTACTTATGGCTTTATGCATTTAACGAGCTTAGCTTGTCTCTTATGCACTCATATCATTGTGGAAGAAATTCTAAAATCTATGTGACTATTATAAATAGATCTTCAACCTTGTCATGAATGATTAGTGAATGGTTTTGTTGATCTTGAGACATGCATAGACTTGTGCCTATATATCTTCCCACTTTTATTTTATTGCTTTACTCAAAGAGCTCACCAAATGTAAATCTCCAAATGAAAAGAGATATTGAGCTGCAAAAGCCTATCGCACATACTAGTATTTGACTAGGAAAAAGGGAAAGCGACCAAAATAAAATGTATGATGCCCAAAAAGCCAAAGGCTAACTCATCAATTTGAAATATAAAAAATTTCAGGCTTCCATCCCACAATGAGATGTATTGTATCAAAAAGATCAAATGTTATGATGTATATAGAGCCAAATGAAAAGTTTCAAAGAAATGTTATCAAGTTTATGTGGGAAGTCATATATGCATACTTCTATTATTGAGATGGATCACATTATCTAGTGCTAGTTGTATATGCCTTAATGGAATTGATCATTGAAGCTTCACATCAGACCAAGGACTATCTCATTTTTGATACCCACACACATCACACTAGTCTATGTTCAATGAATGTCATATTCATTTGTGTTATTGTACTTGTTTAAATGTGTTTTCATATGCTCAATCTTTGTTAATCAAACACAAAAAGATTTTTGAGTGTTTTTAGTTGTTTTTGGAAAGTATTTTGTTTTTACAAAAAATGTCAAGAATTTCAAAAACAGTGTTGCCCTGTTTTGGTGACCAAGTCGCGGGTTGTCCCAGTCGCATGCCCTAGTCGCGAGCCCACTCCGAGATTTTTCGCGGCTTTCTGGCGAGTCAAGGTCTCAGTCGCGAAATATACTTAGAATATTTTTCAAAATTTGAATTTTGGTGACTTTCACGACTCAGTGTGGCGACTTGTTCACGGGTGGAAGGTCCAGTCGCAAGGAGTACTCAGAGATTTTCGCGGCTCACCTCACAACTCTTTCGCGGGTAGACCTTCCAATCGCGAAAAACACTTAGAAGATTTTTGAAGAATCTTGGTTTCACAGTATTTCGCGGCTTACCCTGGCGACTTAGTCCAGTCGCAAAAAACGCATGTTTTGCGTTTTAAAGATAGTTTTTAAAAAACTTTTTCAGTTTTTCCCTCGAATTTTTGTGACTCTTCATTGTCTTCTTCATTTCTCTCTCTCAAACACTCCGTGTCTCTCTTGAAAAAGCTTCCATTTTTGCATCATGTCTTCATCAAACATCAAGAAAAAGGTATGGGTTTTCTCCATCTCACTTCATTGTACTGGATCTGAGCATTTTTTTCTTGTTTTGTTAAGTGTTTTTGAGTTCTTGAGATTTAATGGGTTCGAACATGGTTTGGGTTTATGATTATTGAGATTTGTTGTTCTTGTCTTGGTTTTACTTTGTTTATAGTATTCTCTACATGTGTGATATCATGTTTAGTCTATCAGAGGTGTTTAGTTGGTATTTCTCTTACCTATGTTGTTTGTAGTTTGGATTTACTGGGTTTTGGCCAGTTCTATTTAGGGGTTATTTTTTTAAAGATAGTTTGTTTCTTTTGCATTGTGATTATTGTCTGCTCTGAGTTGGTTTGATCATCTCATTCTCATGTTGTCATATCTTATTGCCATATGTCTTGCTTTGGGTAATTTTTTTTTTACTGCTTCTGTTCCTCTAATTATTGCTTGTTGAAAAATGTGGTTGGGTTTGTGCTCTATAGAACTCTGGGTTGTTTAAACTGTTGCTAATGTTTTGAATTTCATCTATTGTGCTATGTCTTGTTGTGGCCTTTTCTGTTTGTTTACAGATAGCCCTATCTCCTACAAAGAAGAAGACTGCTACTAAGAAATCTAATAAAAGGCTGAAAATGGACCCTAACCTATTCAGGTCGGTTCATCACTTTGAGAGATATAGGGACTATTTCTTGAAGGGAACCATCATTCAAGAAAGATTTGTTGATTAAGGGATTTGAAGGACACCTTTATTCCTAGTTGTTTTGAGGGTAGAGGGTGGGAAAGATTGTTGAGTGAACTACCTCCTGGATGTGAGCCTCTAATCAGAGAATTATATGCAAATGTTGTGATAAGGGAGGAGGAGTTGAGCTGTTGGGTGAAAAGAAAGGAATTCACCATCGATGCACATGACATTGATGAGGTGCTAGGACTTGAAGGATTAGAGGACTCTGACTTCATTAACTACAAAGAGAGGATGCTATCTTTAGACACAGTCTAGGCTCAGATTGGTGGTGTTAAAGAAAACAGATGTCTCAACACTAATGCTTTTCCCACTGACATGAGGTGTCTAACCACCACAATGACGTAAAACATGTATCCGATAAGGAAGATGACTACACTGACAAATGCCAGAGCTATCTTCCTCGTGGAACTTAAGGAGAAAACCTTCATTGACATCAGCTCTCACATCTTTGACACTATGGTGGATGAGACTAAAACCTCTTCTAGGCCCAAGCTGATCTTTCCCAGTCTTATTATGAGGCTTTTCAGTTTAAAAGGTGTTGAGATTCCTCAAGATATCAGTCCCATGACTCCTCTATCAGCAATAAACAAATTCACCCTCACAAGGATACAAGTTCGACTTCCAGGAGATGAAGAGGAGGGTGACCAAGGAGAAGGTGATCCTATGGAAACTGAAGCAGAGGCTGCAAGACAGACTTCCACACCCAGAAGCAGAGCCAAGAGGAGCAGGGCTTCTACTTCATCAGCTGTACCTCCTGATGCATTTCAGATCATCCTGGAGCGGCTTGATGGACTCAGAGTGGTTCAAAATCAGCATACTGAAAGGATGACAGCAATGCAGGATCAGCTTGATGTACTTTCAGCTAAGTTTGACAGCATCTACACCAACCAGGAGCAGTGACCCTTTGCCATTCCGGTCAAAAAGGGGGAGAATTTTTGGGTTACTCTTGAGGGGGAGTGCTTGTTTTGAGGGGGAGCCTTTTCTATCATATGATGTTATGTTTATAGTTTTGATACTATGTTTTGGATAACTGCTGTTTTTATTGGTTTGATACACTGTGGTTTCAGTTATTGTTTGGCTAAAACTCATAACTCTTGGATAGTTTTGAATCTTTGGTGGTATTTATTTATATATTGTTAATGTTCTTTAGCATTGTTTTTGGTTTGTACTTGGTGCCTTTGTAGGTTTTTAAGGTTCTTTGTTTGTACCTATGTTGCTTTTGTAAGTTTTTAGGGTTTGTTTCTATGCATTTTGTAGACTTTATGGTTTGTACCTTGCTTTATGCAGCCTTTATGCTTTGTTAAATCAGTACTTCTAACTAAATGTCATGCATTTCCTTTTAAGTACTGTCACTCTTGTGCCCATGTAGGATTTTATTCCTAGATGCATATACTTCATGTACTGTGCATTGGTTGAGTGTTGGTCATTCAAGTGATTTGCCTTGTGTTTGTCAGCTTGAATGTCTGGATGTTTATTCCAAGTGTGAATGAGCATTGTGATCACTTGTATGTAGTGATTGCCTGTTTTGGTCTTGCCATGGTCTATTGCTATATTCCATTTTGCTTGATCACATTGTGCTTGCTCCATATGCATTACAAGTTTCTGCATACAATGAACTTATTGTGTTGTTGTGTTTCAGGAGATACTTGTTCTTATGGTTCAAGAGCTACACAGATTCTAGAGTTAGGTGTGAGTGAGTTTTCCAACTGTTCCCAACTCACGCGTTAAGTCTAGAGTTTGTTATAGGGTTTTGTCATGGAATAGCCAAAGGGGGAGATTGTAAGGTTGAATTTTATCAACCATCTTGTTGGCTTTATTCCATGCCAATTTGCTTGTAATTTAGCACTTAGTAACCCTGTATTTAGGTGGGATTCATGTAAGGGTAGTGTGTGAGAGAGTGTGAAGAATTGCTCAACATTGTGCAAAGAAGCAGGGACTCGCGGCTAGGACTCGCGGCTGACTCGCGACTTGCAAGCCGCCAAACTGCAGCACACGTGAGAAGCATGCGGGGAGGTGAAGGGTCACGCCAGCTGTCGCACTACAGGACAAAAGTCCCAGGCTGGCCAGGCAGTTAGCTCGCGACTTGAACTCGTGACTTAGACCAGTTGCGAGGCCAAGCCACCAACTTGCCCTGTTTGGCAAAAACTGTCTCTTCGTATTCCAAACACACACCACTATATATAGACCCTTATACCCACGAAATGTAGAGAGCTTCCAAAGAGAATTTTGAGAGAGAAACCCTAGAGAAAAACAAGATTGCCTCATCCCCAATCTTCATCTAAGAGACTCTTCAAATTCCTCTACTCTCTTCCTCTCCATTGATACATCCTTGAGAGGTTCTTGACCAAATCCTTTTCTCACCACACCCACGTCTGTGAGAAGGTCTTTTGGTGCTAAGGGAAGCAGTTTGGAAGGGACCAATGGTTATTAGTTGATGCTATGAGTTATAGCGGAATCTAGTAAGCTAGAGAAGAAAAAGGTTCGGTGCAACCTCGTTGGAGCAAGAAGCTTGGAGGGCTTAGGTATCTGGGTAGATTAGGCTTGGAGGGTCTATTGGTGTTCATGTATCCCAACTACATTTTCTAGATTTGGATTTGGTCCCAAACCCAACCAAAATTCGATAGGCCCAAATCCATGGATTTAAAACACCTTCACACATGGTGGAATTTGAAATCTCTCACTCACGTTGTGCTTTGTTTCTCTCTCTTGGCTCACTTCTCTCCATGTCTCTCTTCCTAGCTGCAACTCACAAGCTCTTCTTCTCCCTGTCTCTCTCTCTCGGCAACTTCAGGTTTGTTTCTCTCAACTCTTATCTTCCTCGTTAACCTCTCTAATTCTCTCTTTCTACTAAATCTAAATCCACAAAGGTTGTGGGTTTTTCCAATGGGTTTTATTTAATTTTTTTGTGGGGTGTTTTGGGTTTAATTTGATTGTTTGTGGGTTTTGTTTGATTTGTTTGTGCATCTTGTTTCATGATATTTTCAATGATTTGTTTTGGGTTTGTCTTTATTTTCTATTTCTATTTTTGTCTGTGGGTTTGTATGCAAATTATGTGTTTGATGAAATGCTTCAATGAACTGTCTATGAGTTGTGAAGTAATAAGCGAGAGAATATTAGTTTATCAAAAAAAAGGTGAGAGAATATTCATTTGAAACAACGATGTTGTGATGATGGAAAGTGAGGAAGATGGAATATTGTCTGTTGCACATGACACTGATGGGATTATTAGAGGGGAGATGTTAATTTGATTCCTTTGAGTTATAGTGCGTTTTGTTTGTCTAATTAGATGTATTTCATTAAAATCATTTCTAACTTAACTGTGTGAAACAAGATTTATTTGTAGATCATGTATTACCATGAACCATGTTCAACAACTAATTTCCCAGTTTCCCAATCCCACTAAAAGCTCACTAAATTCAAAATTCAGAGAGAGAGAGAGAGAGAGAGAGAGAGAGAGAGAGAGAGAGAGAGAGAGAGAGAGAGAGAGAGAGCTTGTAGTTTGTGAGCATATGTGTGTTTGTGAACTGTGAATTCAAATCGCTTTCTTTTATTTAGCAAATTTACGATTTCTGGGTTTGAAATCGTAAGCAAATTTTTTTGATTTTGCATAAGTTTCCAATGTGAACCCGTTACACACTAAGCTATTGATAATCTGCCTTGGTTTTGCTATTGATAATGATTTTTTTTCTTAACATTACAACATGCAATCATTTTAAAGATTGAGATATTCCTTATGTTGAAATATTCTGGAATGGCATATTGTAACAGTCTATGGGCCTTTTTATGTTTAGTTTAAGCTGTAACCAGAAGTTGTCAATAAAAAGATCCGTAATAACATCAACAGGAAGCTGTTTTAATTGCGTATGGTATCGGTCAACATTGAATTCCTTTTCTAAGCTGCCTTCTGGGTTAGGAACAAAATTTTTCTACCTTATCATTTTATGCTAGTAATTAGAATTCAATGGCAACCTTAAATATAAAGGTTGCACATGTATAGTCTACTTGACAGTAGAAAATCTCTTTGAATCATTTTTTTTATTAGAATTGAGGATGATAGCATGGTTTCTTTTTTCTTTTCTTTTTTGTTTTGTTGCTAACTTGAAATCATGGTTCAAGTCAGAGAGATTAAAAATAGGCCCAGAAAGAGTTATAAACAGCATTCCATTCTACCAAAGAACCTCTCTACATATTACATTTCTGTGAAAAGAGGGCCATATAAACTTTGTATTCTTTAGGTCACTGTGTACACCATATGGGATAGTAGAAAAGCTTTATCAAGTATCTCTGATTTTACCTGGATATTGTACACCTAGACGTTCACTAATGCAAAGTGCTAAACTGAATTTTAATGCAGGCCTTGTCAAGGAATCTGCAACATCATGACTATCTTAGAGAATATATTAATAAGAACAAGACTTAAATGATGTCTTTTTGTTAGTTCTCTTTGTTTACCAGTTGGTCTCTACTTGTACTTCTTTTTATCCTTTTATTAGTAAACTTGCACAATTACCACCTATTGAATAAATCAGTGAACCTGCAAAATTGCTTGTATTCTTTTTAACAATTTACTGGGTTGCATACCTTTATTTGTGTTAATTATTTATTATTCATATTTGTAGTTGCATGGATTTTCTTTGATAACCTTTTTTATTAGTTATAGATTCTTATTGTTTGAATTTTGAAAAATAAACAGAGACAAAAATGACCAACAATTGAAGAGATATATCCATTCAATGAAAATGTAAAAGAGAGGAGATGGAAGTATATGAGAAAGTGACAATGAGATTTTTGCCTTTGCTAGCAGAGTTTTTTGTTATGCTTATTGGCATATGCTCACGTAGGAAGTACTTTGTGAGAGAACCATTAAGAAGTGAAATTGAAGAGGGGATTTATCAGAGGAGACTTTGGATGGGATTTCTAGCTCAGGAATCTAAATGCATATTAGAATTACATATAAACACACATGGGTTTAACAAGTTATGTAACATTTTGTGTGACGAGGGTGGATTGGTTGTCACAAGAAATGTTACAGTTAGGGAAGTTGTAGCATTGTTTTTAAAAATTGTAGAATAGAACAATTAAAAATGTTTTTGCTCGTTCTAGGGAAACTATAAGTAGACATTTTCATTCTGTGTTGAAAGTAATTCTTAAGATAGGCAAGAAGTATATCAAACAAGATCATGCAGTTCTTTACAAAGGAGATGATAGATGGAAGTGGTTTAAGGGAGAACTTGGAGCCCTTGATGGTACACATGTCCCATTTACTATTCCCATAGAAGATCAAGATAGATATCGAAATAGGAAAGGTGGACTTAGTACAAATGTTTTAAGAGCTTGTGATGCTAATTTGAAGTTCATATATGTATTACCTGGTTGGGAGTTGGGAGGGATCCCCATCGGATTCTCGAGTGTTGCGTGATGCTTTAGGTCGGCGCCATTGCCTAGAAATACCATTAAGTACGTATTATCTTGTGGATTTTGGGTACACAAATTGTCCTAGGTTTTTAGCTCCTTATAGAGGAACTCAATATCATCTAAATTTGTGGAGAGGAAATACACCAACAGATTATAAGGAGCTATTCAATCTTTGACACACATGTACAAGAAATACAATTGAACGGGCTTTTAGGTTATTGAAGAAAAGGTGGGCAATATTACGCACAACTAGTTTTTATGAAGTGAAGACTCAAATTAGGATTATTAATACGTGTTGCATTCTTCATAACTTTATATGGGATGAAATGAATGAGGATAAGTTGTTGAGAGCTGTGGATCTTGAATTAGAAGATGTTTCACTAAATGAAAATGAGATATCAGACAAAAACATCACATTTGTTAGAGTTACTAATGCGTGGAAAGCTTTTCGAGATGCTTTGGCAAAGGAAATGTTTGAGGAATATCAATCTCGGCATTGTTGTGTTATTTGAGACTTTATATTTATATTTATATACGTGTAACTTATTTTGAATTTTGCATTATTTGAAAAACATAATAGAAATGGAAAGAAAATACACATATTTTGGGTATTTAATTTTTCTCTCTTGATATATAACTTTTTAGTTGTAATGAACTTTAGAATAATTTTTTAGTTTGAGATTTTGAATGTTGTGAAAAAATCCATGCATTTGGGTTCCCTCTCTAGTTGATATAAAAATTTTAGTTGTCAATAGTTGGCAAGATATTTTTTTAGTTGTTTATGACTAAAGATATATATATATATATATATATTTTATACAAGATAAAAAATTTTACTCTAGTCTAATCTAAGTGTATATGTGTGTGAAACTTCCTCTTGGAGACTTGAACTCCAACCCTTACCCCCCACATCTCACAAGCACTTATACTTTTAAAGTAACCATCGCACCAAGGATGTGCGGTGGTTAAGATATTTAGTTATTTTTTGTCAATTGAATTATCAATATTACCTCATGTATTTATTATGAACGTTACTAAAATTAAAATGTAGAAGGATTAAGAAAAATAATAATTAAAAAACATATTTTATTGATCTTAAATCTAAATCTAAATCCAAATCCAAATTTAGGTGTCCAAATAATGAAATTTCAAATGATGAATTTCAAATAATTCTTTGTTTAAAAAGACCCAAATAAGGAATTTTTAAATCAATAAATTTCAAATCAAGGCATTTTAAATCAATGAATTTCAAATTCATAACCAAATCTAAATGCTACCATCTAAACACATAAACACAGGTTAAAGATGTTTGATGCACACACAAAGTAAAGTAAAAATTAAAAAAAAAACCTAAGGAATGCAAGAAGTAATGGATCCATTGGGATTATGACCCCACCCTCGTTGCAGGATACTAGGGGGATAATGACCGCGTCTTGTCCTCGCGTAGGGAAGAGCTGGTTGTCGTTTAGATGGTGAAATCGTGAAAGTTAACATCTTCGGGAATCATGTATTTCCTCCTAACTAGGCCATGCTACCCTTGGTATTCGCTAGATGTGAAAACTTACCCATTTGGAGGACAACAAACTACCAAACTAAACTCGAAAAAAAAAGGACTTCGAAAAAGAACCAAAGATAGGAAACAAAACGAACTTATAGGATTTGCTAAAAGGGATGAGTGCTCGGGAAGAGAGAATCATTGTTCAAGAAGCAAGAAATGGACTCGAGAGGTGAGAATCAAAAAGTGAAGAATGTGGAAAAGGGAATGCAATTTATAAGGGAAAACTGCCTTGAACTGAATATCAAGAGGTCAACCAAGTAGCTACGTTATCATGGCAGTGAATGTCTCCTAGGAATGGGATAACCAGATAGAATGTTGGGATTGACAACTGCCATACTCATGAATCATGTTTGTCCAACCCATTAATTGGGAAAAATACATGGACGCATGAGTGGGTCTACCCTTATATGAGTGGGAAGACTCATGTATCTAATACTTGATATACCTTTTCCATTAAATGAGGTAAGTCGGGTGATGTCATCTTAAGAGATGACGAGCATTGGAGCAGGAGGGGATCCGGCATACCACTAGGACTTCAGTACTCCTAAAAATTAGGGCCCCAAAACCACATGTATTTAATCCCAAAACTTTTTTCTCTACATCCAAATAACCCATAATCGAGATTTGAAGGAGAGAAATAGTGAAATACCAGCAACTGAGCAACCTTCTTGTGTGTGTGTCTGGAAAGATTGAGTGTCCTGTTTATAATATTCATTGAGAGAATTGTTATTTCTCGGTCTTAAATGTGGTTCTCTAAAATTGATATAAATATATTTATTGAGTTTATTTCCACTAACCACTACAATTCCTTTACAAGATTTTAAGATGAAATACTCATTGTTATTCTATACAAATATTACCCTAAAATAGCATAATGCCTATAAGTGATTGGAGCAGGTATAAGGGACTTCTAAGTGATTGGCGTAGGTACAAGGGATTTATGAACACAAACCTTCTATAGTAGTTTTTGTGATTTAATTTATGTTCTATCAATCATAATTTATTACATCTCAAAAAAAAAAAAATCATAATTTATTATATATATATATATATATATATATATTTTTTTTTTCTATTTTAAATTTTGGCTATTTTACAATGTTATTAAATTCATTCCATTCCGGTTGAAATGACTAGAATATCGATACAATCTAGAATGGTAATACCACCTATTCCACCTCAGGTCCAATTCCGATCAGTTTCAGGTCATTCTAGCCATTGCAGCCAATTTTGGTCAATTTTGGCCGAAATGTAAATTTTGGCTGGCACTCGTTTTTAGCTTCTTTTTTAAATTAAAAATTAAAAATTAAAAAAAAAAAAAAAAAACTCATCAGCACGTTGCCACCTAACGCCGATCGCCTGAAGAACAAACCCAGCCATCACATGTCTACTTTGTCTGAAAACAACATCAGATTGCAGAGTGAAGGAAAAGAGGAGTACCTTAGATGTCTACTTTGTTGATGGCTTGATGCTTGGGTCAGATGGTGGAAAACAAAAACCCAAAATAGATGAGAAATGAGAAGGCGAGTTGCATCCTACAGAGGGCACTGACTCTGTGAGGAAGAAGAAGAACATGATAGGGAGAACCGGAGAAGTCAAAGTGTCAAACTAATAAATGCCTAGGAAAGATGAGTCATGTGGGCTGTGTGGGATAGTGAATATAAGAAGCTTCTTGAAAGGTCACCATATTACATACTCTTTTATTTACAAAATTTTCATTTAAACTAGCAGACTGCCATGATATTTTTGGACTTTTACGCGTGCTTGAAATTATTGTATAAGATAAAAAGGCACTAATAGGAATCATGGATCTCGGAGTCGGAATCACATGAAATTTAGCAGGCTGAAGTGAAACGGCCTTTTGAGCAATAGTTGTCCCTTTGCCACGAGGTACCCCTTGAAAATGGTGAATTCCTTCATTTAGGCCCCGAAAATTGCATTTTTGCTGTTTATAGTAATTTTTGATTTCTTAATAACTTTTTGCTCAAAAGTCAGAATAAGGTCCTGCTTGTTTTGAGACGACCCTTAAGATCAGTAGTTTATGATTCTGTATTAAACTCATTTTTGCCATTTTTGGTAAATTTCAGTATTTTGTCACCTAATCGCGTAATTAATGCGAATTAGGGTTTTAGACGTTTTTCTCAGTATTCATATGTTTTGTGGCAAGGCGGACTATTATTAATAAAATTTCAAAGTTTTCTTAAACTTCTCTCTAGTGGATTCCAGTTTATCTTCTTGTGAATTCAAGGAAACCCTTGTGGACTTCAGGTTTACTACCCAATTTAGTTTTTGTCCATCAAAGAGAGCATCGTGTGTACTTTCTTCAAACTTCCACGACATCAGTTGGTATCAGAGTCTTGACATACCCTGGTTTGATGGCTAACTGGTGAGATGGTGACCATCACAACAACAGTGGCAACGATGTCAACAACACAATCCTCACTAGGGCCGAGTTCCTTGATTTTTGTGATGAGAATCAACAGTTTCATGATTTAACCCAATAGAATCTAGATCAGATTCAAGAAACACTTGCCACCCTGGTTACTCGAAACCCTATTTGTGATGATGAAGAGCGAAGTGATAATCTAGCAGGTGGCCCTCCCCATCGTGGTCCAAATTGGAATAGGCGGCAAGACTACAATGAAGAGAATTGTGAGGATGAAGAGTATGTAGAAGGAGTTCTTAGGAATCATCGTGGTCCTGCGAGGGATAATGGCCGAGATTATTAGGAGCAGGAGAATTATCGTATGAAAGTAGAATTACCATCTTTTAATGGTAATGTCTCCATTGATAAGTATCTGGATTGGGTCAGTGAGGTTAAGAAGTTTTTTGATTATATGAGTACTCTAGATGAAAAACAGGTGTGTTTGGTGGCATACAAGTTGAAGGGAGGAGCATCTACCTGATGGGATTGTGTTTAGTTAAACCAGATCCGTGAGAGAAAGTTTCTAATATGATCATGGAGGAGGATGAAGAGATTAATGGCAAATCGGTTATTACTACTAGATTACTAGAAGGAGTTGTTTAAACAGTACTAGGATTGTAGGCAAGGTACCAAGATAGTTAATGAGTACATGGAGGAGTTTGATAGATTGGTAAACCACAATTATTTGGAGGAGACTGAGGATCAACGAATATCCAGATTTGTACACGGGTTGCGAGTTTCCATCCTCGATCAAGTATCCTTACAAACCCTATATACTTTAAATGAGGATGTAACCTTATTCAAAAAAATAGAATGTCAACATCTCAGGGCAAGTTTAAAGTTTCCCAACCGTGGTTCGGAGTGATCAAGTTCCATTACCAACAAAGGTAAACAACCCATGTTTACACCACGACCATAACCCATGGTTAGGGAGAATAGTGGTGTCAACCAATCCACAGAGGTAGTAGCCGATTCCGTAGCACAACCAATAGTGAATGCCAATCCCTATGCTAGGACAACTGGGAATAAGTGCTACAAGTGTGGAGAACCAGGGTATCAATCTAGTACTTGCACTAAATGAGTCGCAGTGAATTTGGTGGTGGCAGAAGAGGGTGAGGCAGGGGGTGAATAGGAAGGTGAAAATGTGTATAATGATGCTAACCCATATGCCTATAAACTCAATGAGATCCAAGGAGAAGAGGAAGGTGTGCCATTAGGGAGATCCCTAGTGATTCAGAGGTTGTTGCTTACACCCAGGGTGGATTATAGTGATCAGTAAAACGAGATCTTTTAAGCGCATTGCACCATCAGTATAAGGGTCTGTGATTTGATCATTGGCAGTGGCAGTGTCGAGAATATCGAGTCGAGGAGTCTGGTTACTAAGTTGGGACTAAAGATAGAAAAGCACCCCTCTCCGTACAAAATAGGTTGGATCAAGAAGGGTACGAAAACTCTTATTACCCAACAATGTCATGTTACTTTTTCTATGGCTAATTGTTATGTAGATGAAGTAGTATATGATGTTGTTGATATGGATGCTTGTCATTTAATATTAGGTAGACCTTGGTAGTATGAAGTAGATGTTACTCATAGATGCAAGGATAATGTGTATGTGATCTTTAAGAATGGCAAAAAAATTGTCCTTAGTCCTATTAAGGAAGGCAGTGTACCCAAAGCTTCTAAAGTGGAAGGGAAGCCATCACTTCTCATAGTCAACAATGAGGATGAGTTTGATAGGGAATGTAAGGATATGGAACAGGTTTATGTAGTAGTGGTGATGGATGGAGAGCCAAAGAAAGTTGTTGATATACTTGAGGCAATTCAACTATTGATCAAGGAGTTTAAAGAGCTCTTTCTAGAGGATCTGCCTGCAGGTTTACCACCAATGCGCGACATCTAGCTTTGCATTGACTTAGTTCTTGGAGCCAATCTACCAAATATGCCATAGTATAGGATGAATCCTCGGGAGGATTAGATTCTATAGGGGCATGTGGATGAGCTTCTGAGCAAGGGACAGATCTGGGAAAGTATGAGTCCATTTGTAGTGCTGGCATTATTAACTTCGAAGAAGGATGGGAGCTGGCGTATGTGTGTGGATAGACAAGCCATTAGCAAGATCATATTCAGGTATTGATTCCTTATTCCCTGACTGAATGACATGTTTGATATTCTGAGTGGGTCCAAGTGTTGTACCAAGCTGGGTATCAAGAGTGGGTATCACCAGATTCAAATCTGACCTGGAGATGAGTGGAAGACAGCTTTCAAGATGAAGGAGAGATTGTATAAGTGGATGGTAATGCCTTTCGAACTGTCCAATACTCCTAGCATTTTCATAAGGCTTATGAATCAGGTATTGAAATCATTTATTGGGAAGTTTGTCATAGTTTATTTCAAAGATATCCTGATTTACAGTAAGATAAAAATAGCCCACTATAATCATGTGTAAGAAGTATTGACGGTGTTGTAGGTCAATGAATTGTATATCAACTTGAAGAAGTGCAGCTTCTTGACTGATAAGTTACTGTTTTTAGGCTATGTGGTTAATGTGGCTATGATTCATGTTGATGAAGACAAGGTCCGTGTAGTCAAAGAATGGCCAACCCCAAAGACAGTGAGTGATGTGCAAAGCTTCCATGGGCTAGCAACCTTCTATTGAAGGTTTGTTCGAGATATTAGTAAGTAGCCCCTATCACTGAGTGCCTGAAGAAGGGGAGGTTCTCATAGGGAAATGAGGCATAACAGAGTTTTGCCTTGATCAAGGAGAAGTTGAGCATCACTCCAATTTTGGCATTGTCCAACTTTGATAAGGTGTTTCAGGTGGAGTGTGATGCATCTGTAGTTGAGATAGACCCTGTTCTTTCACAAGACAACAGACCAGTAGCATTATTCAGTGAGAAGGTTTGTGAAGCTCGAAGTAAATGGCGAGCCTATGAATTGGAGTTCTTTGCTGTAGTATGACCTCTTAAGCATTGGGAGCACTATTTGATTCAGAGGGAGTTTGTATTATATACAGATCATTTGGCATTAAAGCACATAAACAGTCAAGCTAACATTAACCAGATGCATGCTCAGTGGGTAGCTTATATACAGTGCTTCCATTTCACATTGAAGCAAAAATTTGGTGTCACTAATAAGGTGGTAGATGCACTCAGCAGGCGAGCATCTTTGTTAACCATGCTATGTACTGAAGTTGTAGGGTTTGATTGCCTCAAGGAGCTATACGAGAATGATGAGAATTTTGGTGATATTTGGGGTAAGTGTCAACAAAGTCATACTTCTGTTAATAGTATGTACATCCAAGATGGTTTCCTTTTTCGGGGTAATCAATTATGCGTCCCTAAAAGTTCATTGAGGGAGCAGATTATTAGGGAGCTGCATGGTGGAGGTTTGGGTGGATATATAGGCAGAGGCAAAACAATAACACTTGTAGAGGAGAAGTATTATTGGCCACAACTCAAGAGGGATGTTGGCAATCATGTGAGGAAGATCATAATCTGCCAAACTGCCAAGGGTCAATCTCAGAATACTAGTTTATATATATGCCATTACCAGTTCCACAAGCACCATAGGAGGATTTGTCTATGGATTTTATACTGGGTCTCCCTCAAACCCAGTGGGGTATGGATTCTATTTTTGTTGTGGTTGACAGGTACTAAAAGATGTCTTATTTCATAGCATGCAAGAAGACTTCAGATGCTACTTGAGTGACCAATTTGTTCTTTAAAGAAGTTGTTCGTTTGCATGGTGTACCAAAGTCCATCACCGCTGATCGGGATACCAAGTTCATTAGTCACTTTTGGCAGACCTTGTGGAAGTGTTTTGGCACTTCCTTAAATTACAATAGAACGAGTCATCCTCAGACTGATGGCTAGAAAAAAGTGGTTAACCGCACTCTGGGGAATCTGATCCGGTGTATTTAAGGTGCAAAGCCCAAGTAGTGGGATCTTGCATTGGCCCAGGCATAGTTTACTTACAATAGCTCGATTAGTAGAAGCACTAGTAAGTCTCCATTTGCCATCGTCTACTGCGTGCCCCCAAAACACACTTTGGACTTGGTACCTTTGCCTAAGCTTCTAGGAGTGAGTCAAGCTACAAAGAACATGGTGCCTACAACAAGTTGAAGGACAAGAAGTATGGGCCCTTCCAGATTACGAAGAAGATCAGCAACAATGCTTACGTGGTTGCCCTTCCACCTGACATTAATATTTCTTCCACCTTTAATGTTGCTAACTTGTATGAGTACTATCCTCCTAATGCGCCAGATAGTGGGAACTCGAGGTCGAGTTCTTTTCAAGAAGGGGAGAATGATTTAGAACAGACCGTCATAGCCTTTTTGGACTCTCACGTGCGCTTGAAATCATTGCGCAAGGCAAAAAGACACTAGTAGAAATCATAGGCCTTGGAGTCAGAGTCGCATGAAATTTGGTAGGTTGAAGCGAAACGGCCTTCTGAGCGAATTCCTTCATTTAGGCCCGAAAATTGCATTTTTGCCATTTATAGTAATTTTTTTGTTCAAAAGTCAGAATAAGGTCTTGCTTGTTTTGGGATGACCTTTAAGGTCAGTAGTTTATGCTTCTGCATTAAACTCAATTTTGCTATTTTTGGTAAATTTCCTACCTTAATTGCTTTACTAGCCATGTCACTGTTAACCAATTTCAAGCTCTGTAATCTTTTTTGTAGCTCGGAAATTTTTCTCACAACATAGCCGAATTCTAATTTGTTCCAAGATACAAGCCTAGCTTGGCAGCTCTCCATGCAATTCTCAAACTAAACTCCACCCTATTTATACAGGTCCTCCTTCCAAGCTTCTTGGACAACCTCATTGCATCTAGGAACTTGGAGCCATATCTCCTCAAACATAAATAATTTGCCATTACTTCGAGATCGGCTCTTGACATTTGGAAAAAGTAAAACCAAAAGGTGGTGGTCAAATGTAGACATAGCAATATGATGAAGTTTTGTTTCAGGAAATTTTGTTAGCCATTCATTATTAGCGAGAGCACGATCCAACCTCACTTGTATTCTGCCTTCTACTCCATTATTCTTTGAGCACGTAAATGGTGATCCCACAAAGCCCAAATAGTGGAATGCGCAAAGATTAATTACCCTCCTAAACCAGTCCATTTGTCTAGCCAGTCTAGGGTTCTCTGCCGTCTTCTCTAACCCACTAATAATCTCATTGAAGTCCCTAGTGCATAGCCATGGAAGTTGATTATTCTGGCCAAAAGATTCAAGTATCAACCACGTCTCTTCTCTTTTACTTGTGTCCCTCCTCTTCTCTTCTGCCTTATCATAGTCTATGTATGCATCAATATACCACCTCGAAAGGCCCTTGACCTCCACTTTTGACTCGGGCTTCCAAAGCAAAGCCAAATCTCCATTCTTTCAATCACTTGACACTGCCAAACCTTGTGTATATCCTAACTCATGCTTTAACGAATTTATACGAGCCTGATGTTACTTGGTCTCCATGAGAAAGATGACTTTGGGAGCTTCATCATGAAGCGCCCTCTAAAGGGCTTGAATTGTCTAGTTGTTCCCGAGCTCCCGACAGTTCTAGCTTAGGATACTCATTAGACTCGGCAGTGCTGCGTAGCAGCCATCGCGGATCCCAAGTGTTGAACCATAAGCTTGCTTAGAGCTTTCGTTTCATTTTAGAACTTCTGCCTTAATAATAATAAGTAATATAACTTTTATTATTATATATTAGTGGTAAATCAGTAACCCCTGAAAGGGTACACTAAAATAGGTTTGCACCGAAATATTTTGTTCTAATGGACAAATCGAAATAGACACCGAAATGGTATTTAAAACATTGCTATTTTATAAAGAAAGTCAAATAAATACATAATAAATTGTGATTAGTGAAACATAAGTGAAACATAACAAGTGATACAAAAGATTTGTACAGGACATCTTGAATTAGAAAACTAATTATTTGACTAAATGCAAACAATTTTTCCTAACTTTTTTTTAAATAAAACAATGTCTCCAGTACTTACATGTAGATGAGAGACCGACTTTTTCGAGTAGGCAGAGTGCCATCTAACTTATTGTTTCCAAGAGACCTGACAATGAAAACAATAGTACATTCATCAATACAGAGAGGAATCTGTTGAGATGTAAACATGCCCAGTCAAGAAAATGTGGTACATTACAAGTGAGTGAGAGAACTCGTTAGGAAAAGAGAGTCTGGGATTTTTCCTTTTATACTGTTGAAGCTCAAATCCCTAAAAAAAAAAAGTAATATTATCACATGGTCAGAGAAGTCATTACAAAATAGTTCTAAGATATATAAAACTAGTAGTATACAAGAAGTGGAATGAGAAGAAGATTTAAAAAGAATAAAATAAAACATTGGTACTTCATTCGAATAATTTTTTAAGGGTATTTTACTTGTCAAATTTTAATATTGACATCCTCACAAATTTTATGACATTTTTAATTAAAAAAAAAAAAAAAGACTTTATTTTATTAGTTGTTAAATTTGTTTCTTCAAAAAATATATATCTATCTTCACGTGTATCCCAATAGTCACCCTCCAATGGGTATTACTTACAACTGTGTCAAATTTTGGTATCCTCCAATATTCAATGGAATTGAATCAGAAATGTTGTTATTCCTCAAATATCTGCAACACATGTAATTAAATTGTTATACCATATTCTGGAAGGGAAACTAAAAAGGAAAGAAAACATATTTATGAAATTTTGAATCATAGCCGCTTTCCTGTTGCCTTACAAGATACTTATCGACTTCATATCTTTTATAAATGCCAGTGAAGAACCCCCATTAGACACATCGCTTATCATCCTACAACATCACACATGCTATTGTTACTATTACGCATTTGCAAAAAAACATAATAAACTAAACTTTCTAAGAGATGTAGACACTCACAAGTGTCTCATAGAGGTCAAATTGGAAAACGTTGACGGTATTGGACCTTCAAAAGAGTTTCCTTGAAGCCTCCTATGGAAGAATTTGGGTGTCGTAATTTATAAAAATTGTGCACAAATTTTTCTTTTTAAGAAGAACAACAATTTTTGACATTGACTTTGTAGTGTAACAAAAACTTGAGCTTGATTAATCATGATTTACAAAATTGACTTACAAAAAACTAAGCGATGACCAATTCCCTATGAATTCCGGTATCCTGCCTGTGAGTTCATTGTCTGATGCCCACCTAATACCAAAAGAAGTATTTCCTCAAACGATTCTCAACCATATGAAACTTTTTTCATTAGGGTTTACATTACTCAAACCTAAGCAAGCAATTTCTTTTTAATTATATTTACCATTATCTAGATTTTAGAAAGTTTTCAATGGAGAAAAGGAGAAAAGTTGTGAGCTAGTTCTTACACAAACTGAAGGTTTTTTAAATTGGAAAATGTTGAAGGAATCTCACCGCTAAATCCACAACTATGAATGTATCTGTCAAGGTAAACAATGTACATGTAAATTTACTGACAATAATTAAATAATTCAACAACTGAAAGACAAGTCGCAACTGTCAAGCCATTATTCAACTCTCATTTAATTTGCTAACTATTCAAGAGAACTATGTTAAAAAATTCTCATGGTATGTATGCTCGAACTAAATATCTAAACAATGTGATTGTTTGGCATCAATTCTTTGCAATAGCTGTATAATATCCCCAAATCACTCTTGTGGTTACTAATTTACTATACCATATGGCTAAGAAACTGATGTAAGGAACATAATAACTTTAACAATATATTGCTGACATAATTTGTAGTGGTTTTAGTAATATCATTTTCACTTGGCGGTTTATTATTGGCATCATTTTTATCATATACAAATCACAATAAACCATGTTAGCAATAGTAAAATACAATTAAATAGATTTGCAGCACTAACAGTACTGAAAATGTAAGTTTAGCATTATAATGAGATAGAGGTTGAAGTTGCGAGTTCAAAATCCATTTATTCGTCTGTAACTCATCAATTTAAATTAAAAATAAGGACAATGGCAGAGATCTTACATTAAGTCTAATTTCTTTAAATTCCCAAGTTCAGATGGTAGAGAGCCGGTGAAGTTGTTTGGCCCCAAAAACCTAGAAAATTAACAAGTAAAAAAATAATTACATTATAAACCTAGAAGTTGTCTGATAAAAATAAATAAACCAAGAAATTGCTTCTCATTCAGATCATCAAGGATCGAATGAAATGCGGAAAGCAACAGAATTGATATACACCTGCATCAGGGTCAGTACTATTAGATTACAATATTTGTGGGGCTTCTTCGAAACTATTACGACTATGTATCCGTTATATATATATATATATATATATATATATATATATATGAGGGAAACTTACAATCGTCTTAAATCAGTAAGATTTCCAAGTTCCTTCGGAAGCTCCCCTGATAATGCATTAGCCCCAAGGCTTCTAATTTATTAAGCATCAAGGGGGGAAAGAAAGAAAGAAAGTTAGTTAAGAAATATTATATATGTACTATGTACTATGTCCTATGAGTTTCAAATAAAAATCCAGATGGGCTTACAGGAATTGTAATTGCTTTAGGTTGCCAATGGATGACGACAGTTTACCTCTCATGTAATTTCTGCTTAGATTTCTGTGAGAAATGGAGGAAACTTAGCACGTTAAAAAGTCAAAAGAGAAGTGTTGGGTCTAGGGATGGACTCATGATTTTAAGATAAGGAGGCGGGAGTATAAAGAAAAAAAAAAAAAAAAAAACTCTCATTGTTTCTAAATACATTAAGATGCAATAATTTACCAACAAAGATAAAAACAAAAACAAAATAATGTTTATTTTTAGGCGTAATACACTTTTAGTCCCTACATTCTGACTCGATTTCTATTTTGGTCCCTACATTTTATTTTTACCACTTTTAGTCCCTAAACCAATTAACACGGAACATTTAAGTCCTTGAAATACTATTCCGTCAGCCAACTAACAGGGAAACTAACGTGAGCATTAAAATATTATTAAAAAAATTATTTGATATTTTTTAAATACCAAAATTAAAAAAAAAATTAATTACTCAAATTTAATTAAAAAAAATAAAAAACAAACAAAAAAATTATTTTCTTTTAAACAAAAATTCTTCTCCATCCATATTCTTACCAAATTAATCCTTATTTTCTTATCATTTTCTTTTCCTTTCTTGTACTTTCTTTATAACCAAACACATCAAAACAAAATAAATTTAATTAATTAAATGTCTTTCTTGTTTTTTTTTTTTTTGTTTTTTTTTCTTCTCATTATTTTTTCCAGAAGAACATCTTCATGTTGATTGTGGTCTTCACTAGTGTTCTTCCCTATAATCAATCTCCAGCAAAAAACAAACCCTACACCCAAATCCTAACCAAACCCCAAACCCATAAATTTTCTTGGCAAAAAAACACAAAAAAAAAAAAAAAAACCACTGAAAAAAAAAAACCCCAAATCACCACCACTGAATCAAAGAACATGAAGATCAAACCATGAAATTTGCCACTAAAAAGAAAGATTAAGACCCATGAAAAACAACCCCACCCATGTCGTCCATCAAGCCACCAGATCAAACAACTGAGACCCAAAATCCATCAACCAAAAACTGTACAATCTTGATCACCAAATCCATCTCCGACCCACTAAAAGCAAGTCCCACCACAACCCAACCTCTAGAAACCCAGCTAAATAATATTGAAGAAGGAACAAGATTGACAATGGCGCCAAGAGAACTTGAGAACTGGTGGTGGCGCCGATGACATGGAGCTAGTGATGGGTAGCAACGGTGAAGGGAGCCGGTGATGGGTGGTGATGAAGACGGTGGAACCAGTGATGACTGAGAGAGAAGGGCTGAGGGTGGGCTGGGTTTGTGGAAGAGAGAAATAGATGGTGGTCGGGTTTGGGTTTGTGATCTGGGTTTGGGTTTGGTTGGATGATCAAAGTTTGGTGGGTTTGGATTTGGGATTTCGGTGTGGTGGTTTAGAGACCGACGTCGACAGTGTGGACTGCAGATCGGCGTTAATGGAGTGGTGGTTTGGAGATTGGCGTCGATGGACTGGAGATCAGCCTCACTCGATTCTGATCCACAATATCTTTCAAACCCATAAATTCTTAAACCCGATCTCTTTCTTCTCAACCCGATCTCTTTGTGTTTGTAAATCTGACTGATTTTATGGGTTTCGTTGCTAAGGAAATACAAGAAAAGAGAAAAAAATTGATTTTTTAAATTTCTGGGCAAGGTTTACTGGGAAGAAAATGGAGAACATGATTAACGGGAAGAACGCATGTGCTTGATTCTTCATGTTCTTCCCAGAAAAAGAAAAACAAAATTATTGAAAATCTTTTCTTTATTTTTTTTTTAAAAAAAAGAAGGTTAAAAATTTTAATAATATTTTAATACCCACATTAGTTTCTCCGTTAGTTGGCTAACGGAATAGTGCTTCAAGGACTTAAATGTCACGCGTTAATTGGTTTAGGGACTAAAAGTGGTAAAAATAAAATGTAGGGACCAAAATAGAAATCGGGTTAAAATGTAAGGACTAAAAGTGCATTTACGCCTTATTTTTAATACTAGGCTGGTTAGGATTTTTTTTTTTTTTTTTTTTTGGTTTTTCATTGAAGTTAGAGCATTTACAGTGAAAATACTAAAAATTTTGGCTTTTAGAGCACTAACAATAGTGGTGCTAAATAGCTATATTGCTATTTTTAGCACCACTAATACTTAAAATACAAGCTATAGCAATGGTGCTATAGCTAAAAAAAAAAATTATTAAACTCTCTCTCTTCTCTTATTAAAAAAATATTTTATCTTTTCTTTCCTTTTCTCTCTCTCCGGCTGTGAACCATGTCACCCTGAACCAACAAACAAAAACCCCAAAACACAAACACACAGACACCAACCCCAATTTTTCTCAGCTCAGAAATTCAAAACCTCGCGATCTCCAATGGCTTCGATCTCAGGCATTTGTTCATCTTCTCCATCTCTCAAGCCCCAAAAGCCTCTCCTCAGATCAATCCACTCGCTCCGACGCGACTCGTTGGCGTTCCCAACTCGCTCGCGGACTCAGTCCGTGGCCCGCGAGATCTCCGCCGAGCTATCGTCGTCGTCGAAGCCTGAGATTTTGAAGAAGAAGGAGAAGATTGAAGCTTTGGAGAAAGATCCTAGGGCTCTGTGGCGTAGGTACGTGGATTGGCTGTACCAGCACAAGGACCTAGGGTGGTTGTTCTTGGTTGGTAGTGGTTGTGGATTGTGCCATTGATTGGTTTGGGGTGTTTTTTTGATAGTGGGATGTATTATTTTATTGTAATAGATATATTATTTTATTGTGTTGAAAGTTAAAATAGATCCACTTCTGCTGGATGTTCTGTAAAATGAGTGGGTAAAATAGATAAAATAAGTTTTTGTGGTGTCAAATAACTAAAAAAAATAGCTCCACTGTTGTGGATGCTCTTAGTACCTCAAAAAGTTATTTTATCTATTTTACCACCTCACTTTACAATACACCTAATATCAAATGTTCTATTTTTTTAATCACTTTATTTAAAATAATATAAACAACTCATTAAAATAATAAAGGAATATAGAGAATTTGAGTTTTTTAATTGAAAGAAGTGATATAATTTTAATAAAATATTGTATTTTATTTTTAACAACTTACTATAGTCAACTGGTATTTATACCAGTTTATTGTAATTGCAAACAATTTAGCTTTAGTTTCTCCAATAACACATGATTTTTTGGTTCAAAATAGTTTTTTTTTTTTTTTTGGCTAAAATATAATTACCATTGTGAATGTTTTTATTATTTTTGTCAAATTTTTGGATTTGATAGTTGTTATTTGGGTGAGACTAGCTAAGCTTATTGTAGAAAAGGAGCTTAAGATTTTGGAAGGGACCCGACTATAAAAATAAAATATATAATAACTATTATAAAAAAAAAAAAAAATTGAACCTAGGGGGCCGCCCTCTTGGGCCCCCACCTGGGTCCATCCTTGACTGTGTCATATAATGAAAATTTCTAGGAGTAATCTCAATCCTAGGTTACATGAGGAGAGAAATGATTTCATATAATGGAAGGAGAATCTCATCAATGTCTAATGGTCCTCATATATTGTCAATGAGTTTAATTTAATTGATTAATCATCCATCTCACAATCTTAATCATCATCCAAATAAAACATAAGATAAAAAGTTTTATCATCACTACCATTTCCCCATCTCTAGCATAGTCAACCACCACTCACCGTCTTCATCTCTAGCACCGGAACGATGACAAGATCTGGCCATATTTTCGACACCATACGATCTCCAACAAAGTCATGAAATCAAAATAAAGACGCCAATGTCACAATTGTCGGTAAAACAACCTTATAATCATTGAAGCTCCAAAGATTAGTCACTGACTGTAAGTATACCATAGGGTGTTGCTTTCTTTTTGATGACTCTCTCATCTCTTGGCAAAGCAAGAAGTAATTATTTTTGCTCGATCTAGTACTGAGACAAAATATCGCATTCTTGCAGACACCACGACCAAGCTTTTGTGGCTACAATAGCTACTACAGTATCTTAGAGTTAACTACTGCTCCCTATAACTCCAATCCATTGTGACAATTGAAGTGCTATTCAAAATTGTCCACAATGATGTCTTTCATGAATGTATCAAACATATTAAGATAGATTGCCACTTTGTTTATCACCATCTACTTTAAGGAAAACTTTAGCAACAATTTCTCTCCTCAGATGACTATTTAGTTGACATCTTCACTAAGCCTAGCCGCCTCCACCATGACGCTTTCATACATTTGTCTTCCAAACTGAAGTTGTGGACTCCATTTATCCAATAAACTTTTGAAGGGACCTGTTAGAATATAAGCCCAACGGGCTTAGACCCATTGTTCTAGGTTTTTTTTTTTTTTTTGGTAAAATGAAAATATCATTCAAAAATTAAAGTGAATGAACAGAGGAAATGGAGAATAAGCAAAAAGGAAATATCATAAGGGGGTTCCCTAAAAACAACGAAATCTTATGCTAACAAGGCCACCCCACAGGGCAAGAGCATTGGCACATCTATTGGCTTTGTAGTAGCAATGTTGAATTCTGACCATGGGGATTTGCTAGAGACCCTCTTTACAATCTGCCACAATGCGTAGCATTCCCATTCAAGCTGCCATCCTCCTTTCTTAAGAGATCAACAAGAAGTTTGGCATTGAGCTTAATTTCCACTGCAAGAATATTTAGAGATAGACATATGCGGATGCCATCTCTTAGAGCCCATAATTTCACTGCTGCCACACTTGTGGTAATACCTATAGCCCTTACATAACCCTTGATCCAGTCCCCTCTGTCATTGTGAATAATACCACCTCCCCCGGCAAGCCCTAGGTTACCCAAGGAAGAACCATTGGAGTTGAGTTTGAACCAACCAACCTAAGGTCGGGTCCATTTGACCTGGATGGTAATACGAGATGCCGACAATGTCATATTAAGAACAATGAAGGCTATTTCAGCAGCTTTTGACAGGAGTTCAGCCTTTAAATTACTTTGGGGTGATACATTCTTGAAGACGACCTTGTTTCTATGTAACCACAAGCTCCAAATACCAATAGGAAAGACAACTACCCAGCAAGGAATATCTGAGCCAACGTGGGTCTTGGTATTATGACAGTTCAGACGTAACCAGTCAATAAGGTTTAGGTTAAAGAAGACATTAGGTTCCATGGGAAAGGATTGGGCATTCTAGACCTATTGGGCAAAAGGGCAGTCTTGGAGTGTTTGAATAATTGATTTTAGAGCTCCATTGCAGATAGGACAGCAAAGAGGTCCATCCCTCTCTCAGCAAGCACAGATCTAATTGGGATGCTATGGTGCATGGGAGCATTGCCATATAAAACATTTGACCTTTGGAAGATATGGCACTTTCCAAATCCAGTCCTCGGCGAGGGGAGAGTCGAGATTCGAATCACTGCTAACATTTTTAGTGACGGAACCAAATTGCTTGCAGTGGCAGCAAATACTTCTTTTTCTACCAGTCGGATAGTTGAATATCACTCAGAAAAGGGATATTAATTGAAATATATTTTAATGTATCTTAGCGACGCCCGGTTAACATGATGGCGCATCCAACTACACTGACATCGAGCTGACTTACACTAGATGTAGTAGCTAGTTATCCCAAACCAAAATACATGGTATTATTTATTATTATTATCATTTATGAACAAAAAAAGGGATCTCACGCTTGTAATCATTAACCTGAATTACTTGAACCTATAAAACTTATAGCGTGAGGCTTCCCTGGGTGTGTTAAGGCTATCCACATGGTATTATATTAATAAGTGGAGTAGCATAATGTTAGGGATTTCATCAAATCAAGAAGTAATAATGAAAAAATAAAATGAATACATCAAGTAAATAGAAAATATGATTGACTTGGAGGTACAAGTGAATGTTATCCTTAGACTATATTTGTCCGCATATGCAAGTTGCTAAAGAGTTTCTACAAACTTATCCTTAGGATACAACCAAGTTTATTAGGTTCTATAAATAACAATTTTGGAGAACCTGTATGATTTTTTGTGTTTCTTTGTAGCTTATTAAGTATTTTTTCAAGTGAACATAAACCTCTATTTATACCCATAGAGTTATAATCCCTCAAAAGGTATGTACGGAGAATCAAAATATTTCATAAAACCGTTCACTAGGCTTGAAACGTTTTTAATGTTCAAAATAATTATCAGAAAATTCTGCAGAAATTCAGTTTTCATGAGTATCGATTGATTGAGAGGAATCGAGCATCGATCAAAAGCTCTTTTCGATCGATTGAATAGAAATTGAGTACCAATCGAAATAGGTAGAGACTTTAGGATAATTTCCTTTACCACTTCGATCAATCGAACATATTGAATTTCAAATTTCATTGAGAAAATTCCAAAATTTGAATTTTCACTTTATTTATTTTACAAATAAATACTCTCCAACTTTATATCATTATTACAACATATTCTTGTATATTCCTATATATACAGCACATTACACATTACTGACATGTTACCGTCCTCCTAGTGTGTTTGAGTACAATTTCTCACAAGGGAATTAAGCTAACCATTTTTTCATGCAAAAGCCATGTAAACAATCATATATAAAGAAGAAACCATACAGATTGGTGAGGAAAGTCAAATTCCATAGTTCTTCTGGGATTACAGCATTAATATCTTGGCCGGAAACATTCCTGTAAAATAATTTAAAAAATAAATAAAAAGTAAAAAACCATGAACGTAAACATTCATATACCGGAGATGCTCAAAGAAACTCAATAAGTCAATATATATTTTGAAGTATAGCTTATGGGTGCATATCACCATTAATTGGGTGATACGGAATCCCAATAATGTGACCCAATTTGGCGAATAACAAAATGCCAAATCATTTCAAAATTTGAAAAAATAAAAATAAAAATAAAAATTCTCAACTCTACCTTAGCAAACTTGTATTAAAAAAAATATAATTGACATCTTAATCCGATAATAATAAAGAGAAACCATTATGCAGTGGCCACCAAAAGTTTTAAGTTCTATAGTATCTAAAAAAGAAAAAATACATAAAAATAAAAGTAAAAACAAAAGGTTGCATTCTTCTTGATATCCAGACACTCCTAAACTTTCATGGTCTTTCTTTACAACCAAATACCCTAAAGATCCATGGCTGGCCAGATGTTAGATTTGTGTCAAAGCTGACCAATGAAATTGATATGACGTACTTCATCTATTTTATTTTTTTTTTAATGAATAAAGCTTTAGCTCTTATATTCTAAAAAAATGTTACTCTTATAACATAGGTGTATAAAAGAGAGGCACATACAAACTAGTTATGTGGCAAGAAGAGTAATTGTCATAAGAACAGTTGCATGTGATATAGGAATTGTAGGCATTCTCCTTGCATGGTTCCGTAGATGACAACTCTGGGACAATACTCCAATATTGAAATATTTTACTAAGAGCTGTCACTGCAATCAAATGTATAAAAGAATTGTTTATAATGACTAAGAGAATTCACAATAAGATAGATAAATGAGTATGCGTTTTATAGCCAAAATTTAGCAAGATGTACTTAAAATGCGTTGCATAAGGCTTGGTTTTGGTTGGCCAAAATATTTAAAATACTAAAGTAATTGCCATAACTGGCAAGATATTGTAGCTCACCATTTTTTTAAATTCTCTCTGTCTCTGTCTCTCTCTCTCTCTCTCCAATACAATGAACCACACAAATTGATGAAGATCATCAATAACAATGGTTGTTTGTCTTTGGAATTTCATGGTAGCCAGCAGAGGTGGAGTCAGAAATATTTTTTACAGGATTCAAGGTAAAACTATCACATTGATTTGTAATTGATTTGTAAAACATACAAGTCTTTTTGCATGACATCCAAACTTCTCTCTCTCTCTCTAAATAAACTCTATAGAGTATTATTAGGAAAAAAGAAGAAGAAAAAAATTAGCATAATTACAATTGTGAGACTTTGTTCCTTATATAAACAAAGTAGAAGGAGAAAGAAAACAAGTATGTTTTTTTTGAAGAAAAAAAATATGTTACTAATCTATTCTAGCTGTTATACAATGTAACGGATTTCGAATTAATTATTAGTCCTATTTAGGAAATTTAACTTTTTAAAGATAGTTTCCTAAAAAATAATTAATATAATATTTCTCATCAATTTAAATTTTGGAGAAAAAATGATATTGACTTTTTATATAAAGTAAATGGTAAAATAAGAATTTTATTTATTAAATGTATAAAGAGTGTTTATATTTTGGAAGATCAACAATTTAAGATAGAGGGAGTATAACAAATACATTAAGAGTCTGTTTGGTTGGAGAAATAGAAAAGTGGGAAGAGAGAAAATAGGGAGAATAGAAAAAATTTTGGTCTCCTCTATTTGTGTTTGGTTAGGGGTGGAAAAATAGAAAATGGAAAAAATGAGTCTGTATAAATTTACTCATATTTTCTTATTAAAAAGATATGCCAAATTTAAATAAAAAAAATGGTAAACAAAACACCTATGTCCTACCAATTTTTCTTCATCTTTTCTCTCCAACCAATCATCCACAAAAACTATTTTCTCTCCTCAATTTTCCATCCACTTAAAATCTCTCCGACTAAACAAACCCTAAAAAGTATAAATTTTTTGTTTCACCTTATATTCTATCAATCATGTCATGTCATGTGTTTGTATTTTTTTTTTCCCCAAATTTAACTTTGGTTATTTTATAAAGAATGTCAAATAAATATACATGGAATGAATATAAGACAAATTGTAATTGGTAAAATATAAAAGTAGATTAACCTTCTTCATTATGAAAACATTAACCATCTTTGCAACCAATCAAATCAAAGCACGAGTCTAAAACAATTACAATAGTTAATCGACACGTGCTGATCAAGGGCACGGGTATTGCAGCTATTGCTACGGGCTACGGCATCGCTTCACGCGCCATTTTAATGCAATGACGACAACGTTTGATATTGGACTCTTGTTCTTCTCACTATTAGTCAGGGGCGAAACCAGAATTCAAACTTAGGGGGGCAAAGTTTTTATTCAAGAATTTTAGAAAGTTGGAATATTAATATTAGAGGTTGATAACGATGCATTATTAGCATTAATTTTTTTTTTAATTTTTTTTTTTAAAAAATCAATAATAGATATTTATAATTTTTTTTTAAGTCTATTTATTCTTTTCACATAATTCTATACCTAATAAATTCATAATGCTATATATAAAAGATTCTAAAAAAAGAAGCAAACACTATAGTTAAAAGTTCAAATCCATGTCTAGTATTACATTAATAAAACAACTAAAATAATAGTTAATCAACATCATGCACTAATATTCAGCGAAAAAAAGGGTGAGACAATTATCGGTGTCTTGGTTAAGGAATTTTTTATTTATAATTACTTGGTTAAAGTTGCGGTAGCATAAAGATGTGAGTTCTTTTCCTTTAAAAATTTCCATTTTGAAAAAGTAGTAAAAAAGGAAAAGAAAAAGAGAACTATTAAATAATCACATGATAATGAACGATAACTTTGAGTCTTCAACTATGTAAATAATAAAGTTTTTCCCATCACTACATTAATTTAGCTAAGGCACAAAGTTTATTACCAATAGACTAATCAGACACATGCTAGTGGCAGTTTAGGTAAGGCACAAAATAGTAGATTTTTGTTTCACACGTGTATTAAATTTATGCATGTATGCCAATTGTGTCCCAAAGTTAATAAAACATTAAAAATTAATAAAATTCTATCATTAAAAAAAATAAAAAATTATCCATAGGTTGTGTTAAAGAGCAACAACTCTTTAAAAAAAAGAATTTTTTTTCATGGGTTGAGTTAAAGACATTAACTGATCCAAGTTGTTAGTGACACTAATTGGTGTATGGATGGAGTGATTAGCAGTATAGGAGTTGTCTCTGTGACTATGGGATAGAGTCATTTGAGAGGGATAAAGAGCTCTCAAATTAGAGGTAAAAATTGGGTAAAGATTATTGAGTTTTTGTGATTTTTTTTTGCTAGAATTTATAATTGATTTGTTATATATATATATATATATATATTTTCCTTTGATTGTGTCCAAAGATTTTTTATTTATTTATATAAATTTGTAAATTGTCCAAATGTTTAGCTAAATGTTTTCCTCGATATTCTTGGGACAATCAAACAATTGATGATTTGATAATTTTTTTCATTTTTGATTTCATAGGTCATCTTGTAAATTGTTTGGGAGAGGGGACCAAGTATATTAATTTTAGAGCCAAAAGTAAATTTTTTATGCTAATGTATATACTAGGGAATTTTTTTTCAAAAGCTAAGGGTGCGGGGCATGATCCCCTCAGCCCCTAGGTAGTTCCGTCCCTGCTATTAGTGAGACGACGCCGTTTGTGCACAGTAATATGTAGTTGATGAAAGATTAAGAAAAACCTGAAGAGCTGTGGGTCCACGTAGCCACTAGTGTGACCCACCCAGATGTGAGTTAAAGTTTGCTGTGAAAGGACGATTGGAATGAGGCAGCGATGGCTAGGACCTGTAGGGCTTGGTGGTATTCTTCTTCCAAAGACTACGGGCCAATGGACTAGATTATCGGCTCAGCCCAGATCCAAATGAAAAGAAAGGTACTTGCAAAAGAGTTCTCACCTCTCAGTAGTGTTATGTCCTTACTTTCAATAATTTTCTCACTTCAGCAAAGTGTGTGTAAAGCCGAACTGAGATTTAGTGCAATAGAAATGAATGGTTGAAAAAAAAAAAAAAAAAAAAAACTCTCAATCTCAATTATTGATAAAAAAATAAAAGTTAAAATTAAAAAAAAAATGAGAATTAGTAAAAATTGATGTAAAGCCTATGTTTCAACTGCATATAGATGGCATGCATTGAGGGCTAAACCCGGTACGGTTAACCTCCTGCTGATGGCCATCGGTAATGCGTTGCTGATGTTTTTGGCTGTGGGTGAGAGAAACTATTCAAATCAAGCAAGGATGTATGAATATATATACGTGTATGTGTGTGTGTGAGAGAGAGAGAGAGAGAGAGAGAGAGAGAGAGAGAGAGAGAGAGAGAGAAGTGTCTATTACACTGTACACAAAAGCTGCAATACTTGAAATTGTGACTTAAAATTCGGAGTTCCTTTATAAAATGCAACTGTGTTTATATATCATTGTAAAATACCTTACTACTAGTTCTCTCTCTCTCAAAATATATATATAAATAAGTGTGTAAAATAAAGGAGTGAGATATAGCATATGTTGTAAGAAGTGGATAAATAAAATAGAAAAATTGTTGTTATTATTATTATTATTATTTGGTTATTGTGGCTGTCGTTGTTATGGATAAGATAGAATTTGAAATTATAGTGCATTCCAAATGATTGCTATTTAATAACATGCAGCTAAGATACCATTTGGTTCTTCTGCACAACGGAGAGAGAGAGAGAGAGAGAGAGAGAGAGAGGCGCACCTTCAACAGGATCTGTACGAGGTTCAGCAGCTGCAGGTTGCGGTTGGTACTGCCGGTTCCTATCAAAACCAGAATAATATGGATATTGAGCGCCGTGAGCTTCCAAAACAAGGCCAAAGATGCAAGCAGCACAAAAGATTAAAACTAGAATTTGTGGTAATCCCACCATGACTGATGACTCTAAGATGTTGAATAAGAAATCAGAGCTATGAGAAAACTTGGACCAAATGCATTACCAGAGTTGCTAAATATACAAAAAGCTACCTACTTTCTCCCTCCTGAGAAAATGGATTATTATTGTGCAATTTCGGATAAGTATTCTGAGCTCTGTGGACCAAACAATAATTTTCTTGAGAAAACAACAAAACAAATAGAGGAATCAAACATTCACTAAAAAGCAAAAAAGAAAAGAACCAGACAAAACACAAAGGGAGACAAAACTTTTTAAGAGGGTCCCGCTTCTTAAAGAACCACTAAACACGTCCAGCAATAATGGTAAAAGTATTATTTGAGAGGAATGCTATAACAACTTTTATTGTAATTTGCTCAAAGCGATAAGTTGTGACCAGTAAAGTTATGGATCAATATAGGCTTACTAGTCTCACTTTATCATTCACAATTTAACACGGAAGTAAATTATGACAAAAATTCTGATAAAAGTTGTACTCATAGTATTTTCTATTATTTTAGGTTCACTATTGCTTTGATTTTTCTGTTATTTTATATTAATTGTGGTCCTCAAGTTTTTTTCAAAAGATTTTTATTTTGATCTTGACGTAATCTAAATGACAAAACTTGCTAACGTGAATAACAGAATTCTCATGATACACATGTAACCCGCTTCGTTTGTTTTAAACTTTGAAGTAAAATATTTTTCCATTTTTAGGTGTTTATTTTCAGGTAAAATATAGTTAAATTTGTAAAATATTTTTTGCTGAACATAAAATCCTATATTAAAAGTTGTAAAATATTTTACCTCTGAAAATTTGATAAATGTTTTTTTCGAAAACATACAGTGGTTTTCCCTCCCTCATCTGGTTGCTAGATTACTAGTTTGGTGGCCAAAGACACTACTCTAGCGATTGGTGCTGGCGGTTCGGTGGGCGGAGACTTCGCTCTGGTGACTTGTGCCAGGAGTTTGATGTTCGGTGACTCCGCTTTGTAACCGGTGCCAACTTTTTGGTGACAAGATACTCTGCTTTGGTGATTGATGTCGGCAATCCAGTGCCCAGTGACTCTACTCCATGACCGGTGCCAACGGTCAGGTGTTTGGAGACTTCATTCCAGTGACAAGTGCCAGTGATTTGATGGTAGGATACGCCTCATCGATGATCAGGGCCAACTATTCAATGCCCAAAGACATTTTTTTGACCAGTGTTAGCGGTTTAGTCATTGGAGAATAATATAAGATTACTTTAATACTATTAGAAAAAGCCAAATCAACATTGTAATCAAATTAAAAAAAAAAACAATGTAAAAAAAATGATGAATATAAAGAAAAAATATTAATTATTTTAAAAATATTATCTTTTTTTCTTTTTTTCATTTTCTTGCACTTTCTTGATAACCAAATACAATATAAGCAAAAACACAGCAGAAATACCAAAAGTATGAATCATCCAACACAAGTATTTTCTTACCCTTTGCTCTACAATAAACATGTCCAACAACTTGTTTCCCTCATTGTCCTGGACCCATACTATGTAAACCTAGTTTTATTAGAATTGTTGAGAATATACATGCGAGGTAAGTCCTACATTGAATAAGAATGACAATAGTGAGTGATCAATATAATATAGTTGGACTCAAACTCATTGGCTTAAACCTTTTTGGATTAAGTGATGTCCTAATCAATGTTTTGAACTCCATTCTGTTCTAATTGAAACAACCGAAATTTCTCGTTCAGGTGCTTGGATAGGTGCAAAAGACTCCCCTTGTTCCATTTCATCCTCAATTTCGAACTATTTTGGCCTAAAACGACGTTCCGAGCAGAATTTTAGATTGAAATAAAAAACTAGGCTTCATTGCTTTTTCCACTGATGAGATATACTGTTTACTTCTTCTACCAACAAACGAAATTGATGACTAGGGAGAGATTTGAAACCAAAATACAAAATTGACGAAATTCAAAGCAACCAAATCGACGAAACACTACCAGAATGTTGCATTCCACGAGACAACTATGGAAAGAAGATTTTTGAATTCTAACTTGAGAGAGAGAGAGGATCATAAAACATTAAAAGTTTAAACAACAACAATTCATGTGTGAAAGATTTTTTTTGACCTTTGGGAAATGTGTTGAAAGGAAATTAGGAAAAAACTTCCTGAAAGATCCGAGCTATAAATATAGTCTTAAAATCTTGTTTATTTACGGGAATACCACAATTGCATCGTTCCCTTTTAGTACAACTTTGGAGTTGGCTTAGTGGTCCATAAGGTCTCATGATATCCATAAGATTATGGGTTCGAAACCCCTTGCCAGCATATTGAGGCCATCCCCATGGTATTCCGCTTTGTAATAGCCTAGTGCATATGGGATGGGGAGATTACATACACCCAGGAGAATAGTCAATTACTTGAAGAGGTCTAAACACCTTCATTTGTATAATAATAAAGTATATATATATATAAAAAAAAAAAAAAAAAAAAAAAAAAAAAAAAAAAAACTCTTCAATTCATTTGTTTTTTATTTAGCACTTCACTCTAGGGTATTAATTTAATTTGAATAAATTACTTTGAAACTTAAGTACTCTTCACATGTATTTCTTTCACTATAATGATACAAATAATAATTACGTATCATTATATATATATATATATATATATATATATATATATATCTCTCTCTCTCTCTCTCTATCTAGCGCATAATCTTGAAATGGTGTTGCGGAACACACCAATATTGAAATATTTTGTTGTAGTAGCCAATCCGGAATAGCCTGGTGTAATGGAATTAAAAACCTTGGTCCCAATATGTTATATTAAGTTCTCAATTTGAGTCTCCCCAAGATATTAGCTCCCCAACAAGTGGTATCAAAGTCCACGGAATTGTGCAACAAAGGTGATAAGGTATTTAGGGTCCCTTTCTAGTAGGGACAGAGCAAGCCTAAAGTGCCTACACAAAAAATCTTGGTTAAAGACCCAATAAAGGAGTATTGTCAGTAGTTCTAGATCACGGTGAAGTGCGCAGTTCCAATGGACAAGATTGTGTGAGTTAGTTCCCATGGATGGCATACAAGGGGTCCATGGGATGACGCACTAGTGATGGTAAAAGCCTATAGGCAAGGGAGAGTGAGTAGGGACTTGGTCAAAAGTCACAGAGAGGCAGAGACTCACATGTGGGGGTGGGGGGGGGGGTTTGCGGGGGAGATTGTTGATAATACACGTGTGAGTAAAGTTCCACGTTGAATAAGAATGTTAACAATAAGTGGTTAATATAACGTAGTTCGTCCAAACTCATAGGCTTAAATCTTTTGGGTCAACTAGTGTTCCTATATATTATATTAGCTACTTAATAGAGGTTCTTCAAGGTGTTATCTCCCAATTAGGGGACAACTGGATGCCCTTGATGGTGAGTATTGATCTCTTCTTCTTGGTGGGAAACCCAAATTTGAGGCAATGATAAAAATAAGGCCCTCTCTTGGAGTAGAGGATTTGTTAATCCAATCATTGTTGTTGAGGAAGGAGCATTTGAAAGATGCCACCTTGAATCCACCTCCACCAACTTAACCTTCACAAAGCTTGAATGAGTGATTGAACAGTAGTTGCCCTCATGTTTGTCATCAAAAATACCTAGGTATGAATTATTCAACAAGAAAGATTTAAGTAATTTTCAATTTTAGAGAGAGAAAAATACCTAGTTGTGTTGGGTTTATTTTCGTTGGATTTGATAGTGTTTTTAGGGGTTTGATTTTGGTGAGGGGAGTGATTTTGGAGAGAGAGAAATTTAAAGATACCTAGATGTGCAGTGTTTGGTTGCCAAGAGAGGACAAGATTAGAAAAGAAAAGAATTTATGGGTGCATGTGCTTATCTAGAATGTGTGAATGCTGGTGAGTGTGATTAATTCACCTTCATTTCTTTTCATGTTGTTCATTCATGAACTCATTTTTCTTTGAGCTTCATTTCTCATACATCATGTGCCTCGTATGCATCTTTATACTCGTTATTATCTTCATATCTTTCCCTCATCATTGCTTTATTGGGCTTTTTTGCACATTTTATTAGGGGAAAATTTTCATAGGAGGAGATGCAAATATCAAGGGAGAGAAGACATCGTGTTAAGGGGTGTTACGATCACTTTGAAAAGTCTATGTTAATGGGCTTTAGTTAGTGACAAATTTGTATGTATTTTGTTTTAATCATTTTAATGTATATTTTTGGGACTTAATTATATTTGAGACCCTCTACATTTGTGAAAGCTGCATTCAGAGTCTACTTGTGACCTCAGGCAATTTACTTCGCCTGCGAGTGACACCTAACAAAAAGCTAGGAATAGAGTTTTGATTGGACAAGTCATGTCAAGCAATATAATGACTTAGGAAAACTTATGAAATAAGGTAAACATATCCACTAGAATAGAATTGAAGTTTATAAAATATTCTTTACCTTAAATTTACTACTACCTCATGTAGTACTAATTGACGTGACCACGTATAGCTTCGGATCCATAGACTCTTCTATTTCAATTGATATCATACGAACTCTCCGTTTGTGACTTCAAGAAAACCACTTAAATATTTAGACTAGCAACTTTGATGTAGATTGGATTGCTTTATGGCTTCATACAAGATTTGCACTACGGCAGCAACAACACCATGTTGATTTTTCTCTATTTGCTCTTGAGCTTTCACATTGAATAAGTGGAGGCTTAGATCTATTTTCTGAACAATTTAGGGTTTCTGCCTCTCTAACCTCTTGAAGATTTGATCTCCACAATTAATCTGTGGTTGGAGCTTTGACTTCAACTTCTTCACCAACTAATCTTTAGATCTACTTTGTATGTCTCCGACATGGTGAAATTAAGAGAAACTTAGATACACAAACCCCAGCCACACAAAATGGTGATTTCTCTTGCCAGAAACCCTCTCCAAGGATAACTTATGATGTCCTTTAAATAACGCAAAAATTAGATCACGAAGCAGGTTTGAAACAAATAAGTTATGGGTTTTTTCGTGTACTTAATTTTTGCTAATACGTGCAATCTCAATCATCAAACTTGGAGTCGAGCTGGAATCGAGATTATAGAAACTTTGTTTTTCTTGCGTTGAACTTGAGTCCTGAGTTGAACTTAGGTTTTTTTCTTGGACTTTAAAATACACCTTAAACACACTCAAGACTCACAAAAAACACTATAAATTAATTATATTTTATCATAATTTGCCGACCTTAAAATATGAACCTAACAAGATCTAAACGTGATTCTACCACTTCAAAGTTCCTCAACTTCCCCACATTAGGTAATTGAGAATATTACTGCTTAAACTAAAATTGTTTACATTCCTTTACTAATTGTTCTATTAATAATACTATTCGAGAGACTAATTATGTCACCCATAATATTGCTAGGTAGACTCTTTTGTAGGGAAATAATCCTTTTCATTTTTATTTTGCATAAAATTACTATTATTTAGTTACACAAACAACATATAAGTATCAAAGCTTCTGTTATATCACCACCGAACATCCTTAGTGCGATGATCACTTCACAGGTATAAGTGCTTGTGGAGTGTGAAGAGTAAAGGTTGGGGTTCAAGTCTCTAGGAGGGAGCTTCACACACATATACACTTAAATTAGGTTAGAGTAGAATTTCTATCTTTTATAATAATAATAATAATAATAAAAAAAAAAGCTTCAAATATATCAACATCATCTTTTTTCTTTTTCTTTTGGGGTGGGCGTGTGCGCGTGCCGCTGAATGTGAAATGTAAAGCATTTGTTTGTTTCCGTTATAACCATTACCTCATTAATTGTTCTTCCTCTTTTGTTTTTTTCAATGAGTAAGAGGCTAAATTCATGTGCTCCTTATTATGTAAACTAGGTACCTTCAGGAATTGAGCCTGTCACCTAGTTTAAGACTATCACCCGTTAATTTCATCCATATCGCTGCATGAGGAGAGAAGGAAGGAAAAAAAAAATTGAAAAAGATGTCCCTTGGACCCTTGATAGACATGATTGAACAAGGAATTTCTCCAATTGCTGAAATGGAAATGGAAATGCTAAAAGTATTGCTAAGGTCAAATAAGTTGGGCGGTTCTATGAGACAAGTGTAGTTGGATCACTTTAATCCCTTCCTTCAAAAGTATAGACAACAGTTTGTGTGATCTTAAAGCCAAAAGAACATTTTCTCATTGGTGTAATAAAAGTGAAAATAGATACAAATATAAATGGTATAGTTGTTGTGGTCATAGTTCAATGTTATTTTTTTAAATTTTTTTATTTATTATTATTTTTTTATAAAAGAATTCGATGTGATCGTGTCATGAAAAACGCGTTGAAGACTCATAAAAGCTTGATCTCTAAGAAACTTTCCGGGAAATAACAAATAAAGCTTTTCTTAAACACTTAATATAATCTAATGATTTGATTAAACTTTAATCACTCTAGGCATGGAATACTAAGTTACGTCCTCCTCAATGCATTTTACTATTCATTAAAAAAAAAAAAAAAAAAAAGAAGCCCTAATCAACCACTAAAGAGATGCTTCGCAAAAATTACCATTAACCCTACCAAAATCATTGGAATATTCAAAAATTAACCAAATTGCAATTTTCACTATGGTGCGTATTCCCTTCTCTGAATTGTAAAGTGTACAATAATGACATACTCTCATATCTCATATGAATTGTTAGTCTTATTATAAATTTAACTAGTGAAATTTACTATTATATGAGATGAAAGACGAACTCATTATTTTTACTCACGAGTATTGTATAATTACTCACGGATTTAATAGCTATAATGCTTAAAATGTGTTTAGTTGCCAATGAAGTCTAAATCAACCGACACTCCTCTTATAAGTTCTTGTTGGATAATGGGATTGTAGGTTCATAATCCATTAAGTTTGCATGTAACTTATGAATTAAAAGAAAAGAACTATTAAAAAATGCATTAAATTTACAGATCTTTATTAGCCGGCTTATTTAGTTTGAAGCTTAAGGCGACAATTTTAAGTAATGCATTATTTATATTTATTTTTTATTTAAAATCCATTCTTCTTTCTTTTTGAGATTCAAAATTAATGCATTCTTCCAATTTTAATTTTAGTTTTGAGAGAGAGAGAGAGAGAGAGAGAGAGAGAGAGAGATTGATTTTTTTTTTATTTTTGTTTTTATAGTGAAACTAATTATTAATCTAAAATTTTGGGTCTTTTTCCCAATAGAAGGGTCTAGGTACAAGTATTTTCTTACCCTTTGCTCTACAATAAACATGTCCAACAACTTGTTTCCCTCATTGTCCTGGACCCATACTATGTAAACCTAGTTTTATTAGAATTGTTGAGAATATACATGCAAGGTAAGTCCTACATTGAATAAGAATGACAATAGTGAGTGATCAATATAATATAGTTGGACTCAAACTCATTGGCTTAAACCTTTTTGGATTAAGTGATGTCCTAATCAATGTTTTGAACTCCATTCTGTTCCGAACGAAATGGTCGGAATTTTTTGTTCAGGTGCTTGGACAAGTACAAAAGACTCCCTTTGTTTCATTTTGTCCTCAATTTCGGACTATTTTGGCATAAAATGACGTTCCGGGCAAAATTTCGGCATTCTGGGCGATATCCATGTTCTGGACGAAATAAAAAACTAGGCTTCATTGCTCTTCCCACTGATAAGATATACTGTTTACTTCTTCTACCAACAAACAAAATTGATGATCAGGGAGAGATTTGAAACCAAAATACAAAATTGATGAAAAGTATGGAAAGAAGATTTTTGAATTCTAACTTGAGAGAGAGAGAGAGAGAGAGAGAGAGAGAGAGATTCAGGATCATAAAACATTAAAACTTTAAAAGTTAAAACAACGACAATTCATGTGTGAAAGGTTTTATTGACCTTAGGGAAATTTGTTGAAAGGTAATTAGGAAAAAACTTCCTGAAAGTTCCGGGTTATATATATAGTCTTAAAACCTTGTTTATTTATAAGAATACCACAATTGCAACACTCCCTTTTAGTATAAATTTGGAGTTGGATTAGTGGTTCAAAAGGCCTCATGACATTCATGAGATTCTGGGGTCTAAAACCCTTGCCAGCATCTTGAGGAAATCCCCATGGTATTCCTCTCTATAATAGCTTAGTGCATGTGGGACGGGGAGACTACATACACCCGGGAGAATAGTCAAATACTCGAAGACGTCTGAACACCCTCATTTTAGCACTTCACTCTAGGGTATTAATTTAATTTGAATAAATTACTTTGAAACTTAAGTACTCTTCACATGTATTTCTTTCACTATAATGATACAAATAATAATAACATAACACACACACACACACACACACATATATTTAGTACATAATCCTGAAATGGTGTAGCGGAACACACCGATATTGAAATATTTCGTTCTAGTAGCCAATCCGGAATAGCTTTCGAAATGGAATTAAAAACCTTTGTCCCAATATGTTACATTAACTTCTCAATTGGACTCTCCCCAAGGTGTTAACTCCCCAACAAGTGGTATCAAAGTCCATGGTGTTGTGCGGCAACGGTGATAAGGTATTTAGGGTCCCTTTTTAGTAGGGACAGAGCAAGCCTAAAGGGCCTACACAAACAATCTTGGAGAAAGACCCAATAAAGGAGTATTGTCAATAGCTCTAGATCGCAGTGAAGTGCGCAATTCCAATGGACAAGATTGTGTGAGTTAGTTCCCATGGATGAGTGTGCAAGGTTGACATATGGTTCCCATGGATGGCATACAAGGGGTCCATGGGATGACGCACTAGTGATGGTAAAAGCCTATAGGCAAAGGAGAGCGAGTAGGACTTGGTCAAAAGCCCGCAGAGAGGCAGAGACTCTCACGTGTGGGGTGTGGGGTGGGGGGTGGGAGGGGGGGGGGGAGATTGTTGATAATACACGTGTGAGTAAAGTTCCACGTTGAATAAGAATGTTAACAATAAGTGGTTAATATAACGTAGTTCGTCCAAACTCATAGGCTTAAATCTTTTGGGTGTTCCTATATATTATATTAGCTACTTAATAGAGGTTCTTCAAGGTGTTATCTCCCAATTAGGGGACAACTGGATGCCCTTGATGGTGAGTATTGATCTCTTCTTCTTGGTGGGAAACCCAAATTTGAGGCAATGATAAAAATAAGGCCCTCTCTTGGAGTAGAGGATTTGTTAATCCAATCATTGTTGTTGAGGAAGGAGCATTTGAAAGATGCCACCTTGAATCCACCTCCACCAACTTAACCTTCACAAAGCTTGAATGAGTGATTGAACAGTAGTTGCCCTCATGTTTGTCATCAAAAATACCCAGGTTCAACACAAGAAAGATTTAAGTAATTTTCAATTTTAGAGAGAGAAAAATACCTAGTTGTGTTGGGTTTATTTTCGTTGGATTTGATAGTGTTTTTAGGGGTTTGATTTTGGTGAGGGGAGTGATTTTGGAGAGAGAGAAATTTAAAGATACCTAGATGTGCAGTGTTTGGTTGCCAAGAGAGGACAAGATTAGAAAAGAAAAGAATTTATGGGTGCATGTGCTTATCTAGAATGTGTGAATGCTGGTGAGTGTGATTAATTCACCTTCATTTCTTTTCATGTTGTTCATTCATGAACTCATTTTTCTTTGAGCTTCATTTCTCATACATCATGTGCCTCGTATGCATCTTTATACTCGTTATTATCTTCATATCTTTCCCTCATCATTGCTTTATTGGGCTTTTTTGCACATTTTATTAGGGGAAAATTTTCATAGGAGGAGATGCAAATATCAAGGGAGAGAAGACATCGTGTTAAGGGGTGTTACGATCACTTTGAAAAGTCTATGTTAATGGGCTTTAGTTAGTGACAAATTTGTATGTATTTTGTTTTAATCATTTTAATGTATATTTTTGGGACTTAATTGTATTTAAGCCCCTTGACATTTGTGAAAGCTGCATTTATAGTCTACTTGCTACCTCAGGCTATTTACTCTGCTTGTGAGTGACACTTGACAAAAAGGCAGGTGCAGAGTGCTGATTGGACAAGTCGTGTCTAGCAATATGGTGACTTAGGAAAACTTAGGAAACAAACAGTTTCATAGTAAAAACTTGGAGGGATTTAATCTATGTAAACACATCCACTAGAATAGAATTGAAGTTTACAAAATATTCTTAACCCTAAATTTACTACTACCTCATGTAGTACTAATTGACGTGACCACGTATAGCTTCGGATCCATAGACTCTTCTATTTCAATTGATATCATACGAACTCTTTGTTTGTGACTTCAAGAAAACCACTTAAATATTTAGACTAGCAACTTTGATGTAGATTGGATTGCTTTATGGCTTCATACAAGATTTGCACTACGGCAGCAACAACACCATGTTGATTTTTCTCTATTTGCTCTTGAGCTTTCACATTGAATAAGTGGAGGCTTAGATCTATTTTCTGAACAATTTAGGGTTTCTGCCTCTCTAACCTCTTGAAGATTTGATCTCCACAATTAATCTGTGGTTGGAGCTTTGACTTCAACTTCTTCACCAACTAATCTTTAGATCTACTTTGTATGTCTCCGACATGGTGAAATTAAGAGAAACTTAGATACACAAACCCCAGCCACACAAAATGGTGATTTCTCTTGCCAGAAACCCTCTCCAAGGATAACTTATGATGTCCTTTAAATAACGCAAAGATTAGATCACGAAGCAGGTTTGAAGCAAATAAGCTATGGGTGGCCTGCATTTAGCATGTTGAAAGTTGGCTGCGTTTTGATTAATTTTGTGGGTCCCTTTTCACTGTTCATAGGGCCCATAGCTGAAAGAAAAAATGCAGCTTATTTTTGACAAAAATGGTGCGTTTAGCCACGATTATTTTTTGAATCTTTGCTTTCTCTTCAGCCGTATCTTGCAAGAAGATCTCCCTTCTTCTTCCTCATCAATGCCCCGACCTCCTCATCAATGCCCCTAACTTCTTCCTCATCAATAACCCAACTTTGTCCTCAAGCTCTTAAATTTTACATCTACCACCAACTGCCCCAATTTATGCGAAGCATTTGATACACAAACTCTCTAGAACAGCCTTTATTCAGACAAAGTGATACAAACTCTCTGGAACAACCTTTATCATTGTGATTTTCTTGGTTGCGAGAGAAAATCCACCACAAAACTGATGCTGCCGCTGTGAGAGAGAGATGCCGATGTTAGACCACTATGAGTTGTATTTAAATTTTTGGAGTTTTCTTATGTGTCTGTGTGTTTTCCCTTTTTGATGAGTGTAGCCGAATTTTGCATGAACAAAATTTCAATGGAATTGTGTGGGTTTGTTTGTGGGTTTTGTATTTTGTGTGACTTATCCGTGGGTTCCTTTGTATTTCATTTAATTTTGTGGGTGTTTTCCTATCTTTGAAGTGGCTCTAATTGAAATGCAATTAACTGTTTGTTGAAATGCCTCTATGAGCTATCTATGAAAATAAGATACATCTGTTGAAGCAATTGCTGGTACATGGTGAAATTTTCTCTCTTATTCAGACTTAAAGTTTTAGCTTCTTCAAATTCAACCATTGTTACAAAAATTTCACATTGGTAGGGAAATTAACTAAAATAGCATTAGACAAGTCTGATTTTTCATTTCAGAAGTTCAACCATAGGCATTGAAATGTTGAATAATAATAATTTAATATTTTTTTCTCTTGGCCTTTTTAAAATTGTTTTGGAGTAGACGTGGTAGACAGGAAAGGAGGATCACCTTCTTCAATTTTTAGAACTCTTCTTCAATGTTTTGAAATATCTTTTATAAAACATATGGTTAGAATAATACCATTTGTTAGGCTTAGAACCAGAAACTTGAGCAAGTTGGACCTCTAAATCCTAAAATAAGAAAAAAATGGTTGACATAAATAGCTTGGAAAGAACTTTTACTACATCCTCAAAACTACTTTGCAAAATATGAGGAATGAGAATATTAATAAAAAGAAGGGAGAAAGAAGTGAGCTGTCTTTTCTTTTCCCCCCTAATTAAAGAAGTGAGATCTTGTATTCCAATTTAAGACTTGGATATGTTGTTTAGAAAGAATAATTATCTAATGATAGTTGCTTGAAAGACCAAACAATTGGTAAGCTTGTCCTAAGTTATATCATTTTGCTTGCCAAAAGCATTGAAACAAAAAATTTCACTACTTCTGCAAAATCAATGGCTGAGGTTTGTAGAATTATGGTGTTGCTACTCTGCATTGAAACTTCCTTGTTTACCATTTAATGTAACTCTTATGTAATTTTAATATTTGCTTCATGTGATTTTTTTTTTTTTGAAAAGTATTTGATGTGACTATTTATATACAAGCAATTAATTAATACAAGACCATTTAAAATATCCTTGAAGATCAATTTTAGTGATGGTTGTGGGTGTTGGAACACAAAAGTAAGTGTAGCTTCCTTAGCTTACCAGTTTCAATGTTTCACATGAGAAGATTTTCTGTTTCTCACGACTTGGCTTTGTCATCCTTGCATTTCCTTCTTTTGGACATTTCCCCTATTTTATACATTTTTTTTCTTTTCCCTTGTCTTTTCCTGACTATATTTTGTTAATTATATCCTGTGTACTAGCATGGCATTGACAAAAATTTGTTGTGATTGTAATTGAGTATGACTAGTCAATGTCCTGCATTTTGAAATATTTTGTAAGCAGTTATCTTATGGTCCTTCTATATTTTGGAAATCCACTTAGGTATTGGTTCACTGAATTATTGGCCCACTTGGTCGGGGCCAGGTCAAATTTAATAACTATGTTGATATAAGCTTTTAGTAATAGATTTAATTCAAAGCATAGTTGGTGTTGGCTTTGGGTGGACAAAGTTCATAAGCTTATCCTAGAAGTACTATGTTTATGTATATTTACTTGCTTCTTCAGTTACCATGAAATAGATAGACATATATTTACTTGCTCATAAGCTAAACATCAGTTGTGCTGCTAGATCTCACTGTCTCTGACTTTAAATCAACCAAAAATTGAGTTGGCAAACTTTGGGTTCAGCAGAAACAACTCCTTTGCCTTGACAAAAATAGCTCTAGCTCCTCTACCTCGGCCAAAACAACTCCTCTACCTCTGCAGAAACTGCTCCATCGTAGTTAACTCTTTCATTGATAAATTGTTGCTCTTGTTTGTTGCATGTCTTTACGTACACAATATTTATTTAAATGAATGTGCAATAATGAAAAGATGCTTATGAGTATGCAATAATGGGCTATTACTTGGACTTATGTTATTTAAATGATGGTGGTCTAATTAGGAAGGGTTAATGGAACATGGCTTGGATGGTGTTTGAGTTTTATACCAGTAATTTTTTAGCATATGAAATATACGAAAGGATGCTTATGAGTATAGAATTTCTTTGTAGCCAAAATGGTTAAGGGGAAATCGAAGGATGTTGATCGAAAAGATAAGCAAATAGAGTGGAAAGATCCAATAGAACTAAAAGCCTTTTGTGATTTGTGTGCTGCTCAAGTCCTAGCAGGCAATAAGAGTGGAGGATGTTTGAAAAAGGAAGGGTATGATGAAGTGATAAAGCAGTTGAGTGAAATGAACAAAGTGGTGACTCACCTATAAGTTAAAAACAAATGGGATCATCTGAGAAGCCAATGGAAGTAGCTTTTTGAGCATAAAATTGGGTTGGGTTATGATTCTGACACTGGGAAGATTGATGCAAGTGATGAATGGTGGGAAAGAAAGCTTAAGGTTAGTTTACTTTTGAGAATGTTGACAACCTCGATTTTCTACATCTAAGAAATAGTACCATAACTATTGTTTGTAAACATGTAGGAATGTCCCAAAGCAAAACTGTTTCGTAAAAAAGGTTTGCCATATGCTGCTTCCATGGAAATCATGTTTGAAGGCACAGTTGCAACGGGAAAAAATGCATAGACCCGAAGTGGTTAAATACCAAAGGAAAGCACCAAAGGTTTTGTGGACTCCTCTGACAGCAAAGAATTTGTTAATCCCCAAAGTCAGTCCCCTGTGGATGTTGACCCAATGGATGTTGAATGCCCATTATTGTCGAGAGCAGGACTGGAAATGAATAAGGGAAAAGGCTTGGCAAGAAATATCCAACTCTTCAAAGGAATTCACAAGAAGCGTGGTAAAAAGCATTCAGTTACGCAAGAATTGTCCGACTCTTTGAAGAGCATGACAGATGTCATCAAGGAAAGTAAAAGTGTAAGTAGTCCTGCCCCATTTACTTCCACAATAGCTATTGAGGTTCAAGCAGTTACGGACACGGTTTTGAGTCTTCCTGGGGTGCAATTTGGTGATCACCTCCATATGTTCAGCATATTCTTTTTCATAGAAAATCAAAATGCGATGCACATGTTTGTAGCAAATAGGCATGATAAGTCATTACAATTGATGTGGATGCAGAAAAAATATGAAAAAAGGCCTGATCTCCATTGAAGGAAAGGGGATTGTATTGAAGGGGTTGAAGCAGAATGATGTTGTAGGGTCTGTTTCTCTATGTTGCTATTGCTTTTTCTTTTTTTTTAGCAGTAACTATGCTTAATATTGGGTACTCTTTTTGGTGGGTATGAAAGTATTGGGTACTCTTTTCATTGTAGTATTAATAGTTGTGGTGTTAAGTATGTACTGGTATTTGTAGTTGTGACTTAACATCCAATTTTCCCTAGATATGTGTTAAGTATGTACTCTTTTTTTCTATTCTTTTTTTGATCCTTTGGGTTTTGCATTAATTTCTAGTCTTTGAATGGGTATTGGCAAATCATTCATTCAGCTATTGAAAATGGTGGATATAACTTTGCAAAGATCATGTGCCAGATTTGTCTACCACTATACTTGTTTATTTGTAGGTATGAAATATGTGTGGGGGATTGGTATTTGTGATAAACCAACAAGTGCTCTTTTTTTCTTGATGATTTAGGGGCACAATTTACTATTATAGCCGACAGCAAGTTGAATAGGATGGACTACTGCCTCCTATGGTTGGCTAATAGTTATATCTTCAACATAATCACTCAAGCTTTATTAAGGAACCCTTTTATGCTAAATGAGTTACCACAAATATGCAAGGAAATGAGTTTTGAAATAAGTGACGAGCTTGTATACGCAGCATATTTAGCTGGGTATGCAAGTGTCATAGCTTATATGGAGACGTATATGAACAAAGTACCGATGCATAAAAATGAACTAATGGTTATGAATGGGTACAATATATTTTACATGGGAATGAGTGGAAATGTTGCAATGTATTTAGAGTATCACGTCATGTTTTTGGAGAATTGTGTAATACATTGCGCACTTAATATGGATATGAGGGTAGTAAAGGAGTTCACTTGGAAGAGTCTGTGGCAATTATATTGGTGGTACTTGGTAATGGCATGTGTAACAGAATGCTTTAGGATAGATTTCAGCGTTCGGGTGAGATAATAAGTCGACACATGAAAATGGTAGTTACATTGTTAGGCAATAATGTCACTAGACATTATCAAGCCTGCTGATCTTGCATTTCCTAATGTGCCACAACATATTCTTAATTCAAATAGATATTGGCCACATTTCAAGGTACTTTGTTATTTTGGTATATTGATTTAATTTTATTCAATTTATCTTTATGATGAAAACACGTTGCAAATTTCACATGGTATTTTTATGAAAATGATTTGTTGTGATTGATGAGGTTCATGTCCTTGTTGTCTTACCAGTTGATAAGCAACATACATATAGAGGAAGGAAAGGGCAGCCAACAATCAATTACATGTGTGCTTGTGATTTTGACATGAAATTCACATTCGCATGTGTTGGATAGGAAGCGTCAGCACGTGACACAAGAATATTTTTAAGTTGCCTCAATAATGAGAATGACAACTTTCCAAAACCTCCACCCGGTATGTATTATTGCATTTTAATTACTATATTAAAGTATGTCTTATGTAGTAAAAATGCTAATGTAATAAACATTCTCATTTGCAGGAAAATATTATCTTGTTGATTCAGGATACCCTATAAAGAAAGGGTTCCTTGCACCATTTAAGGGAAAGAGGCACCAGCTCCTCAATTTTTAGCAAGGTCAAACACCACAAAATCCAGAGGAGAAATTTAATTATCTCCATTCAACACTTTTGTAGGGTCAAGATTTGTGGCTCAAACCCAAAAGATGTGGGATATGAGCCCAATAAGCCAATACAATGAATTTGTAGAGAGTGGATAAAAGAACTAGGCTGTTTGTGAACTTAACAACAGTTAATCAAGATTTTATTAGATGAACAAGTACAAAAACACACTTGAAACTTGAATAAACTGATATCCGAGGAGATAAATTATAGTTTGAAAGGCTAATACCACACTTAGAGTTACAATAAATTTTCTTTCTTCTTTTTTCTCTCGATTTCTTGATCCCCCTCTCATGAGAGGTCTCTTACATTTATATAGTTTTCTTCTAAACCATCTTCATCGTACACTTGTTCTTCATCTAAGCATTCACTTGAGTACACGTCTCATCAGGTATCTTCTTTGGTTCTCCATGAGTGGTGGCAGTTGAGATTGAATTGTTCAGGGGTCTTTTCCACATAAATGCGGCCAAAAAGTTGCTGCAGCGTATTAAATGCGGTGGTAGCAGCTTTTTCTTTAGATATTTCTCTATTCTTATCATCTTTATACGTGCATGAAGTTCATCCTTATCGTTGGAATTTCCTGGAAGTTCACCCAAACCGCCCAGGTATTTGCCTGACCGATATTCTTTAAATCCGAAGAGAATGCACTCCTCGGACTATATTCCTTTATCATTTCCTTACGTGATTCTCCACTATTAGGCATTTCCCAATCCTTTACTTCTCCTCAAATATATCCACATACTCAAATAGGGCCCAAGACCCAATATACGCATTTGGACTTTTACCTCCACAACTTTGTTCTGCTATAGAGTGAACTTTTGAAGTTTGGAAGAATCGATGGAGAATTTTGAGAAATATGTCATCCTATGATTTATCCATTCAAGAACACATTATTGTTGCTACAATGGTTCTCCATAATTTTATTAGAGCACATGAAGACAATGACCTTGGACAAGGGCTTTTTAGAGGGGGCACATGTCTAAGTAGTGAGGGAGGTTATTACGATGAAATGGCACATGTGATCTCTTCTTTAGATGAATTTGAGATGAAAGTGGTTCAGAACAATATCACAGCATCGATATGTGGGATGCCTCCATCCTAGGACTTCCTTTGTTACTAATGTTGTAATTACCATTCATATTATGGTTTTTTTTTTTTTTTTTTTTTTTGGTGGTCAAAATCTAAAAACTAGTGGTTATAATTACCATTAACATTATGGTATTTTTTTTGGTAACTGTAAATTGATGGCTTTGATAAAATATGTATCTTAATTATGATACACAAACTTGATAGTAAGTTAATATATAAGACAAAAAAAAAAGTAGTTATTATTGTTATTGTTGTTGTTGTTGTTGTTGTTGTTGTTAAACATATTTGGCTTCCATATTTGGAATTCACTTTGCATATTCAAGCATTAAAATAGAGTTCAAATTACACACACACACACACACACAAATTCTACAATACTTTTAGCACTTTTAGCTTTAGCTACGTTAGTTTCAGCACTTTCAGCTTCAGTTACAGTACTTTCAGCCAAAAAACAATTAGCTAGCTTTTAGATTATTTTGCTACAGTGTTTTTAGCCAAAATTTTTTAGTTTTAGCAAAATAAGCGGATCTCAAATAGACCCTTCGTGTACTTAATTTTTGCTAATACGTGCAATCTCAATCATCAAACTTGGAGTCGAGTTGGAATCGAGATTACAAAAACCCTTTTTTTCTTGCATTGAACTTGAGTCCTGAGTTGAACTTAGGTTTTTTTCTTGGACTTTAAAATACACCTTAAACACACTCAAGACTCACAAAAAACACTATAAATTAATTACATTTTATCATTGTTTGCCGACCTTAAAATATGAACCTAACAAGATCTAAACATGATTCTACCACTTCAAAGTTCATCAACTTCCCCATATTGGGCAATTGAGAATATTACTGGTTAAACTAAAACTGTTTACATTCCTTTTCTGATTGTTCTATTAATCATACTATTCGAGAGACTAATTATGTCACCCATAATATTGTTTTTTTTTTTTTTTTTTTTTTGTGGAGAGATCACCCATAATATTGTTAGGTAGACTCTTTTGTAGGGATATATTCCTTTCTATTTTTATTTCTAATAAACTTACTATTATTTAGTTACACAAACAACATATAAGTATCAAAGCTTCTGCTATATCAACATCATCATTTTCTTTTGGGGTGGGCGTGTGCGCGTGCCGCTGAATGTGAAATGTAAAGCATTTGTTTGTTTCCGTTATAACCATTACCTCATTAATTGTTCTTCCTCTTTTGTTTTTTCAATGAGTATGAGGCTAAATTGATGTGCTCATTATTATGTAAACTAGGTACCTTCAGGGATTGAGCCTGTCACCTAGTTTAAGACTATCACCCATTAATTTCATCCATATTGCTGCATGAGGAGAGAAGGATGAAAACAAATTTGAAAAAGATGTCCCATGGTAGACATGATTGAACGCGGAATTTCTCTAATTGCTGAAATGGAAATGGAATTGCTAAAAGTATTGCTAAGGTCAAATAATTTGGGCGGTTCTATGAGACAAGTGTAGTTGGATCACTTTAATCCCTGCCTTCAAAAGTATAGACAATAGTTAGTGTGATCTTAAAGCCAAAAGAACATTTTCTCATTGGTGTAATGAAAGTGAAAATAGATAAAAATATAAAAGGTATCGCAAAATGTTTCATTAAATAAAAAAAAGGTACGGTAAAATGTAAAAGGTATGGTTGTTGTGGTCATAGTTCAATGTTTAAAAAAAGAAAAAAGAATTCGATGTGATCGTGTCAAGAAAAACGCGTTGAAGACTCATAAAAGCTTGATCTCTAGAAACTTTCCAGGAAATAACAAATAAAGCTTTTCATAAACACTTAATATAATCTAATGATTTTATTAAACTTTAATCACCCTAGGCATGGAATACTATGTTATGTTCTCCTCAATGCATTTTACTATTCATTAAAAAAAAAAAAACCCTAATCAACCACTAAAGAGATGCTTAGCAAAAATTACCATTAATCCTACCAAATTCATTTGAATATCCAAAAATTAACCAAATTGCACTTATCACTGTGGTGTGTATTCCCTCCTCTGAATTGTAAAGTGTACAATAATGACATACTCTCTTATCTCATATGAATCGTTAGTCTTACTATAAATTCAATTAGTGAAATTCACTATTATGTGAGATGAGAGACGAAATCATTATTTTTACTCACGAGTATTGTATAATTACTCATGGATTTAATAGCTATAATGCTTAAAATGTGTTTAGTTGCCAATGAAGTCTAAATCAACCGACACTCCTCTTATAAGTTCTTGTTGGATAATGGGATTGTAGTTTCATAATCCATTAAGTTTGCATGTAACTTATGAATTAAAAGAAAAGAACTATTAAAAAATGCATTAAATTTACAGATCTTTATTAGCCGGCTTATTTAGTTTAAAACTTTAGGTGACAATTTTAAGTAAGGTATTATTTATATATATATATATATATATATATTTTAATTTTTTATTTAAAATCCATTATTCTTTCTTTTTGAGATTCAAAATTAATGCATTCTTCCAATTTTAATTTTAGTTTTGAGGGAGAGAGAGGGAGAGAGAGAGCTTGATTTTTTTTTTTAAAATTTTTTTTTATATTGAAACTAATTATTAATCTAAAATTTTGGGTATTTTTCCCAATAGAGGGGTCTAGGTACAACCTAAGTGGCCTAGCCTAGCTAGGAGGCTAGGAGCTGGCCTTAGTCATAACTCATAACTCACTTTGGGCTCACTAGGCCTGAAATTAAGAGGTAGTGAGAGCAGCTTGAACAATGAAGGGGCGAACCTTTTGGAACAGAGCTATGGGCTTGGGCTTTGGAGAAGCTTCTGGAGATAGTGGTAGGAAAGGGGATTTGAAGTAGCCGTGGCACCGGCAGGCATTGGTGGAAGCACGAGGCTTTGGGCTTAGGAAGACAAACCTAAAGTTGTACTTCGGGTCATACCATACAAGAAAAAGGGGTGCGAAGAAAGCAAAAATTAAAGATCTTTTCAATCATATATTATATGGGAATTTAGGATTAAAATACGGACTTTTTAGTGTATAGAGACCTTGTAATTTCAAAAATATTTATAATCCATTTTCAAATAAGACATCATCAATATTCAAACAAAGGTTAAAGTTAAAAATTCAACTTTTGATTTTATATTTATGGGGGCACTTTCATTTCGGTGTTTTTGGTTTTCATAAGTTTTATTTGTCGTCGAATTTTCTGAAAAAGTTTCAGTTTTTTTTTTTTTTTTTTTTTTTTTTTTTTTGCAGGTTTTTACAATTTCTCCATGATCAAACAGAACCAAAAACTCAAAAATGAAAATACCCGATCATCTGGGGCTCTGTTGCCCAACATAAAAATTCCCACTCAAACACCACAGCAACCCTCTTTTTGAAATTCCTTAATCACCATTTGAAATCCCACACTTTCAAGGAAGTTAAAAGAAAAAACTGAGAAGAAAATTTCTCCCAATATGAAAAATACACAAAATTCTACATAACATGATAGAGCTATTAAGAACTTAAGAGGATTTTAAGAAATTAAGAATTTGTTTGGGATGTGATGAAAGGTTAAACTTATTTAAGTTTTTAGTATTATTAATGGGTCTCGTTGTATATTTTGGTATTATTTATGAGTCTTATTGTACTATTAAGCTAGTTTTTAATTTTTTTTTCCTATATTTTTAACAAAACGTTTCAGTTTCAGTTAGATAAGCTATTCTTAAACGTACCCTAAGTCTTACCTAAGCAAATTTCATATAACAATGCCCAAGCCAAGATTCTTACATTTCATCACAGACACTTAGGGGTGGCAAAATCAACCCAAACCCATTTGCCCACCCAAACCCACCCACTTAAAATAGACCCAAACCCACCCAATTATTAGTTGGGTTAAATGGGTATTAACCCAATTAAACCCAATTAACACTAATGTTTATTGGGTTTTAATTGGGTACCCAATTACCCAACCCCAAAACTACTAAAATTACCAAAATACCCTCTCAACCTAAAAAATGACCAAAATAACACCTAAACCCAAAAAATGACCAAAATACCATCGAAACCCAAAAAATGACCAAAATACCCCCAAACCCAAAAAATGACCAAAATACCCCCGAAACCTCAAAATGACCAAAATACCCCCGGAACCCAAAAAAGACCAAAATACCCCCAAAACTCAAAAAATGACCAAAATATCCGTAAAACCCAAAAATGACCAAAATACCCGTAAAACCCAAAAAATGACCAAAATACCCCTGAAACCTAAAAATGACCAAAATACCCCCGAAACCCAAAAAAAGACCAAAATACCCCTGAAACCTAAAAATGACCAAAATACCCCTAAAACCCAAAAAATGACCAAAATACCCCTAAAACCCAAAAATGACCAAAATATCCCTGAAACCTAAAAATGACCAAAATACCCCTGAAATCCAAAAAATGACCAAAATACCCTCGAAACCCAAAAATGACCAAAATACCCTCGAAACCTAAAAATGACCAAAATACTCCAAAAACCCAAGAAAATGACCAAAATACCCCCTGAAACCCAAAAAATGACCAAAATACCCCTAAAACCCAAAAAATTACCAAAATACTCCCGAAACCTAAAAATGACCAAAATACCTTTGAAATCCAAAAAATGACCAAAATACCCTAAAAACCTAAAAATTACCAAAATACCTCCAAAACCTAAAAAATGGCCAAAATAACCCTGAAACCTAAAAAATAACCAAAATAACCCTAAAAAACCTTAAAAATGATTAAAATACCCTCAAAACCTAAAAAATAGCCAAAATAACCCCGAAGTCTAAAAATTGATCAAAATAACCTAGAAACCTAAAAATGACTAAAATAACCCCAAAGTCTAAAAATGGACAAAAATAACCCTGAAACCTAAAAATGACCAAAATACCCCCTAAACCTAAAAAGTGACCAAAATACCCCTTAAACCTAAAAAAATGACCAAAATACCCTCAAACCTCTAAACTGACGAAAATACCCCTAAACCTTTGAAATGACCCAAATAAACCCAAAACCGCTAAAAGGGCCACAAACAATGTGAAACCTCTAAAATTTCCAAAAATACCCTGAAACGTCTAAAACGACCAAAATACCTCTAAACCTATAAAATGACCAAAATACCCCTCAAAATATCTAAAATGACCAACATACAACTAATCCTATAAGATGAACAAAATACACTCGAAGCCTTTAAATTTACCAAAATAGGGGTTTGGGGTATCTTAGTAATTTTTTAGGTTTATGGGTATTTTGGTCATTTTTTTTATGTTTAGGGAGTATTTTGGTCATTTTTTAGTTTTACGGGGGATTTTGATAATTTTTAGGTTTAGGGTGTATTTTTATCGACTTACAGGTTTAAGGGGCTTTTTTGTCATTTTATAGGTTTCGGGGAATTTTGGTCATTTTTTAGGTTTTGATGATATTTTGGTCATTTTAAGGTTCAGGGGTTATTTTGGTCGTATTTAGGTTTCAGGGGTATTTTGGTCATTTTTTAGGTTTCAGGGGGTATTTCAGTTAATTTTTAGGTTTCGAAGGTATATCGATTATTTTTTAGGTTTAGGGGGTATTTTAGTCATTTTTAGGTTTAGGGGCTATTTTGGTCATTTTTAGGTTTCTAGGTTATTTTGGTCAATTTTTAGACTTCGTGGTTATTTTGGCCATTTTTGAGGTTTCGGGAGTATTTTGGTCATTTTTAGTTTTCAGGGTTATTTTGGTCAATTTTTAGGCTTTGAGGTTATTTTGGCCATTTTTTAGGTTTCAGAGGTATTTTAGTAATTTTTTAGGTTTTGAAGGTATTTTGGACATTTTTTGGGTTTAGGGGGTATTTTGGTAATTTTTAGGTTTTTAGGTTATTTTGGTCAATTTTTAGACTTCGTGGTTATTTTGGCCATTTTTGAGGTTTCGGGAGTATTTTGGTCTTTTTTAGTTTTCAGGGTTATTTTGGTCAATTTTTAGGCTTTGAGGTTATATTGGTCATTTTTTAGGTTTCAGAGGTATTTTAGTAATTTTTTAGGTTTTGAAGGTATTTTGGACATTTTTGAGTTTATGGGGTATTTTGGTCATTTTTAGATTTCGGGGGTATTTTGGTTATTTTTTGGGTTTCATGGGTATTTTGGTCATTTTCTATGTTCCGGAGGTATTTTGGTCATTTTTTGGGTTTCGGGGGTATTTTGGTCATTTTTGAGTTTTGGGTGTATTTTGGTAATTTTCTAGGTTTTGGAGGGTATTTTGGTAATTTTAAGGCTTTAAAGGTATTTTGGTCATTTTTTGGGTTTTAGGGGTATTTTGGTCATTTTTAAGTTTTTGGGTATTTTGGTCATTTATTTGGGTTTCGGGGGTATTTTGGTCATTTTGTAGGTTTTGTGGTTATTTTGGTAATTTTGAGGTTTTGGGGTATTTTGGTCATTTTTGAAGATTTTAAAGCACTTTGGTAATTTACACTTTAAGGGCATTTTGGTAATTTTGATAATTGGGTAATTGGGTGGGTTGGGGTTTACCCATAATAATTGGGTTGGGTTGGGTTTGGGTTAGAAGCAATTTAGTTAAATGGGTTTTAATGGGTAAATGAGTTTTATATGCCCAACCCAATTATGCCCACCCCAAACCCACCCATTTGACACCCCTACAGACACTAAATAAAAAATAATTTAAAAAAATCCCAGAACTTACTTTACTTTTAACAAGGTAAACCTAAGGCCAAAAGACAAATAAATCTCCGTTGTGAAATATTTAAATGGCTTCTTCAGTAGTGCTTTTTATTTGAGTACTGTTTTAGTCATAACTTGATGCAAACTCCACTCCTATTCTACGGCAGATAATAAATTAAGGTGTCAAACGTAAGAGAAAAAAACATTTCAAACAATTACATCTCTGATTCTATTTATGTAACCAGGAAATGAAAACGGGGAAGAAAAGTACAGACTAATTCTCATCTACCCTCTTTGATAGCCTTACCAAGCATGGTTTTAGAAGTACTAACTGGTGAATTATCTTCGTAACCCACCATGCTTGAACTTTCTGAATAGTCGTAATAGATGCTAACGGTTCCTCTTGCTGCAATTGTATCATCAAATTTCCAGTCAGACAAATATCCAGGCTTTGAAGTTGCGATGCTGACTTCAATATCTCCTAAAAGCATTGCCACCAAACGCGACATTGATGGCCGTAATGTAGGGGATGCTTGAGTGCACAAAAAAGGATACTCCTATCATTCGTTTTACTTCCTCATTGAATTCTGACAATTTAGCATCCACAAGATCGACTTCACAGTTGTTTTCATGTAGTCGCCAAGCCTGAGAAAGATATACCAGGTTACATAATATATTATATAGGCAGCAACAGTGAGCATTCTATTCTTTGCAATGAGTTAATTTTCTAATGGGTTTCAGAATATATATACTACAAAGGTGGTGGAAGGGAGAAATCCAATTGTTCAAATGTGTCAAGGATTTCAGCATATTATAAAGGTATTGGCTGTGACTATTCTAATTGTCTCAGTGTGACAACTACATTTTGTAAAACACCTAGACAAATCCAGCTGTTTTCATGATTGCACACTCTTGCATTTCATGTATCCATGCATTATAAAGTGCACGCGCGCGCGCACACACACATATATATATATATATATATATTTACATGTTTGAAATGCTTGATTAGTTAGGCTTCATGTGTTGTTTCACTTTTTTTTTTTTTTAATAAAAAAATTTAGACAATGCTTTGTTTATGTTGAATTACAATTATTTTAATTCTTTCACCTGGTGATCTCTAGTCTTCTTGTAGAAATGTGATATTATGACGTTTTTTTTTATTATTTTCTTTAACAAAAAATTGAAGGCAACAATATGAATAAAGGTTATTAAGGTTTTTTTGTGGTGAATTGTTTATATAGCCTATAGACACTAGAAGACAGTAGAACCGGGTGGGGGTGGGCAGGAGCGGCCCAAGGGGTTTTCGGGTCTAAGGTAATGTTTAAAATGAGACATTTTATATATTTAAATTTAATTAAATAATATATATTTTTTACTCAAAATTTATTCTTCAAATTTGTTTAGATGCAAAAATTTAGTTTTTATTTTATTTCATTTTAATTTTTTTTAATAAATTTATTGTTCAATTGTGAGCTGCTCATCTATTTTTTTTTTTTTTAAACTTTTATACTCATTTTTTGCTTATTTATATTTTTACCTTTTTTATTATTATGTTGTGCACATTACTAGTAACAAATTGTCTAGAGAACCCTTTTAAAACTTAATTAAGTTTTTCACAAAAATTAATTTTTTGTTAACAATTAGTATATATGTAAAGCTATAAAGATTAAAATAAATATAAATTTTAAAAAAGAAATCGTTGGACAGTGGTACACATACACTTTTGCTATTTTGCTACCACCTCTTTTTTTTTGGTCAATTGAGTAATACTACATCCATAATATTTCCACAAAAAGTTCGCAACAACTTCCAGGCGGTAATATCTTATTAGTTTTAATTTGGCTTACTACTTATATCAATTTTTTTTATCTATCAGTAACAAGTTGCCACCAATGATTTGTTGTGAAAATATTATTGACCTACTATTACTTTTAAAATTTTCTTTTAAATAATGCTAAGAACAGAAAAATTTCACAACATTTCTTAATTAGCATAACAAAAAATTTAAATTTGAGATTGTGGTGAGCATGAACCCATGTGTCAATTAGCATTGTGGAAGGAGGAAGTTCGAAGATAGGGAATCATCAAGTGGAATTCACCTAAGGGACAATTGTGCCCAATTACTCATCAGATCAAGCCCAATCTAGTCAGGATAGCCATGTCAAGGAAATCGAGGAGGATAGCTCACCCAAGGAGCCCTAGGAGTAGACACTTCTCGGGAGGCCGGAGACAAACCACCAAGGCCATAAGGTTGAAGGCCAAGGAAGGTAGTAGTGACATGCAAGCAAGGGAAGAGGAAGTTTCCAGATAAAGCATCCTTCACCTTCACATTTAATGCAATATACCAACTTAGCCTTCCATAGTGATGGCAGAATGATGCTAGAACAGTGCCCGTATAGCCTATAGCCTACTCTATTACCACCAGCAAGGTAGTGATGAGAAAGTGTAGGTGTATATAGCATGAATATGCACCTATGCTTGCCTACATGTTCATGCATCAAACAAAAGATGATTAATAAACTTGAAACTTGAAGATCAAGGCTAGAAAAAACCTCAATTAGAAAAATATTGACATGAGGTTGTTTTTGATTCACTATTTCTAATAAATCTTAGGTTTTCTCCTAGGATTTTCTTTATGTTTTGAAAAGGTACAATGTAAGGTTTTATATAGTGAGAAAATAGGGGTTTGGAACAGCTCCCAGACGATGTGGGATTCGTTCCAAACCTCAACTTTAATGTAGAGAACTTGCCTTTCATTGTTTTTGGAACCCTAGCATGCGTACGCATGCCCGTGTATGCATACGCATGCATAAAGCATGCGTACGCAGGTCTGGATCATGAATGCACATATGCGTTTTTGCGTAGCATGCCCTAGGGTTTTTGTGGCCTTTATTTTTCAAAAATAGCTTTATTTAGTTCACAAAAGAGTAAAATTTTCCAAAAGTACTTTCCTCAAGTCAATTTTAATTTGATCGGCCCCTAAACCAACCTTGAGCTTTAGAATTTCAACATCATTGGGGAGTGGGGGCTCGAGTCGAACTAGGGGTACAGAAGATGTATTTCGATGGAGCTATAAACCAATATGGAAGTGGGATGGATCCCATATACCTTTGGCAGTAAAGTTGAACTTCAAGGGAACCAGCAACATGGCAAAATATGATTATTGTATCGTTGGAATGGAAGCTTAAGCGTAGAAATTGTGGAAGGTGAAAAAGGAAAACTTGAAACCTTATCAGCAATATTTAGAGAATTTGACCAAAACCTTTGATAAGATTGACACAACCCTTAGGGATAGAACAAAGTTATAAGTTGGTACACAAGGAGAGGGCAAAGTGTTTAGTTTTTGGCTATAGAATAAGAAGGAGTCCCTTGGTATTTTGACATCATGAAATTCCTGGAATTGGGAGTATATCCAGACGGTGTCGATAAGAGAGAACATCATTCATTTAGGATGATGGCAATGCAATACATCCTATGTGGAGGTCAGCTTTATAGGAGGTCCTGTGATGGCATACACCTTTGTTGTCTAAAGAAATAAGAAGCCGAAAGAGTAATGGAACAAGTCCATCGAAGGATTTGGGGCCCTTATATGAATGGGAGAATGTTGGCCAAAAGGATCCTAAGGATGGGATACTGTTACAAAACAATGGAAATCAATTGTGTGAACTTTGTGAAGAGTTTCCATGATTGCCAAACACATGCAAATTTGAACCATGTACCACCTAGTGAGCTGTATAGTTTAACCACTCCTTGGCCTTTCTAAGTATAGGGCATATATCTGATTGGGAGAATAGCCCCTAAGGTTTCAAACAGTGATGAATACATCCTAGTGGCGATTGACTACTTCACCTAGTGGGTAAAGGGAGCCTCCTACTCCATATTGAAAGCCAAGCATGTGGCTCGATTCGTAGAGAACAACATCATTTGCCAATTTGGAGTGCCACAATAGATCATCTCAAATAGTGTTTCCCACTTTGAAGGAGAGGTTTGAAGGATCATGGAGTTGTACAACATTAAGCATCACAAGTCTTCACCATACTGACCACAGACTAATGGGGCTGTAGAAGTAGCCAATAACATCAAGAATATCCTAGCCAAGATGGTAGTGACATACAAATATTGGCCAAAAACTTCCATTTTCCTTATTGGGTTACAGAACTTCTATTTGTGCATCAACTAGGGCAACCCCCTACTCTTTAGTTTATGGGAGTGAAGCGGTACTTCCCATTGAAGTGGAGATACAATCGTTTAGGGTGCTAGTAGAAACCAAAGTCCTAGAGGAGGATTGGATAAGAGAAAGATATGAATAGTTGGCTTTGATAGATGAGAAGAGAGCTAGAGTACAATACCATGCATAAGTGTTTGTTCATTTAGACCCCTTAAACTAGATTGTTTTACCTAATTAACTAACCAAGTTGATTATTAGATTTATTATTCAAATCTAGGTTAAAAAAACATATATCATATCATGCACAAATGAGGAAAAGTAAATAACACCACAATATGATGACTTAGGAAAACTAATGAAATGAATCGTTTTAAGGTAAAAACCTGGGAAGGATTTGACCTAGCTATTCTCAAGGTAAAGTAAATCCACTATAAGAGAATCAAAGTTTTTACAAAAGATTTAACCCTAAATCTAATGCTATCTCATGTAGTAACTTATTGATACGACCACGTGCAAGCTCCAAATCCACGGACTCTTTCTCTCCTTGGATTTACACCAACACAAGCTTTCTTGCTTGTGACTTTGAGATCACACTCAAAGGTTTGAGATCACCATCAGTAATGATCTTGTTGTAGCAACTAGATTCTACCAATGCTTAACTGTAGATCTTGCTTTGGCAGATTCTTGTGTAATTAGAAGGTACATAACCTCTCAGACCTCACAAAGAGTAACACACAAGTCTTCTCAAAAGTCTACAAAACGTAGTTAGGGTTTCCATTTTATATGTGGACAAGTTAGGATGAATCCCTAAATGTTTTCACAAGCTTGGGACTAATTTAAAATCTGCAGAATTTCTTTTCCTGCGATTTTTGATCCATCGAGCCTAATTCTCGATCGGTCGAGCAAGGTAGAAATTGACTCCCTTTTTCTACAGTCAACTGAACTTGAAGCTTGTAACCAACACCTTTAAGCATTGCCTGACACAGAGACTAGACATGTTTTGTTCTTGGTTTGACAACACATTTAAAAATATGATTCTAAACATTTAAACCTAAACCTTTAGAACCTAACAATCTCCCCCTTTGGCAATTTGTGACAAAACACACATATACAATGCAATGCTTAAATTTAGATACTAGCCCAATTACAATATATTGCCCTAATACAATTTTACCATAACTACTAACTATTAGTTGCTAGTATAGACAACAGCTGTTGAAAGAACTAACTTGTAAATTTCTGAAATACTGAAAACAAACCATAAATGCATGTGTGGAAAATACAGTAACACAATCAAAGTAAAAATATGATCTTTAATTCACAAACCCTATAAAGAGACAGTAATATCAAAATGAATAACCTCATCATCAATAAATATCATAATCAATAATCACATCAATGTTTGTGAAACAAGAACAAAAACACTAAACATATATAAACAATGAAGAAAACAAACATCAAAACCAAAGAAAATACATCAACCTCCTCCTAAATACAATAAATTTACTCCCCCTAAGTACAAAAAGTCCTAAACCTACTCCCCCTTTTTGTTACAAATTCCCAAAGGCAATATCAATCATCAGAAGGTGGAGGATCTGGAAATGCACTCCTATACTCGGCAAAATATACTTTCAATGAAGCAACCTCAGTCAACAACTCATCCAGAAGTTGTATGTAGGTTGCGTGAGTAGTAATGAAAGACTCCATCATGGCACAGAGCGATAGAAGAGGGGTAACAATAGGGTCAACATCATCAGCACCACCAGAAGGATCCACAGTAGCAATCAGATCCACAAAAGTCTCCTCAGCAATAGGCATAGCACCAGAGGTAGGAGTTGCAGTAGAATCTTCTCCTCATGATCTCTTTGAAGTCCCAGTGCTTGGTTCAACACTCTTCATCTGTGTCTGTCGCTGTTTAAGAAAAGTGGCTTCTATAGGGGTAGTGATGTGAACTAACTCTAAGGGAGGAGAACCAGACAACCCTAGAAACCTCAAAATCCTATATACATACATAGGAAAGAATAATTTTTACCTTTATTCTTACTCCTAGAAGTAACAACAATGGTTTGAATAAACAAAGAGGGAAAATACATAGAACCATTAGTAACAAAGAATTAAGCTATAGGAAATGTATGAACATGGGAAATAGGATAGATGTTATGACATGAAATTCATAAATACAAAGAATTAAGCTTAGTAAACTCACAAGAATTGATTCTTGGTTTATTTCCCCAAGAAACAGACCAACTACAGTGTAAGGACATCATATCTGAACAGTTTTAGACCCCTTAACACACAACCAGATTGAGTAGCCTAGTTAATTAGCCAAGTTGTTACTTAGTCAAATTATTCAATACTAGGTTAAAACAATCAAACAATCATATCATGAAAATATAAAGCAGCGGAATAATAAATAACACATGATATGATCACCCATGAAAACCAAACCGGTAAAAAACCTGGGGAGGATTTTACCCACCGATCCTCAAGGCAAAACTGAATTCACTATGAAAGAATTGAAGTTCTTACAAAAGGACTTACAAGCTCCCTACTCGACTTCCTAATGCTACCTACCAGTAGAACTTACTGACACGACCCCGTGCAAGCTCCGAATCCACGGACTCCTTCTTTCTTGAATTCTTCAATCAGCTACAAGCACCCACGCTTGATATTCTTTAAGCTTCAAAGGCAGCAACCAAGTTGATCATCAAGATGTTGAAGTAATCTCCATCTAGAAAATCCTAAGCTTTGTGTAAAGGAAAGCTCCTCTAGATCTCACAAGAGATTTACACAAAACCGCAATGTATGAGCAACAATACAACTTAAGCAACACTAAAACGTGGCTAGGGTTTTGCTTATATACTTAGGGCAAAAACATAAAAACCCTAAACGTTTTAGAGAGCTAGGGCTGAGTTGGAATACTGCAGAAAAACGCAATCTGATCGATTTTCGATCGATCGAATCTATTCTTCGATCGATCGAGACAGACTGAATTGCCCCAATGCAACTACAGTCTCTCGATTCCAACTTTACAATAATTAATCAACTTTGAGCATACTTAAACAAATCTAAACATGTTGTTTTGATCATGGTTTGCCAACATTACAAATTAGAGTTCTAAATACATAAATTTCTAAACCTTTAGAACCTAACAAACTCCCCCTTTGGCAATCCGTGACAAAACCCTAATTAAGCTCAAAGTTTACAAGTAAAAAGCCCTTTACAAAACTAATGCTTATAAACTCAAATTCAAACCTAACTACTATCCATCGGTTGCAAGTGTAGACAGCAGCTTTGTTGAATCAACCTGTATATTCCTGAAATACTCAACAAATGCATAAACATGTGTGACAGAAAAGAGTAAAACAACAGGTATAACATTCTTGTAAGATTCACACAACACAAAATAAAGACATATATGAATGAACAACTCATAAATATAAATCAATAAGCAGTGAATCACAAAGCAACAAGAATCAAAGAATATAACATGTATATCAATCAATGTTACTCCCCCTAACATGAATATCCCCAAAAATGATATACAAAGTGAAGCACCTAGATACAATCTAAAAAACTCCACAAGCTCCTCAACTATAAAAAGTAACAAAAAATCTCCCCCTAACTACAAAAACTCCTCTACAAGTCAAAAACTCCACTCCCCCTTTTTGTGACGGAATGCCAAAGGGCAATCACAAGTCGCCATCAAAAGGAGGTGGTGAGGGTGAATGAAGACGCGCAAAGTCGGCTCGTAGAGCACGAAACTCATCTAGCAAGTCCACCAAAATCTGACCATGAGCCGCCTGAACGGTCATGACAGTCTCCAGGGTACGACGAACATCAAAGTCGGTCGAAGGAGGTGGAGGAACAGCAGCAGCAGCAGCATCATCACCAACTGGATCAGGAACATCCTCACCAGCAATACCTGCAGAAGAAGAAGGAGGAGGTGCGCTACTAGACGGCTCAAACCTAGGGTGTTTAGAACCAGCTCAAAGATGAGCGGCCCTCTGTCTAAGAAAAGACGCACCTATAGGAGCTATCACATGAACGGGCTCAGAGGAAAGGAAGCCACCAAGATCAAGATAAAGGAGAATCCTATGAATGAAAATAGGATGAACAAGAGCATGAGAAGTAGATGAACTCCTATAGACATCGTTCAAAGAACGAAGAAAAAGATGAGGAAAATTGATAGGAGCATCAGTAACCAGAGCGTACAAAAATACACACCTCTCGAGAGGAATGGTGTGAACATGAGAGATGGGCCAGATAGAATGACAAGCTATCCTAAAGAAAAGATAGTGCAACCCAGAAAGCTCAGCAGAGGTGATCCTAGGATCAGAACCCCACTGGACAGTAGTCCCAGTGATGTAAGACAAGACATCACTAATCTCGGGAGACACATCATAAGGATAGACAGGATTTTGGACCAAAGGTACCCCTAGAGCATCAGCCACTATCTGAGGAGTAATGGAGTACTCTACGCCTCGTATCCAACTCTTGACAAGAGTGTTGGAATCATAGATGCGGATAGAGATGTTCGAGTAGAACTCTCTAATCAAGGCAGATGGTAGAGGAGGATCAGAAATATCCACCAAAGGTAACCAGCCCCTACGCTCAAAGTTTGCCCTAATGGCAGGATCAAGTTCATCTAAGTGAACAGAACGCTCAACCCATATCTTTCTCCTAACATTAAGCTTCTCATAAATCTCTTGGTTTTTCTCACTCGAAAACTTCTCACGGTCAAAGGATAGAGGGGGTGGAGAAGGTGAGGAAACAGTCCTACGGGCTCTAGTCTTCCTAGGCATAGTGCTAAGGAAAGGACAGAGACACAAAATGAAAACCAAAAGAACAAAAAAGAGAACAAAACCAAGGGCAGACTGCAAATTAGCACAATAAAAATATAGAACAAAAATCTATATGATGCATGAACAATAACAATGTTGTGATGCATGATCGAATGCAGTAAACACAGTTCAAATTACGTTCAATTACACAAAATTGGCTCGAACATAGAGTTTCTAACAAAAACCCTAAAAATTTGAAAACCATTTGTTAAATTTTGCAACAAATTTGATGAATTGATCATTACACAAAGTTGAAAACAGATTATAATAACCAATTTCATCAATACAACAAGCCAATTTCATCAATTGAACCTTAATTGAACAAAATCCCCAAATTGGATAAATTAGGAACCCTAGAATTTTCAATTGTCCACTAAACCCAAAATTGATCAAATTAATCCATTAAGAACATGTTTATAGTGTGTCCCCACAAAAACCCATTGATCAATTACACAAAATAGGGTCTAAATTTCCAACAATCCCAAAAAGAAAAAGTTCCGAAAATTTGAGCATAAATGCATGAAAAATGTAAATAAACTCAAAAAGGAAGGGTAATATAGACATACCAGCTTGAGGAAAGAGTTTTCTCGCAAAAAATCCGGAGGAAAACGACAAAAATTTGGAATAGTAGAGCTTGCCAAGTTGGAGAGAGAGAGAACTTTGTGAAAAGCTTTTGAAAAGTGTTTGAAAAAGTCAAGAACAGTGTTTTTAAAAACCTGATTCGCGACTTTCGATTGATCGAAAATCACTTTCGATCAATCGAAACAAACAGTCATTTTGAAACAATTTAGAACACTTTTCGATTGATCGAAAATCAGACTGGATCGATCGAAATGGGCAGAGGCTCACAAAATTTTGAGAAAAATCACAGTTTTGAAAAACACAAACCACATTTTGAAAATAACTCCTCAAAGCATTAAATTACAGAAACAAAATGCATGAGTATGAGATGGAATGCTTTTTCAAAAACCCAAAATTTTAATCCCAGTTTCTCCAAAGATAATTTCAGCCATTCTTCCTTTCAAATTCTCAAGCAAAAAAAATGTTTTGCATAATTCTCAAAGTATTTTCAAACTTGGTTGGTCAGACCAAAAACACACACAATAACATGTACAAAGTTTAGCAAAGAGTAACTTGTGTAGTGTGTGCAACTAGCAAAAACTTTGAGAAACATGTGAGGTGATATGTGAATAGTAATCAATCACAAAGTCTGCAAAATTCATCACATAGAATTCAAAAGAGACTATCACCTAAAGAGTTACATCCTATAACTCCCACATCTCCTAGAACAAAAGCTTGCAATCATGTAAGTTTCTTGTATTTTGCCCCATTATTAGGTGAAATTTGGCATCAAGCCTAATAGTACACACCAGTTTAGATTATGTGAAATGGCATCAAGCCTAATAGTACACACCAGTTTTAAGCATTTAAAGAGGCTACACCTTATGTTCTTTTTGTGCATGTGCTACACTTTCTCGAGCACAAAATCTTATGATATGCACTAAGGTGTTCATGATTGACTAGTGAACAGTGGTGAGATGGTTATTTATGCCTTTCTCAAAAGGATCAAGTCCGACAGTCAAATAACATGTGACTTCAAGATTAAGACAAAGTGATAAACACCATAAACATCTTTCCCACACAACATGCACTACAAAGTTTCAACTAGTCAAGTGCAATAAATAAGCTCATCAAAGCTAAACAAGGTACATAAGACATGTTATGTGTAAATAAATTGACCAACCTTGTTTTCAAAAACCAAGAAACATCATGTCAAACATATTTTTGCTTTCTCCTTTTCTCCTTCTTTTTTTATTTTTTATATTTTTTTATTATTATTAAGGGAAAACAAATAAATCCTAGAATGAAATGCATGAATGTAATGCAATGCAAATCCTAGAAACAAAAGCAAAAGAAACACAAAAACCAAAGAACAATGGTCACAGAGGAATGAGCAATGAAGCACAAGGACCATGTCAGAAAGACTCAATTAGGTCGAGTCTTTTGCATCCAAAACCTTTTAGATGCACCTCGAGCATTGAAGTTCTTATTCACATTCGAGTGATTTCCAACTCCAGGATTGGAATAAAGGTTCAACACCTTTACCAATTCACCAATAAGTGCCATTGGATCTTGTGCTTGAGGCACAGACACCTTTGGTTTAGTTGCTCTCTTAGCAGCTTGAAACTTGTAACAATTAGGACGAATGTGTCCAGATTTACCACAATAATGACAAACCCAAGCAGGTTTACCATGCATCTTGTCCTTGGGTAGGGTAGGTTTAGTTTCTCTCAAATCAACCCTAATCTTCTTAGGAGGTGAAACTTCTACAGGTTTGACTACCTCACTCACAGGTGGTTTGACAGTTTCACTCACAACCTCACTCACAGGAGGTTCAGAAGAAGAAGCAGGAACAAAGTTCGTGGTATGAGGAGTAGACACAGAGATGCTTTCAATATATCCTATCCCAGACTTATCAGAATGATACTTTTGAACATTCAGCATGTGATCAAGTTTAGAACTAGCAATTCTAGCAACAGATAAATCATGTTCTAAAGTTTTAACTTTATCAAGTAAAAGCATGTTCTCCGATTTCACATGATTCAAAAGATCATTAGCATCAAATAATTTAACAAGCAAATTTTTCTTTTCAAGCTCAAGAGCGTCAATTTTCTTCAGGCCAAGTTCAACATTCATGGCATTTTTTGCAGCAACTTTGCAAAGTTTATTATAGGCCTCTTGAAGATCTGCATCCTCAGAGAGTTCCCCATCAGAAGGGTTCTCCTCAACAGATAAACTTTCATTGACTACAGCAGTAGCAGTGAAAGCAATGAAGTTTCCATCCTCGTCACACTCAAACTCATCATCAGAAACCTCATTATCACTAAGGGTTACAGCCATAGCTTTACCCTTATTTTTCAAGAATGTAGGACATTCAGATTTAACATGACCATACCCTTGACAGCCAAAACACTGAGCACCCAAAGAGTTGTTTGAAGATTGACCTACTCTTTCTCTAGGTTTTTCAAAGTTGTTAACCTTAGTGGGATAATTCTTCCTAAAGTTTCTAGGTTCAACAGTGTTAGTACTTTTTGCCCTTCTATTTGTATTTCTTAGAAAATTTCTAAAATTCTTGGCAAGGTAAGCTATCTCTGTAGCAGAGAGCTCATCATCAAATCCACCAGCCTCAACATCATCAACAGACTTAAGAGCCATTGATTTGGATTTGTTTGTTTTGGGTAAGTCAGACTCATAGGACTGAAGAGATCCTACAAGCTCATCAACAGGGACGGAGTCCACATCCTTGCTCTCAGTTATGGCAGTCACTTTGGGTCTAAAGTCTTCAGTTAAAGATCTAAGAATCTTCCTAACAATTTTAGGTTGATCATAGATTTCACCCAAGTTAAAAGCAGAATTAACAATATCATTTTGTTTGGCATAAAATTCATCAAAGGATTCATCATCAGACATCCTAATGCTCTCAAACCTAGAAGTTAATTGCTGCAGTTTGTTTATCTTAACTGCCTTTGTGCCTTCATGCACAGTTTGGAGGATTTTCCAAGCAGTATGAGCAACCTCAACATTTGAGATCCTCTTAAATTCCTCCATAGAAACAGCATTGAAAATGGCATTCATAGCTTTGCTATTGAAGCCTGCTGCTTCTTTTTCAGAAGTTTGCCACTCACTCACAGGAGTAGTGGGCTTCTGCCATCCGTATTCAACGGAATTCCAGACTCTCTCATCAATGGATTTCAGAAATGCTTTCATCCTTACTTTCCAATAGGCATAGTTGTTCCCATCAAAGTGAGGAGGAACAAAAAGAGAGTGTCCATGCTCCATGACAACAGGGGTCAAGGATCAGCTCAGAGATAAAAAATCTCAGACAAAAAGAGCTACCCGCTCTGATACCACTTGAACAGTTTTAGACCCCTTAACACACAACCAGATTGAGTAGCCTAGTTAATTAGCCAAGTTGTTACTTAGTCAAATTATGCAATACTAGGTTAAAACAATCAAACAATCATATCATGAAAATATAAAGCAGCGGAATAATAAATAACACATGATATGATCACCCAGGAAAACCAAACTGGTAAAAAACCTGGGGAGGATTTTACCCACCAATCCTCAAGGCAAAACTGAATTCACTATGAAAGAATTGAAGTTCTTACAAAAGGACTTACAAGCTCCCCGCTCGACTTCCTAATGCTACCTACCAGTAGAACTTACTGACACGACCCCGTGCAAGCTCCGAATCCACGGACTCCTTCTTTCTTGAATTCTTCAATCAGCTACAAGCACCCACGCTTGATATTCTTTAAGCTTTAAAGGTAGTAACCAAGTTGATCATCAAGATGTTGAAGTAATCTCCATCTAGAAAATCCTAAGTTTTGTGTAAAGGAAAGCTCCTCTAGATCTCATAAGAGATTTACACAAAACCGCAATGTATGAGCAACAATACAACTTGAGCAACACTAAAACGTGGCTAGGGTTTTGCCTTATATACCTAGGGCAAAAACATAAAAACCCTAAACGTTTTAATGAGCTAGGGCTGAGTTGGAAAACTGTAGAAAACGCAACCTGGTCAATTTTCGATCGATCGAGACAGACCGAATTGCCCCAATGCAGCTACAGTCTCTCGATTCCAACTTTAGAATAATTAATCAACTTTGAGCATACTTAAACAAATCTAAACATGTTGTTTTGATCATGGTTTGCCAACATTACAAATTAGAGTTCTAAATACATAAATTCTTAAGCCTTTAGAACCTAACAATATCATCAATAGAAGGAAACTCAGTGTATGGATATGTGGGTTTAGGAACTAAAGGCACTCCTAAAGCTTCATAAACTGTTTGCTTAGAGATGGTAAACTTTTGACCTTGAATCCAGGAAGTCGAGTAATGACCACCTAAACCTTAGAAAAGACAGAGAGGTTTGAATAAAACTCTCTAATCAAAGCTGCAAGAGGAGGATCAGACACCTCACATAGAGAAACCTAGTTCCTAGACACAAAGTTCCTACAGATGGAGGGATCTAACTCACTCAACACAATCTCCCTTTCACCCCAAATAGACCTATATTTAGTTAAGGTCTCATAGGTCTCCTCACATTTTGCAGACAAAAACCTAACTCTACCAACAAGAGCTGAACCAAAAGAGGAAGACCCAAGGTTCCTATTTGCTCTAGTTTTAAATTTCCTACTAACCTTAGGAGCTATAACTAAAAACAAAAACAACACAACAAAAACCAAGGGCAGACTGCATTAAAATGGGTTAGAGCCAAGATAACATGGAATTTTTGAAAAACTATATGATGCATGACATTAGAATACACATGATGCATGATCTAATGCTCCAAAACAGTTCAATTTTAACACAATTTTGAAAATTGAACAAGAAAATTAAGAATTTCACAAAATCCCCAATTTTGAAAAACCTAATTTTCAAAAATTCTTATATTGATCATTTGAACAATTTGACAAGTATAAAACATGTTATAATCACTAAATCAAACAATATTACAAGCCAATTTTACTCAATTTTACCCAATTGAACAAAATCTCCAAATCTCTCAAGAACATAAGAACCCTAATTTGAAAAATCTTTATAAACCATGAAAATTTTGAGGTTAAATCATGGAAATCATGTTTAAATGATGCATGAATAAAAACCCATGAGTCAGATTTGACCAAAATGCACAAAAATAACAAAAACCCTAATTTCTCATTTATGCAAAAATCCTTGAAAAAATGCATTTATGCATGTAATTTGATAAAAAAGAAAGGGAAAAAGTGTCTTACCTTAGGATTTTGAAGTAAACCTTTGAATCTTTGACCAAGAAAAACAACAAAATTTTTTTTGGTGAGAAGGGATCGAGAGAGGAATCGGAGAGAAAGACAAAGGAATAGTGTAAAAGGCTGATTTTATTCCTATTTGTTTCAAAAATTCAAAATTCAATCGGTTGGGAGGAATCAGGAAGGAATCTAAATTCACTTGAAAACAAGCTCGATTGATCGAAGGGAATCTGAAAGGAATCAAGCAAGCCCGAGAGTTTAAGCTTAAAATTGAAATTTTCTTTGGCCTTTTCGACCAGTCGAAAAACAAACTCGATTGTTCAAATCTTGAAGACGCATAATTTTTTGAAAAATGTAGAAAACTTTTTTGTAGAAACATTTGAAAAATTGTTTTTATGATATGAGATGCATGTTCATGATTTCAAATGTTTTACAAAACCAAAATTTTCTAAGAAAAATTCAAACCTTAGCAAATATCATCAATCTTGTCTTTCCTCACTCCCCAAAAATGCATTAAACACATCAAGAAGTTAAATTTTGGAAGGCTACAAAACTTAACACACAATCACATGTACAAAGTTTAACAAGGACTTGCTTGTGGTGTGTGCAACTATTAAGTGTATGAGATACTCACAAGGTGATATGTAAACAGAAAATAAGCACAATTTCTACATTATCCATCACACAAATCTGAAAGTGACTATCACCTAAAGAGTTACATTATATAACCCTCACATCTCCTAGAAAACACGCTTGCAACCATGCAATTTTTTTTTTTTTTTTTTTTTTATAAATTTCATTTGCTTTTTCTTTTTCTTTTGAAGCATATTTTTCTTTGTTTTACATTTTGCTTTTTGATCCTTTTATTTATTTTACAGCACCACCTTAAATATCTTGTTGTGCAAGTGCTACACCTTACTGAGCATGTCTTTTATAATTTGCACATAAGTGTTCATGATTGGTGAGTAACAGTGGTAAGCTGGTTATTTATGCCTTTCTCCTAGGATTTTTTTGTCCTTACAATCAAAAGAACGTGACTTCAAAATTAAGAGCATGTGATTAAAAGCCATAAACAACTCACACAATATAAGCACTATATAGCACAAACTAGCAAAGCGTAGAAAAATAAATCTCATCGAAGCTAAACAAGGTACATATTCATGAAATGTAAATTTCAGAGGCCAACCTTAATTCCACATCTTGAAGATGTATAATATGAAAACCTTCTCCTTTTGTTTTGTTTTCATATTTTTTATTTTATTTTATTTAAAAAAAACTGAAAAACATCAAAAGCAAACCTAGAATGAAATGTATGAATGTAGTGCAAATGCAAATCCTAAAGAAAAAAAAAGTTTTGGTCATAATAGATTGAAAGAATTTACATAAAGATCATCTTAGAAAGACTCATTGAGGCTGAGTCTTTTGCATCTAGACTCTTTTAGATGCAAACATGGAGTTGGGATTTCATTTTGAATTGGCCCTAATTTCAGTTCTAGTATTGGCATAAAGGTTAAGAACCTTTACCAATTCATGGATAAGTGTCATAGGATCTTGTGATTTTGACACAGGCATTTTTTGTTTATATGCTTGCTTTGAAGCTTGCAGCTTAAAACAATTTGGCCTAATATACTCAATTCCACCAAAAAAGTGACAAAACCACTGAGGTTTGTGGTGTTTCTTGCTTCCAGAGTGATTGGGATTCTTAGGTTTAGACTCACTTAGATATACCCTAGTTCTTTTATGTTGGGAAATTTAGACCCTGGTTGATAGAATTAACAAGTTTTAGACCCAGGTTGTTAATTAGATTTATTACGAATAAACTTTGTTAAAAAAAACAAACATCAATATCATGTCAAAATCATGCAGCGGAAAAAAATAAATAAGACAAGATATGATGACCCAGGAAAACCAATGAAACCAACCAGTTTCACAGTAAAAAATCTGGGGGGAAACCTTCCCGAAAAGCAATCCACTATAGTAAAGAGAAGTTTCAGATCTAGTATAAAACCTTTGTCCCTAGACTTTACAATCCCCGTAGATGAACTCACAGTAGAAACCTTCTACTGCTTCAGAACCTCTGAACTCTTCAATATATGAATGCCACCCTTTTTGTTGCACGGATCCCAGTACGTGACTAACTCCTTTGCACGAATCCCAGTACGTGACTCACTCACCAACTTGAGGAAGAAGAATGTTGGTTGCAAAGTTCTTCACTTCATCAACAATGAAGATCAAGAAGCACTTGGTTACAAAACCCTAAGGCGCAAAGACGCAGTAACTTCTTTTAGAGAGAATAAGGCATCGGTCACCTTTTGCATATGTTCTCCTTGTATTCTCTTATGTGACGGCCTCTAAAATAAGCCTTATATAGGTCTAGGGTTGTGAGAAAAGAAACCCTACACAAATACAAAAGCCTGGCCCAAAAATCAAAAATCTGAATTTTCGTAACCTCGACAGATAGCAGGTGTCGAGGTTTAATGAATCTCAACAGATACAGCTATCGAGGAGGTGTCGAGGGGACAGAAACTTTCTCGATCGATCGACCAGCTATCGAGAAGCTATCGAGATTGCGATAAGAATTAGCTGAAGATCTCGACAGATAGCCAGGTGTCGAGAAGCTATCGAGATATCTGTCCGCAAGTGTTGAGCTATCTGTTAAGCTTTATTGAACACCTTTTCTTCACTTGTTTCTTGGTTCAATCTTCATGGCTTTAATACTAGACTTGAACAACATGTTTCTTCAAGTATTAAACACAACTTAGATCTACCCAAATACAAGTAAAGTGCATTTTGTCAAAGGATTAGCCAACTACATAAAATAGTGACATATGTTCCTAACAAGTGAAACACATATGTCCTAACAATCTCCCCCTTTGGCAATCCGTGACAAAACCACAACAAACAAATGAACATATGAGAGAAGTCATAAATCACTCAACTCATATTCACTTGTTGAATACAATAAAATCTATCCTAACACAAACTCTTGAAAAACTTTGCAAGAAGAGAGTTTATGGCAAGTAAACTTTGACAACTTGTATTTCTGAAACACTTTAAACAAAACTCATCAAGGCATCTTGTGTGAAACAGAAATAATAGATTGCATACAAGTAATAAGAAACATGTGTATAAAGATAGAAAAGAAACAACACATGTAGAGGTAGGTGAAGAAGACATACATTAGCATATAAATATCAAAGATAAGCACAATGTATGTAAACATGGTCACAAGACCCAATGTACAAGAAGAAGGAAGTAAGCACTCCCCCTAACAAGATGAAACACATCTCCCCTTTACAAAGGAATGTATTTCTCCCCCTAACATGTAGAATCTTATAAAAAGAAACCACATTCCACAATTTCTCCCCCTTTTTGTCATGATTGACAAAGGGTACAGAAAGCTAGAAAGCTTCACCCGAGAAACATAAAGATGATCAAAGATGATCAAGGGGGCACAAAGAAATCCATATAAATGCATGAATGTAATGAAACAAGATACTATGGATGACAAGATAATAGAAGGATGCAAAACATGTGAAAAACAAGAAAAATGTTAAGCACATAGATCCCAAAACACACACATACACTAAACAAGTCTAACCAATTTTATATTTCAAAAACAAGTCAAGACAGTTTAGTGAGCATACATTAGCACATGTAAAACCTAGTGATGGCCAAATCACATTGTACCTGCACATGTATCAAGAGTAGCAAAGAATATTGCGTGTTGTGTGTGAAAAACATCGCAAGATTGCATATGTGTATACATGTTATGATGATCTGAGATATGAGAAAATAACTTTAACTCACACACAATCATAACTGTTTGATGGGGACTATCACCTTTGAGGTACATCCTATAACTCCCACATCTCCTAGAAAACACGCTTGCAATCATATTTAAAGCATTTTAATCTTTTTGCTTTTTATTTTCTTTGCATATTTTCTTTTAAGCATATCATGCATGGGCATAAAAAGAGAGAAAAGAAATACCCAACATGTTAAGTATAGACATTGCACTTTTGCTATGCCGAAGCATACGGATGTCTTTGACACTGCACTTTTGCTATGCCGAAGCATACAGGTGTCTATGACACTGCACTTTTGCTATGCCGAAGCATACAAGTGTCATACTATGATTGGCGGGCAACAGTGGTGAGATGGTCATTTATGCCTTTCTCTTAGGATTTTCTAGTCCTACCCGTCAAAAAGAGTGATATGAGTGTTAAGTTTTAAGAGATAACTTAATCTTACTCATCACAAACAAGAGCCACAAAACTCACTTGCTTAGTTGTGCATAGAGATGCTCATCTAAGTTACAAAAGATACAAAGTTTAGAGAACTTTGTTTCAATGGCCATCCAAGGTACACAAGTACCAAAGTACACAAACACACACTGTTTTTGTATTTTTCTGATTTTTCATTTTTATTTTTATTTTGAAAACAAAACAAAATAAGAACTAAACAACCAAACAAAAACAGATAAACAACATGAATGCATGAAAGAAAAATGCATATGCATGAAAACATGATAGAAATATGCAGATGCATGAAAGCATGATTCCAAAAGCAGATAAGAAATCAAGCAAAAAGTCCTACTTTAGATAGAAAGAATTAAAGCAGAGGACAAACATAAAAGATAATTAAGTCTTAGGCTCCTTTCTCACCCACACAGCACGAGTCTTTGGCCGTGAAGATGAAAAGACACGTGTCTTAGTATGTCTACTAAAGGACATAGAAGAATTAGAATTCTCCTGAAATTGAGTTAAAAAGCTCAAGACTTTTAATAACTCTCCAAACAAAGGTGTAGGTCCTTGAGAGGAAACCTGTGACCGTTTGGACAATTGCTTATGAGGATACAACTTAAAGCAATTAGGACGAATGTGTCCAGCAACACCACAATGATGACAAACATGAGGTCTAACAAAGGATTTAGAATTAGCCAGATCAGTTTTGGATTTCATACCTTTATTACCTTTCTCAGATTGTGGCACAAAGACTGTCTTTGATCCAGAAGCCGTGGAAGAGGAGGGGTTGGAGGAAACAGCATATCCTAAGCCAGTCTTATTAGAACTAGGCTTTTGAGCACTCAAGACCTCATCAAGCTTTGCACTAGACATCCTCTCTATTTGAGTTCTAGCTTGACTAAGCTTAACTTCAAGATTCTTGACCTTCTCTTCTAATGAGGCGTTCTCCACAACAAGAGTCTCAACTAATCTTGTGCTCTCATCTAGCTTGACTAACAGATCAGCTTTTTCAATTTTTACCTCATTAAGCTCTTTTCTACAAAGATGAGAAGTCTTTTCAGATTTTATAAACTTAGTGCATAGCTTATCATAGGCTTCCTGAAGGGTCATCTTCTTAGGTACTTCATCATCAGAAGAATCCTCACCGTCACTAGCACTCTCCACGATCACCTTATCGGTTGTGGCAGCAAAGGCCATAACTTGACGACATTCATCCACAAACTCATCAGAAGAGTCATCCTCAGTATCACTCCAGGTAGCAACCAACCCTTTATCTTTTGACTCCTTGGTCTTTTCCTTCATGAGGTAGTTCGGGCACTCTATCCTCATATGACCAAAACCTTTGCACTCATGGCATTGGATGAGGGGTTTCTTATTCTTGCTTTTCCTTGAGGATTTAGATTTCCTAGGAGGTTTACCTTTATCCTTTTTCCTAAACTGAAGAAACTTGATAATCTCATCAGTTATGAAGGTTAGATTCTCATCCTCATCTTCACCTTCATCTTCATCTTCAGAGTCCTCAATCTCTTCCTCTATACCCTTGAGAGCCAAGTTTTTACTCTTTCCACCTTTTCCCATTGAGCCTAATCCCATCTCATAGGTTTGAAGATTTCCTACAAGCTCAGTCAAAGGAATTTGATCAATGTCCTTTGCTTCTTCAATGACAGTGATCTTGGCATGGAATCTTTCAGGTAAGGACCTAAGGATTTTCCTCACAATTTTGGATTCTGCAATACATTCTCCAAGGTTGAAGGCAGAATTCACAATATCCTTGAGTTTGGCATAGAACTCATCAAAGGTCTCATCCTCCTCCATTCTTATTTCTTCAAAACTACTAGTGAGTTGTTGAAGCTTCACAGTCTTTACTGCCTTGGTACCTTCATAGGTGGTCTCAAGAATGGTCCATGCTTCCTTGGCAACTTCCGTGGATGATATTTTCTTGAATTTTTCATTGGTCACCTCACAAAACAAAGCATTCAAGGCCCTACTATTGAAATTTGCAGCTACAATTGTTGCATCATCCCAATCCACAGGTGCTTCCTTTGACTTAATCCAGCCAACTTCAACAGCTTGCCATACCTGTTCACTTAGGGCCTGCAAAAAAACTTTCATACGAACTTTCCAGTATGCATAATTAGTTCCATCAAATAAAGGAGGTATAAATAATGATTGTCCTCTATCCATGACAACAGGGGTCAATGGATCACACTCAGGAAATTAATCTAATCAGAGTGAACCCGCTCTGATACCACTTGCTGGGAAATTTAGACCCCGGTTGATAGAATTAACAAGTTTTAAACCCAAGTTGTTAATTAGATTTATCACGAATAAACTTTGTTAAAACAAACAAACATTAATATCATGTCAAAATCATGCAGCAGAAAAAAATAAATAAGACAAGATATGATGACCCAGGAAAACTAATGAAACCAACCAGTTTCACAGTAAAAAACTTGGGGGGAAACCTTCCCGAAAAGCAATCCACTATAGTAAAGAGAAGTTTCAGATCTAGTACAAAACCTTTGTCCCTAGACTCTACAATCCCCGTAGATGAACTCACAGCAGAAACCTTCTACCGCTTCAGAACCTCTGAACTCTTCAATATATGAACGCCACCCTTTTTGTTGCACGAATCCCAGTACATGACTAACTCCTTTGCACGAATCCCAGTACGTGACTCACTCACCAACTTGAGGAAGAAGAATGTTGGTTGCAAAGTTCTTCACTTCATCAACAATGAAGATCAAGAAGCACTTGGTTACAAAACCCTAAGGCGCAAAGACGCAGTAACTTCTTTTAGAGAGAATAAGGCATCGGTCACCTTTTGCATATGTTCTCCTTGTATTCTCTTATGTGACGGCCTCTAAAATAAGCTTTATATAGGTCTAGGGTTGTGAGAAAAGAAACCCTACACAAATACAAAAGCCTGGCCCAAAAATCAAAAATCTGAATTTTCGTAACCTCGACAGATAGCAGGTGTCGAGGTTTAATGAATCTCAACAGATACAGCTATCGAGGAGGTGTCGAGAAGGTGTCGAGGGGACATAAACTTTCTCGATCGATTGACCAGCTATTGAGAAGCTATCGAGATTGCGATAAGAATTAGCTGAAGATCTCGACAGGTAGCCAAGTGTCGAGGAGGTGTCGAGAAGCTATCGAGATATCTGTCTGCAGGTGTCGAGCTATCTGTCCAGCTTTATTGAACACCTTTTCTTCACTTGTTTCTTGGTTCAATCTTCATGGCTTTAATACTAGACTTGAACAACATGTTTCTTCAAGTATTAAACACAACTTAGATTTACCCAAATACAAGTAAAGTGCATTTTGTCAAAGGATTAGCCAACTACATAAAATAGTGACATATGTTCCTAACAAGTGAAACACATATTTTCTAACATTTTAGAAGCTAGATGTAGCAGGTACAAACTTGGGAGGATTAACAATAGAAGAAGATCCACTCTCAACAAACCCTAGTCCTGTCTTACCAAAAACAAAATTTTGAACATTTAACATATCATCCAGTTTAGAAATAGAAGTCCTATCTATTTGTTCTCTAACAACAAATAATTCTAGTTCTAAACTTTTAACTTTTTCAAGCAAAGTCATGTTCTCAATCTTAATAGAATTCAAGAGTTCATTGGCATCAAACAATTTTAATAGCAAATTCTTCTTTTCTAGTTCAGGAGTGTTGATCTTTTTCAACCCTAACTCAACACTCATGGCATCTTTGGCTGTAATCTTGCATAGCTTGTTATAAGCCTCTTGCATGTTAGCATCCTTAGAGAGCTCCCCGTCAGAAGGCTTCTCATCAGCAGTCTCAATTTCATTTACTACTGTAGTAGCAGTAAAAGCCATAAAGTTTCCTTCTTGATCACCTTCAGACTCATGACCGGAAACTTCATCATCACTCAAAGTAATAGCCATAGCTTTACCTTTGGATCTCAAGAAAGTTGGACACTTAGATTTTAGATGACCATAACCCTGATAATCATAACACTGTTGTCCTAAAGAACTATTGAAAGATTGACCTACTTTATCTTTTGATTTTTCAAAATTGTTATTTTTGGCAGTGTCATTCTTCTTCACATTCTTAGGGTTAACATTATTTCTATTTCTTGCCCTTCTATTATTAATTCTCAGAAAATTTCTAAAGTTCTTGGCAAGATAAGCAATCTCAGTAGATGAGAGTTCATCATCAAATCCACAATCATCAACATCATCAATAGATTTCAAAGCTGTTGATTTGGATTTGTTAGTTTTTGATAAGTCAGATTCATAGGACTGAAGTGATCCTACAAGTTCATCTATAGGAATGGAGTCAATATCTTTACTTTCTATTATGGTAGTCACTTTAGGTCTAAAGTCCTCAGTTAATGATCTTAGAATTTTCCTAACAATTTTAGGTTGATCATAAACTTCACCCAAATTAAAAGTAGAATTGACAATGTCATTCAATTTAGCATAGAACGCATCAAAAGACTCATCATCAGACATTCTAATACTTTCAAATCTAGAGGTCAATTGCTGCAATTTATTAATCTTTACTGCCGTAGTGCCTTCATGCACTGTTTGTAAGATGTTCTAAGTAGTATGAGTAATCTCCACATTTGAGATCCTCTTGAATTCTTCCATAGAAATAGCATTGAATATAGCATTCATAGCCTTGCCGTTAAAGCTAGCTGCTTCCTTTGGGCAGTGGTCCATTCACTTATAGCAGTGGTTGGTCTTTCCTAATCGTTTTCAACAGATAGCCGTACTCTCTCATCAATAGATTTCAAGAAGGCTTTCATTTTAACCTTCCAATAAGCATAGTTATTCCCATCAAAGTATGGGGAGATCATAAGAGAGTGACCGTGTTCTATGACAGCAAGGGTCAAGGATCAACTCTAGGTCAACAAAACCTATAAACACAAGCTAACTTGCTTTAATACCAATTGTTTGTTCATTTAGATCCCTTAAACCAGATTATTTAACCTAATTAATTAACCAAGTTAATTATTAGGTTTATTATTCATATCTAGGTCAAACAAACATATATCATATCATGCACAAATACGGAAAAGTAAATAAGTAAATCCACTAAAAGAGAATCGAAGCTTTTACAAAAGATTTAACCCTAAATCTAATGCTACCTCATGTAGTAACTTACTAACACGACCACGTGCAAGCTCCGACTCCACAGACTCCTTCTCTCCTGGGATTTACACCAATATAAGCTTCCTTGCTTGTGACTTTGAGATCCCACTCAAAGGTTTCAAATCACCATTAGTAATGATCTTGTTGCAGCAACTAAGTTCTACGAATGCTTGATTGTAGATCTTGCCCCAGTAGATTCTTATGTAGTTAGAAGGTACAAAACCTCTCAGATCTCTTAAAGAGTAACACACAAGTCTTCTCAAAAGTCTCCAAAACATTGCTAGGGTTTCCCTTTTATATGTGGACAAGTTGGGATGAAACCTTAAACATTTTCGCAGGCTTGGGCTTGATTTAAAAATCTACAGAATTTCTTTTCTTGCGATTGTTGATCGATCGAGCCTAATTTTCGATCAATCGAGCAAGGTAGAAACTGACTCCCTTTTTTTGCAGTCAACTGAACTTGAAGCTTGAAAGCAACACCTTAAAGCATTGCCTAACACATAGAATAGACATGCTTTGTTCTCGGTTTGCCAACACATTTAAAAATATGATTCTAAACATTTAAACCTAAACCTTTAGAACCTACGGGAAAAGACCATGGGCATGGCAAAAATTCCCACAAGGACATCGTGGGAAAAAGTTACATGGCATAGAAAAAAGAAAAGAAAAGTAAATACAATAAGCAAAGATAATAAAATGGTTGATTCTCTTATTGCTCAAATTAAAATATAACAATCTGTTTCCATAAGGGATTTAGAACATCCCAATCCTTCATTAAACTCAGAAGAAAAGACATGAGAATCATAAAGTGCAGAAAAGTAAAATTTGGGGCATATCAAGATAGTCAGTTGGTCATTTCCCTTTTGTTGTACTTCTTGTAAGCCTTCTCTTTCCTATGAACCAACCTCATGTCATCAGATAGCCAATCATTGTACCCCGAAGCTGGATGAAGGAATTGAGGAAAGTGGATGTCCTTAGTTATCACCTTCCATGACCAAGTTTCACCGATTCTACCCAAGATCCTTTCAGTATGAGCCAAGGTATGGAAGGAACCACTATCACTAGGAACTCCTTGACGGTCACCAGATTTCCTCGCAATGCGACATGTAGAATAGTAAGAGCAACGACGAAGCCCAACCAAAGGAATATAGTTATCCTTGAAGCATAGTTGACCATATCCGTGATGTGCCACCATTCCACCACCCATTAGACACCTAAAAGGGAGAGACACTTCAGGAATTCAGTGAACTCAGCAGGATCCATCTCCTTATTTTTGGGATTACGATCACGATAATGCTTTGGCTGATATTTACTAGGAGAAACAATGGCAGGATGAAGCAACTGAAGCCTCTTAAATAGCCATATCTAAAAGAGGAAAAAAGAATAAGGAGAAAAGAAAGAATGAGCGTTGAGTGGAAAAAGGAGAGAGAGACAGAGAGAGAGACAATAAATTTATTTACAAAGACGATATAAGAAGCCTCGATGGGTTGGAAACCGAAAGGAAATCTATGCAAAATTTAGAGGAATCCCGCTAGGTTGAGAACCTATGCAAAAATTAGGGATTATACCTAAAGGAGGAGAGTTTCAGCTAAGTTGCTTCCCCTCTATGAATGGCATCCAAGCCATTGAGAGTTTCAGCCAAGATGATGATAATTGGACTTTCTCTCCCTAGATTGTTGACCACCAAAAGAATTCTTGGGTCACCATAAGGTCTCATGCACCAAGAAGTACCTCGCAAGAATGCACAGACAAAAAGCATTGAGATATTGAGAGTGCTTCACCCCAGCCAAAGGGACATTCTGCTGAGAAAAATACTTGAAGACCATATGAACATTCAACTTATCAAGTGTGCACCATCTTTTGGCCATAGCTAGGGGAACCCCCAAAAGTTGATGAACCAAGTTAGAGAGATTCTCTTTAAGAGTGGGGAGAATGATGGCACCAAGGTCGAGCTCACCCATGATGGCACCAAACTCTTCAAGGGTAGGGCATAATTTCACATCATTGAATTGGAAGACACGCAGGGTAGGGATCCAAAATTCAATGGCAGCAAAAAGAAGAGGATCATTCACTATAATTGGGTGATATAAAGGAACACAATAAAGAACAAGAGGAATGGGAGATTCTTTGAAACTAGGGCCAAGCTTTTTAATCCATGCCAAGACCTCTAAAGGAGTGAATTTTGCTATTCAGGGACCTTACTGGGAATTTCCTGAGCTTAGAATACATTTTATGAATGTTTGGAGGCCTTCTACGACTATTTTATACTAAGGAGAGTTGGTTCAGGTTTTTCTACCTGGTGGCATGCATACGCAGGGTCAAAGGTGCATATGCATGGTCAACGCTTGTATATGCATGCGCGCATAAGCACATGCAAGCAAGCACATATATTCGTGTTTCTTTTCCTATTTGGAGTATGTTTCTCCACCACGACATCCCTCATGATTCCTATGACCTAGAGGATTACTCAAGCTCAAATTCTCAAGCATCAATAAAAATGGAAAATCAAGACAATGTAAAAAAAATCCCATGAGTTGTAAAATCAGAACATGTCCTAAATAAAAGCAGAAATGTAAAAGATTCTTAAATACAACCCGATGTCTTAAATAAAACCTAAAGTGCATAAATATATGCTAACAAAAAAAGAGAAAAAGGAAACAAAAATATGTTGTGTGTCTATGTTTGTGTTTGTCTGTTTGACCCGCAGGATCATCACTGGAAGTACCTCTTTCTCGGCCGATAGCTCGGAGTCGTCTCAGTGTCATCACCACCACCACCACTACCACCATCATCATCATCATCATCATCATCACCCGGGTGGGCAAACCCTCTAGGACCATAGATCTGCTTGGAATACTTGGTCACCTCTAGCTTAAGGTTCCTAGCAAGCCAAATGAACTCCTCATGCTCCTCCATAGTGGTTTGGATTGGGAAAGAGGGCAATGTAAGAACAAGTCTTGAGAAAGGCGAGAAAAGAAAAGACAAAACAAGAATAAAAGAGGGCTCACCATTCGTGTACCCTTTAGAAAGGGATAACCCATGACATTCGGGTTACATCCCACAAGACGCTCCTAAGCAAAGCCATCAGGGCCATAACCAAAGACCGACCAAGGTAAGACGATGAGGGTCAACAGGGCCACCGGCAGTAGGACCAGCCTGACATAAGCATCACATTTAAGTGTCACCATGTACAGAAAAATGCAAGAGATAAGAAATGAAAATAAAAAGAAAAGAATACATATTGTTAATGACATATTTTATGTAATTGGCTAATCCTTTGACAAAATGCACTTTACTTGTAATTAGGTAGATCTAGGATGGGTTTAGTACTTCAAGAAACAAGAGTTTAAGTCAAGTTTTAAAGCCATAAAGAGCTGACCAAGAAACAAGTGAAGAAAGAGCTATTCATTAAAGCTCAACAGAATCTTTTCTATCGAGATTTAATGTTAAAGCTCGACATAAGCTGTTTCTGTCGAGACTTACAGAATCAGAATTTTCAAATTTGATTTTCTACCTAAGTTGATGTGTATGTGTTGGGTTTCTTTTCTTACAACCCTAGACATATATAAGGCTTATTTTTAAGGCCGTCACACTAGCATTAAGGGACCTAGTGCCTTATTCACTCTGAAAGAAGCTACTGCATCTTTACGCCAAACGGTTTTTGTAACCAAGGAGCTTCTTAATCTTCATTGTGCATAAAGTAAAGAACTTTGCAGCCAACAACCTACTTCAAGTTGCTGGAGTTAGTCACGTATTGGGATCCGTGCATCATTGGTTAGTCACGTACTAGGATTCGTGCATTAAACGGAAAGAGTGCCACTACAAGATCATGTCCAATTGGGTATTAGAGTGATAATTCAATTGTAGGTTGGTAATTTGGGATAGGCCAAGGGTAGTTTAATCGCTTGATTATTGATTAGTGGATTCTTGGAGTGGTGACCTTAAAATCACCCAGTGAGGTTTTTACCTTGGTAGTTTTTCCCATTCGTAAACAAATCACCATATCAAATTTGATTTCTACTACATTTAGTTTAGTTGGCGATTTGTTTGTGCTACCACACCATTGCATGTAATTGAACCTAATTAATTAACTTGGGTAATTAATTAATTTGCAAGGGGTCAATACATTTTTGCCCTATCACAAACCTCCACAAAGAGGGATGGCATGACATGAGTCTTGCTAAACTCATCATAATCCATCTCATCCATGAGCCGCTCAGCATAGGGAAAGCCATTCCTCCATAATTGGTACTCAACATCAGTTATGAAAAGTGGGTTAAGCATGAACTATGGAGGATCCATTGGAACCTATGGCGCATCCATGCCTACTAGCTGGCAACAAACCCTCTCAGAAAGGTAGAGGACCCTCAGACCAGTACCCTTTATTAACTAGGTGATCCTAGAAGCAATGATGGCAGCTGCCTCCAAGTTTGAGTTCGCAACAAGGGGAAGGCCTGCCAATGGACTCCATATGACCTGTGACAACACATAGGTTTATAAGAAAAATCTTATGAAACATGCAAGAGAAAGTAATGAGAGAAAGTGAATTCTTCTCTTTGATTCTTCTCTTTTTACCACATTTTCAAGATAGTGTTCTTGCACCCAATCTTCCTCTCCTTGGTTCCATACCTTGGATTAGGGGTGTAATCGGTTCGGTTCGGTCGGTTTTTTTAGTTTTTGCCAACCAAAACCGAAATTTTCGGTTTGTGAAATTCCCAACCGAAACCGACCGAAATAATTGGAAATCGATCGGTTTCGGTTGTATTTTGGTTTCGGTCGGTTTCAATCGGTTTTCGGTTTCAGTTAACATCACAGATTCATAGTCACAAAAAGAAAAAAATAACTCAACATCGCATGGGGTTATCGATTTTTCAATAAGAAAATAACAACTCAAATTCTCAAAATCACAATCACAATCATAGATTCACAAAAAATAGCATTGATTCAGTATTAAACAAAACCCAAAATACAAAAAAGAGAGAGGGTTATCGAGAAATGTCACCGTAAGAAACTGAGAATGAAAAGATCAAGTCGGTGTGGGGAGGCCGGCGTGTGGAGGTGGCGACAGAGGCCAATTCGTGTGGAGGCAGCGGCAGAGGTAGATCGAGGCGGCGGCAAAGGCAGATTCATGTGGAGTCCGGCGTGTGAAGGCGGCGGCAGGGGCAGATTGAGGTAGCGGCAGAGATTGAGAGTGAGGGTGAGAACTGTGAGAGGAGGCTGTGAGATTGAGGAAGCCGGTGTGGAGTGGAGGTTGTGAGATCGAGGAAGCCGGCGTGGAGTGGAGGCTGTGAGAGGGATTCGAGTGGAGGCTGTGAGAGGAGACTGAGTGTGGAGGCTGAGAGTGAAGGTGAGAAGTGAGAACTGAAAACGTGTGGGTCTGTAGGGTTTTTTGTTTTTGTTTTTATAGTTTAATTAGATTAAGTTTAATTAGATATCTAATTAGTAATTAGTTTAATTATAGTTAATCTGATGATAAAATGAAAATTGAAACATGAAATGTAAAGGCCGATCATATTTAAAAAAGAAAGGCCCAAATGTTTTTATACAAAATGAAAAGCCCAACTATGTATAGAGGCCCAAATATTTATAAAATTTATATTATATATAAAATATAATATAATATAATACAATTCGGTTCGGTTCGGTTGGTTCGGTGCATTTAAACATGCAACTGAAAACCGAACCGAATATTTTCGGTTTTAAAAATTCAAAACCGAAACCGAACCGAACCGAAACCGAACTGAAAATTTGACAACGGTTCGGTCGGTTTCGGCCGGTTTGTTCGGTTCGTCGGTTTTTTGCACACCCCTACCTTGGATTTGAGGTTTAGGGGTGTTGATATAACTTTTTAACTATAATCCACACCATTTCTTTTTATAGTTTTTTCTAGATTTTTCTTTTGTTCAATAATATGCTTTATTGATTTTCCTAGCATGTTCTTACTTCCTAGCATGCTTTATGTTTTCTCTAGCATGATTCCTTGCTTTTGCCATGATTTATCGCTTTGATGTTGTTGGCCTAGCCTTCTTGGGCTAAAATATGTCAAAATTTAATGTTTGCGCTTAGATTCACATGCTCTTAGGCTCCTTGCCATGTTAATGCTTAGATCTACATGCCTATGTGTTCTTTGCCACGCTTTTGCTTATATCTACATGTTTATGTTTAAATCTACATGCCAATGCTTAGATCTATGTGTTTATGTGCTACATGTCATGTTCGTGTGCTTATGTCTATATGTTGGTTGCTACGCCATGTGCGTCTATGGCTCTTTTGTCCTTTGATGTCTCTTTTTATTGTGTTTTGGCCCTTATTGGTGGGGTGTAGATCTAGATCTTGTGGTCTATGCTTACATTTGCACACTTGGGCTTATATTAAAGGGTTTGGATCATTTCCTAATGCATGTCTATGTTTGCTTGCTTGTTTCTATTCTTTATGCTTATGTTTGCCTGTCTAGATCTTGGCCTTGCCATACTTTATGCCCTCCGTGGGCTTGTGCTTGTTGGTTCTTAAGGCCACTTGTTTTGTGTGGTTGCATTCGTCCCTCCTAGGGTTTGTTTGGATGTAACCACTTGTGAGATACACCTTTATGGTGTTAGTGTGCTTGATACACATCTTTCTCCACTCTGTGTGATGTTGATATGCTTGCCATACTTGCTTTGTGCCACCCGTTTGGCTTTTTTTCTCTTTTATGCATCTTTGCATGCTTGCCTACTTGTTCATGCATGAGACTGTTTGTCGTCCATACTCCAATCCAATGGAACCATAGTCATTCGATCAAAACCAACATTTTTCCTCCTAGGACATTCTCCTTTTGTTTGATAACATGCTTGTTTGCCCTTTTCATATGCTTAGCATGCTTTGTTTGCCCCCGTTTGGCTCTCTTTGTTAGTGTGTTCTTGGAACGCTCTCCCTTTTTCCCTTGTTTCTTCCATTGTTTGTCTGCTAGCTTATTCCTTTTGTCTTTGCATGTACACGCATGGAGCATGGATGCTTGGAGCAAGGGTGTGACCTCCTAGGTGCAAGTAAAAAGGGCAAGGATGCAAGCAAGAAGATGTAAGGCCACCAAGGGCAATGTTCAATAGATTAGGGGGCCTAGCTCCTCTAGAGTGGTTTTCACTTTCTCTCTCTCTCTGAGCCTCTTCTCTAGAGCATGTATTAGGGTTCCCTCTCTCTTTGTACTTATTTACTTTTCCTACTCTTTGTTTAGGTTGCGTTTCCTGGGTATGGCAATGTTTGTTTTACATTTCCTGTACCTTGTTGGGCCATACCCTTGGAACATTAGCAATGTTTGATTTACTTTCCCACTTTGTGTGGTTGCATTATGCATGATATACATATATGTATATCTACTTGTAATTCTGCACTTTGTATAATGGACTCTCGTGGCTATGTGAGTGACTCTCTCTAGTCTCTAGTCATGAGAGCTCTTGACCTTGCCGTAAGTGCATATTCATGCTATATTGTGTGCACGATCATCACAGTGTGATTGTCCTGATCCATATCACCTAGTGACACTGGTTTCCTCGTGTATGTGATAAGCATCAACATGCTTGATACTTTGCCCGGGAGGGGGGGGGGGGGGCTTGGGTTCATCTTAGTATGAGTATGTCGATATGCATCGTATACATAGATGCGAAATCCTACTGGTGTGCCATAGTGCACCAAATGCAAAATTCTTCAAGATTTTCACCATGAAAGTGGGACATCTCCATTGTTGTATTCTCACGGTGAAAGTTTGGTGAGAATAGCGTTTTAGGTGCTATGATGCACTTGAGGCGAAGCGCTGCAAGATTTCTGCCAAGAAAATAAGGCAAAATATTGTAGAATTTCCATCGTGGAAATTTGGCATCAATTCCAAATGCACTGAGAAAGCATCAACTGGGACCATGCCCATTCCAAAATCAAACCTCAAAGCCCAACACATTTAAAGCCCTGTAAGCTAATGACAATAACTTGTTTTCAATTGTCAAGTCTAAAAAGTATGATTTTACCAAAACAAAGGACTATCCTTGGATAGGCGCTGTGGGGTGCCTAACACCTTCCCCACACGTAACCAGACTTCCGAACTCAAGAATCAAGGTTTGTTATCCATCCTTATTAAATTAGGAAAAACAACCTTTTCTTAACCTAGGAACGGTAATAAAATCAAATAGAGTCAGGTGACCAATCACACCTTAGAAAAAACCCAATGATTGGCGGTGACTTCACTTACCCTTGGAAATTTCCTTAAGATCGACTCATATTCTAGTCACAGACCCGAGGCAAGCATTGCCGTGATGGGTGGTTGAGCAGCTATGAGGCGTCGACAGACTGGCGACTTCACTAGGGACACTTAGAGAGTTTAGCCTTTAGAGCTTTTGATAAAACCATGATCTTTGGACATTGGCTTTCAAAAACTTTGAAATTGGCATTAGCCTCTAGGGCTTTCCTTTTGAAAACTACTTTTGCTATATCCTAGTAAACTATTTTTCAAACTCAAAAATATTTTCCAAAAATGTTTTCAAAATGGTTTTCCAAAAACCGGATTTGAGGTATTTTTGCATGTGTGAAGCTTTATTGCTTTCTTAAAGCATGCTTTACAACTTTCCTTCACATGTGCGAACCTAAGGTAGTAAGATTTAATTTCTGCTACACCTTTATCTGTGCTTATAAATATTGTGCTTGGAAAGTCTTTCCTCTTTCATTTCAAAATGCATGACATCACCCCTTATATAGGGTCAAACCCAGACTCAGTGTTGAAAGCTAATGCTAGGTGTGTATACCTTAAATAGTTACTAGATGCCGAATTGTAGGCTCTTCCTGGGTTAATGGGTGGACAGGATTATGATGAAAAGGCCCCCTTGATCCGCTCTATCCCAAAACTTCTATGAAGGGAAGGATTAGATGATCAAGGTTCCCCCCTAAGAATAAGACCAACTTACTAGTTAAGCCATGTCTCATATAGTTGGCCTAGACTACATCAAACCTGTGAGGACTAGGAAGAGCCAAATCTAAGTGAACATTCGAACCTAGGGTAGGATATACTTCATAGGATTGTTTTCAAAAATGCATCAATGGGAAAGTGTCTAGTTTCTGTTTGCAGGTTTGCCCTTTTTGCTTGCATCAAAAAGTCATGCTCTACTCTAGGTTCTATCCATCCTATTTACAAGCATTTGTTATTAATCCCTAGGGCAAAGCAACCCCGTTGCTTGAACATTAGATCATACCCAGGCCCTAAGGGTTTCCAACCCTACAAGGGCATACACGCATACACTAATGGCCTTGTCATGTAAATGAGCATGGATAAAATTTGTGGCAAGTAGCTGGAACTCTGTGCCAATGAGGACATTGCCAAGAGTTCAAGACCTTCTCCGAGAAGGCAAGACCATTTAGAATGAAGTCTCTTCATTATAAATTTGAATTTCCTTGATTGTAAAAGGCCCATTGTTGGAGCCATTATCTATATCCCATGATCTTGGGGCATTGTAAAAAGCCAAACTTTGTAAAAGCATTTCCATGTAATCAAAAGAGAAGGGTCCATCCCACAATTTCAAGCATGGTATGAAAGTTCCAATTACTTGCCAAGTTTATGCATTAATTCTACATCACTATAGAAACTTACCATGATAAATAACCAATCAAGGGTCCAAGCCAATATTTCGAAAATGATAGGTGCATTTTACATAAGGAAGTACTAACTTTGTGTTTGTTATGTGTTTCCACATTGTCAAATTTTCAAGTGTACCCCATTTTTGTCCCATCCCATTCTTTTCCTTTCCAAGTTACCATCACACCATGATCCTATCATCTCCAAGTCTCGTGCTAAATAGATGTCCACTAATGATCCTTCCCTCATCGAGGAAAACACTCATGAGATTGCTCACTTAAAAGATCAGATGGCAAAAATGATGCGCGTGATGTAACAACTGGCTGTAGGGGGGAACTAAGAATCGTCTAGCCCCACTCTAGAGGTCTCTGCGCCCCATTCTAAAAATAAGAATTGGCCACTGCTAGATCCAAATCAAGGCCACACCATGCCCCCATTCACCTTACAAGGGAATAACTAAGAAGTGGATCCTTTTAAGGATAAGACCTCTGAGTCTGGCTACGGTCAGGTCAAAAGTCAAGTGGAGACCATGTCTAAGAAATTCTGTATCATGGAGGGCTCCAGTGCTCGAGGAAGTGTCGATCTAGACAGCCTGACCAATTTCCCCTTGGTCATTTTGCCTCCTAAGTTCAAGGCACCCGAGTTTGTCAAGTATGATGGCACTAGAGATCCTTGTGCCCATCTGCGTATGTTCTGTAGAAAGATGACACCTTATGGAGACAATCATCCTTTAACCAAGAAAGTTACATTGTTCTCGAGAATATAGGAGCTCTAAGTTTTGACTGGGAAGTCTACTTATTCTTTCACAATGAGGATCGACATGCCCTATTTGATTGTAGAGTGCTTTGAGCACAAGTTCAAAGTCTAGCCGATCATGGTATCATTTGGATCAAAAGAGAGGTTGTGCGAAGGAATGATTGTATAGCAGCCAGCCTATGCCTTCTGAGTACCCAAGCGAGAACTAGCCACAGTGTTATGATAATAGAATCAAGGAAAGACTAGGACGAATACTTGCAAGAGCACCTTTGTAAGGTTCTTCCAAGGATGAGGACACCAGCTCCTCCAACTTAGGTTGTCATTGAAGAGATTATAGAATCACCTGTGGATTTAGAAGCGCCAGCTCTAAAGAAAGGACAAACCATGCTAGCCATTGAAGGATTCACTCCTTTGGTCTTAGCATTGCCTGCAGTCGCTGAGTCATTTCCAGGATTTGTCTAGAAGGGAACCCCTATCGTCCCCGCCATTTAAGGTTTTGATCCTCTAGTTCTGCCGAGGTCCATCCAAGGAATCTCTAGGGCTCTTGTCCCAAAAGCTTTAAAAACTGCTCTGCCCAGCCAAGTTATCATCAGTCCAAAGATGTTCTCCCTAGCGCCAAATCTGCAGACTCAAGAAGGCATGGTCATCCTAATGCCAAAACCTTTCCATTACAAAGATAGCCATCATGTCCCATGGAAGTACGATATGGCTTTGATCTCCATTCAACTTGGAAAGGAGGAGGTTTGCTCTAATATCTCTTTAGGCCTAGCCAGACTCACTAGGAGTGGTCGATGTTACACTTCTAAAGAACTAGAAAAGAGGAGGAAAGAGATTGGCAAGAGCACAATCGAGCAAGTCAAGAATATGGTCACCATTGAAGAAGCCGAGGAATTCTTGAAAACCATCCAAAAGGCCGATTATAGTGAGATTCAGTAGTTGAACAAATCTCTAGCTCAAATTTCTATTTTGGCCATGTTGCTATCTTTTGAGGTATATTATGAAGCTCTATTGAAGGTGTTGAAGGAAACGCATGTTCCTAATGGTATTACAGACTCTTCCTTCGAGGGTATGGTATCATTGGTGTTGGCCACCAACCAAGTCTCCTTTTTAGATGATGATTTACCTTTAGAAGGTAGAGATCATACCCTGGCCATAAATATCGTAGTCAAGTGTGAAGACATGATTGTCGCAAGAGTATTAGTTGACAATGGATCAGCCCAAAATGTGTGCTCAATGGCCACTCTTAAGTGCCTAAATGTGGATATGTCTTTTATTAAGCCTAGCACTATGATCATTAGAGCCTTTGATAGAACGCATCACAAAGTGCAAGGTGAATCGAGTTAATGATTGAAATTAGCCCAAGATCCTCCATGGTCAACTTCCAAGTGATTAAGGTTAACTCTCCATACAACATGCTTTTAGGGAGGCCCTAGTTGCATACAGCAAGTGCAGTCACATATACCCTTCATCGAAGACTTAAGTTCATCTCTAAGAATCAGTTGATTATTATTATGGCTGGTCTAGATACTAGGATCTAGGAGACATCTATCCCCTACGCTTTTCCAGAAGCGTCTTTCCATAGCTTCAAGCTAGTTTCCCTGATTCACACTGCTTTAGAGCTTGAGTATGGTTGGCCAGCAGCAATTTTGATAGCTGTAAAGGAGATGCTTAAGTTTAGGTACAAACTAGGCCAAGGCCTCGGAACTGTAGGACGTGGGAGCCCTGCTCTTGTTGAACTCTCAGATAACAAAGGAAGATTTGGATTGGGGTACAAACCCACTCATGAAGAACTCTTTCAAGCTTCTAGGGGCAAGAAGAGGAAGTGCGCCACTTCAGGGATGTCTATTCCCCATATTAGAACTTTTCAAGGAATTGGAAGATGAAAAGACTAATCTGGCTTGCATTATTTGGCTCTATCCTAAGGAAGTCTCTTTGAACGCTATCATATCTCCCAAAGATAATCTGACTTCTACTATCCGATCGAGGATGCCAAGTGAGACGATTAGACCATCGAGCCTTGCTTTATGGTTGCATCGGCTGAATAAGGAGTATTCCATAATTGAGTGATTGGGTATCCCAATCACTCGAAAGGGTTGGAATAGCATATCTAGTTTGTTTTGCATGCTTATGTTATTTCCTACTTTATTTGTATTCACTGTTCATTTCCACAGTTTGTTTTTGTAGGAAAGAAGAAGAAGAAGAAGAAGAAGAAAAAGCATTTCCCTTTTATCATCATCAAGCATGAACTTTGTTTTCTCCTACCCATAATCTATTAATGAAATATTCAGCGTTTTACTTAAGAAATTCTTGCATCTTTCCTTTTTTCTTTCCTATGAATGTGTGTGCAAATTATCTTATCTTTCTTTGTATATGTTCCACTCTATAGAATCTATTCTGATTCCCAAGTGGGTACATCGTCCCTTTGCCATAACGAGGGTGCAGATGATGTGAATGAGATATTAGAGTTGGATTGTGATGTTAAAGGAATGGAGGAGGTCTCGAACCTACCTCGAGACATCCTAGAATCTCTAAATAGAGAGGGCGAAAGGTCCAAGCCCAATATAGAAGAAACAGAGGTGATAAACCTAGCCAACGATGGCGAGATAGAGAAACCCATCAAGATTGGGGTAAACTTTCCTAAAGATGTGAAAGATGAACTCATAGCTTTGCTGAAAGAATTCAAGGAAATATTTGCTTCTTCTTATCAAGATATGCCTAGTCTAGATACCAAGATCGTTATCCATAGGATTCCAGTTAAATCTGAATGCCCCCCAGTATGACAAGCTCTTCGAAGGATGAAGCTAGAGATTATTCTGAAAATCAAAGAAGAAGTAGATAATCAGTTGAAAGCTAGTTTTCTTACCGCCATAGCCTACTCTGATTGGGTTGCCAACATTGTTCCCATGCCAAAGAAAGATGGGAAAGTACGCATGTGTGTCAATTATAGGGATCTAAATTGGGCCAGCCCAAAAAATAATTTTCCATTGCCACATATCGATACCTAGATTGGTAACACCGCGACCAACATGTTCTTCTCTTTTATGGATGGATTCTTGAGTTATAATCAAATTAAGATGGCTGAAGAGGACAAAGTTAAAATGGCATTCACCACTCATTGGGGAACTTGCGCCTAAGACATCATGCCATTCGGTTTCAAGAATGCTGGGGCAACACACTAGCGAGCCATGGTAACCTTGTTGCATGATATGATGCATAAGGAGATCAAAGTCTATATGGACAATATGATTGCCAAGTGACGCACTCCTATAGATCATTTGATAGATTTGAGAAAGCTATACAAGCACGTTGTCAAGTACAGGTTAAGGCTTAACCTTAACAAGTGCGTCTTCGGAGCTAGTCTAGGGAAATTGCTCGGCTTCATAGTCAGCCAGAAAGGAATAGAAATGGACCTAGCAAAAGTCCAGGCCAATAGGGACATGCCTGTGCCAAAAATAGAGAAACAAGCTCGAAGCTTCTTAGGAAGGATCAATTATATAGCTAGCCTCATAGCGCAGTTAACAGCCACGTGTGACCCCTTGTTCAAGCTCTTGAAGAAGGATGTGAAGATAGAATGGACAGATGAGTGTCATGTGGCCTTTGACAAGATTAAGCAGTATTTGTTGAACCCTCCTATTCTGGTTCCCCCAACATCGGGACATTTGTTGATTCTCTATCTAGCGATGCAAGAAGCATCCATGGGTTGCATGTTAGTCCAGCTAATTGAACCCGATCAAAAAGAGAAAGTGATTTACTGCTTGAGTAAGAAGTTCACCAGTTGTGAGATCAATTACATCGCCATTGAAAAGACATGTTGCGCCCTAGCATCAGCCTCACGAAATTTATGGTTGTATATGCTCTACTTCACCATGCGGTTGGTTTATCGCATGGACCCCATCAAGTACATATTTGAAAAGCCTGCCCTTATAGGGAAGATCTCCCGTTGGCAGATGTTGCTATCTGAATTGTTTATCATGTTTGTAGTGCATGGCCAAGCCATAGCCGATTACTTAGCAAACCAACGGTTGAATGATTTAGATTTCTTAGAATTCCTCTTCCCAGATGAGGATGTTTTGGTAATAGAGGTGGAACCTAGCAATGTAGAACCATGGCGTTGGAAGCTTTATTTCGATGGAGTTTCCAATAGCACTAAAAATGGAGTGGGAGTAGTTCTAGTATCCACGAAGAGCTAGTAAATCCCTGTTTTAGTTAAGCTGAATTTTGATTGCACCAATAATGTCACAAAGTATGAGGCATGCATAATGTGCCAACAAGTTGCCTTAGAGTTCGGCACGTACAATCTAAGCGTCTTGGGAGATTCCTTGTTGATCATTTCCCAAATTAAGGGAAAGTGGCTAGCCCGAGACACTAAGTTGATTCCGTATCAAAAGTGCATCAGTCACCTAATCCCAAAGTTCCAGAACATTACCTTTAATTATTTGCCCTGAGCACACAACCAGTTTGTAGTTGTTTTAGCCACCTTAGCTAGCATGGTTAAGTTGGCAGAAGGAGATGAGATGCGACGATTGCGCATAGAGGTCTGCGGCGGCCTACTGCATGAACATTGAAGCTAAAATCGATGGGAAGCCATGATATCATGATATCAAGGCTTATATCAAGAATGGTGAATACCCGTCCAGAGCCATGGATAGTAAGAAGAAATTTATTAGGTGCATGGCGTCTCAATTCTTCTTGAGTGGGGAAGTCTTGTATAAGAGGAACCACAACACAACTTTTCTTTGATGCATAAATGCCCTCGAGGCTAGCCATTTGATGGAAGAGATGCATGAGGGCTTGCTTAGAGCCCATGCCAGTGGACCCCTGTTGACCCAAAAAATCATGAGAGTCCGCTACTATTGGCTCACCATGGAAACCAACTGCATTATGCATGTGAGAATGTGTCACCGTTGCCACGTCTACCAGAATAGAAAGAATGTTCCCCCTCAACCCCTGCACTTTCTAGCAGTGCCATGGCCTTTTTTAGCCTAGGGAATGGATGTCATCAGAATTGAGATTCCGAAAGCCTTCAATAGGCATGTGTATATCTTGGTAGCTATCGATTACTTTACCAAGTAGGTGGAAGCCGCTTCCTACCAAAGTGTCACCCAAGTTATGGTGGCCCGATTCTTGAAATAGAACATCATTTGCCTTGTGGAGGTACGTAGGCTACCTTGGCCCGGTCACATTTTAAAAGAAAAAGTAGCTAGTCGAATCTGTTTGGGTTTATGATCAAGATCAAGGAAAGAAATCATGCACCCTCTTGGGTTACTCTATGTTTGCAAAACACATGACCTGCTATGGTTTTGTTCAGAGATTTTATGGCACACTTCAATGGAAGATGTACTCCAAAGGGAACGGGATCGCCTATCGAGACATAACCTATGGAAACAAATTCAAGATTGATTAGTAAGCCCAAAACACTTGGCAATGCAAGTAAACAGGTAAGTATGGCTAGCCCTACTGCCTAACACATATCATGCATGTTCATATGAAAATGTAATGTTTTCTCAAAAATATCAAAATTTTCATCTTGGGATTCAAATTTAGCAACGACTGTTTAATCCTATCTCTTTTGCGTTAAAAGTATCAAAATTTTCAAAATACCACTCTCTTGGGATTCAAATTTGGCAATGACTATTTAATCCTATCTCTTTTGCCTCGAAAGTATTAAAATTTCAAAATACCTCTCTCTTGGGATTCAAATTCGGCAACGACCATTTAATCCTATCTATTTTTCCACAAAAGTAACAAAATTTTGAAAATACCTCTCTTTTTGGATTCAAATTCAGTAACAACCATTTAATCCTATCTCTTTTGCCTCAAAAGTATCAAATTTTCAAAATACCTCTCTGTTAGGATTGAAATTCGGCAATGACCATTTAATCCTATCTCTTTTGCCTCAAAAATATCAAAATTTTCAAAATACCTCTCTCTTGGGATTCAAATTCTGTAGCAACTATTTAGCCTCATCGGGATTCAAATTAGGCAGCGACCGTTTAGTCTCATCAGGATTCAGATTCGGCAGTAACCATTTAACCCTATACCGTCTTCGAGATTCAGATTCAGTAGTGACAATTTAGTCTCATCGAGATTCAGATTAAGTAGCGATCGCTTAATCCTATGCCTTCTTCGAGATTCAGATTCGGTAGCGACTGTATAATCTCACTAGGATTCAGATTTGGCAACAACCATTAAATACTATGTTTTTCAAAACTACCCTTACACAAAATTGCACTATTCTCATGCCTATGTGTTCTTTGCCATGATTTTGCTTAGATCTACATGTTTATGTTTAGATCTACATGCCTATGCTTAGATCTATGTGTTTATGTGCTCTTTGCCATGTTTGTGTGCTTAGATCTATATGTTGGTTGCTATGCTATGTGCTTCTATAGCCCTTTTTTCCTTTGATGTCTCTCTTTCTTGTGTTTTGGCCCTTATTGGTGGGGTGTAGATCTAGATCCCGTGGTCTAGGCTTACATCCGCACACCTAGGCCTAAGTCAAAGGGTTTGGATCATTTCCTAATGCATGTCTATGTTTTGTTGCTTGTTTCTATGCTTTATGCCTATGTTTACCTGTCTAGATCTAGGCCTTACCATACTTTGTGCCTTCCGCGGGCTTGTGCTAGTCAGTCTTTAAGGTCACTTGCTTCATGTGGTTGTATCTAACCTTCCTAGGGTTTGTTTGGTTGTAACCACTTGTGAGATACACCTCCATGGTGTTAGTGTGCTTGATACACACATTTCTTCACTCCTTGCGATGTTGATGTGCTTGCCTTGCTTGCTTTATGCCACCCATTTGGCTTTCTTCCCTTTTATGCATCTCTTTGCACGGTTGCCCACATGTTCAAGCATGAGTCTGTGCATCGCCTGTACTCCAATCCAATGGAACCAAGAACACTCAATCCAAACCTACATTTGTCCTCCTAGGACGCCCTTCTTTTGTTTGATATTTGCCCCCTTCATATGCTTTGCATGCTTTGTTTCCCCCTGTTTGGCTCTCTTCGTTAGTGTGTTCTTGGCATGCTCTCCATTTTTCCCTTTTTTCTTCCTTTGCTTGTTTGCTGTCTTGTTCCTTTTGTCTTTGCATGTACATGCATGGAGCATGGATACTTGGAGCAAGGGTGCGACCTCCTTGCCAAAAGCAAAAAGGGCAAGGATGCAAGGAAGAAGATGCAAGCCCACCAAGGGCAATTTTTAGTAGATTAGGGGGCCTAGCACCTCTAGAGCGGTTTTCTCTTTCTCTCTTTCTCTAAGTCTCTTCTCTAGAGCATGTATTAGGGTTCGCCCTCTCCTTGTACCCATTTACTTTTCATGCTTTTTGCTTAGGCCTGTAGACATCGCATTTTGTACCTTTTACATCTCGGGCACCTGTTCCGTAATAATGCCTAAATTCGAAGGTCCAATGTTGGTTTAGGGCCTAATCAGATGTTAAATTGACTTGAAAGGTGTTAAAATGAAAAATACAACTTTTAATGAGCAAAAATCTATTTTTGGAAAATAAAGGCCAAAGAAAACCCACAGTTTGCATACGCAGGCCATACCCCCTTGTACGTAGGCATAAGTATGTGTACGTAGCTAGGGTTTCAGAGACATAAAGAAAGGCAAGTTTTCTGCATTAAAAGTTGAAGTTTGGAATGATTCCCACATCGTCTAGGAGCTGTTCCAAACCCTTATTTTTCAACTATATAAAGCCTTACCTAGTACCTTTCCAAAAGACAGAGAAAATCCTAAGGGAAAACCTAAGATTCGCTAGAAATAGTGAATCAAAGAGGTAGTTTTTCACAAAACATCCTCAAGTCAATTGAGTTTAAGATTACTAATCATATTTCTATTGATTTGTGAAGAGATTGACTAGGGGATAGTCGAAATCAAGCTTGAAAAGCTTCTTGTTTGAGGTATTGAGTTTAACTCTTTCTTTTTATTTTCCTTTTCTTTTCTACCTTCTTGTTATATTTTAATCTGTTTCTTTGCTTAGTTTATATTTATATATGTTTGTTTAGTTTAGTTTTATTCTTTCTTTATATTTTAAGCATGTTAGGCTGTTAGATTTAAGCTTTCAAGTCTTATTCTATTTTTCTGCTTATCTGTTTTTTGGGTTAGGGTTCAGGCGTGTCTGCGTATGCATACTTTTGTATGCACATGTAGGCTTATGTATGTGCACGCATACTCATGCCCAAAAACCCTAAATCTGATTTTCCTTTTTCTTTTGCTTTGTTTGTTTTACCTAATACGCCTCTATTTTAACCCTCTTATATGCTTTTTAGATTTCCTTTTTCTTTGTTCACATGTTTGTTTGTCATTGTATGCTAGATTAGGGTTTACCTTTTTGTTCCTTAGTGTTAATGTCATTCATTCACATGTCCATTCATTGATGCCATGGTGCTGTGATGCAACGAGGTAAGTAAAAGTAAGTCATGCATTCATATGTACATGCATATTGTTTAATAACATGTTCTGGTGATGAGTATGAATATCTTTGGTTGGATAATGTGTTCTTAATGATCTTCAAGTTCCCTAATGTGATCCTTTGATGTTTACTTGTTGCTGCCTTGGATGAGATATATGATATGATGACAACATGTTAGGGTTTATGATGTGATGATGTGCATTATTAGACGAATGCTAGGGTTTATGCTTCAATATGAGGTGCCATGATAGATGGTATGCTAGTTTGATGAGATGTCATGATAGATGTATGCTAGGGTTTGTACATATGTGTGGTTGGGTTTCTTATTTCTTTATAGATAGATAGGTATGTGTTTTGGGATAAGAATGCCATGTTGTATGCTTAGATGTATGCTAGTGTGTGTGTGAGTTAGAATACAAGTATTGAAAATGCTTTTAATAGGGTTAAGATATAGGACACAATGATGGGAGGCTAACCTTAGGGTTGGGTGGTCTTGGGTGCTTAACACCTTCCCAATAATGTACATAACTCCGAACCCATACTCTAGCAGTAAGATCAATGGTTCTTCCTCAAAAGGACGATATATTTATGGTTCCTAGACCATATAACTAGGTGGCGACTCTGACACTTTTCATTGTGTCCATAATGGCGACTCCACTAGGGATAATGAGTTTAATTCCTATGTGTCATATATCTTAACCTTAATAAAAGCTATATCAATACTTGTTTGCACACACATCACTTGGTTTTTTTGTCATTTAACCTCGGTTGGTGGTGAGTGGGAAGGTGGATGGCTCCATTCGGGCCCAAATCTTTCAAAGTTCATCTCACCAACTGACAATCAGTGCAATCACCTATAATGGGCTTTGAGTACATTAATGGTTTGCTACCAATCCACTATAAGGTCCACTTAGGCCCTCGGTTGGAATCATAGCCCACTAAGTTGTGAGTGACCTACTTATATATTCCCTTAGCTTTAAGGAGCCTACCCACACTAGAGAGATCCTAGATCCTATAAAAAAGGATACCCTTTATATATCTCTTGTTTGTTTTATTAGGATTAATGCTCTTAAATCCTATTGTATGATGTTATGTATGACATTATGTATGACTTAATGTTGTAATTAATAAAATTGTGTTATCATTATCTAAAATAATGGAAACATGAATATTTGGACATTATCATATAGTCCATGAGATGCATAGTATGTAATTTATGTGATTTAGTCACAGAAGATATAAGTCATAAGTTCTTTGTAAACTCAGAATTTTAGTTCATAGTTAGTGATGAAATTGGGCATTTCATCTGCGAAGACTATAACATATCGACTAAGATGATTTGTCTTGATCATGAAAGTGGAGACTTTTAGTTGATATGTTGATATGTTTTAAGAGTTAAGACATATTGAACTAGATCATTGTGAGATTTATTATTCTCATAATGACTATCAAATGAATAATAAATCTCATAACTTCTATTTACATGAACTCTTAATCCTGAGAGAATAATGGACCTGATCATGAAGTGTAGGTTGCTTTGATATATCAAGAGTGAGATCTAAAGTCACAATCAAAACCTCAGTATGTTGGGCAGCCACATATAGTGTTGATGAAACAAATATTCTCAAGATGGAATTCATAATCCCTTAACGGAGATACAAAATATTCCCTTGAGATAAGTTTAATGGGTTCTGTTATTCAGAGTGTTAGGCCTAACCACTTTAGTAAGAAGTTACTAAAGTATATATTTATGAAATTGGATTTCATAAATATATGATGAATAACTTAAAGGATTAAACCAGTTACTCAAGGATTAAGATGTAGTAATCTTCAAAGTGGCAGTCTATATTCATGACTTTGCATTAATACGAATATTTTATGAAGGGGTTGCATGTACAATAAAGTTTTGGGATATAATTTATTAATAAGGCCTAGAGTGCAATTATATTTACACAGTGGTATTAAATATAATTAATGGTAACTTTGGACTTGTCAAGAGTTGACAAAAAAGCCCAAGACCCATTGGAGCTAGTGTCTTATTTGTTCCCTTTTGGCATTTAAGAAGAAAATTAAGAATTTCAAAAGTCTAAAGAGAATTTTGAAAGAAATATTTCAAATTTCAAAAATCCAAGAGAGATTTCAAAAATGGAAGAAAGTGTTTAAAGGTGGATGGATTTGAATAATAATGAATTTTTTTAAAAGAAAATGAAATGATGATGTATGAATGATAAATTCCTAGATGTGCGATGTTGAGTTTTTTGAGCATTTTCATGATGATGTGATTTTGTTATGCCATGTTGATATGTTTATGATGATGATTTGATGATAACATGATGTGTGATGTGTGGTTTGGCTTAGGATAGTAACCATCCTTGTTATGTTCATGATGTGTTGTTGATGTGATGATAACATGATATTATGTGTTGATGTGTTTCTAGCTTAGGATAGTAGCTATTCTTGTTGTGTTTCTTTGATTCTAAGTCCAGGATAAGCAAACTTACAATCTTTGATGTGGAAGGTATGGCTAGAACCAACACAAATTCCCCAGTGAGTTAAGATCATCAACATAGAGGAACTTCCCCATAGGTCCAAGGCACAGAGCAACCTTCCCAAAAGTTGTAAAGAAAACTTTCCCTATGGAGTCGATAAAACCCCCCTTGTGGGTAGAATCCACACAAACTCCTTAGTGAACCATGAAGGAAATAGAAGGATTCTCCCCAATGGACCATACATCTCCAAAGATTTCCTCGTAGGTCACAATCAATCCATCATATTCCCCGGTAAGTTAAGACCATTAATCAAATCCCCAACAAAATTCGGTATCATAGAAGGACTCCCTCGTGGGTCCAAAGGCACAAAGGCAACCCTCTTAAGAGTTGCAAAATAAAATTTTCCCAATAAAGTTGATAAAACTCCTTCATGAGTGGAATCAACGTCAGTCCCTAGTAAGTCAGAAAGAAAAAGAAGAATGTTCTCCCTAGTAGGGTACACTCCACCAAACTTCTCGGCAAGTCATCTCTCCCCAATGGACCACACATCATCATACTCCTCAGCAAGTCTATCCTCCTACTCCTTCGCGAGTCAATCAACCTACTCCTTAGAGAGTCCATCATCGTACACCTTCGCGAGTCCATCACCATACTCCTCTGCAAGTCCATCATCCTACTTCTCAGTGAGTCCATCACCATACTCCTCAACGAGTCCATCATCATACTCCTCCGTGAGTCCATCTCCATACTCCTTAGTGAGTCCATCACCGTACTCCTCCACAAGTCCATCACCATACTCCTCAGTGAGTTTTTCCTTACCATCCCCAAGTGAGCCATGAAGGAAACAAAAGATTTTTCCCCAATGGATCATATACCACCCTACTCCTTAATGAGATTTTCCTTATCATCCCCAGTGAGCCATGCAGGAAGCAAAAGATTATTCCTAAATGGATCATATACCATCCTACTCCTTAGTGAGTTTTTCCTTACCATCTCTAGTAAGCATTGAAGGAAGCAGAAGATTCTTCCCCAATGGATCATATACCATCCTACTCCTCAACGAGTTTTTCCTTATCATCCCTAGTAAGCCATGAAGGAAATAGAAGATTTTTCCCTAATGGATCATACACCATCCTACTCCTCAGTGAGTTTTTCCTTGTCATCCCCTACTGGTGCACATATCCTCTGGGAATTGAATATGCAGACATGGTAAAATAGGTAGAGATGGAGATAGAAAACGAGTACCATCCGGAGAAGTTTAAGACAAGAGCCCCAAATGGATCCTTGTTTGTTAGGTTAGCTCGTAAGAGCATCCTCTATTTTTCTTTTTAAGTGACTCTAGGATAGTGAGTCACTCACCTTTTGCTAGCAATTGGCAAAACAGGTTCTGGGATAGTGAACCTATCGTTGCTCATTTCCTGAGTAACAAAGGTGGGAGTTGTACCCCGCCCCATGTATGCGTGATGTGTGTCGTGTGCATGGGTTGGGCCCAAGTCATACATTGAAACAACATTTTTTGTCTCTTATTCTTTTGATTCCGTTAGTGAAGCTCACGAATCAAAAGAGGGGCATTTATAGACATCGCATTTTGTACCCCTTACAACTCGGGCCCTCGTTCCCCAATGATGCCCAAATTCCAAGGCCCAAGGTTGGTTTAGGGTCTAACTAGATGTTCAATTGACTTGATTGGTGTTAAAGTGGAAAATACAACTTTTAATGAGCAAAAATCTATTTTTGGAAAATAAAGGTCAAAGAAAACCCACGGTTTGCATAAGTAGGCACAAACCTGCATACGCACGCCATACACTCGCGTATGTAGGCACAAGTTTGTGTACGCAGCTAGGGTTTTAGATATATTAAAAAAAAAAGGGAAGTTTTCTGCATTAAAGACTGAGGTTTGGAATGAATCCCACACCATCTAGAAGCCGTTCCTCAAGTCAATTTTATTTAATTGGGGCCTTTTCTGGCCTTGATCCTTTGAGTTTAAGATTACTAATTACGTTTTTATTGATTTGTGAATAGATTGACTGAGGGAAACGGTCAAAATCAAGCTTGGAATGCTTCTTGTTTGAGGTATTGAGCTTAAATCTTTCTTTTTCTTTTCTACCTTCTTGTTATATTTTAATCTGTTTCTTTGCTTAGTTTATATTTACATATGCTTCTTTAGTTTAGTTTTATGCTTTCTTTATATTTTTAAAATGTTAGGCTGTTAGATTTAAGCTTTCAATTTTTGTTTTTTTTTTTTTTTTTTTTTGCTTGTCTATTTTCTGGGTTAGGGTTCAGGCGTGTCTGCATACGCATACTTTTCCATTAGCATGTAGGCTCGAAGTATGCATACACATGCAACTGGCCTGCGTACGCAGGCCTATGTATGTGCACGCATACTCGCGCCCAGAAACCCTAAATCTAATTTTCTTGTTTCTTTTGCTTTGTTTGTTTTACCTAATATGCATCTGTTTCAACCTTCTTATATGCTTTTGAGTTTCTTTTTCTTTTTTCACTTTTTTTTTTTTGGTCATTGTATGCTAGACTAGGGTTTATCTTTTTGTTCCTTAGTGTTAATACCATTCATTCACATGTCCATTCATTGATGCCATAGGTGCTGTGATGAAATGAGGTAAGTAAAGGTAAGTCATGCATTCACATGTACATGCATATTGTTTGATAACATGTTTTGGTGATAAGTATAAATATGTTTGGTCGGATAATGTGTTTTTAATGGTCTTCATGTTCCTAATGTCACTACAACAAAATGTACTTTCAGTGACGAAAATATTCGTCACTAAAAGTCCAATTTTTCGTTGCCAAGAACCTTTAGCAACAAAATCTACTAATTAGTGATGAAACTAATTTCGACACTAATACCCCATCGTTAAAGGTCCTGGCGATGAAAAATTTTGTCACAAAAAGTCCGATTAGTTTTAAAAAAAAAACTTTTAGCAATGAAAACATTTTGTCACTAAATGTTTTCCTCACTAAAAACACTATTTAGCGACGTAAATATTTCTTTGCCAGTAACACTTTGGTTTATTAAATCATATATAGTGACGAACAATTTCGTCACTAAAACTATTTTTGAGAAAATCTAGGCACATATTGCGATGGAAATTTTCGTCACTAAAACTATTTCTTACAAAATTCTACTACATTTAGCGACGAAATATTTCTTCACTAAAATAATTTTTTGTTGCTATATTTGGTGACGGAAAAATTCGTCGCTAAAACTAATTTTCTGTTTTTATTTTTTTTCATGGCTTTGATATTAACGTGTAACCTATCATTATATTATTAAAACCTCACATTTGAATAACACATTTATTTCAACGACACATTTATAAAAAAACGATCCATACATTCTACAAGTAAAAAATAAAACAAGTATCCAATTCAATCCATCCATACAATAACACAAGATGTTTTATAACAATACAAAAAGTGCAGCATAATATAATTAAGACCAACAGAAGATGTCCTCAAATGTCTTCAAGTAATTCCAAAAGTAAAGGTGCCTAAAAGCCACCAATAAGAAATTTGCACAAATATAAAAACAATACTACATTAAAATCGTAAAGTAAAAACAGTAACTACGTTATAAGAAACATTTCTAACAATGCGTTAAGAGTAGACACACCAATGAATTAAAATCACATCTAGTAAATATAGATTTTCAAGTGTAATATAATATAATTTGTTTCAAGTGTAATATTCCCAAGGTTGGTTTAGGGGCCCAATCAAATTGAAATATAACTCTTTTATGAATCAAAGAAAGCTATTCTTGGAAAAGAAAGGTCACAGAAACCTTAGGCTATGCATACACGCGTATGCGTATGCGTGCTTCAGACCTGTGTGTGCATGCTTCATGCATGCATACGCATATACAGGCATGTGTGTGTATGCTAGGGTTTCACATCGTCTAGGAGCCATTTCAAACCCCTATTTTCTGACTATATAAAGCCATACATGGTACATTTTCAAAACACACAAAAAATCCTAAGGGAAAATATAAGATTCACAAAAAATAGTGAATCAAAGAGGGAGTCTTTCAAAAAACACCCACAAGTCAAAAATTTTCTAATTGAGGCCTTTTCCTGTTGTTGATGCCCGACCTCGAAAAAAACGGAGTGGTAGAAAACCGCCACCGTCGTCATGGGCCCTCGTTCGACCACCCATTGTGGTGACAGCTCCCGTGCGTGCGGCGTTCATTGGAGGCCCCTCTCGAATGATGGTGTTGTTCGCGCGAAGCTTCGGGTGCTCTTCTCTCGGTGGGGGAAGTTAGGTCTACCTTTGGCATTATGGCAGGAATTTGGGCCAAATTTTAAGGGATTACCAAATGTAAGTGGAGTCGCCACCAATCATTGGGTTTTTCTAAGGTGTAATTGGTCACCTGTTTCTAGTTGATTTTATTTCCAATCCTAGGTTAAGAAAAAGGGAATTTTTCCTAATCTAATGTGGATGGCAAGAAAATATTGATTTTTAGGTCTGAAAGTTTGGTTATGTGTGAGGAAGGTGTTAGGAACCCCATAACGCCTATCCAAGGATAGTCCTTTGTTTTGATAAAACCTTAATTTTCAGAAATTGGCAATAGAAAACATAATTTCGGCATTGGCTTTCGGGGCTTAACATGCATGGGGGTTTTGAGGTTTGGATTTTGAATGGGTGTGGTCCCAATCTATGCTTTCCTAAGGCATTCTAGCCTAGTACTAGATTTCCACGGTGAAAATCCGGCAACACATCACCTTACTTTCGCTGCGAAAATTAGGCATCGCTTGCCTTAAGTGACAGACTATGACGATCACAACGAAAGGGGCGAGTAGATATATATATATATATATATATATATATACATACATCATGCACAATGCAAGCACACAGATCAAGAAAGTAAATGCCTACATCCCTAGAGCCCAAAATATAAGTGCAAGAAAATAAACAAGGGTTGCCATACTCTAGAGATGAGGATGAATGGTACATGGCATGATATACCTAATACAACCCATCTAAGAGAGAAAAGGGGAGAGGAAGGAAGGGGGTTTAAAAAGAGTACATAATCAAATGGGAGATGCTAGACCCTTAAACCTACTAAATGCAGCTGCTTGGCTTATATCCACATGCTCACATCCTCGCCCTTTTTGCTTGCGCCTGGGAGACCATGCCCTAGCTCCATGCGTCCAAGCTCCATGTGTGTACATACAAAGGCAAAGAAAAGAAACCAGCAAACAAGCAGTGGAAGGAAAAGATGCAAAGAGAATATGAAAGAGGCATAAAGCAAATAAGCATGATAGACATGGCAAGCAAAGAAACAAGAAAGCTAGCAAACAAGTGAGAAGGCAAACAAGCAAACAAGAAAGAAGAAAAACAAGCAAAAGGACAAACAAAAAGATGGTGTCCACGAGGGACTAATGTAGGTTTGGATCGTTCATTGTGTTGAAGTATGGATGACACATTAGCAAGCAAGACTCATGCATGGACATTTAAGCAAGCGTGTAAAGATGCATAGAAAACCAACGGGTGGCATAAACAAGCATGGTAAGTATATCATCGCACGGAATGGAAAAGGGTAAAGGTATACACGAAGCAACTAGCATCATGGCGATGCATCCCAAATGGTTACATCCAAATAAGGCCTCATGGGTGTCGGATGTAACCACACAACCACAAACCCACTAAGGGCATTAAGCGTGGCAAAGCCTAGAACCAAAGAGGCTAACTCAAGCATAAAGCATAGAAGCAAGCAAACATAGACATGCAAATAAGGATGATCCAAACCCTTTGATATGGGCCGAGGTGTATGGATAATGATCAAGACCATAAAGGGGTCAAGATCTAAATCCTACCAAATGGCCAAAACAAAAGAAAAAGAGACAAAAATGACAAAAGGGCTACAATAGCACATGGCATGACAATCATAGCCTAGGTCTTGGCACACAAACATGGCATGGAACGCACAAGCACATGGAAGATAGTATAAAGCATGGGGAGAACATCGATCTAAACATGTAAACAAACTGATCTACACATATAAGCATGGAAATATGCATGTTGGCATGTGGATGTAAGCATAAAAGCATGGAAGAACACAAATCCAAGCATACAAGCATATGAAGGCATATACATAGGCATTGGAGTATAGAACATGCATACAAACATGTAGATCTAAGCAAGGCATAACCATAGACATGATATCAAGCATGTGAGCATGTAGATCTAAACAACAACACATAAGAAAAAAGGATCTAGACATGACATAAGGCATAAAAACATGTAGGAAAGACAAATAGACATGTAAACAAGCATAAAACATGTGGATCTAGCCAAACAACACATGGGAAAGATAGATCTAGGCATAAACACATGGTACGAGACATGGAAGCATGTGGATCTAACATCAAAAACATGGAAAAGAGAAGATCTAAGTATAGAAAGAATGGCGTAAAGAAACATGCTAAAGAAAGCAATAAATCATGTTATTCAAGCAAAAAGAAAGGATAAAAATATTGATGAAGCTTCAAAGAAAAAGGGGTATGAATATTAGCTAAAAAGCTACATCATACCCCTTATACCTCAAATCCAAGGTATGGAACCAAGGAGAGGAAGATGGAGGGTATGAACACTACCTTGTATTTTTGGAGAAGAAAGAAGAATCAAGAAGCTTTGATGTGTTTTTGTGTTTTTTATGGAGAGAAATAAGGTGAGAAAAGAGAGAAAAAATGCCCAAAAAGGCCCAAAACAGCTCTCAAAAACCCAATTTTTCAGTTCTAGTCCAATCTGGGGTGCTAGGGGCTCTTTATAGCCCTTGATGCTTTTCGAGGCTTGGCGCACCTTGTAGGTAGCTGGGTCAGGTCAGCGGCCCTACAAAGGCCGCCATGCTAATGTAATTGTGACATTGGCAAATTTGTCTTGTTGCACTTTTTCAATTTTGACTTTGGATGCATATTTGGAGGTCTTCTTGGATGTGTATTGAAGCAATCTTGGAGTCCCTAGAAATCTTTGGATGTCTAGTTTTCAGAAAGCTAAAGAAATTAAAATTCCAACAGTTGGATCAAAAGTTATGACCTCGGGAAGCATGCTGATGCGCTTTTCACGGTTTTCTCAATATCTCAATGGTTTTAACTCTGATTTCAACCCATGAATAGTTGCTGGAATGAGAATTTGATTATCTTTGCAATGGCGTTGGTTTCAACTTGTTCTGACAGTTGGATAAAAATTAGGGTTTCTAGGGCCCACCGAGAGTTAATTTCGGGTCAAACTTGGTCAAAGTTGCTAAAAATCTCTGAGGAGCTCAAGTTTGATATAAAACCATGAAAAATGTTATTTTGTGGGGATTCTGACATTGTTTGTCTGTTGGTCAACCCAGGGTTGATTGGGGGCATTTTGGTCATTTTGGTTGAAAAAGGTACTTTGAGCGCTCCAGTGTCCTAACGGGTGCACCACACCATTATATATGTTTTCATGACCCTATGGGGAGAAAATGATATTTTTGGATTTTTCAAGGTCCAGCATGCAAATCAAGGGTGGATAAAATACGGTATCAACACCAGCCTTGATCTTCAAGTTTCAAGTTTACTGATCACTATTTTAATTGATTGTGGATAGATTAACTGAGGGGAATGGTCAAAATCAAACTAAAGAGCTTTGTTTTTTGAGGCATGATGTTCTAGTCCATTTTCTTAGCGACATATTTGATGTAATTGGATAATCCTTTGAAAAAATGCACTTTACTTAATTGGGTAGATCTAGGATGGGTTTAGTACTTCAAGAAACAAGTGTTCAGGTTAAATATTGAAGTCATGCAAATTTGACCAAGAAACAAGTGAAGGAAGTGCTGTTTATTAAAGCACGACAGAAGTCTCGATAGAATCCTTTTCATCGAGATTTAATGTTGAAGCTCGACAGAAGCTGTATCTGTCGATAATTATGAAATTAGACTTTTCAGATCTGATTTGTGTAGGGTTTCTTTTCTCACAACCCTAGACATATATAAGGATTATTTTAAAGGCCGTGTGCATGCATTGTGTGACCTAATGCAAAAAGTGGCTTAGTTCATTATTCTCTCTGTAGAAGCTATTGCATCTTTACGCCAAGGTTTTTGTGACTAAGAAGCTTTCGGATCTTCATTGTTGATGAATTGGAGAACTTTGCAGCCAACAATCTTCTTCAAATTGGTGAGTTAGTCACGTACTGGGACCCGTGCATCATTGGTTAGTCACGTATTGGGATTCGTGCATTAAATGGAGAGATTTCCACTACAATACAAGTCCAATTGGGTATCGGGATAAGGGTTCAACTGTAGATTGGTATTTCGGGATAGGCCAAGGGGTTTGGTAAGATTCCTTATACTTGTAACCACTTGTGATTGATAATAGTGGATTCTTAGGAGTGGTGACCTTAAATTCACCCAGTGGGGTTTTGCCTCGATGGTTTTCCCCATTCGTAAACAAATCACCTATGTTAAATTTATTTTCTGCTACATTTAATTTAGTTGGTGATTTGTTTGTACTACCATGCCATTGCATGTAATTTGACTAATTAATTAACTTGGGTAATTAATTAATTTGAAAAGGGGTCAATACATTTTTACCCTATCAAGTGGTATTAGAGAGGGCACACTCTGATTAGGTTTAATCTTTGTTGTGCGATCTATTGACCCTTGTTTGTCATGGATAAAGGGAAATCTCTTACTATACCTCCTTTATTTGATGGCACTAACTATGCATACTGGAAAGTACGCATGAGAGCTTTCTTGCAGTCTTTAGAAGAGAAGGTATGGCAAGCTATGAAAATTGGTTAGGTGAAGCCAAAGGAAGCGCTGGCTGATTAGGATGAGGCCAAGATCAATGTGGCAAATTTCAACAGCAGAGCATTGAATGCCCGTTTTAGTGCGATGACCAATGAAGAGTTCAAGAAAATATCCTGTACTGAAACTGCTAAGGAAGTGTGGACCATTCTTTAAACTACCTACGAAAGAACTAAAGCCGTCAAGGATTTTAAGCTCCAAAGGCTTACTACGAGCTTTAAAGAGATTAAGATGGAGAAGGATGAATCGTTCGATGAGTTCTATGCCAAGTTCAAGGACATAGTCAACTTAGCCTTCAATCTTGGAGAATAGATTCTCGAACCCAAGATTGTGAGAAAGGTGCTTAGATCTCTGCCTAAGAGATTCCATGCCAAGATCACTGCCATTGAAGAATCAAAGGACATTGACAAAATTCCTTTGACGGAGCTAATTGGCAACTTGCAAACCTATGAATTGGGTTTGACTAGACTTGGGAAAGGACCCAAAAGTAAGAGTATAGCACTTAAGGCTAAAAGTAATGAGACTGATGAGTCTTTAAATGATGAAGTTTCCAGGATAAAGTCATACATCACTAGGTAGTTCAAGAAGTTCATGAAGAATGCCAATGTGAAAGGTTTTGATAAGGCCCGTAAGCAATCTAGTTCTTCACAATTCAAAAGTCAAGACAAAGGGAAGAAGATGTTAAGGATGTCGGTCAGTATACTGTTCCCTCTGGACCAAAATGCTTCAAATGTCATGGTTTTGGACACACGAAACAAGAATGTCCAACATATCCCAAGTCGATTGGGAAAAACAAGGCTTTTGCTACTACCTTGAGTGATACCGAGCCTGAGACTGAGTTAGATAACAGTGATGATGAGGGAATCTTAAGTGCTTTCACTACCACAATGGATCCTATTGAGGGGATCGTAGAAGCAGTGGATGAAGAAGAGGACTTGGTAGAATCCAAATTTGAGAAAATGGACGATCAAGATGACATCCATACAGCCTATGCTAAGTTGTACAAAGTTTCCAAAAAGCATGAGAAACTGTATAGGCTAGCCACCAAGATGCTGAGTGATGTGGAACTAGATCGAGAAGAGATCTCTACCAAGGTTAATGAAGCAAATCAAACCATTGGAACACTGGGATTTGAGAACAATTTCTTGGCTGAAAGGACCAAGAAGCTTGAAGCGGAGCTGTTTCAAGTCAGAGCTCAATTGGAGTGGACTTTCGATGCAAAGCTTGATGAGATGCTAAGTTTTCAGAAATCTACTTTTGACAAAACCGATTTGGGGTGTGATTTCTCTTCTCCTAATGTTGCCTCCTCTAGTATAACTGTGTTTGTCTCACCTGCTGATAATATTAATTTTGAGAACAATGAATCTAAAACTAAAATAGCTAGTGAGAATATAGACAAAGGCAAATCTATTCTAGGGGCACCCCTTAAGATTAAAAAGAAAGAGACTAGAAACCCTAGGACTAAAAAGGAAAACAACAAAAAGTCTCAACAAAAGAAGCCGTATTTCTGTCATCACTGCGGAGTCTTAGGGCATACTCGTCCAAATTTCTATAAGCGGTTAGCCACTTAACAATGCAATAGTATGGTCTTGTCTGGAAACCAGAATCAGTTTTCGTCCTCTCTTGCTCCTCTGGGAGATCTTCTTAAGGCCCTCATGTTCCTTTCGAACTTGAACAATTTCAATTCTTCCCCCTTACCTCCTGAACAAAGGTTTGCACAAAGGAAAGGTCCTTCCAAGGTATAAAAGAAAAAAGGCTCAAAGTGATTTAGTCACTCTTTCTCTCTCTCCCTTTTAAGTTTTGCATTACTTGTTTGTTTTGCTTTCTTGTTTTGAGTTAGTCTAGTTTTATGATTCGTGTGTTTTCTTTCATATTTTTGTTTTGGTTGTTTTCAATTTTGCTTTATTTTGGTTCTCATAAAAATAAAAATAAAAATTGTAAAATGAGGATAATACAAAAACAGTGTGTTTATGTATATTGGTACTTGTGCACTTTGGATGGCCATTGAAACAAAGTTTCTAAACTTTGTATCTCTTGTAGCTTAGATGAGCATCTCAATGCACAACTAAGCAAGTGAGCTTTGTGGCTCGTGTTTGTGATGAGTATGATTAAGATTGTCTATTATATCTCATACTCATATCACTCTTTTTGACGGGAAGGACTAGAAAATCCTAAGAGAATGGCATAAATAACCATCTCACCACTAAAGCCTACCAATCATGAATAACATCTGTGTGCTTAAGCACAGCAAAATTAAGATGTTTTAGCTTACATAATGGGTATTTATTCTCTCTCTTATATGCCCATGCATGCTATGCGCAAAAAGAAAAATACGCAAAGAAAATGAAAGCAAAAGGAAACAAAAATGATTTTAAATATGATTGCAACCATGTTTCTAGGAGATGTGGGGAGTTATAGGATGAACCTCGAAGGTGATAGTCTTCATCAATCACCTTATAATATGAGACGCTTATGCACTCTTGCTATGTTTCACACATAACACACATACTCTTTGCTACTTTTGATACATGTGCAGGTACAATGTGATTTGGCCATCACAAGAGATACATGTGTTAATATATGCTCACTAAACTATTTTAACTTGTTTTTGAAATATAAAATTGGTTAAACTTGTTTTGTGTGTGTGTGCGTTTTTGGATCTATGGATGCTTTGCATATATGTTGAGAGATGTTTCTGAGAGCTTAATAGGTTGATTGGATCTTTGGTTGAGTAGCTTGCTTGTTGCATTCATCTTTATGTGTTTTCCCCCCTTAAAAAACTCATTTTCTTCAAGCTCGACAGCTTCTTGACAGATTCTCAACAGATTCATTTCTATCGAGCCCTTCTTTCTCTTTTCTCGATAGATCCTCGACAGATTTTCAATCCATCGAGGAATTTTCTTGTGCTCTCTGCCTTTTCGATAGCATTTTGACAGCTTCTAGATCCATCGAGATTTATAGGTTTCTTCTCAATAGAATCTCGACAACTTCTTCGATCCATTAAGCCAAATTTCTTGCTTTCAGTATGCTTGATAGATTCTAGATAGATTGTTCGATCCATCAAGGTGAGTTTTGCCTTCGATAGATCCTCTACAACACCTCGACAGATTCATTTTTGTCAAGATTTAGTGCTTGACAGATCCTTGATAGAATCTTAGATCCATCGAGCTGGGTTTTATATTTAAAGCTAAGGCGCGATTTAGGCTTCACTTTTCTCATATCTCTCTCGACAAATCTCCTTCTCTCTCATCCCAAACACTATCCTTTCGCTCAAATCTCTCTACCCACTCAAGTTTTGGCCTAGATCAAGCCTAAGTAATTATTCTTAAACCCTTCCTTTTCATGCATTCATGCATTTTTATACCTAAGGTTTTTGGGTTTTTGAAAATTTTTGGGGTTTTTAAAATTTTTGTGAAATTTTTGGGTTGGGTTATGTTGATTTGGTGATATATGCTCATGCATTGCATTCTCATTGCATTATAACAATGTTTCATGCATTTTAGACATGTGATTGATTATTGTTATTTGAGTGCTGGTAGGTTTGAATTAGGTTTTTACCCATGATGCTTTTAAATTTTGCTCATCACATGTTCTTGCATTCTTGATGCATACGTTATATCTTTTCATTCCTATTCTTAGCTATGTTGTGTTCTGTTCTCTTTCTCTTTCTCTTAAGGATAGATTGCGCTATTGCACCTAAAGCGCACAAATCCACTCCGACTCAAAATCCTTTTCAAGGTGTCGGTTCATCTTCTTCTTTTGATCCTCCCATTCCCCTCCACATTCGGTTTTGTGATGAGAAGGCTAGGAAGGACTTCTCGAAGAACTTTCAGAAATGTGGTGTTCATCTAGAACGCCAGCTTATCTTGTCGAACTTTGCCGACACTCCTCTCCCGGCTGTCATTGCGACCCGGGGCTAGGAATCTCTTCTTGAAAGACCCTTGAGGTGTCTCATCGTGTTTATACAGGAGTTTTACTTCAATATACACGACATTGATACCTCTATACTTCAGTTTGCTACTACATTCAGAGGTACACGTATCGTAGTTACTCTAGATCTTATATCTGAGGTACTACACGTTCCCAGGGTAGCGCATCCTAACTACCCTAGTTGTGAGTGTCTTTGGACAGTGTCCAGAGACGAGCTCCTATCTCACTTTTGTGAGACTTCTTCCACATGGGGTGGTAAGCTAAACACCCCATGCTCGGGCTTTGCCAAAGGCCCGAGGTTCCTTAATATGGTCATGACATTTACTCTTACTCTTTTGTCTCACTATAACTCCATTACTGAGCCTCGTGCTTGTTTTCTTTTGTCTCTTCTGGAGGATCTCTCCATTGACTTTCTCTTTCACTTCATCACATCTATTCTATATGTATATTTGGATACAGCAACACGTGAAAAGCTCATCTTCCCTTCGGCTATCATGCATATCCTCACACACTTTCACATTCCCATTCCTTCTTCTCCTTTCTTCACCATCATGGGTGCCATCAACGCCGGTTCTGTTTGGCGGAGTGAGGCCCAGCTTCGACCAAAGTGGCCACGAGTGGAGACAACCGATCCTACAGCTTCTACTGTTCCTTCTTCCTTGGCTCCTTTTACTCCACAGTTGGTGGTGTGACCCTCGAGGCCATCATGGTGCAACTTCAGTAGATGGAGACTAACTTTGGTGGTCATCTTAACTATCTCACAAATGAGATGTGTCAGATGAACACTGGAATCAATCGCATAGCTCACCGACAGGCTCGCATTAGCAATTTTTCTCCTTCTCCATCTCTTTCTCTAGAGGCAACTGATAAGGATGATGATGTGGGTGATGATGAGGATGATGCTAGCTCTTCTAGTGATGACGAGATGACGACCTCTCAGTGACTTGCCCTTTTTCATATGTGACAAAAAGTGAGAGTAGTTTTGGGATTGAGAGTAGTCTTTTACTTAGGCGAAGAGTTAGTATAGGACATTTTTGTTAGGGGGAGTGTATATAGATTTTAAGGGATGTAGTGAGGTTTGTATGTACTTTTTATTTTCTTCTTTTATATTAGCCTCTTGAACACCGGACTTGTGACCATTTATTTACATACATTGTACTTTATGTTCATATATATATGATGATGTATGTTTTTCTTCACCTGCCTCTACATGTGTTGTTTCTTTTCAGTCTTTATACACATGTTTCTTTATGTATGCAATCTTTATTTCTGTTTCACACATGATGCCTTGATGAGTTTTGTTTAAGTGTTTTAGAAAGACAGGTGAAATTCTACCGTGCTATGAACTCTTTTCTTACAAAGTTTTTCAAGAGTTTATGTTAGGGTTAGATTTATTTTGTAAGACAACAAGTGGTTATGAGTTTAGTGATTTAAGACTTCTCTCATGATTCATTTGTTTGTTGTGGTTTTGTCACGGATTGCCAAAGGGGGAGGTTTTTAGGGACATATTTGATGTAATTGGTTAATCCTTTGACAAAACGCACTTTAATTGTAATTGGGTAGATCTAGGATGGGTTTAGTACTTCAAGAAACAAGTGTTCAAGTTAAGTATTGAAACCATGCAAATCTAACAATGAAACTAGTGAAGGAAGTGTTGTTCATTAAAGCTCGATAGAAGTCTCAATAGAATCCTTTCTATCAAGATTTAATGTTAAAGCTTGACACAAGCTGTATCTATCAAGAATTACGAAACCAGACTTTTCAGATCTGATTACACACATATTCCTATGTATTTGTGTAGGGTTTCTTTTCTCACAACCCTAGACATATATAAGGATTATTTTAAAGGCCGTCGAGCATGCATTGTGTGACCTAATGCAAAAGTGGCCTAGTAAGCTATTGCGTCTTTACATCAAGGGTTTTGTGACCAAGAAACTTCCTGATCTTCATTGTTGATGAACTGAAGAACTTTGCAGCTAACAATCTTCTTCAAGTTGGTTAGTTAGTCACGTACTGAGATTCGTGCATCATTGGTTAGTCACGTATTGGGATTTGTGCATTGAACAGAGATTGTCGCTACAATACAAGTCCAATTGGGTATTGGGGTAAGGGTTCAACTGTAGGTTGGTATTTTGAGATAGGCCAAAGGGTTTGGTAAGATTCCTCATACTTGTAACTGTTTGTGATTGATAATAGTGGATTCTCGGGAGTAGTGACCTTAAATTCACCTGGTGGGGTTTTGCCTCGGTGGTTTTCCCTATTCGTAAACAAATCACCTGTGTCAAATTTATTTTCCACTGCATTTAGTTTAGTTGGTGATTTGTTTGTGCTACCACGCCATTGCATGTAATTTGACTAATTAATTAATTTGAAAATGGGTTGATACATTTTTGCCCTATCACATTTTCTTTTCTTTTTCTTTTTTTGATCTTCTTTTTCTTGTTTTGTTTATGTTATAACATGTCTATTTAGTTTAGATTTTCTTTGCTTTATTATTTTAAGCATGTTAGGCTGTTAGTTTTAAGTTTCTATTCTGTGTTTCTAGGTTAGGGTTTTAGGGCGTGTATGCATAAGCATGCTTTCTGCTTGCACATGCATACTCAAAGTATGCATGCGTATACAACTGGACTGCGCACACAACCCTATGTATGTGCCCGTATACTCATGCCCAGAAACCTTAATTCGACCTTTTTTTGCTTCTGTTTCTTTATTTCTCTTAGGTAATATGCCTCTGCTATGTTTTGTTTTATGCTTTTAAGTGTCTGCTCCCTTCTTTATTGCTCTATTTGTTCTTTACATGTTAGATTAGGGTTTCTTTTCAATTCTTTCTTTGAAAATGTCATGTTGTTTGCTTAGATGTATGCTAGTGTGTGTGTGTGAGTCCAGAATGACAATATTGAATATGCCTTTAATAAGATTAAAATGTAAGACACAATGAGTGGAAGCCGACCCATGGGTTAGGCGGGATTAGGTGCCTAACATATTCCCACCCTCATACCAAAACTCTAGACACGTGCTCTGGTAGTAAGATTAGTCCTTCCATGAATGACACTATATATATATTTCCTGACCCCATTTCTTTTCTCCGCATGGTCCACTTGGCCAAGGCGTACTCCCCTCGTTGCACCCACATTATGCAAGAATTTATGTAAAAAATACTGAGACAGTGCAAGATGATTCTATATTAGGATTTTTCCATTTTTTTTGAAGTAATTGGATTCTACCTTTTTTTATTCTCACAAGTTTGTTACTTACTTAATGCTTAAAAGAAAGGCTCTTTTGATCTTGACCCTTGGATTCTTTTGGATGCATGTTTGCATGATTAGCTGACTAGTTCTAATATCCTACAAGAGAAAAATACATATAATGAGTATATTTCAGAGAAATATTTCAAAATCACATATTTATGTGTAATTAAATATAAAATTGATGCAATATTACCTATCAAAACTAAGATAATAGTGAAAACTTAAGCAATTATCATATACTTTTTGGGAAGAGAAGGAAAGGAGTTCATGCGGGGGCAGGGGAGTTTATGCTTCCTCTAAGTGGTTTAAACTCTTAAACCAAGAAGATGTAGGTGTTACAATTTAAAATTTTTGTAGAGACCTTTGTATTTTCAATTTTCCATTTTTTGTCATTTTCTTCATGCAATCTAGTTTGGTGCATGTTAGATAAGTGGAACACAAATTTTCTGTGATTTTTGTGCTCCAATAATCATAACTTGCCATGCGGTTGATTCTTCTTCTTTTTATTCAAATTTTTTTTTTTTTCATTTTTAACTTTGTCTATTTATAAGAAAAGTCAAATGAATATATAACAAATAGTGATTAATAGAGTATAAAAGGAAACACTAAAAAGTGCGGTAGAAAATTTGAATTGCCCATATTGTTAAAAAATAATTGATGTCCAAAAAAAAAAAAAAAGTTGATCTTCGATGGTAAAATCTTAAAAAGCTCATCAAAATCCTTATCCCCCCATTTTAAATTCCACTACAAATAGCTAACCTGTGTTGACAGCCACATTGATGTTGATTAACAATTTTACCCAAACTATGTCTAGCTTGTCACTTTAATTTGTTCCTTAATAAAGCTAAAATATACTCAAAATTTTTGCTGTAATTAAGGTAAACCTCACAAAACAACCCCTCTTAATTGTCATCTCAATTTGTAAAAAATAAGAACAACAAGGTGGTTTCTAGCCAAACACCTCGCGGTAGAAAATGTCAACATAGCATTTCTCGTCTATAAATAGCCGTCTAAAAATTGTATAAATCACTTCTTAATCATATCGTAAGTCATCATTCGCTGAACCCCAACAATAGAGAAAGCCTTGTAGTTATTATATCTAACAAAAACCATGGTTTTTAAGGACTATAGCTTTCTCTCTTATGTCTTTTTAGCGACAGCCGTCATCCTTCTCGCCGGCCGCGCTCATGGCGCCCTATGCGACAAATCTCCTAATAAGCAAGTTTGTTATTCAATTGTCTATAAGCGGACTGACGCTGGTGAAGCCTCGGTTGCAGCCGTTCACAAATTGATTGACCAGACCAAAGTTGCAAAGGTGGTGGCTCAAAGGCAAACCAACTCCTCCGAAATTACTAAATGCATAGATCTATTTGACGGTGCCATTCTCAACACCAGAGATATCTTGGCAAAACTCGACGCCGGTAACAACACTGAGGCAAATTCCTTCTTCATTTCCGCTGGAAACAAGATCCTGGGATGCGATTGGTGGTTTAGTTATGCTAACAAGACCAATCCCATTGCCAAAACTACTAAGCTCCTAAAGGACATGGCTGACGTTGGTGCATATCTAACAACTTTAATTAAATGAAAAAGATCTTGTGAGTTGTATGTGATTAAATAAAAGTGGTCTGAAGAAATTTTTATAAAAAAGTTTTTGGCTTTTTTTTTTTTTTTTTTTTTTTTTAATAAAAATTTATGGGGGAGGCCATGTTTGTTGTGTTTGTGTCTTGTAGAATTGTAGAGCTCTTTCTTGTGCCATTGTGATATGAGAAAATCTATTATTCTTAAATTTTTTTTTGATAAATATCTTGACATCTATCCGTATTGAATAATATAGTACTAGATTGGATTAGCTTTTCAAAAGATTTTTTGCTACTCTTTTTCAAGTTTGGCGTATTTCAAGTTCTTTTTTAAAAAAAATTTCATTTTATTTTAATGAGAAACTGTCACATCACCTACTATTAAATAAAAGGTAAAGATTAAAACCTACTACCACTTTCCATTGTATAATTAAAATAAAATGACATATCTAGTTAGAAAAGTACTGGAGATAAACCAAACCCACTCTTTTCATCATGATTCCTTTCCATTACTGTATAATAAAACAAGCACATACCTATTACTAATAATTTTTTCTAGGATAGTCCATAAGAAAACCTAATTATTTACAAAATCTAATAAAAAATAAATTTGAATATGTGGACCCAAAAAAAAAAAGACGCAAAGAACAATTAATATGATGATAGAGTTGGTGAGAGAGAGAGATGCAGAGAACAACGAATGATGTTGTGATTAAAATAATGCAAAATCCAAGTGTAGATTTTTCACAAGTAATAATATCTCGGTGAGTCCGAGGTCGATCCACAGGTAATGATAAACGCTAATGTAAAAATTAAGAACATTTATTATTAAGTAGTAAATAAAAAACAGTTGTTCGTTTGTTTTTTCACCCACAGATGAAGCAAAATAATATTGAAACTACAATTGATAATAGCAAAATAAATCTATGAGAAATTAATGGAGGGAAAACACTAGGGATTCAAGGATCCACCTAATATTTTATCTCATGAACTTGGATTATTTTTAACTCAATTAGGGTAGAGAGCCAACTCACCTTATCGGAAGATAAAACAATAAAGTACTCAAATAATGTATAAAGTAGATTGAATATGAGTGATTGAGCAAATCATTCAACTGGCATGCTACAAGGGAGAATAAGCATTTAATATATTCTCAAATCATAACGAATCTAGGAGTTCAAGCATTTGATATAAATAAAAACTAGCCGCAAACCTGCGCGTTGCACGTGATAATTATATTTATGGTAGTTTTATTAAATTTTTTTAATTTAAACTAATTTAATAATGAGTAATTTATTTCGTAATCTATAAGAACAACCATAAATGTAATATAGGAACAATCATAAATTATAAATATAAATTTTGTCGTACCAAAATGAAAATAATACAACTTTTCTCAGAAATTCAAAAGGCAAGCCAATGAAAATATTCATTTTTAATAAAAGCTATTTATATCATTTTGTGAATCATTAAAAAGAATATAAAATTTGAAAATTATTCTTTTAGTTTTAAAAAAACTTTCTCAAACCTTATTTTTCTGCCTATAATCCAAAACACCGAAAAACGTAACAAAAAATTAATAAAACTTAACAATGATTAATTGGACTAATTAGGAAATCTAAAAAAATTAATTGTTGTTGATAATCTATTAAGGTTATTTTCTCTGCAAAATATGTAATTTCATCCACCAAAAACATATTATTTAATAAACAATTATTAGTAAAATCTAAGAATTAAATTTCTATACATGCATTGTTATAAAATAATAATAATAATTAAAATTAAATTGCAAAAGCTAAAATTTGTCATCCATCCGATTATTTTCATTTGGCTAGTCTTTGCTTTTCTCTAAATAAATGGCATTATAAAGTACTTCCAATATAACTATTAAGAATACTTTGTCCACCACAAAGGATTATAAAATAAATAAAAATTAGTAAAGTCTCATAGTTTAACGTCTAAATTGAGCACTATAAAAAATCATGCTATGTGATAGAATAAATACAAAATTACAATAAATACCAAATTATCCAAATCATACTACGTAATAGAATAATATTATATTTTTATATGCTATATTTGATTCTTTATAACGCAATAGAATAACATTTAACAATCAAAGAGACTAAAAAAAAAAAAAACAATTTAAAAAACTAAACTAAATCACATTAACCCAAAGTAAAGTTTTAAAGAATATAAATAATTATCAATCTAAAGTAGAGATGCAAGAAAAAAAAATCTACCAAAAAATTGTGAGAGAGAGAGAGAGAGAGAGCCTTTTTTTTTTTTTTTTTTTTTTGTTAAGGAAAATTATGCATAGAATGGAAGAGGTAGTGACAAATTTCTAGTAAGAGAGTGTGAATAAGAAGAGACAAAAATAAAAGAGGATGTAGGTAAAGAGGAAGTATGATATTAATGTAAAGGGTAGTGGGGAGATGAAAAAGTAAGAGAGGGAGAAAGGTTAAAGAAGTAGTGGGGAGATGAAAAGGTAAGAGAAGGAGAAAGGTTGGAGAAGTGTAAATATTAAAAAATAAATAAATGTTAAAAACAATTATAAGAAAATTGGAAAGAAAAAAGATAATGACATGGAGCTGATGTGGCTCAACTTGAGTATAGCAACAATAAATGTTACGCTTCAGCTTTTAGATATATATAGATTTTATTAAATCTCAAAAACTTATCAATATGCAATGATTCCAAATAGTAAATCAATCTCAAAATTCAATCATCAATCCATAGAAAGCACGTAGAGAATCCCAGGAACACATGATAAAAATATTAGGTTTCACCTCTAACCCTAGATAGAGATTTAGCCGCACATAGTTATGCAAAAGAAATCCATCAAATACAATGCTAAATGTGTAAAAAAATAAAACAAAAGATGGAAAACGTTCTAAGGTTTTTCCTCCACTATAACCTCAGCCTCCTCCAAAAGAAAAAGGGTAAATCCCTCAAATTTACGATGAGAATTTCTTGATTTTCGAAATTGTCTCCACTATCAATTTCCAGCCCACAATTTACCTTCAAAATTATTTTTATGGAATGTCTAGCAAAGTACAAAATTGTAGAACTTCAAGTCTTCTTTCCATGGACACAAGAATCAAGTCAGTCACAAATATGTGCAAGAAGTTATGACAAAAGTACTGAAACAATGCAGTATGTTTCCATATCAGGAATTTTCCAATTTTGGCTTTGACGAATTTCTTTCTTCCCTTTTTTATTTTCACACGTTTTTGACTTATTTAATGCTTCAAAACCATGCTCCAATTGATCTTGACCCTTGGATTCTCTTGGCAGCATGTCTAAAGGGTTTTAATCTCCTACAAGAGAAAAATACACATAATGAGTATATTTTTGAGAAATATTTCAAACTCACATATTTACATGTAATTAAACATGAATTACTATGATATTGTCTACCAAGACTAAGATAATAGTGTACTTTTAAGCAATCAACAAATGATACGAGTTGCAAGCATGAGTCAAGCCACTAAGAAAAGTAGAGTTATTTCTTCTGCATAGTTAGGATAAGAGCAAAACTCATGATCATAGTATCTCTCTTACTACTTTTTTAAGAAAATGGAATTAGACATTATTTTTATGAAATGGGCTGAACAAATTACGAGTATAAAATAATTGAGTTTTTTTTTTTTATATTTATTTTTTGAAATTACTTTTTGTTGAATATTTTGTTCATTTGGCATTGCTTGGTCTAATCTTGTTATTATTTGGGTTATTTTTTTTACGTTATTTGGACTAATATTTTTTGTTATTATTCAAAATTAGGTTAAAAAAATAACAGTAATGCTACATCTGCAACATTTTCAGAATAATTTCACAAGAAATATTTTGTGGCAAGTTGTTACTAATTCTAATTTAGACCCAATACATACATCATTTTGTTCCCACTAATAATAGCTTGTCTTATAACAACAAAAATAAAAATGAACCCAAAAAAAATAAAATAAAATAACCCCAAGCAAAAACAAGACTAGATCAAATAACAACAAACTAACAAATTATTAAACAAAAAGCCTATCCAAAACAAAAAATTAAAAATCCCTAATAATTCAAATTTGTAACTAGTTCAACACATCATATAAAAATAATCTCTAATTTCATTTTTCCTTAAAAAAAATATAAAGATAAATACCGTGGTAGAGTGTTCTTCCTTACGGTATTGGCAATTATATTCTCTTGGTTTTGCAATCAACAATTTTTTCATCCTCTTCTTAGTGATTTAGTTTGCAGTTGTAGCAAATCTCTCTCTCTCTCTCTCTCTGAACTTTGAATTGCACCCTTAAAGTTTGATTGAAATTCATTTAAGTTCTTGAACTTTATATTCGTTCATTTAAGTTCTTGAACTTTATATTCGTTCAATTAAGTTCTCTAAGTTTCAAATTTATTCAGTTAAGACCTTAAAATTTTTTTGTTAACAATACAATTAACTAATTAAAAAAAATTGGAAAAATATATCTCACATAAAATATAAAATAATTTTTATTAATTATATTTTTTTATGTGATAAAAATATTTTTTTAATGAATAATTTTTAACAAAATGCCTAAATTAAATAAATTTGAAATTTAAAAGAATAAATTAGAGTGTAATTTACATTTTAGCGAAAAAAATAAAATGGTACTTCATTCTAATTTCTATGAGAGGTTGTTGCAGAAGAGTCTTTACAAAGCCTACTACTTGCCTCATACTCACAGCTCATCTCCACCTCCAAATTAATTTCGAACTCAACGGAAGAGTCTTTCACATTATTTGCTACATATCATTTGCATTTTTCCTAAATTATCTAATATAAGCAGAAAGAAAACAGGAACCACTAGGAAGAGAAGAGACCCACACGCATGCCATAGCATTTCTGCACATGGTTAAATGTGAGACATTCTTGTCCAAATCTACGCCATTTTCTCACCTTTTAAATGTGATACATTTTTCAATTCTCTCTACCTCTAGCACTGCATTGTCTACCATTTGGTACTTATTTCCATTTCATTGCTACAATTGGGTCAACAATTTTACTACCATTCACAGTTAAGCATGATTAAAACCGAAATTGCAGAATTTGTCAACAAACTTTTTGTCTAACGCATGGAAGATGGAGTCATATTTTTTAGTTTTTAACAACTCAAAAACTACTTCATTCCTTTTAACACCTCATGTCGATGCCTCACGGTGGTTCGACCACCCATCGCAGTGATGATCGGCGTGCCCTCGCAAGAGTTTACGGGCCTGGGAGCTCGAGTGCTATGAAGAAGGTTATACATCTGGTGTGTGAATGGAAAATGAGTCAATTTTAATGAAGTTACCAAAGGCAAGTGAAGTTGCCACCAATCATTGGGTTTTTTCTAAGGTGTGATTGGTCACCTGACTTATTTGATTTTATTACCAATCCTAAACTAAGAAAAATGTCGTTTTTCCTAATCTAATAAGAACAAATAACAAATCTTGATTTTTGAGTTTGGAAGTTTGGTTACGTATAGGGAAGGCGTTAGGCATCCTACAATGTCTGTCCGTAAATAGTCCTTTGTTTTGGTAAAATCTTAATTTAAGGACATTGGCAATTAAAAACAAGCTATTGGCATTAGTTTTGGGGGATTTAAACAAATTGGGCTTTGAGCTTTGGTTTCGGAAAGGATGTGGTCTCGATCGATTCTTCCCTAGTGTGCTTGGAAGTGGTACCAAATATACACACCAAATATCCATGACAAAAATTCGGTAGCATTTTGCCTTATTTTTGTGGCGGAAATCCAGCAGCACTTCTTCTCAAGTGCGTCATAGCACACAAAACACTATTCTCACTAAGCTTTCATTGTGATAATACGGCAACGGAGGTGCCCATTTTTTACGATGAAAATCCGACAGAGTTTCGTATTTAGTGCAGTATGGCGCACCGTTAGGGTTTCGTGCTTGTGTATATAGCATGTTCCAACATGCTCATGCTAGAACAAGCCGAAGCCCTTCAAAGCATCAAACATATTGATGTGTGTCGCATACACAGGGAAACCAATGTCACTTGGTGATATGGATCTAAATGATCACACCACGATGATCGTGCATACAATATAGTGTGAATATGCACCTACAGCAATGGCCTTGAGTAGATACCCACAATACAAGGTCAGGAGCACTCATGACTAGACAGGGTCGCTCACATAACCATGAGAGTCAATCATACAAAGTGCATGATCATCCGCATACAAGCATATATAGATATATGTACATCATGCACAATATTATCACACAAAATAGGAAACTAAGTAGACATTGCCAACGTTCCAAGGGTACGGCCCAACATGGTATAGGAAATGTAATATAGACATTGCCATACCCAGGGAACGCGTCCCAAGCAAAGTGCAGGAAAGATAAGGGTACATGGAGAAGGAACCCTAATACATGATTCTAGGGAAAAGGCTAGAAGAGACGGAGAGAGAAAACCACCCGAGGAGGCTAGTCCTCCTAATCTACTAAACATTTCCCTTTTTGGGATTGCGTCTTCTTACTTGCATCCTTGCCTTTTATAGTACAGAAAGCAATAAAACATGTTATAAAGCAAGATAAAGCAAAGGGTATAGATTGTAGCTAAAAGGCTACATCTACACCCTTAAAACCTCAAATCCAAGGTCCTAAGGCTAAGGAGAGGAAAAAGAGTGCAAGAACACTACCTCTTGATTGTTGAGAAAATAAAGAATTCAAAAGTTTTTTGATATGTTTAGGAGAGAATATGGAGAGGAAAAGAGAGAGAGAATCTGCCAAGAAAATGCTCCAAAAATGCCTAGAACCTTTTTTTTTTTGGGACTAATAGGGGTCTAGGGGTATTTATAGGCCAAAAATGACCCTTCGGCTTCCAACGGCCACCGGTTAGGTCCGGCGGCCCTCTAGTGGCCATCGGGCTTGATGCTTACATCAACAATCCTGGCTTCTTCCTCAGTTTGGCTTTAGATGCATATTTGAAGGCCATCCCAAACTCTAATTGAGCTTATCTTGGTGTCCTTGAGAAGGTCTGGATGTGTAGTTTCCAAAACACTAAAGAAACTAAAATTACGATGATCAGGTCTAAAGTTATGGCCTCGAGAAGTGAGCTGATGCGCTTTGCACGATTTTCAGGTTATCTCAATCGTTATAACTTCGATTTTCGACCCATGAATAGTCATTGGAAAAGGAATTCAATATTCTTTGCAATGACGCTAACACACAGCCAGAACTAATCTACCGTCACAAAGATGGAACTCATATGTCATCACAAAGATGGAACTAATCTCCCATCACAAAGATGGAACTCATCCCGTCACAAAGACAGAACTCAATAACCATCACAAAGATGGGTGCTAAGATACCAATATCACACAAACTATAGTATCTAGCTAGGTAATCACATGTCACGGCACAAGGGTAAAACATAAATAGCTCACAAATTACATGAATTCAAAACACAATTCATTTCCAAGTAGTTTCACAAAACCTTTTAATATTCATAGATATTCATAAGCTTCTTAAAGCCTTCAAACTCATTTCTTGTCAAGAAGATCTTGTATCAACTCGCCCAATTATCAAAGCATCTTTAAATTTTGCAAATAATGCAATAAATCCATAAAATCCATTCTCAAGAATTTAATCAAAGATGTTTCTCTTTTCCATGCCAAATACTCGTGCATTTTCCCATATGCAATATTAAATATGATGCACTTTTCATAAATAGTCATATACATTAAGGTTACAACACAATAGTTTTTAGGAAAATATAGTTTCCATTAGTAGTTTCCAAAAACGTGTCTAACCCAAAAACAACATTTATGTAACATGGTTATTTTCCAAAAATTCCCATTAAAAAGCTACTTACCTCACAACCCGCAAAAGCCTAGCTCCCCAAGCTCCAAAGGAGATTGATAATAGCTTAATTTTGCATATTTATATCATTATTAGAAAGCATTATCATACTTATTTTAAGTTAATTCATGCATTTTATAGTTGGTTTTGAAATAATGTTGAATAATCAATTTTGTGGCTAATTGAATTTTAATATGTGAATTTGTGTAATGAAATTAAATAAGTGGATTTGTGTAATGAAGAAAGTTAATGGACTTTATTTTTACACAGGCCATGATGAAGTCAAAGAAAGCCAATCCAATTAAATTCGAGTCTAATTGGAGTAAGGACTCAAAGGAAATCTGCACCAAATCCAAGTCCAATTCGGATTAAGATTTCAGCCCATGTACCGGTTAGTATTTGGAGCATAACTTTCGACTCAAATATCCAATCGAGATGATTCAAGTTGGGCTAGAAATTTAACTTAAAGGGATACAACTTTTTAGTTTACCAAAAGTCTGAATTCTGAAGTTAAATTGACCGAAAATATTGGTTAAATGAAGCCTAAATCCTGGGATTTTTTCCAAACGGGAATTCAACTTGTAATAGGATTCAGGGGAGAGCTGCTGTAGAACATAATTTAGGTTTTCTTAAAGTTTATTTACAATTTTTAGAGTTTTATTTGTGTTATGGCTTGCTAGAAGCCTTGCTAAGGTAAGGGGTGAAACCCAACCGTTTATTGGTATGTTCTTAGCAATTATTTTATGGTTTTAATGCTTATGTTATTATGTTTTTGATTGATTTACTTATCTAGAAAAGTGTTTAGTTCTGTATAATTCTTTGATTTATCATTGACTCCAGGCACGTTAAGTGCTCAGTATTCCCTGCAAACTAATTCACTAGTTTTGTTTTGCCTAAAATCAATCAATTTCATGAAACTATCTTAGACAATTAATTCTTGATGTTTTATTGTTAAATCATCCAACTAATATCATCCTTCTTATGAATTTTAGTTGAGTTATAATAGAAATATTGTTAAGACTACCAATGGATGTGTTGTGTTTGGATCCCTAAACCTTAGCACCTTAATATATTGTTATTTTCTCTCAATTTAAATTAACTTCACTAAACCATCAAAAATCTCTTTAATTAAACTTTATTATTTTAGTTTTATTCTCTTTTGGTTTGCTAATCAATTCACTTTCCCTTGTGGATTCTACCTTGGACTTACGGAGTTATTACTTTGTGACAATCCTGCACTTGGAACTTGATATGATTTGCATTTGGTTTTATTTTATATTTTTTAAAAAAAAATTGGGTTGTTTTTAGTGATTTTTGTTTTTGGTTTTAGTCCAATTTTCAACCAAAAAAAAAAAGTTTTGCTTTAGCAAGAGTTTTAAGTCAAAATTCTTTATGCTAGTTCTATCTAAAGAATTTCACTATTTTTTATGCTCAACTATTATGCACATGCACTTTAGCCACATAAATATGTTTATTGGTTGAGAAATAGAGATGACTTTGAAAAACATGTAGCTCTTCCCTGTAGGAGTTCTTTCTCTCTCTCTCTCTCTCTCAACATGGTAAGAGCACACTCCCTCCCTTAAGGGCCTCTCTAAGGGTTCTCTCTTGGACTACGCTGCTCTCAAAATAGGTGGTAGCCCATTCTCTCGTGAATGCATGGATCAAGAAGTAGTGAATAGTTTGGAAAAGTTAAAACTCACAAAAGAAGAGGAGGATATTGTCATTACAAACATTAGTAGTTCTGAGATTTTTGAAGAATGCTCTTTGAGCCTATTTGGGTGTCTACTTATAGATCGTCACCAAAATCAAAGAGCCTTAAAAAACACATTAAAAGCAGCATGAAAGATGGGTTCTGACTTGAGGATTATGGAGGTTGGAAATAACATTATGTAGTACAAGTTTAGCTCGAGGTACCAGTTAGAGTGGGTTGAAAAAAGTGGACCATGGAACTTTGACAACAACCTACTTCTTTCTATCGATGGAGGAAAGGTTTAACGTCAAAAAATATCAGTTTCTCCCATTCTCCTTTCTGGGTGCAGATTTGGGGTTTGCCATTTGAGAATATGATTGAAGAAATTGGGAAGGATATTGGCAGCAAGATTGGGAGGGTTCTAGAAGTTGACAAACAAGCTATGCAAGCGGATCAAGCGATAATTTTAAGAGTACAAGTTGAGGTACCAATTGACAAGCCTCTCCGTAGAGGGGGATATGTTAAGAATGAAGAGGGTGGAAGATGTTGGATTGATTTTCGATATGAGAGACTTCCCACATTTTGTTACATATGTGGAATACTTGGGCATGATGAAAAGCACTGCCAATTAAATCCAATGGAGCAACATCCAGAGAGGCAATATGGTGAATGGCTAAAGGCAGTAGGAGCTGTCAAGAAAGGAGGTGAAAAGGAAAAAAACGAAAGTGCAAAAGGAGGCAGAAAATTGGAGCTCGCCATCTCTGATGGAGGGTGGAAAAGCCGCTGAAGTGGGTGGTAGTGTGATCATGGTGGATGCAACTACCTTGGACACGGTGAGGGATACAATCACGTCAAATCATCGGGAGAAAGTCAAGCTGAACAGATGGGACATTACGGCATCAGTGGGTTTGAAAATGGGTCTAGAGCAGGTTGCACGTGATAAGCGAAAAGGCTCTAGAACTAAATTAGTCAGAAAAGAAGTGCATAGGAACGAGAAAGTTCAAGCAGGAGTTGGCAAGGAATTTGGGTTGGTTATAGGAGAGTTGGAAGTCTCAAGCCCGATAGAGCCCAAAGAAAAGGAAGACACAAGTGAGGGAAGGAAAGTGCAGCAACAAGACCCAGGCCAAATGGAAAAACCAACAACAAGGGGAAGATTGAAAAAAATAACAAGGGAAAAAGGAAAGGCCCAAGATGTTGAGATATTTGGACAAGCCCAAGAGGTAAGTAAAAAAAGAAAAGGTAATGTTGAAATTTTTTTTAAGTCTGATGGTAGAGCTCAGAAACCTATATGTGAAGGAAAATATGAAGGGGGTGAAAATTTATCTATTGAAACGGCGGTGACTGCAGAGCAGCACTGCCGAGATTAATGTTTGCCTTAGGATGGAACTGCCGGGGGCTTGGGAACCCCCGGACAATTCGAGTGTTACACAAGGTCGTGCAACGTTGGAAGCCCAGAATTGTCTTCCTATCGGAGGCAAAGCTAAAGAAATATTAGATGGAAAAAGAGAAGGTAAAAACTGGTTTGCTAAATGGTTTGATTGTTCCTAGTTCGAGGAGAAGTGGGGGATTAGATCTGTTATGGAGTAGGGACATCAAAGTGGAAGTTCAAGGTTACTCAGGAAACTACATTGATGCATTTGTGACTAACCCGGAATCAGGATTCAAGTGGCACATCACGGGATTCTATGGAAACCCTGGAACCCATCGTAAAAAAGAATCTTGGGATCTTTTGAAAAGCCTAAACTGAAAGTATCAACTCCCTTGGTTATGCTTTGGTGATTTCAACGAAATTGTGTCGGTGGAGGAGAAACTGGGTGGGGCACGAAGGTCTCAAAGGCAAATGGATGAATTTCGGGAAGTAATACATCAATGTAAGTTCAAAGACCTTGGATGCTGTGGCCCTGATTTTACTTGGTGTAATATGCAAGAGGACGAAAGAAGAATGTATTTAAGATTGGATTCAACCTTGGCTACTCTTGAATGGATTGATTACTATAAACACATAAAAGTGCATCATTTGGTAGATTCCATATCTGACCACTGTGCACTTCTGATAACTGATGCTACTGTTCAAAAGCAGCCAAATAGGCAAAGATTTCAATTCGAAGCTATGTGGACCAAAAGGGAGGAATGCAAAGATATTTTTAAAGAAGTTTGGGATGGCTGCCAAGAGTTAAACACCCTAAATGGGATAGCTGTTAGGTTTAAATGTTGTGCTGCAAATCTCTCTAGATGGAACAGAATGGTATTCGGGCAAATTCCAAGGCAAATTTAGAAGAAAAGGGAGACTCTCAGTACACTGGTCCTCATAGATAAATTGGCAGCCTTGATAGTGAGATCAATACAATAAGAAAGGAGATTAATGATTTATTGGATAGTGAAGAAATTATGTGGCAGCAGAGATTGAGGGTGTAGTGGATGGCCCTTGGGGATCGAAACATGAAATACTTCAACACAAGGGCTACAGAAAGGAGAAAGAAAAACTCCATCACCAGTATCATGGATGAAAATGGAAACTGGTGTGAATCTATTGAAAGTATTGCAGAGGTGGCTGTGTCCTACTTTAAAAATTTGTATACCACTTCCTATCCGACTCACATCCCAGAAGTCTTTGATACAATTCCAACTAAAGTCTCTACGGATATGAATCAGTTCCTGATCAAAGAGTTCACAAGGGAGGAAGTTGAGGCAGCACTAAAACAAATGCATCCAACAAAAGCCCCGGGTCTTGACGGTATGTCTGCCATTTTCTTTCAAAAGTATTGGGGTATAGTTGGTAATGATGTCATATATATGGTCTTAAATGTTTCTAAACTCAAATATGTCTATGGAAGAGATTAACAAAACTAACATCACTCTGGTGCCAAAAAAAAAAAAAAAAAAAAACCCCTAAAAAATGATAGAGTTTAGACCCATAAGTCTAAGTAATGTCGTTTATAAACTCATATCGAAAGTGTTGGCCAACCATCTCAAAACAATCCTTCCCTAAATCATATCAGAAAATCAGAGTGGTTTTCTCTCTGAGAGACTAATTACAGACAATGTTCTTGTAACTTTTGAACTTATGCACTATTTAGAACACAAGAGGGAGTGAAATGAGGGTTATATGGCAATAAAGTAGGACATGAGAAAAGCCTATGATAGGGTGGAATGGGATTTTATTAAACAAGTGATGGAAAAAATGGGCTTCCATGAAAAATGGATAAATTTGATCATGCATTGAATCACTACAGTATCTTACTATGTCCTCATTAATGGTGTTGCTTACGGTAGCATAATTCCCACAAGGGGTCTCTGCCAAGGAGACCCAATTTCACCTTATATCTTTCTATTGTGTGCAAATGGTTTTTCCTCCCTTATTAATGATGCAGCTAGGAATCAAAGAATTGGTGGGTATCAATATGTAGAGGCAGCCCCAAGATCACACATCTGTTTTTCGCAGATGACAGCCTATTGTTTTGTAAAGCAAATAACCAAGAATGCCAAAAACTTATTGATATTCTCCAGCTATACGAAGCAGCCTTGGGTCAAAAAATCAATGCAGATAAGTCTTCAGTCTTTTTTAGTAATAATACTCCAGATGATAGAAGATGTGAAGTGTTGGATATGTTGGGTCCAATGCAACCCTCAATCATTGGTAAGTCAAAAGTTGAAATATTTGCAGAAATTAAAGAAAGGGTGGAGAAAAAACTATCGAGGTGGAAGGAGAAAATTCTTTCAGTGGGTGGCCGAGAGATCCTTATCAAAGCTGTTGCCCAAGCAATTCCAACATATACTATGAGTTGTTTCCAGATCCCAAAAAGTCTTTGTGACGAGATTGAAGGTATGATGAGAAAATTCTGGTGGGGTCAAAGGGGTCAAGAATCAAAAATTGCTTGGGTAAGCTGGAAGAAAATGTGTAAGTCAAAGCTGAATGGAGGAATGAGATTTCGAAATTTACAGGCTTTCAACCTTGCTATGCTAGCTAAGCAAGGTTGGAGGTTAATCTTGAATCCCAACTCTTTGGTGGCCCAAATCTACAAAGCTAGATATTATCCACATGGTGATGTTTTTAGAGCAAAACTTGGATCCAGCCCTTCTTATGCTTGGAGAAGCATCTTGAATGGGTTGGAAGTTGTGAAAAGAGGTACCCGTTGGCGTGTTGGCAATGGCAATAGGATACACATTTGGGAGGATAAGTGGCTGCCTATTTCAACAACATACAAAATAATCTCCCCCCACCACCCCCCCCCCCCAAAAAAAACCCTTTGATGATTATCCTAAGGTCTCGGCGCTGATTGACAGAGACACGAAGAGGTGGAAAGCTGATGTAGTAAGATCCTTGTTCTTGCCTTTCGAAGTAAGAACTATTCTGAATATTCCTCTCAGCCACAACCTTCTAGAGGACCAAATCATAAGAACTATTCTGAATATTCCTCTTAGCCACAACCTTCTAGAGCACCAAATCATATGGGTGGGTAATAAAATGGGAGAATTCATTGTGAAAAGTGCCTATTATATCACTGTTAGGGTATTAGATACAATGGAAGAAGGTGAAAGCTCTTCAGGTGATCCAAGGAGTCCTCTATGGAAGAAGCTATGGCACTTAAACATTCCATCCAAGATGCGAATCTTTGCTTGGAAAATGTGTATGAATGCTCTTCCAACACTTGTGAACTTGCAAAGAAGAGGAGTTAATTTATGGGAAATCTGTCTTGCTAGTGGGAAGGAGCCAGAATCAATTATCCATGCTCTAGTCAGGTGTGAAGTGGCTAAGAGAGTGTGGAAATGTTGGGTGGATGGCCCCGTAGATTTCCTGAATGTAAACATGGATGTTAAAGACATTGCAATGCAAATATCTGAATTTGGTACATCACGAGACCTGGAGATTTTCTTTAGAGTTGCATGGGCAATTTGGTATAACAGGAAAAAAAACGTGCACGAGTCCTCAAGTCAGCTTCCTAATCATATTTGGAGCTTTGCTAAGAGATATATACAGGAATTCAAGAGTGCCTCACTAGCATGCTCTCAACACTTGCCTTTGACAGAAAAGAAGTGGACAGTGCCTCCTCCAAGGGTTTTGAAGATCAATGTTGATGGTGTACGTCTGAAAATGAAAGGAACTCAAGCGTGGGAGTAGTTATAAGAGATGCAACTGGTACAGTTACAGCTGCTTGCTGCAAATATCTTTAAGGACAGTACTTGGTGGTAGAAGTTGAAGCGCTGGCTATATAGTGTGGTTTACTTCTTGCCAGAGAACAAAAGCTGCCTCAAATCATTGTGGAATCTGATGCCTTAACAACTGTTCAAAGCATCACAGCAACTGAAACAATTGACAGTCTTGGTCATGTGTATCAGGGAATCCTCAATTTGCTCTCTTCTTTTAGTAGCTAGAGAATTAAACATGTGAAAAGAGAATACAGCAGAGCAGGCCACGAGCTTGCGCAGTATGCAAGGCAAAATGAAGTTTCTCAAGTCTGGAAGGGGGCCTGTCCTCCTATGGTGCAACACGTTATCCAGGCAGATTGTATTTAGGCTTGTACTGTGTTGAGCTTCTTTTCTCTTTGCTCTGTTGTACTCCCTCTTCTTTTGGCAATGATAATCCAGTTCGTGTTCCCATAAAAAGAAAGAAAGAAAAAAAAAGAGATGACTTTGAAAATCTTGAAAATAAAATGTAGAGACTATAACCCAAGTGAGTTCTTGAGCCATTCATTTTTTAGAGGGTTATTTTCTTTTGATCTCATTTTTCATTTGGAAGCACATAACTTTGTTGTTACTTGTCAAGGGTGCTTTTGCTTGTAACCACATGTCTTCCATTGGAGGTGTGACTGCTAAACCCAGATTTTTTTTTTTTTTTTTTTTGGAGTTCAATCCGGAACTCAACATTGGGCCACATAGATCAATGGCTTCTGGTGCATTTTTAAGTCTACAAAATAGATAAAGCCCAAAGTCTTAGAATCATGATAATGGTTGAAATATATAAATAATATGTATAGCATAATAGATTTGATTAAATGGTAAGTTGAACATTATTTTTATGTGTGTTAAGTGATGTCCATTAGAATGATTAATTAATTGTCATATGTCCAATAACGGGATGAGTCCAATAGTCCATATCTAGCTATGGTAGAGTTCATGTTCAATATAATAAGGTTTGTCCAGCAATGGTCCATGTCCAAATAACGTATATCTAGCAATGGTTTATGTCCAAATAATACATATTTAGCTATGGTTTATGTCCAAACATTACACATCTAGCAATGGTTCATGTGCAAGTAATATATGTCCATCGGTGGTATATGTCCGAATAATATATGTCGATCGGTGGTTTATGTCCAAATAATATATTTAGCGATGGTAGATCAATTTATTAATATATATGTTCATTAATGAGGTATTAGTGAGATCATGTTTTATTAAATAGTGAGATAATATTAAAGTAACTTGCATCCAGCGGTACAATGATAATGAGTTAACATATACTTAATAATGCAATTTCAAAGATGGAGAAAACATTGACTTATCTTTTTATGTTTCTGACTCCAGCCGTATAGCATCATTTTATTCTTTATATGATTTGTGACTCCAGCCATATAGCATTGGTGAGCTAATAACATTCCAGTGGCATAATAATAAAATAAAATATACTTAATAATGTAAATTTGGAGCTAAAGATATAGTGATTTATCTTCATAGTTTGTGGCTCCAACCGTATAATATTAGTGGACTTATAACATTTCAGCAGCATGATAAAATGAGTCTAGCAGTGCGGTATGATATTGTGAGTCCTTTCATACTGACTTCATGATTGAAGGGGAAAAATAGGTGCAACTGGAGGGAGAGAGAATATGTCTAGCTGTGTGCATAGGTTGGTTAAGTTTATCCCCTTTATCATGCAATTTAATGATTTTTCTCATGTAATGCTCTTTTAGTTTTTAGTCAAATATGAACGATATTGTCTCCCATGAGAAGGGCTTTGAGAACTATAAGTTTGTGTCTTTCATATGAAGGGCTTTTAGCATTATAATTATATGCCTTCCATGAAAATGGCTTTTGTAACATGTTCTTGGAAGAGTGTTTGATATATTTTAAGATGTACTGTGACTGTTGGAAATGGTCAAGAACTCCTTGCCACTCATATTGGTAGTGGTGAGTTATGTACTTCCTCTCACAACTTTAAACTTGATGGTATACTTTGAGTTCCTAATCTTGCTTCCAATTTGTTACTTGTCCATAAACTTTTTTTGCAAAACAATGTTTTTTTTTTTTGCTATTTTGATGCTTATAGATTCTCTATCCATGATTTACCTACGTGGAAGATCCTTTACAAAGGTTTGAGTAAAGATGGTATCTATCCACTTCCTGCACTATCTTCTTTGCACTCATCCAATTCCATTGCTTATTCTACCACCCAAGCTCATTAATCTCTATAGGCTTTTGTTAATTCTGCTCAAATTTCCCTTTGGCATAACAGACTTGGGCATGCAAGTGCCAAACTACTTCATTCTGCTATTCAAGCTGTTAATCATGCTTTTACATTCAATAAGATTGATGAATGTTGTTCTTCTTGTAAATCTTGTATAAGTGCAAAGATGCATAGACTTTGAGCAAGCATGAAATTTAATCTACGTCTATGCTTCAAATTGTGCATTTTGATGTCTAGGGTCCGGCACCTATCTCTTCGTTGCTTGGTTATAATTACTATGTTGTGTTCATTGATGATTTCACTAGGTTTACTTGGTTCTTTCTTCTTAAAAAAAGAATGATTTAGTTGTTGTTTTTAAGCATTTTAAGAATCTAGTGGAAAATCAATATTCCTCAAAAATCAAAGTGCTTAGGTCTGACAATGGTAAAGAATATGTCAATTCCCAATTCCAAAACTTCTATTCTGATCATGGAATCCTTCAACAAACCTCTTGCCCACACACTCCCCAATAGAATGGCATATCAAAAAGAAAACATAGACACATTGTGGAAACTAGTCTAGCTTTATTATATCCATCTCACTTGCCATTAAATTTCTGGTCTTATGCCTTTTCAACAGCCTCTTTTCTTATTAATAGGCTTCCCACTTCTGTCCTGAACTTTATTTCTCCTTGGGAAAAGATCAATTCTATTTCACCTCCTCTTTCAACTCTTAAGACTTTTGGATGTGCTTGCTACCCATATCTCAGACCCTATAATAGGCACAAACTTCAACCTAGGTCTGGGGAGTGTGTTCCTAGGTTATCCTCCTTTATCCAAAGGGTGCATGTGTTTGGATCCCACTACCAATAAGGACTATACTACTTGTTATGCTTTGTTCAATGAGAATGTCTTTCCCTTTGCTGTTAACCCTAACCTTACAAATGCTCATATCCCTTTCTCTTCTGATGTTTCTGATGCTCAAAGGTTTTTTGTTAGCACTACTCTAGCTGGTTCACAATCTACTTCTTCTTTTTCTTCACCATCTTCCACTCCTGATTCCTTTCCTTTTGACCTTTTTCAATCCTCATTCCCATTTCCTATGTGCCTGATCCTCCACTGGCTTCTCTTTCTACTTCTTCATCCTCTTAGTTCTATGCCTACTGCCACTTCTCTTCCTAGTTCTTCCTCAGCTCCTTCAAGTTCTATAATTTCTGTTTTTCCTACTACTATATCTGATCCATCTAATTCCATTGTTCTTGTCAATACTCATTCTATGATTACAAGATTAAAACTTGGTATCCATAAGCCTAAGGTCCTTAAGGTTGTCACTAATTACACCTACCAAGAACCTCCCTCCTTTGCTGTGGCTTTTAGACATCCTCAAGGGGTGGCTGCTATGGATTCAGAGTTTCATTCTCTTCTAAAGCAGCAAACATGGTCCCTTATTCCCCCTCCTGCTAATAAGAACATTGTCACTTGTAAGTAGGTGTTTAAGCTTAAATGGAATAGTGATGGGACAATAGCCAGGTATAAAGCCAAGTTGGTTGCTAGAGGTTACCTTCAACAGTATGGCTTGGACTATGAAGAAACTTTTAGTCTTGTAGTTAAATTTACTACTGTTAGATTGCTCCTTGCTCTTGCTGTGAACTATGGTTGGGTTTTGAAGCAGCTAGATGTAGGAAATGCCTTTTTACATGGAATTCTCAAGGAAGAGGTGTATATGGCCCAATCTCAAGGCTATGTGGATCAATCCTATCCTAATCATGTTTGTCTGCTACATAAGGCCTTGCATGGTTTGAAACAGGTCCCTCAAGCCTGGTTTGAAAGGTTTAGTACTCAATTGCTTCATGTTGACTTTGTTGCTTCTAATGTAGATGGGAACTTGTTTATCTATAACCATGGTGATCATATTATCTTCTTGTTGCTCTATGTGGATGATATTATTGTTATTGCCTCTCTTGTTGCTACATTAGGTCAAGACTTTGATCTTAAGGACCTGGGCGGATTGCATTACTTCTTGGGGCTTTAGATTGATTATACTCCTGCTAGGCTATTTGTGCATCAAACTAAGTATACACTGGATCTCCTTCACAACTTTTCCATGTTTGATTGCAAGCCTTGCAAAACACCTTGTACTCATAATGTTCATCCCTTGCCAATGACAGTCCTTTATTGTCTGATCCCATTGTCTATAGGAGTATGGTGGGGGCTTTACAATATCTTACTTTCACTTGGCCTACTCTATCCTTTGTTGTGCAACGAGCTTGCTAGTTCAGTTCATGAGTTTCCCTACTTCTAATCTTCTCCTACCTGCTAAGTGTATTTTGAGGTATTTGCAAGGGACAATTCATCAAGGCTTGGCTTTCACTCCAGGTCCTTTCACTCTTTCTGCCTACAGTGATGCAAACTGGGCTAGTGATCTTATGGATAGGAAGTCCAATATTTCTAAGTACAGGGTCCTAGCCTCTTCAACAGCTGAACTATGTTGGATTCGTATGTTGCTCAAGGATTTTGGTGTTTTTCTTCAAAATTCTCCAATTCTATGGTGTGATAATTTCTCTGCTCTCACATTGCCATTAATCATGTTTTTCATGCTCAAACCAAGCATATAGACGTAGATTACCACTTTGTCTATGAGAGTCCTTCGCTATGATCTTCAAGTTAAATTTGTTTCTTCTCATGAAAAGTTGGCTAATATTCTGACTAAGGGCTTGACATCTCCTCGGTTTCACTGGTTGGTTTCCATGCTCATGTGGTGTTTCCCCATGACCTTGAAGGGGGATGAAGAACAGTAGACCAAAAGACAGTAGAAACCATGTTGTATTGAATCCCAATGATCAAACGCACCATATCACTTGAAATTCCTAAGTTTTATAGCCAAGGGCTAAACGCATCGTTTCATTTATGTTTAGTTATTAGTTTTTAATCCTTGCTTTCTCACACGTGTAACAGGTGGTTAATTTGTTAATTTTGTTATAACAGAATCCCACCTTTTCAGCTAAGCCTTCTCTCCTTTGTGATTACATAAACAGAGATGAACTCAATGATGTAATTAGCTAGCCATTTTATGCAATAAAGAAATCTTCCTATTTAGTTTTCTTCAATAATAATTAAAAAAAAAAAAAAAAAAGGGCTAGAATCATCCACTTTACTTGAAGTGAGGATAAAGGAATATTAAGAGATGCCGTGAGCCTGTGACTTTGAGTTTCTTAAAGGGCAAGTTGGGGGAAAATTATTGGATTAGAAAATAAAAATCAAACAAATTTTGACTGAGGGTGCTAATACATGCACCTAAAAAGTCGTGTTGAACTGTCACTTGAATACAGACATCACCATTAGTGAGTAATTGACATTAAACAAAGATGGAAGTAGAAGTACAATCTTCCCGGCCCTGCCCTAGCTATACCTCTTCAATCGATGTTGGTCGAGGATTGGTCTACAAGTCAATTTAACGTGCCATCACATATTTCATTATTGTTATTATTTTGCTGAAAAAATTAATTATAGCAGTTTAGTCCAAACCAGAATAAAAAAAACTAATTAAATAAAAAATCAAACTTTGTTTGACTCCTTGTTGAGAATAAATACAAAATACACAATTTATAACAAAGTATTCTTTTAAAAGATCAAGTTGCAAGCTTGTGCATTTGGGTTAACTTAGAGGGTGTTTGATAATGTTATTCTAGTAATGTTGTTTATATTTTTTTAAAATACATGTGAGTGAAAAGTTATGTAGAAATATGTGTAATGTTATTTAAACACTAAAAACTGTTGTTTTAGTTACATTACCAAACATATTTTTATTAATTCGTTTTTTTTATATGGTATTACAAGACAACTGTATTTTAAAAAACTGTGTATTATCTCTTGAGGTGAAACAAAGCTCTTCCTAATGAAGCCTCGTTATATTTCCTTACCACTTTCTGGCAAGAACGATACTAATTGCCTCAGACTTTTTAGCTTGGCCCCCATGATTTGTGTCACTATGTTGAGTGCTTGTTCGGCATTAGCTTTTAAACTTGTGTTTAGCTTATTTTGTGCACTATTTGCAGATGCCACGTGGTTTTATTAGGAAAAAAGCTTATTTCAAGTTTCGGCTAGCTAGCTTATTTCTACCACTATTACATTTGTGTGTCTCAATTAGATTTTTTTGGGTCAAAAAGTCACTATTTCATGAGTCTCACTCCTTGGTTTTCTCACAATTTTGTTTATTGCGGGTCCACTATTTTGTTTTGGCTATAGTAATTTCAGTCCAAAAAAAAAAAAAACAATTAACATTTTTTGTTTTTGTTTTTTTCTATGATATATTTTTAACTAAAAACTAAATAAGTTATTCTCAAATTAATACTCATTCTAATTTTGATACACGTAGCTCCCCAAGCTAGCTAGCCTATATAAAGCAGTGCTAAGACTTGTCTTTCCAATTATTAATCACTCATGTCTTTTTCTAATGAGTGTATTTGCTCATGAATTCTGGAGGATTCTTTAATTAACTTACTCATGTGGGACTCTCTCAATATATATATATATATATATATATTTGCTGATGGATTATGATGAATAAACTCATCCTCAACCACTGTTGCCCATTCTAACAAAGTTTACTTGTTAAATGTCATCAGTTGCATATTCCTTAAACTAAGTAGCTTCCTTCTCATTGTTTGACCGGTTCACAAAACTAACCCCAATGTCTTCCGCACTATCATAAAAAATACATCCAAAGAATTCTCTATTATCAAGCCAACTGCACAAGCCGAAAGTGTCGGTAGGAAATTCAATTCCATATAAATCAATGAAGATATAATCAACAAGTCATTAGTTTTTTAGTTGTTTTTTGATTGCAACTGCATGTAAAAATGTTTAAGAATTTCTGTTCATAACCAAAACAATTGATGAAACCAAAAGTCATCAGTTGGGTCATTCGTCCAATCTAGAGCTTTTGATGGGCTTATGAGATCTGTAAGAAAAATAAAACTAGTCAAACGACCTTGCATCTTTAGTAGACCATCATAGAAAAAGATATAATCGCTCAAACACATTCAACACATTAATGACAACCGTTACTCATCAACCTTAAACTCCCATTAAAACAGAGACCGTTACACATAAGGAAATAATTACTTACAATTGTGTACATGAAGACATTTATAAGCACAACAGCTATCCAAGCTACCTATAAAAGGGACAATCTGTCCATTTGCTAAAGTACATCAAAAAGACTACAAAATGTTATCTATATACAAAATATACGGGTTAGATACTGACTCAAGCATCGAAGACTCCCCCACCGGGACTCACCTCAGTAGTCTCTTCAATCAGTTTTATTTCTCTTGTAGATCTCAGAAGTCCTCTAAATTGGACAAGTGACTCAACTGATGATTTTTAGTTTCATCAACAATGATACAAAAAGAATATATATATATATATATATTTTTTTTTTTTGAGAAATACAAAAAGAAATACTTAAATATCGAAAACTGCCTATCATACGGTCGATGTTTTTTAATATATGAAAGTGAATTAATGAAACTCCCTGGTTGGTGTTTTTTCCGATATTTATGGAGCGTGCTTATCTTGTTGCACAATCCTTTCTTTTCGTTTTATAATTTAATTTTTTTTAATAAATACATTTTCTTTTTCTTTCTTTCTTTTTTTATTTTTTTTTTTTTTTTTTAACTTTGGTGTGATTGTGTTTTTAGAGAAATATTCGAAGAATATAACCGATTGGCTAACGAACCAAGAAATCCATGCGGTAAGACTACCACAGTAGGAACTGTAAAATGATAAATTTTGAATAGCAAATAGTGTAAATTTGGTGTGCTTAAACAGTAAGGTGATGAATAAATTTAAATAAGTCCCTAATAAATGATACAAGAGTTAGATGCTGTATAATAAAATTCAAGAGTCAGATGCGTGGATAAGTTGAGATTGTGTGCTAGAAGAGTCCTTAGAAAGTCGTTCACTGCGGGCTAGCCAAAGTTGCCAAATTGACATGACAAAAAGAAGCTTCCAAAGTACCTTATGTGTCTGCTCAGAATGATTGGAGTTTGAGTTTATTTTGAACCAATTCTGAAGTGGCTCTTGGAAGAAATTTAAAGGTAAAAATCCAGGAAGATGGTGCCAAAAATGAATTGCCCATGGACAATCATGTAACACATGTAGAGAAGTCTCAATGGTTGCATCTTGGACAAGTTTTGATCAATCCCACTTTGATGTAAAGATATAAAGTTTCAAGTGGGAAAACGATCATTAGTCGCCAATTGTTATTGTTCATGCAAGAACTTGTAGGCTGAGTAAACAGAGCAGATACCATTATTTCTAGACCAAACTAATTTACCTTGAGGAGAGTGGAATTGAGCAATAGGAATTCCTCTAGTAATATCCTTAGTTTGGTCAGGTAGTTGTAGGGTGAGATCTTTCATACTGCATGTGTGATTTTGTTTCAGCATGTCCACAGTTCTGGTTTCCTCGTGTTGCTGTAAAGGCCATGCTATTTGGTTCCTCAATGGGCCACCCAGTACCCAAGAGTCATACCATATGTTTACAAGATTACCTTCCCCTGTGATCCAATGCATACCTTTAACCTTAAAAAGATATCTACTTCCCAGGTGGATAGTTTTCCAAATGTGTGAAGCCACGGGGGTCGTGTGGCTATCTTGAAGAGATATATGTGGAAAATATTCACTCTTTAATACTCTAGCCCATAAAGAATTTGTGGTTTTTCAGTCTCCAAGCTTGGTGGTAAGCATAGCAATATTCATATCTCGTATTTAAAAAAAAAAAAAAATTAAACCTCCTTCCTCTTTAGGCCTAGTGATCATGTCCCAATCAAGTCTGGCAACACCTATGATTCCTTGTGTCTCCCCACAAAAAGTTACAATTCATCCTATGTATCGTTTTACATATTATTTGGGGAATCATAGCTGTTTGCATGGCATATATAGGAATAGCAGAAGTGGTTGATTTGATCAAAGTTGCCCTGCCTGCTATAGATAAGAATCTAGTAAAGATAGGTGTTCCTAAATAAGTTCCCAGGTTGTTGACTGTAGGGATCTCAAATATTCCTTGAATAATCTCCTTAACCCGCCTACTAGTATTTGGAGAAAAAGTTATCTTGGATTTCTGGGTACTAATAATCTGTCCTGAACAAGCACTAAAACCGATCCAAAATATCCTTTAATTTTTGACAACCTTGTTGCTTTGCTTTCACAAATAAGAAAATATCATCTGCAAAGAACAGACGTGAGGTTCTAATTTGTCCTCAAAATGTAGTAGGTTGTATCTGTTTTTTCCTAACTGCATCTTCCAACATAATAGATAACCTTTCCAAACGTAAAATAAAGAGATAAGGAGATAGTGGATCCCCTTGTGTATGTGATCATATTCATGATAAGCTTTCTAAGGGATTCAGGAATATGGAAGAATTTGGGTTTTTCTCTAGTAAAATCGCATTCCAACCAATCATATGCTTTGTCTAGGTCAAATTTCAACAAAGTAAATTTGAAGGCCAAAAAACAGATAAATCTCCATGTGAAATATTTGAATGGCTTCTTCAGTAATGCCATAAATTTGAGTATTTCAGTCATAATTTGATACAAACTCCATTTCTATGACATATAATGAATTATGGTGTCAAACATATTTGAGAAACAAAATATTACAAAAAATTATATCTCTGATTATATATATGTAATCAGGAATTGAAAATGATGAAGAAAAGTATAGACCAATTCTCATCTACCCTGTTTGATAGCCTTACCAAGCATGGGTTTAGAAGCACTCACTGGTGAATTATCTATGTAACCCACCATGCTTGAACTTTCTGAATAGTCATAATAGATGCTAACAGTTCCTCTAGCTGCAACATCATTTCTTAAGCTTCTAGGATCATCAGATTTCCAGTCAGTCAAATATCCAGGCCTTGAAGTTACAGTGCTCACTTCAATGTCTCCTAAAAGCATTGCCACCACACGCGACATTAATGGCGGTAATGTAGGTGATGATTGAGTACACAAAAAAGATACTCGTATTACTCTTTTTACTTCTTCCTCATTGAATTCTGATAATTTGACATCGACAAGATCGACTTCACGTTTGTCTTCATGTAGTTGCCAAGCCTGAGAAAGATATTTTGTTACCAGGCTTCAGAATATAGTATATAGGCAGTGACAGTGAGTATTCCATTTTTTTTCAATGAGTCAACCTTCTAATTGTTCAGAATATAGTACAAAGGTGGTGGAAAGGAGAAATCCAATTGTTCAAATGAGTCAAGGGGTTCAGCATATAGTCTAAAGGTATTGGCTGTGACAAGGACAGAGCTAGGATTTAGAGTTGTGGGGGGGGGGGGGGGGGGGGAGGTATTACAATACACTAATCTAATGAAAGGGAACTCGGCCTTCTTTTTGTTTTCATAATTTATCTATGATTATATACTAAATATCAGTGTATAAAATCAAAGAATCCGTCAAGAGATCATCTTCCATTTTGATTTTGTAAGCCAAAGCCAATTTTACACCACTAGATGTGGTTGGGCTATTTTAAGAGAGGAATAAATCTTTTTTTTTAGGTTCAAAAAAGGAGAAATTTTTATTTTATTGTAAACTATAATATATTGGTACAAAGTGTTAAAGACGTAGGCTTCTGCAAGTTCAGCTCTGGTTCAGTTGCTGCAAGTTTTGTACAGTATGACACGTAGCTTAATTTGTCCAAGTTTGAATCTTATGTAAAACCATACGTCTTTAGGTCTCTGTATTCAAGTAGTTAGAGTAGCCACATCTCATTTTGTGATTGGTTATTTCAATAGTTTGATAGATTTTTAATTTCAGGCAGTGCAAGTCAACTATTTAGTTTTTCCTTCCCCTTTCTACTCTGTTTTGTGTGTGTGTGTATATATATATATATTAACAGAGTTGTAATGTTTATCAATTCAATGAAAACAATTTCAGTTTTCCCTCATTCCGATCCAAAGTTTAATACAATTACAAAAAGAGAGTGGATTACAATCAATATAAACACAACAACTAACATTGTAAACATCTTTAAACCACGACAACAAAGCAAATATTAAATCTTTTTTGAAGCCATGTACACCAATGTATCATGGAGATCGTGAATCTAGGATGGACATTAACATAGTATTTTTCCTATCCTTAAAATCTTAGGGGGGGCGATAAGTATATTTACATATGAATTTGTAAAATTGTAAAAGATCTAGACAAATCCAGCTGTTTTCTTGATTGTTCCAAGGATCATCTTCATTTCAGTTAAATTTGTCATTTTTACTCTCATATATCCATACATTTCATGCATTATAAAGTACACTCTTGCATATCAGGTTTTGCATGTTTATTACATGCTTGAAATGCTTGATTAGTTAGGTTTCATGTATTGCTTCACTTTTTCTTTCATTAGATAATGATTTGTTTATGTTGAATATTAATCATTCTAATTATTTCACATGGATATCTCTAGACTCTAGTATACTTGTAGAAATGTGATGTTTTGCTCTTTTTTCTTTTTCTTTTATAAAAAATTGATTGTAACAATATGAATATATATTATTCAAGGTTTTTTTGTGGTAAATTGTTTATATTGCTAATAGACACTAGAAACCAATTGTAGGACTGAGTTGGGCGAGAGCCTTACACTTTCCCAATCCATAACTTAGCACCTGAACTCAAATAGGGGGACATAGATCATAGGTATTGTTCATGTCCCATGTATTGCTTTTGTCATTTTCTATTTTTAAAATTTTAAATTGTGTTTAGGACTAAAGTAGTGTAGCTTTATTTTCAGATTTAATTATCGTCAAAAGCCATGTTTTTTATTCTTATTAGAGATTCAATGCATCGTTTTTTAATTCAGTGCAATTTTGAGGTTTTCAAAAAAAATTTATATGAATAAATAAAGTGATAACTCCATATAATAAGACTCCCATTCTTTGGGAAGGAAAAGATAATCCTTACAGCATTAGTAAAGCCCTAGCCTGAAACTAAAATTTTGCTAACAAAATCCAAAAAAAAAACTAGCATTGGGATAGCTACAAGATAGCAGAAACATCTACTTTGCATAGTCAAAATAAATTTTTTAATATATAAATTTTTTTAATTTTCTCTCCAACTCAAACGACTACGCATCCAATTAAAGAAAGATAGCAACCTTCTATATGCAACACATAAACATAGTTCGTACCCATTCAAGAAGATACATCTTTTCTTCTTCCAAGCTTGAGTCTGAATTTCGCCTCCCACTAACCATCTCTAGAGCCACTATGCCGAAGGCAAACACATCAGTCTTCTCTGTAAGGTGTCCACACATGGCATACTCCGGTGCAAGATATCCACTACATTAGTAACACAATTATATGCACAATTGAATATTAACATAACTAAAAATGAAATAAAATAGTAATTAGCTAAGCTTCTGGGGTCTTACATGGTCCCTGCAATGCCAGTGCTTATGTGACTCTTGTTATCATCATATAGCTTGGCCAAGCCAAAATCTGATATTTTGGGGATGAGATCGGAATCAAGTAGGATATTACTGGCTTTCACATCTCTATGTACAATTCGAAGTCGTGACTCCTCATGAAGATAAGCTAAACCTCTTGCTACACCCAAGCATATATCATAGCGTGTTGACCAATTGAGATTCAAACTTCTTTCTCCTGTCTCGTGCAAGCATAAAAATTTAAACTACTTACTATACATAAATATATGTGCACATAAAGTGAGATAGAGCAGAAACAAAGATGTGTTCTTATACCAAATAATGCTTGATCAAGGCTTTTATTCTCTAGATGTTCATAAACAAGGTGTCTTTTATCTGCCTCAACACAACATCCATACAATTTCACAAGGTTACGGTGTTGCACAGCAGACATAATAGCAATCTCAGTGACGAACTGGTTCTTTCCTTGGTGTGATGCAGCAGACAGTTGTTTCACAGCAACTACTCTTCCATCATTAAGTGTTCCCTATTTTGCATTGAGTTTCAATCACAAATATTAAAGAAAATAATTAAACGATAAATCATTACTCATCAAGAGATAATTTTGATCTACTAGTGTATATAGAAAATGAGAACCTAGCCAATGAGGTAGGTGGCTCCAATAGATGTAATATACACTTCTTATCTAATTGACGGCTCAAATACAATCAAACTATGTTGAACAAAATTGCATACATTCATTTACAGATAAATTTACATGGATAAAACTCAATGTTGTTTTGTGTGTGTGTGTGTGAGGAATGGCTATTTATACCCTGGAATTGGAGGCCAAACCTAACCGTTTTCAGTTTTTAACTGATACCATTCAAATGGAAAGTATATGAAAAGAATGACTAGATTACCACATATAAATATTTGGTCTACAATTTCAATATATGGAATCAAAAATTTCGCTTTCAGATCATTATTTTCTCCAATGCATAGTTATGAGACATAGACTGAAGTTTGACCCTATGTAGGTTTTGGATCATTGGGTTACTGATTGAACTACAGTTTTAATAAAAAATTAAAAAAGATTAACAACAATTTGGGAATGTGAGTGCATTGGAACTAGGGAAGAAGTAGAAAATGGCTTATGGATTTGTGTTATGAATATTCAATTATTTTCATGTACGTACTTCTACAACAATTGCAACTGCCAGGATGTTAGAAATCATAAGCAATGTGAAATAAAGAAAAAATATATATAGGAACAAAATTGAAATAGATGATTTTGCATTGTGATTCTTTACTGCTGGGCAATTGCAACATATGTCTAAAAGCTCCTGGCGATTGCAATATATGTCTAATTTCTGTTAACTTACATCAGATTGCAGACCTTATGGCACCGACATATTTTTATGCACATAATGTTGTTAATTGCATAGGAACTTACCTTATAGACAGGCCCAAATCCTCCTTCTCCAAGCTTGTTAGCTGGATTAAAATCTTCTGTAGCTGCTTTTAGTTCAGCGTAGCTGAATGTGAATGGTCTGATGTCTATTCCTAAGAGCTCTGCAAATTTCAACATACACAGGTTGTAACTCTAAATCCATTGTTTAGTAATCAATTTTCTTAAGTTGTGTGCAGAAATTGCGGGAAAGTTTTAACTTGCTAAATTGAGAAAGCATCCCCATGTTAAGCACTAATTATCAATGTGGTTTTTTCTGGAATGTTGTTGGATTGAATACGGGGCTTCATTGGTTAAGTAACTCATGTTTCTCCTTACTTTTCCATGATATGCATGTGTGTGTCCACGTAAATATGGGTGTTTTGTATTATTTCCAGACATAATAGAAGAGGCTTTGGTACAAAGGCCTCTATGAAGCTGCAGTTTATATGCGAACGTGAAATTCAATTGAAGTTGAATGTACGAAACACAACGTGCAGCACTGAGCGGCCAACTCACTAAATAAATTAGTAAAATAGGGAAAACTTCAGTAATTTTAATTCATAGACTAAATTGAATGAAGTCCAACGACTACCATAAATGTGTAACATGATTTCTGGCTCACCTTCTTCATTGTCATTGGTTTGAAGTCGTTTTCTTTTGCGGATGACATAGGAAACTATGAAAACAGATAGAATGCCTCCAACACCAATACTGATACCCACGATCAGACCAATCAAATTGCCATTGCTACTCCTAGAACTGGATGTAAATTCTATACAAAAGAAAGGCAGTCAAAAACATGACACCAGCATTGAAGGAAAGCATTACCTCATCTTCTTATTGCATCTACAATTTTCGCATTGAAGTACCTGTCGTAGCATTTGAAACTAAGAATGGGTTGTTATTGATGGCACTTATGGCTGAAATAGAAGGTCCATAAGTCCCTTTCCCAGCCCAAAAGAAATGGATTTCAAGATAGTTTTCTGATACTCGAGCCGGAAAATCCCTCTCAATGCCTATGTAAGATCCCCCGGCTTCCTTACGTATGTCAAAATCTTGTGAGACAAGATTCCCCTGACATGAACATATTCGAAATTTCAAAGGCTTCAGTCAGTTTATCTTTTAAGTAATCGAGAATTTCAACTGAAGGGTAAAGCTGATAAAATAGAGAACTCTAAAATTTCCTACTGTAAGAGCATCTCCAGCAGATTCATCAAATTTTTGTACTGTTTGGAGAATGAACAGTGACTTTTACATTTATTTACCCACTTTTTCAAATACACTTTCTAACAGATTCTCTATCTCATTTAAATATTATTTCTTCATTCATTATTTCTTCTTTTTTTAACAACTACACATCTTCCAACATTTTTTTATTCAACACCTAATTATTATAATAGAAAATAAGAATTTGAAGAATGAACAGTAGCCCATCAGACTTGATGGGCTACTGTTCATGAGCTAAAAAAAAAAAAAAAAAACTGACTTTACCGAACCTGCTGGAGCACTAACACAGCACATATTCTCCAAATTTTAGCTAATATATGTGGATACCGATGCTCTTGGAGATGCTCTAACCCCAAAATATACAGGGACCAAAATAGTATTTTTAACATATTCATTATTGGGCAGAAGTATAATAAGTATTTGTGTCAAGGCCTCTCCACGTGTATGGTTGTGTGGCAAAAAAAATTTAAACACAAACTTTTGCTATTAAACTACACGAATCACGTATAAGGGCCGTTTGGTAGACTGTAATGGTAATTACATAAGAATAAGAATATGTATTACAAGGAATACAAGATGTTGTGATGTAATACTTAGAACCATGAAGACAGTGGAATGAATGCATTTTAAATCAAATTGTAAAAACTTAAAATATATTTTAGGAAATATCTCACTCATATAATTATATTTCCTAAAAAATAATATATATTTTTTTTAATTTGAAAGAGGTATTAGTTATTTTTTATTATCATAATTGTTATGTGCTTATGGAAAATTTATTTATCTGAAAATATATTAATTTTAAAAATTAATATTACAGTCTACCAAATATACCTTAAGTAACTTTCTCGCAGTTGCATACTTCCTTCGGTTCATGTTCTCACTTCGTATTGCTAAGTCTTCTAATCTTCAATTTAGGAGGGAAAAAAATGTACGATGAATCCATCATTTATCGATTTAAAAAAAATAATATATCCTATTTTTGGACGGGGGCCAACTAATCGATTTGGAGGGGTAAAATGTGTCTTGAAATCAAACGAGTTTTTGGGGAGGCCACCACACACACACCCCCCCCCCCCCCCTCTCTCTTCCTCCTTTCTTCACATCTACCAATGGATAGAACCAAGATTTCATCATGAAGGACCAAAAAGGATATCCTAAATTTTTTTTATACGAGAAAAATTATATTGTTATATCTTATCTATCAACTAATTCCGAACCATAAATATATATATATATATATATATATATCAACTTCTGAGAACAAAAAAAAATTATATAGTATTTGGAATAAATAAAAAAGAATTGATAAATTGATGACTATAATGATAAGAGAAAAATATAACTTCGAAAAAAATGCGAACACCAACATTTTGACACGAAAATGACACTTTAATTCAATTCTATCAAAATTACTCAACATTATGTTTTATTGACCATAAATACTAACAAATTATCCTCTACTTTCTTTATTTTTTTATTTTTATGACTGAAATTAGTAAATTAATTAGGAAAAATTAAAGAAAAATAAAATAAAGTATATTGTTTCCAATTTTAAAATTTAAGAATTTTCTAGTCAAGAAAATTGAATCATTAATTATCTCAATCCAAAATTTTCCTTATCTTTTTAAAAATTAATTAATTTTTTTTTCTTTTCATTCCTTGAATACAACTCATTATTGAATAAAGCAATGAAATCAATGTTAATAACTTTTCAAGGGGTTCAATTAATTTATGTTTTTTTTTTAAAGGAAACTAATTAATGTTAATAGAAAAATGCTAACGGATACCCTTAGGACAATAGTTAACAATCCATTTAAAGAAATTTTTTAGGGAAAAAGGGAAAAAAAAAATTAATATTTTAACAGTTTTTTCCATATCTCATAAAAGTGGGGTTAAAATTTTCCTAAAATGGATTGTTAACCATTGCCTTAAAGGTACCCGTTAGCATGACCCATGTTAATAAAATGACAATGGTTCAGAGAGGTCAAATGGTATTATTATTGGGTTGTCTTTTCCATAGTTATGAATTCTATTCAGTTCCATCTATAATAGCCAGAATTTTCCACTCCAATTAGTTAACCAGAATGAATTACCATTCTATTCCATCTCATTCCAAATTCCAGCTCATTTCGCTCCATTCCATTTGTTTTAGTCCATTTCACTAAATTCCATCCGGTATTGTAATTTTAACCGGCATGTAAATGAATCGTTTTTTTTTTCGAAACCCTATTTTTTAATTACTTCATTTTTTCCTTTTGAGAAACTTTTATTACTTCACTAACATATGACATTTTATTATTATTTTCCTTTAATAATGTATTTTTCTTATTTACTTTACTCACATATGACAAGGTTTTTTTTCTTCATTAATATAGTCATATATGACATGTTATATACTTATATTATGTAATAATAATATTAAGTATGTACATTATTTTATTTTGAAATCAACTAAATAAGTACAAGATACCCCAATCATAATAAAATATTTAAACAAAAAGCACAAGAATATAACCTTAATCATAACATATAGTTCTCTTTATGCCTTCGAAGGAATGATTATTATGCTATCTCCAAATAGTCCAAGAAAGAAAATGAGGCGTCACATTCCAAACTTCACTATCATCCTACTATACAACCCCATTAAAGAGAAGTGGTCTATGAAAGGGATGGCAAAAAATTTCCAGCCCGCTTGACCCGTCTAGCCCTACGTGGGTTTTCTTTACTTCAAAATGGTGACAGTGTGGGGACGTTTGGGTTGCCTTTCTTGAATGTGTGTGTGTATTGGATTATAAATATGAGGGTTGAAACGTGGTTTTTAATAAATAATTTTAATAATTCTATAATCTATATCATTATCATTGATGAATTTGTTATCTCATTTTTCATTAAAAGTAGGAATTTTAGGATTCTTGATCCAATTCTTCAAACTCTGTTGGGAATCTAATTACCGAATTGGGGAAGAGAGAATTGTGTAGGTCACTTCAAGGGGACCTGGGCCTCTAGAGAGAGAGAGAGAGAGAGAGAAGATTGTCTAACAATAATATTCATCAATGAATTATACATTCAGTTCTTATCCCTTTATACCTATAGGTAGTCCTTGCTTAACAACTAATAGAATGTTAGTTAGTTAACTAAGTAACCACTTGCCTAACTAACTCCTAATCAACCAATCAACCAATTAATCCAATGTTAACTAAACTACCTGTTACAACAATCATAGTACACATGTAAATGATACAATGCAATTGAGGTTCCTAGCATTACCCCTCCCATTCAAAGCACCTTGCCCACAAGGTGAGGGAAAGAGAGCTGTAGCTGATGAAGAGATTCCCAAGTAGCATTTGCAGGAGAAGAGCCTAACCATTGAACCAAAACTTCAGTAATGACCTGAGACCTCAAAGATTTGGTCCTAGTCTGCAATACAGAAACAAGTTCTGAAATCACCTACCTTGATTCATCAACAGGTGGTAAGGTAGGAAGAGGTGTAATATGTCGGCCAAACTTCATCTTCAAACAAGATAAATGAAACACAGGGCAGATTCTAACTCAGCAATGAATCCAAGGCATCCACTCTAGTTGTACCTGGAATCTAAGCTTGGAGCTTGGAGGGAGGAAAACCATACAAAGCCTCAAAAGGAGTTAACTTCAAACTAGTGTCGAAGGAAGTGTTGAACCAGTACTCAGCTAAAGGAAGCCAAGTTGCCCACTGATGAGGTCTATCACTGGTGAAAGCTCTCAAATATTTTTCCAAGCTCTTATTCACAATCTCTGTCTAACCATTTGACTAAGGGTGGTAGGCTGAGGAAATAGCCAAATTAGTGCCCTGGAGTCTAAATAATTCATACCAAAACAAGGATGTAAAAGTAGCATCGTTGCCACTCACTATAGAGGTAGGCATCCCATGTAATTTGAAAATGTTTTGCATATAAAGAGAAGCAATTTTAGCTGCATTATAAGAATGGGAAACTGGAACAAAATGCACATGCTTAACCAATCTGTCCATAACTATCAAAATCGCCTCAAACCCCATAAATTTAGGAAGGCCTTACACAAAGTCCAAGATCACATCAGTCCAAGGAGTAGTAGGAATGGACAGTGGTTAAAGCAACCTAACTGGAGAATAGGTATCAGATTTGATCCTCTAACATATATCACAATCTCTAACAAATTTCTTGAGATTAGACTTCATTCCAGGCCAGTAAAACTCTCTCTTAGCTCTTTGATAAGACTTCAAGAACCCTGAGTGACCAGCTAAAAGGCTACTATGAACATGGTGCAAGAACTAAGAGTGAGCATTGTGGACCAAGATAAAATCTATCCTTGTAAAATAACAAACCATTCTGGAAGGTGAACCCCTTAGGTGGATTTCCAGCTTGAATAGAGGCAATGAGTTGCTAAATTGAATCACCTTGAGAGTAACTGTCTTTTAATAAAGCCAACCAAGTGGGATCAGGGACTGATAGCAACGACAAATAACTTGCTTTGGAGTTGAAACTAGAGCTAGGGAACTCAAAATTGAATTCAAATTTTCAAGACAAAGCATCAGCCACTCTATTATCACTGCCTTTTTTATATTCCACCACAAAAGCATACCCCAACAACTTGGCTAGCCATTTTTGCTGAGTTGGTGTAGCAATCCTCTGTTCCAACAAAAATTTTAAACCCTGGTGATCAATCATAACCATAAAAGGTCTACCAAGCAGATAGGATCTCCATTTCTTGACTGCAGTGGCTAAGGCCAACAATTTAGTTTCATAGGTGGATAATTGAAGATTCTTCCCTTTCAAAGCTTGACTATGAAATGCTAAAGGCCTCTGGTCTTACATTAACACAGCCTCTAGACCACAACCAAATGCATCACACTCAATTGCAAATGGTCTAGAAAAATCAGGAAGAGCTAACACTGGAGGTTAAGTCACAGCCTTTTTCAGTTTGGAGAAAGCTACCAAAGCCTTGCCACTCCATTGGAAAGAATCCTTCTTAAGGAGATCAGTTAAAGGCTAAGCAATGGACCTATAACCTTTAATGAATTTCTAATAATACCCAGTCAACCCTAAAAAACCCCTTAGAGCCATCACATTTTCTGGTATTGGCCACTAGACTATAGCAGAGATTTTCTTGAGATTAGCCTTAACACCCTTTCCAGATATAATACGACCTAAGTACTCAACTGCAGTGCACTGAAAAATAGATTGCTTAGCAAAAAGCTGATGAGATAACGAGACCTCTAAGACAGTTCTCAAATGAGAGACATGATCATTCAAACATTGATTGAAAACTAGAATGTCATAAAAAAAAATACTAGAACAAATTTTCTCAAATAGGGTCTGAAAATAGAGTTCATCAATGCTCGAAATGTAGATGGTGCATTAGTTAACCCAAAAGGCATGACCAAGAACTCATAGTGATCTTCATGAGTTCAAAAGCAATCTTGGACACATCCTCACTCTTCATCCGAATTTGATGGTAACCTGACCTTAAATCCAGTTTAAAGAAAATAGAAGCACCTGCTAGTTTATCCAATAACTCATCCACCACTAGAATTGGAAACTTATCTTTAATAGTTGCTTTATTTAATGCCCTATAGTCTATGCACATCCTCTAGCTACCATCAGCTTTCTTACAAGCAATATAGGTGAAGAAAATGGACTTTGACTTGGCTGAATAGAACCTACTTCTAGCAATTCTTTTACAATTTTTTCAATCTTAGAATTTTAATAATAGGGATACCTGTAAGGTCTTTCACAACAGGTTGGGAACCTTCCTTGAGGGATATGCTACGCTCATGGTCTCTGATAGGTGGCAAGCCAGTAGGGACAGCAACAACTTTGGAAAACTCAACCAATAAGTCAGCAAGCACTACGAGCAAGTGAGGTTGAACAGGTGTAGCAGAATCTGCAGGAGAAATATGAAACACCCGACCCTTTCTTTCTGGCCCACTGAAGAATCTGTCAACTTCCAAGATGGTAGAGGTAGTAGGCTGCAAGCCTTGTAAGAACACTCTTTTACCCAAATGAAGAAACTTTAGAGTCAATATTTGAAAGTCCCAACTAATTTCTCCCAAAGTACTCAACCATTGAGTATCAAGAACCACCTCACAACCTCCTAAATGCAGTACATTAAAGTCCATGACAAACCTATAGCCTTGCATATTGATAGTGACCCCATGACAACTCCCTAAGGTCTTGATAATTGTGCCATCAGCCACTTTAACCTCTAATATCCTAGAGGTATCAAGCTGTAGCTGCAAACTAGGTAACACAGTAGCATCCAAGAAAGTATGGGTGCTCCCAGAATCAATGAGACACCACTTCTTGATTCTTGATTTTGCCTTTTATCCTCACGGTATTAGAAGAGGGACTCCCTACTAATGCATATAGGGTGATTTCAGCAGGATTAACTCCACCCTTCTGAGTTGTATCTTGAGATTCTAACGCCACTTCATCTTCATTAATCTCCACCAACTGTACCCCATAAGCTCTATGTTAGGTTTTGAGTTGTATCTGAATATGATGTTTGCACTGGCTTAGTTCTCCCTGTAAATAATCCAACATTGCTAACTGCCCACTTGTTTGTGTTAGTCAAATAATATGCAGCTGGACCAAGTGTCTCATTCTCCCTCTCATATCGAGTTTGAGTAGAAGTTGTAAGATTAGGACCACCACACTTGATTGCAAACCCAGAATCTGAAGTTCATATGAAAGAAATACTTATTGATATATAGGCTCATGAAAGGTGAAAATTTTACAATGTCACATTATGTATATACTAATGTGTTCACAAGCATCATTATTATAATTTTTTTATAGATACAATAAAGTTTCAATTTATTTGTTCACAAGCTTGTTATGCATTTCAATACCCGACATGCTTGAAGTTAGGATTCTAACTTAAGTCTAATAGTCTAATACAAAGTGTTGGTGCATTTTAATATTTAAAGTGATTAAATTAATTAATAAAACGATAAGTTGACTAATTAAACGAAAACAATGGAGATTTCATGCATAAAATATTTTAGTAAAAAATGGAATCCTACAAATTGAAAACAATAGACTTGAGTGTCCTTATCTATACTATGAGTAATTAATTAGTACTTATGTGGTATTCCCTCCTTTGACATAGAAGAAAGTCTCACAAATTGAATTCATTGTAGTGTCCACTATTAGTATGAGAGGAAATACCATGTCATTATACCCCATGAGTAACTAATAATTATACTTGTACTATAGCCATATCTATGTGTGGGGGGGGGGGGGGGGGGGGGGTGTGTTGTAAACATTTGAAGATGAATCACTAGAATAGAATATTCTCCATTTTTTCAATTCTTCTACATACGCACTTTCCCATATATTTGACTACAACTTGCATATTGTCAAGTTGTTATTGGATTACATTACTTACACACAAGACCACCACTAATATTACTTGGTGAAAAGTAATCAAACCATCAATTGGCACATGTACAAGTTGTGGCAAAGTATGTGCCCTTATACTTTTTGCCTTATTTGGCTTCAATATATACTACTGGGTATTGATCTTCTATGATGAAGTTCTTCTATGTTTGAGTGCAAACCATGGAGCACTACCAAGGGGGCAATTAGTTGGCATGATATTACATTATATTGTAATGTTACATTATTATTATTATAATCTTAAATTCATGTAATCTTATCAAAGTAATATAAGATTATAATTTTTGGTTCATTAGTTACATTTGCATCACATTCCAAGAATGTGACTAATGAATTTACATAAATATGCCTTGAAATAACTAAACATTTTTTAATTTTTTAGTTTTATAAAAAACCAAAAAATAACAATACAAAATTTTACTTTCACTTTCTTCCCTTTTCTCACCAACCAATCAATGACATATATATTTTCTCACCAACCAAACAGTGACAAATAGATCTAAAAGCATTAGGATTAATCATGCAAATTTGATATCTCACTAAATCAAAAATCACAAATCTAACATGGATTTAAACACCAATCTGATCAAATTTTTTTTTTTTTTTTAAATCACTCTTTAATTGACAACCTCAGCAATACCTACATGGTTTCCAACCTGATTTTTCATGTTCACACCAAGCACATTGAACTCTTTTTTTTCTTTTTTTTTGGTTGAGAGAAAAGCACATTGAACTTGATTATCACTCCATTCATAATTTTTTTCCTATTTGACAGTCATTATGTGTAGTATTTTCCCCCCACTGATTAAATTGCAAATCTTTTCACTATGGGGCTTCACAAGCATCAATATGAGCTTTTACGTTATGAAGTTTAACCTCCCTAGATGTACATGGAAATGTGAGAAAGCCCCTTGTTTAATGTTTCGTTACATATATTTAGGCTCTTATTTGCTCCTAAATTCATGTACATCCTTTATACACTACCTTACAAGTAATTAATGTGTATTTAGAGAAATTATTCACTCTTATGAGAAGAATCATTCCTCCTCTCATAGGAGGTGTGGGAACTTGTGTGGAACCCAGCTCCTCCCATAAGAATGAATAATTTCTCATGTGTTTCCCCCCTAAAAAACAAAAGTAATATGTACTTATACCCTAATCAAGATAATTACAAACATACAAAAATACTCAAATTTACAGTACTTACAAATACCAGAGCCTCGATGGCAAGGAAAGCTCCGTTGGAGACAGTTTAATCCTGAAGGAAAAGCACTAAAAACAGAAGAGAAACACACTAGCTATTCAAGCCTGTATATTTGATTGATACATATATTCTTGTAGGGATTAAAATTTCGCTCTTGTAATGGGAAATGGTTCCTTAGTGATATCCAAATAAACCTTCTGCTAATAATACTTCCATATGTTTGCCCCATGATAACAGAATCTCTAAATAAGTTTTGTTGTCTGACGCAAGATAGAAATTGCAATCACTAGAAATAACTACGATTGTCGCATGGATCCTTAACAGGACAGCACACTTCCATGAAGAGAATGTATAATATTTCTATCTTCATCCTTTTTCTTTTTTCCTTTTTTAGGTATTTTAGTCGGCCATGATTCCACGAAATAATATTTAATTTCCTACATTTTATATAATTAATCTATATTTGTTTTTAATGTCCCATATCTAGAGAATACAGCGACAGACATATTTGGTTGTATAAATCTCACTAAGGTGATATAACATGGCTTGACCAGTTCAATATTCATAAAATTTATTCTTCAATTTGAATACTTTGATAACTAATGACTCTTGAGTTGTTGGAGATGGTTACAGAATTTCTCTAATTTTCGGCTATTAGAAAGATAAGACACGAGTCTGATACTATATTAGAAAAGATAAAACATAATTCTAGTACTATGTTATGAAACATGTGACTTAGCTTTGAAACCATTATAAAGTGTATGCAAAAATATGAAGAGAAAATAAAGAAGGAAAAGAGAAAGAAATTGAAATAGAGAAATTACATATTTACTTTTAAGCTCAATGCATTACAATGAACTCATTGACGGGTATTTACAGTATAACAAACCCTAGACTAACTATACACCAATCTAGAGTTACAATACTTGAAATACAAGTAGGATTAGATATGAAGCACATGGACAACAGGCTTGGGCATTGACAAGGATTAGGCCTTGATATCTTTAACAAATCTCCCTCAAACTCATGGTGGAAACTTGAAATAACTTGAGTTTAGAGAAAAAGTAAGACCTCAAAAATTATGATTGAATTGAATATGAAATGTACTAGGCTTGACCAAACGAAGTGCGAATGATAAGCTAAAATGAAGGTCAGATGGCATGTGATGATAGAGGTTTGAATTTTAAGCATAATGCATGCCATGCCTGTGGAGACCACTAATCAAAGACATGGTCTAAAATACTTTGCTTGAAAATTATAGAGACACATGGCCAAAGAGAATGCCAAGAAAGACCACTTATCAAAAGCATGGTTCAAGTAACGCAACCTAAAGATGATAGAGATGTGTGACAAAAAAAGCCAATAGAGGAGGTGGCCGATCTGCCTGGTCCATGATATTCGATCAAGATGGTTGATGACACATGACTGAAAAGAAAGTCAAAGACCAGACAGAGAGTAAAGATGCACGTGTCCATCGAATGTAGTTGAAATCGCTAATACTGTCTTATCATAAAGTATCAAATCTTAGAAAGATGCGTATAAGGTTGTTAGAATCCTACCCATAACAGGGAATTAATCAAGATGAACCAACAGAGTGTTCGGTAGCAATGGTGAAAGAGAGACCAGCAAAGTTGAACTCTGATAATTAATGGAGGCCACTTGGGGCTAGTATTTAGAAAAGATAAAAGATAACGCTGATACTATGTTAGAAAAGACTTAACATAGCTTTGAAACCAATATAAAGTGCATGAGAAAATAAAAAAAAGGCAAAGAGAGAGTACAAAGAATAAATGTAGTTTGGTCTTAGAGAACTACATCAACAACGGAAAGTCCTTAATGGCTAAATCATTACTATTAAGTTCTATGTATTACAAAGAACCCATTGAATGGCATTTATAGTAGGATAAATTCTAAACTAACCATACACTACTTTAGGGTTAAAATACTTGCAATACAAGTAAGATTAAATACAATGAACTTTCAAAACAGACTAAGACCTTGATTAGAATTGGAACTGGATATATATATTTAATCGAAACAGTGTATAGAAATACATGCAATTGTTTAGTTATGTTGTATTTATTATCAATGATTTTTCTATCACATAATACTATTACACCGTTATAGAAGAATATAACAAAGAGAAACGAAAACAAACAAATAAAATAAATTTAAAAAAATAAAACAAAAAAACAAAGGATATGCTTAACTATTTTAAACATTGGCTCACCCTAACATATTAAAGTGATGTGATGGAGAAGATTGGGAATAGGGATGTAAATGACCAGCTCAAGCTCAATTCGGGAAAAAGCTTGTTTATATTTGTTTCTTTAGCAAACAAGCCAAGTTCAAATATAATAATGTGTTCGTGAACAAACTTGTGAACATGGAGGCTATATTTAACTATATATAATATTATATTTTATATGCATATTTGTTCAAAAATATACTTATTTAGACTTTTTTTTTATCACCAAAATATACTTATTTAGACTTAAGAATGGATTGTGCAAGTTTGTAACCAGGTTCATATAATATCAAATTCATATTTGTAGTTTATTGATAATATAAACAGTTCATTCATAGTAAAATTCATAGATTTTGCAACTAATCTAGGTGAAGTTCTCCTATGTCATCAAAAAAAAAATTCATAGATTTGTGAAGGGGTAAGAAATATTAGTCATGAGTTTCCTAAATATGGGAAAAGAATAAGATAATCAAGTAGTTTGTGAACAAGATTGAGCTTGTTCACAAGAAAATGAACTAAGCTTGAACATGTAATCTTTTTTGGTAAGCTCAAGCTTGGCTTGAGTTCTAAATAAAATTACATAAACAAACTTGAACTTTTAATACTCGGCTCAGCTTAGCTTGTTTACAACCCTAATTAGGAAGATTTATTGTGCTTTAGGCCAATTTGGCTTCCTCTCCGTTGGTCAACTCTATTTAATGTATATGTTAAAAAATAGAGAAACTCACTTGGGTTTGAATCTTGAATCTTGTGCCTCATATTATAGAGAAACTCACTTGGTTCTATTTAATGCATACCAAAAAATACCTTATATTATCAAGAATCTTGTGCCTCAGCTATACTTTTTAATTTCTTTCATAAGAAGACTTTGAGTTTGAATCTCCCTTTCACCTATTAGAATATAATCCCAATGGGCTCATGCCAACTATACTATTCATGCGGTATAGTCTACTTTTATGTACTTAATTTGTACTTCACAATTACCTATACTTGTGTACAATTTTATACAGTTCAATATACAAACATTTAGTTTTAGCTTTGGGAATCTCTAGGAGTCAACACCTAGCGGGTTGGATGGAGTTGCACAAAGAAAATTTCAGGAGAAAAATTTATTCATTATCAAAATAATCCGTTTATGTAGGAGTACATTATTGTGCTAATATTGACTGCTAAACACTTATTCTAACTGACGCTGGAAACTCTAATTCTAATTGACATAGAAATCCTGATTCTACATAACTTGGGAATCTCAATTGTTGAACTACAAAAATATTCTTGAATCAAATAAAATATAAATATTTATTACCTAATTAACTACTAGGACCTAAAGTAAAATACATTGACCAATTAAATTATTATTTCCCTGTTCTTTAGGCAGTGTTGTCTAAAGCAAGGAATAGAGAGAAATATGATTTTTCTCTATCTCCCTTGCTACAAGCATAAACGGTTTTAGGAGTTTCAACAAATGAAGAGCTCACTCCCTTGGCCATAAGTCATTGAGGTGAAGATCAAAATGTTTCAAGATTTTTTATTGGCTTCCAGTTTGGAAGTATCAAAGGTATGTGTTTTTTATCTAGCGTTGAAGATTCATGTAAAATTGTCACTTTGCTCAAAACTACAAGCAGATCTTGGTTTTTATTCAGCAGTGCGTCCGTGAGTGATATGTATGAGATACATATATCATTCCAACAAATTCAACCATTTACATATAGCATGGATAGATTTACCTGCTGTTTTCTAGCGTGAAGTTGTTGGCAACTAAATTACTGCAAAGTATACAGTTTCATCGTTAGTGAAAGAGAATGGAAACCCATGTTCAAAATTCAAGAATTTGTATGATTTCTTGGGAAATAAATAGTCAAGAGTTGTAGGTTATAGGATATTGGATATTGGGAAAATAAACTACGTATATAGAAAACTTTCAAATTCCATAAACTAACAAGGAAGTAAACAATAACAAACATACAGTTGTAAACTTGGTTGGTTGACCCAAGAAGGTAAACTGCTTCCCACCAAGTAATTGTAAGACAAATCACTGCAAACATAACATAGCAAGGATGTTACATGATCCATGTAATCAATGCATGTTCGGTACTAATTTACATTGCAGAAAAAAATAAAAAACAATTTCACATGTTTCCCGTAAACCATAATGTCATTCTTGTCCATGTCGTTAACTACACTTGGAAATCCATATATGCATAACGTTACTAAGTAAATGAACCAGTTAGGGATTGAAATGCAACTTAGAGGCAATCAAAATTACTATTTTCTTTAAATGGTAAATTATATTTTTAGTCCTAGAAACTTGGTGTAAGTTTGATTTTGGTCCTTCAAGTTTTAAAATATTGGATTTGGTCCATGAAATTTCTAAAAGGAAATAATTTCTTCTCTTTTCTAATCAATTTAGAAGCCATATACATTCAATTAACCAAAAAGAAAAAAAGCAAAAGACTTTTGAATTAAAAAAGTTATTTCTTGAAGCTCCCAAAACCAAAATTCGCTCTTGGCTGTGGAAAGGCATCTGTAGTGGTAGGGAATCATTGACCTGGCAAATGGGTTGGGTTGCAAATTTCACTGCCCAAGGACCAAGCCAACTGCCACCTGCAAAACGACCTTGAAATCACCTGCAGCCCATTTCCCAACACCTGAAAATTCACTCTCTCAAACCAACCTATATTCACAAGTTATCTCTTCGAGTTTTGGAGCCTCAAAAGAGCATGGGAGCAAAAGGAGAAAAGACATTCTGCTGGGAATGCTTTAAACAAAGCATCCTACAGCAATAGCTAAAACACCAAAGTTGTAGTAGAAACCTCAGCGCCAACTTCACTCAAAGAGATCCAAACATCCATATTCTCTAATTCAGCAAGTCTAAAGTGTCTCCAAATTGATTCTCGTTACTCAAACTTAGCAGCACTCTCCGAATGCCCTTTCTCTCCCTCTCTCACCAATCTCTTGTCATCTCCTTTATTTCACTTAATTTCTTCAATATTGTATTTTCCCACTTTTTATATCACTGAGGTGGCAGGGGCTAAGATACATTCACACTTGCTAGTGTAGGTCCTTGGGGCTTGACTTATTGCATGTGCCTCAAAATTGCTTCGACCAAGAGAGAAAGATGGGTTATTTGCCGCTCAGACATGTTTCTATTTATCCTAAATATTGCTACACATCCTTATATAGATGAATATATTCGTTTAATATCACCAAATATACTTGCTTATAATAACCTAACATATTTCTTCACATTTATTTGTAAATGCATCATAGTTTAAATCATAGTTGTCAAAACATGAATCTTATTGTAAATCATTTTTTCATTTCTATGTATTGTGTATCGCAAGATACACAGATAGTGTAAAATTTATAATTTAAAAAAAAAAATATATATATATATATATAAATATACATATTTAAATGATATATTTATTATAAAATTAGAACATATGCAACTAATGACTACTTTAATTATCACTTACGCTAAAATACTTGAAAAAACTAACCGAATAAATCAAATAAAAATATATTTATAACATCTATACTCAAATTTATCAAATGTAATAGTGATAATTGATAATATATAAGTTTAAATACTTTTTTTTCCTCGTCATATTCATCAGAGAGAGAGAGAGAGAGAGAGAGAGAGGCTTTGGCTAGAGTTGAAGAGCAAGTGGAAAGGAAAATCTAAAAGTGGGCAAATGTGTGGTCTAAAATTTTAGGAAAAATGAAGGGGAAAAAACTCATGCTGTCTTTATATTAGGCTAAAGTAGTAGTTGCCAATAATTTTATGTAAAATCAAATAGAAAAGCATTCGGGCTTAGGTCAAAAAGCCTAGAATTTTAGTAAAAAAAACTAATTTTAAACCACATGTTCATGTATCATCCAATGCATTTGATTCATATGATATAATACACACCTATGCGTCGTAAAATTCATGAACACTTTCAATACGCTCTTATGATACGGAACTTTTTTGTACGTGATATGTATCGTTTATCATAGGATTACGACAACTATGGTTTAAATTACCTACACATGAGAAAAGTATTTTATTCTCATTAATTTGATATTTCCACGGCTTATTATGTTGACAGAGTCTATGTATGGTATGTGTGGAAAGCTATATATGGTATGGAATTTTCAAGGCACGGAATTTTCCTTTCTCAACGGAAATACATACTCGATCTTCTCAAAGAAACAGGAATGTTAGGGTGCAAGGCTATTGATAATCCAATAGAGCAAAATGTCAAGTTGGGAGAAGACCACAACAGCCCCTTAGTAGAAAAAGGCAGATACCAGCAACTAGTTGGCAAACTAATCTACTTATCACACACTAGACCAGATATCGCTCATGCAGTAAGTGTGGTAAGTCAGTTTATGCATTTGCCACGAGAGACACATATGAAAGCTATTCATAGAATTCTCCGTTACTTGAAATCCTCATCGGGTAAAGGAGTACTATTTGCTCGACATGATCACTTGAAGATAAAAGCCTATACAGATGCTGATTGGGCAGGTTCAATCATAGACTGACGCTCCACCTCTAAATATTGTCTATGTGTTGGAAGTAACTTGGTTACTTGACGGAATAAGAAACAATCAGTGGTTGCAAGATCCAGTGCAAAGGCTAAGTTTAGAGCAATGGCCCATGGGATATGTGAGATATGATGGATGAAGATATTATTGAAGGAGCTTGGATATGACAGTAAGGATCCCATCAAGCTGTTTTGTGACAATAAAGCAGCAATTAATATTGCTCATAATCCAGTTATACAAGATCGAGCAAAACATATTGAAATTGATAGAAACTTTGCTAAGGAGAAACTGCGTAAAGGCATCATCTGTACTCCATATGTAAGAACTGGAGATCAACTCGCAGACATCTTGACAAACGGGGCAGCAACTAATCACTTCCATAGAATTCTGGACAAGCTGGGCATGAGAGATATCTATGCCTCAGCTTGAGGGGGAGTGTTAACAAATTCTATGTATGGTATGTGCAGAAAGCTATATATGGTATAATCTTGGGTGTGAAGGTGAAGGAAATATTCAGAGAAGGAAACTGAGTAATTAGAGATTATTTGATTTCCTATTTCTGTTATTGTATTCCTATTATAAGTTTTAGAGTTTCTCTATTTAATCAGAGTTGTACACAATGGAATAAGCAAGTAATAATACAATTATTTTATTCCTCTCTTCTCTAGTTACTAGTTTCTTTTGTTTCTTCATATTATATTATATTTTTTGCCTAGGAGAAAATGCAATGATAGCAGCCAACGAGCAATCCATTGACATGACTACCGTACTTGACTAGCTACTAACTTATCAAAATGTGACACGTGTCATGGGCATAAAAAGAACCCCAACACCATATTTCCATATCTTTGCTTTCTTTCTGGATTTTTCTTCCAAAGGAGAGAGATGGTTGAGAACCATCTTATATTTATCTCCTTTCAGCAATACAATTGATGTTTATCCAAAGAGGGGGGTAAAACGAGAGGTAAAAGATGCTAATTTTTACACAACTTCATTAAGTGCACCATAATGTTGTTAAATGCAAATAATGTATCATGTACTTACACGGTGTGAAGAGAGGGGATTTTTTGTGCAGGCAAAGTGCCACTTAACTCATTATTTCCAAGAAACCTGACAATGAAAGGCAATGGTACATTCTTTGATGTATTGAGTATGTTGTGCTGAACAATTTGCAATTAAGCAAATGAGGTATGTTACATTTATTGATAAGTAAGAAGAGAATATTATTAATAAAAGAATAGCAAGAAAAGCACACAAAGTTCACGATAGTGAACAAAGGAAAAAAGAAACAAAAAGACATAAGCAGCCCCTAATCTATACTAATAGATGAAAGAAAATCCAATAGGGTAGAACAATCCGAATAGCCCCAACAACGAGACCAATCGAAGAGGGTCCGCTGGCAATACTCTAATAACTGAACCACAGTTTTCTCCTCATTCTCAAAAGACCATCGATTCCGTTCAGTCCAAATAGTCCACATTAAACATCCTGGAACCAAATCCCAAATATTTGAGCTATGCTTCCCAAGCCAATGATACCAGCAAAATAATAAGTCCACAACTGAGCTTGGCATGACCCATTCCATCCCAAACAACCGAAGCATATGCATCCACAAAGAATGAACTATCGGACAAAATAGTAATAGGTGATCCACAGATTCCGCATTACAACAGCACAAACAACAACGATTCACCAAAGGGCGACCACGAAGCATAAGGTTATCTAAAGTTAAAATCTGACCATGAGCTGCTGTCCACATAAAAAAAGCCACCCTTTTAGGAACCTTAACTTTCCAAATTCCTTTCCAAGGAAAAGTGGAAAGGGTTGCATTTCGAATCCTATGATAAAAGGACCGAGTATCAAACTTCCCACTGCCATTAAGATCCCAACAAAGTCTGTCCCACCCTCCTTCCCTAGGAATTCGGGTTTGGATGAAATGAAGAAGGGAGTAGGAAGCTGCCAACTCCCAATCATTGAAGTACCTGTGAAAACTTAAACTCCATACTCTGTCATTATCACCCACTGGAGGGCTTAACACCTCAGAAATACAAGCCTCCATATTAGCTGAACACAAAAATAACTGAGGATAAAGAATTTTGAGAGGAACATCACCAGTCCACTTATCATGCCAAAAAAGAATACGAGAACCATCCCCCACCACAAAAGAGAAATACTTAGCGAAAGTTTCCCACCCTTCACTAATACTCCGCCATAACCCACAACCATGAGCCCTACTACAAGCTCTAGTACACCAACCCCCTTTTCTTTCCCCATATTTCATGGCAATGACCCTTCGCCATAGATGCGAGGTTTCATGGCCATACCTCCAAAGCCATTTCCCTAATAGGGCCTGATTAAAAGGCACCAACTTCCGAATTCCTAATCCACCCAACTCACGAGGTAAGCAAACCTTTTCCCAAGCCACCAAAGGATATTTGAAACACTCAACTGATGAACCCCACAAAAAGTTCCTTTGGATGCATTCCAATCTAATCGCCACAGCTTTAGGGATGGTAAAAAGGGAAAGGTAATACGTCGGAAGGCTTGAAAGGGTACTCTTCAGCAAGGTGAGTCTACCACCCTTTGACAAATAAAGCCGCTTCCAGCCTGAAAGCTTCTTTTCCATCCTCTCAAGGATCGGATTCCAAATAGAGGTTGTTTTAAACAAAGTACCCAATGGCATACCCAAGTAAATCATAGGCAAACTACCCACCCTGCACTGAAGGATATTAGCCAGATACTGAATGTTACGCACCTCCCCAATAGGGACAATTTCACTTTTCCCCACATTCACCTTTAGACCAGTAAAAGTTTGGAAACAAGTCAAAACTAGCCTAATAGAAAGAATCTGCTCTCTAGAGGCATCACAAAAAAGAATGGTATCATCAGCAAAAAGGAGATGAGAAACCCGGATACCAGTAGAATTTACAGGACCCACATGAAAACCCTTAATGAAACCCCCTTCCTCAGTTTTCTTCAGAATACGACTTAAAACCTCCATGATCAACAAAAAGAGAAGGGGAGACAAAGGATCGCCTTGTCTGAGACCTCTAGAGCTACCAAAGAAACCAGCAGGAGATCCATTAACCAAAACTGAGAAGCGAACTGTAGAGACACAAGTCTTTATCCATCTCCTCCATCTATCCCCAAAGCCCATCCTCTCCAACAGATAAAATAAGGCGTCCCAATTCACATGATCGTATGCTTTCTCAATGTCTAGCTTACACACCACCCCCGGAGTACGACATTTCAGTCTACTATCTAAACATTCATTAGCAATAAGCACAGAATCCAAAATTTGTCTGCCACCAACAAAAGAATTCTGAGACTCTGAAATAAGATTATCCAGCACCTGCCTCAATCTGTTAGCTAAAACCTTAGACAACAGCTTATACACACTACTCACTAGGCTGATAGGCCTAAAATCTTTGATATTTGCAGCATTATTTTTTTTGGGAATCAGAGATAAGAAAGAAGCATTTAGAGACCGTTCAAACTCTGAGCTCCTATGGAAATGATCAAAGAATGCCATGACATCTACTTCCACTACACTCCAGCATTTTTGAAAGAAAGCCATAGTGAAACCGTCAGGACCTGAGGCTTTATCACCCTCCATCTCATGAAGAACCTTTACCACTTCCTCCTTAGAAAAATCCCTCTCTAATTCAAGCCGCTCATCCTCCTCAATTTTAGCAAACTCTAATCCGTCCATAGAAGGGCGCCAAGAAACTGACTCGGTGTACAACCTTTGATAAAAATTGACCACCCTAGACCGCACCTCTTCTTCATCCTCATAAAGTACTCCATCCACCTCTATACCCCGAATATGATTAGTTCGTCTATGGGAGTTTGCAACCCGATGAAAGAAGCGAGTATTATTGTCCCCCTCTTTCACAAATAAAATCCGGGACTTTTGTCTCCAAGAAATCTCCTCCAAAGAGGCAAGATGAGCAATCTCTCCTTTAATGTGAATACGACGAGATTGATCCTCCTGAGAAAGACCAGACAAGTCCTCCCTAGCATCCAAACCCAGCAATTCAGATAAAAGACATTTCTTCCTAAAGGCTAGATCCCCAAATTCCTCCTTATTCCACTTTTTCAAGTCCTCTTTAAGAGCTTTTAATTTACGTGCCAGAATAAAACTAGGAGAACCCGAAAAGCAATACCCATTCCACCAATGCCGAACCCTTTCTACAAAACCCTCTTCTTTCAACCACATATTCTCGAACTTAAAGGCACTCCGACCTCTTTTAACATTACCCGCCACCACCAAAAGAGGGCAATGATCGGAATGAGGTATGTTACAACTTACAAGTTGAAAAGAGAGTCTGGAATTTGTCCTATAATATTGTTGAAACTCAAATCCCTAAAACCACAAAATAAACTGTTAGAAGGATTGATAAAAATGTAATGGGGAAACTATACCTTGCTGAGAGCTATTCAAAAACGAGTTACATTTTTAAATCATAAATATTCAAAGTAAAAAGTAAAAATACATAAACATTCCTGAAGGTTTGGATCAGACGCAAATTGACTCTTTGGGCTTTCAATTCTTGCTTATAACTGCTTGAAATTTTCACATTCATGAAATTGACACCTGAGACTAATTTTTGTTTGCTCTTAGCAACAGAAAAGAATCAACAAGTTGCATCATTTGAGAATCATGTGCTTTACCAAATTTGAGAAAAATTGCAAATTTCTTATATTTTATTGTTATTTGTCTTTCATTTGGAGCAAAAAAGGGAAAAAAATACTTACCAAATGTGAAAAAAAATATCACAAATTTCCTATATGTTGTTATTTGTGGTTCATTTGGTACAAATCAGTTGTTACGTATCATTTATGGTTGCTTGATTCTTTTCCATCATTGAGATCAAACAAAAGTTAATCCGAGGGGTCAATTTCACAAATATGAACATTTTAGGGAGTTACAAGGAAAATTTGAAATCCCAGGGAGTCAATTTGCAATTGATCCAAACCCCAAGAGGTGTTTATGCATTTCAGCCAAAGTGAAATAGCACTAAATCACATATGAGGAACCCATAATTTCCACAAAAAGTTATCATCACATGGTTCTAGATATATAAAAAAACTCATTATCTACAAGAAGTAATGAACAACTACGATACTTATGCAACAAGAGCAGGCAATATTTAAACGAGATGTATCATCCCTACAAGAAATTAGGAACAAGAAAAAATTGAAAAAAGAGATCAAAGAAAACAGAAAGAATTTGGATCCCTCATTCAATTATAAATAATGAGTTCTTTTTGCAAGCATCAGGGAATAACCTAATGATTTTATCACTTTATGTGATCAACAGTTAGATTTTAGTGGAGGAACATCATGAATTTCTTTCACCAGGTTGGGGTTGTCCAACCTCATAAATAACAGAGAGGTCCCCAATTCCATTGCTTTGGATTTGATTCAAATTCAACTTGATAAATTTCCAGCTCCACATTTATCTATAGAGTCACAATCAATGGGTATCACTTACAGAAATGAAAGTTGTTGGTATTCTCCTATATTTGATGGAATTGAATCGGAAATGTCATTATTCCTCAGCCTTCTGCAAAACATGTAACATAATTTGTTATACCATTATCTGGAAGAGAAACAAAGAAATATAGTTGCTCTAGTGTTGTAGTACAAGAAACTTAGAGACTTCATATCCTTAATAAATGCCAACGAAGAGCTTCCATTAGACAATCCACTGATTCTCCTACAATGACATCACACATTAGATATTTAGATTGTTAGCTTAAGGAATCTGCATAATACAAACAAAAATGACTAAGAGATGTACAATAAATTAATTCCATATACCAGTACACTACACCTCCATCTAATATAAATGTGGGTTGTATATATTCAACTCATAAATAAAGTTACCCTTATATGAGAGGAATGCATATTATACCGAGTGCACTAAATAATCTCATAAAATTACTCACAAGTCTACCAGGGAAGTCAAACTGGAAAAAGTTGAGGGAATTGGACCTTGGAAAGAGTTTCCTTCAAGCGCTCTACAAAATTGTATTAGAGTAGTTGATCATAAATTGTGCACAAACGCATTTATTTTCCTGTAGAATATGCAAGTAAACTGTTGCTGAGATTTTTTTTGCAATTTAACACCAAAATGCTAACAATTTTGTTAGTTAGCATGTGCTAGCAGAGCTGAGTTAATCAAATCCCATAAATTCAAAATATGTAATTGAATTATGGTTGTGTAAGTTCCATTTTATAAAGAGGTTCCATTGTGATATATTATCAAATCAAGTGAATGTGAGATGTAGTTGTTTAGCTTTAAGAATTGTGGATGTCGATTTTAAAACACATTAATTTCTTTTCTCTTTGGTCCTTCTGTTATCTTGTTCTTGTTTCTTTTATTTAAAATTAGTACTAAATACTAAAATTTTCTAAATCATAAATGTATAGTAACAAAACTGAGCTTCGTCAAACATGATTTAGAAGAAACTAAAGAGATTAAGGCTAGGAATATCATCTTACAAGCTCACAAGATTTGACCAAGTCCCTATGAAGTCCGGTATCCTGCCTGTAAGATTAGTGTCTGATGCCCACCTGAGACCAAAAGAATTATTTCCACAGACAATGCCATCACAATTCATGTTTTTATATTTATCTTTATGGAATTTTTTTTGGAAAGTTTTCAATTGAAAAAAGTAGTAGGCATCTAGTTCTTACACTATCTGGAGGTTCTGTAATTTAGCAAATGTTGAAGGGAGCTCGCCACTAACTCCAGAACTATCAAAGTTACTGTGAAGGTAAACAATTTACATAATTAACTAATATTGATACTCTAAAAAAAAACACTGATATTTGATATCCTAACCATAGCTCGTTGTAATATCTTAGAATTATTTTTTTTTAGTTTATATATTAGGATTATTTTTTAGAAAAAAAGATAGTGATATATTAGCATTGCTTTTTTGTAAGTAATAACTTTAAATAGAAAAAGGAAACACTAAGTACGCAAGATTTATACTAGATGTACATCACAATTAAGCTTTAAAAGTACAGTGATCAAGAAACTTAAAAAGTTGGAGCAAGAAAGACATCCTACCGCTGACAACCAATCAAACAAAGTTCTCAGAAAATGCAATTTCAGGTCTAGAGTTGTCTGCTCACCCGTCAAAAGTACTTGCATTTTTATTGCCCCCCTTCTTTCAACAAAAGAGCTCTCAATTTTGCCTCCAACTTATTTCTTTTAGAAGGGTATTTTTCTCTAATTTTACACATACCTGATCTTGTTGCCTCCTCTTCTATCAAGGAATCTCTTAATGGCCTATCATGTACAAGCATCCACACACACACTATCATACATCATGCATTCATTTCCATTTAATTTGTTCATATATCTCATCTCATCTCATCACATCATGTATCACATTCCATGTCATCATACATTTTATTTCATATCGTCACACATCTCATTCCATCCCATCATGTATCACATCCTATATCTCATGTGCATGTGAATGATCATGTTAGTCATGTTTTCACTTACCTCATCGCAACACCACAACACCATATGTTAGAATGCATGTTCATGTTTTTATGCATGTTCATATTGAATATTGGCCGTTAATTGATCCAAGCCCATTTCTTGGGGTTTTCCCTTCAAGTAGGAGGCCTCTTGTCTTGTGGGCTGTCATCCATAGCTCCGGTCTATTTCATTTCCTGTTCACCAGCCCACAAGCCAAAATGAGATTAAGTTAAATTTCAAAAAATTCATTGACCCCCATAACTTGCTCTTGACAAATATTTCCTTGTACGTTTATCCCCATGTCACGCACTTGACAGATATTTCCTTTTCAGTTTGCATGATCTCCACTCTAACATTTCTAAATATTAAGGTATCCTTATATGAACATGTATCCTAATGTTGGCCTAGGTGTTGCCGCCATGCCTGATTGAGATTGTCATGGTTAGCTGGTGGACACTCAACTTGCAGAGGCACCAGTGCTTCCACCACACCAAAAAAAACCTGATTCACCCAGCCCCATAATCTTAGCCTCCCAGTATAATCACAAATCCCCAACTCCTTTTCACCCCTAACTCCATCACTGATAAATACCTACCCCACTCTTTTTTTGAATCAGGAAAACCTTACCGTTAAGTACCTCCATGATGGTTATGTTGAGCACCTTATGGCACGATTGGTAGCAAAAGAGTGGACACAAACATATGGTGTTGATAATCTGGAAACCTCCTCACCTGTGGCATGTCTCAATTTTGTTCAAATCCTACTATCTGTTGAAATTAGTTTTTCCTGGCCTTTATATCAACTTGATATAAAGAATGCCTTCCTTCAAGGAGAACTTTATGAAGAAGTGTATATAAATCATCCCCTGGATATATTGTTGCTAGTAGTGATCACTTTGTATGTCACTTGCTAAAGGCCTTGTATGGCCTAAAGCAATCTTCTCATGCATGGAATTATCAGCTTAGTGCAGTTGTAGTAGGGTATGGATTCTGACACTCTACTTCTGATCGTTTTGCTAGTCCATCACTCCACCACTAGAATTATTGTCTTGATTGTGTATGTGGATGATACATCAGCAGTGACTCCATAGGTATTGCTGATTTAAATTAGTTATTTGGGCAAACAGTTTCATACCAAGGTCATTGTTGCTCTCCCTCATTTTCTCAAGATTAAAGTTGCTCATTATTTTCAAGGCATTATTTGTCTCAGAGAAAATTTATGTTTGATCTTCTGCTTGAGACTGGTCTCTTAGGTGCTTAACCTATTGATAATCCTATGGACTCTACTGTTAAACTTGATGGTGAACAAGGTGATATCTATCCTAATGTCACGATACCAACAATGTGTTGGGAAGTTGAATTACCTCACCATTACTCATCTTGATATTACTTATACAATTGATGTGCTTAGACAGTATATGCATGCTCCTCATCAATCTCACTATGAAGCACAAGCCCTTGAGTTATCTAAAGAGTGCTCTAGGATGAGGATTGTAGCACAAGCCCTTACTTCTCTATCTGTGACAGTATTTAGTGATGCTAACTAAGCTAGTAGTCATTTTGATAGACAGTCCACCTATAGCTATTGTACCATTGTTGGCGGTAATCTTGTTACTTGGCACAATAAGAATCTAAGTGTTATTTCCATTTCTAAGTTGATATCAAGCTATGGCTGATACTACTTTGAGATGTTATGGGTTGAATGTCTCCTATGCATATGCATAGCAGATACGCATAGGAGATATCAATGTTTCTACTCCTATTCATATGTATTGTGACAATCAAGCTACTATCTTTATTGCTAACAATTTGGTATTCTATGAGCATACCAAACATATTGAGATTGGTTATCACTTCATTCAACATTTATTGGTGAAGAAACAGTTTGTCTCTCTTCATTTGTTCCTTTTGATTATCTATTTGGTTATATCCTCACAAAACCATTACCTCATGCCACTTTTCAACAATTATCTCTCCAGCTAGGCATGTTTGATCTATATGCTCTAACTTGAGTGGGAGTGTTGGAGTTACTTTTTGTATTAGCAGGTGAAGGGCTTATTAGTGTAGCCTAAACCTTTTTCTCAAATTTCTCTCTCCAATTTTCTCATTTCTTTTTATCTCTTTCAATCCTAATATCTCATATTTTCACAACTCAACTAAAGCAGTTAAAGAATTTTAAAACCAAAAGTTAAAAAGAAAATTAGAATACTAGTTAGAATCTTTTTTGAGAATATTTTATCTTAACAATTAAATTCTATCGGGCCTTTAAATCAGTCCCCAAATGCAAAATGTAAATTAGAAAAGTAAGTTATCAATAAAATATCAGTCTATTCTTTTTTCTTTTTTTTTAAAATGGATTCCACATCCCTAGCTTGTGGATTCCAGGTATTTAAGGGTCTAACCATTCACTAACAGTTCTTTTTATGCCATGTAAGATGGTATTAAAGACTTGATTAGCCTAGTCTGATGGCCAAACGATAAAGCTAACAGTAACCACCCTGCTGATGACAATCAAAGGGTTTAGTCCAACGGAATTACAGTGATACTATGATAGTTCAAGATGTGGTGTTACAATCCTATGAATAGCAAGAACTAGCTACAAATACAATGAAAAAGGAAGGTTAGATTGTTGTAGAACTTACAACTCTTCTAATTTCACTAAATTCCCAAGCTCAGATGGCAGAGAACCATAGAATTTGTTTGTTGAAAGAGACCTACAAAATTAACACGTAAAACAATAAATAAAATGTAAACCAATGATTTGATTCTATTTTGCAGCAAGGATATGAAATGCAGAGTTCCAGGATTTTTTTTTTTTTTTTTAAAGTTATAAGAAATGTAGAGAACAAAGGAATAGATTTGCATCTGGATGAGTACTAAATTCCTCTTTTTGTGAAACACTTAATCCAATATATTAGTCCAAAGAAATGGTAGTAGTGGAAGGCCACAGTATCTGGGAAAAACAAGGCCACCAAAATGCCATATAGATGACTTACAAATTTTGAATGAGGGTAACTTACAATGATATTAATTTCATAAGATTTCCGAGTTCCTTTGGAAGCGTACCTGATAATGCATTAAAGGCTAAAGTCCTAATTTATTAAACATCAGAGCAAAAAAAAAAGGGTAAGATTAACTAAAATAAGATGTACAACAAGTTCCAAGTTTTATGAATTTCAAATCAAAATTCGGATGGGCTTACAAGTATTCCATGCTAGTTAGATTGCCAATCGACGCAGACAGGCTACCTGTCAAGTAATTTTGGGACAAATTCCTGTAAGAAATGTTGAAAACTTAGCACATTTAGCAGACTCTAAGAAAATGAGCCATCCTGGAAAACTAGCATATAACATCTAGTATGAATTTCAATTGGTCGACCAATGAACTACAGTTTCAAAGTTTAAGTTCAATCCTAGCTTACATGGAAAAAAAAAGGTAATCTATATTGATGCAAAACGCAAGTAAATAAACATATAAAGAAGAAATCATACAGATTAAAGAGGAAAGTCAAACTCCATAGTTCTTCTGGAATTACACCAACAACATCCAAGTTAGAAACCTTCCTGAAAAAAACAAAAAAAAAAACCAAGGCCATCAACAATTTAACCATGAAAAGAAAGATTCATATACTGAAGATGCTCAAAATATTTTCAGTGTAGGTTCTGTAATATTACATATACCATATTCTGGTCACTTACCAAATTTTGCCAAACTGTTCAAGGATTTTTAATTTTAAAACAAACAAACAAACAAAAAGGATTATGATATGAAATGATTTTGCCTCAATTTGTTTGTGAATTTAATTTGTGGATTGCTAAAATTTTAAGCTTTGTAAAGGTGGCAGATTGAATGACTACTCAAGAATATTAGTAATTAATATCATACAAGTTCTCTACAAGTGACAAGTTTACATTTAGGGCCCGTTTGAATTGAGAGGGGAGGGAGGGGGAGCGGAGAGGAATAGAGTAGAATTGGCTGAAAATAGGCTAATTTTGTGCCAACTCTACTCTACTCTACTCTCCCTCCTCCCCCTCAATCCAATCAGACCATTAATGGTGAGTTGCCAATTAATGATCATAAAGCCTAGTGAAATTCTTTTTCAACCTGGGACATACAGTTCAAGTACAGTCCCCTTTTTTATAAAGCCTTGTGAACCATTGGCAAATTCAATCTTTTTTTTTTTTTTTTAGTAATGACATATGTGAGTAAGGACATGAGATTACTTTTAAGAGGATATTATGCATGGTTTTAAAAACCGAACTGGACATCAAACCATTTTTTTCCCAATTTCCGGTTCAACCTCGGTTTTTGGCCGATTTTCTGGACCGGATTGGCTTCCGGTTCCCGGTTGAACCGGTCGGACCGGCCGGTCCGGTCCGGTTTTTAAAACAGTGATATTATGACCAGGTTAATTTATGATAGCTCCATCACCTCTCCTTCATGATTCTAGTTTCTAGGACCAAAATTTCATGGAACAATTCAATAAGGACACATTTAGAACACTGAATGAAAATTACAATAAATAAACAAAAAAAAAAAAGTAATCTTTATTATTAAGAATAAAAATTTTTGTAATGGATTAAATATTTTGATTGAGAAATTAGTTGTTATGGGATTTATAACCTTATACTAAAGTTTAAAGCACACACGTCCGTCATAGCTGTATTCTTTGTCTTTCAATTTTCAGTGTGAGTTTAGCAAGTAAAAATTATATATATATATATATATATATATATATATAAAAGTAGTCTTTTCACTAGTGTGTGTTCAACCCTTTTTTTTAATGTATAAAAATTGTATTTCTATGAAAAAATGGCATGAGAATATAAAAGAGAAACGTACAATTGGGTGATGTGGCAAATAGAGCTATAATTAAACGAACAGTCACATTTTATAAAGGGGTTCTGGTTTGGGTCATCGAAGTTGGTCGAGTCGATGGCTGCTCCGCTGCATGGCTCCCCACTTATGTTCCATTGATCTCGTTGTGCTGAGATCCCCCATTTTTGAAATACTGAATTCAAAGCTCTCACTGCAACCAAATTCACAATTAACGGTCATTCTAATGAGTTTGGGGAACAAAGCGCCCCCACCCCCAAATTCAAAAATTTCTTACAATAACATACTTTTTCTTGCTTTCTTTTCTTTTCTTTTTTTTTTTTTTTTGGCTGTGTTTAAAAGCATAGATGTTTACTAATAAGACAAAAATACACTTTTGGAGCTCTTAAAATTTAAGATTGTTTTCATTTGGGTCTTTTACTTCAAAATTTTTATTTGGTCCATAATGTTTAATTCTGTTTTTATATTGACACTTCTATCCATTTATTAGTTTAGTAATACGTATTAGGTGTGTGACGTGACTTAATGGACACACACACTCAACCATCAAATCCTTAACAATTCGACGGTAGAGCAAATATGAAAGACGAAATCAAACTGAAAATAAAAATTTTAAAACAGGTAAAGTGTTAAAATGAAAACAACCCTAAATTTTAAAGGTTGTAGGTGCGCCTCAGCTTGTGCAGTCCGTTGGTTATACAAGGTTTATTTATAAGTAAAAAGGAAAGCTGGTTGAGGCATAAAGACAAACACCTAACGACCTCAATGACCCAGCTCCGACCGAGTCAGACCATTACAAGCATCCATCAAAACAATCCACAATCAGATTAGAGAAGCAAAACCCAATCTCTAATTGCAACTCCAAATTACACTAACCCTTCCACAGAGGAAAATGTTATGCTGGGTACAGAGGTAGTTGTACTAGCTGGTTTACTGGTTGGTTGCTGTGTTTGGTTGAGAGAATGAAACCCAAACTTTTTTTCCTTTCATTTATAAACAGAAACTGGCTGCAGGGTGACTCAATTGTGTAGAGCTGGATTGAGGTAATACCATTTTAAAGGTGATTCAACCGTTGGATAAAAAGTGTAAAAGTTAAGTGTTAAGAATCCAAAAAGTAGATAAAGTTGAAATTTGCTGTGAGTAGATTTGGAGATATTGCATGCACCTTATCCAAATCCGTGTAGAGCTATAGTTCCAAGGAAAAGAACAAAGAGTATTTGACTATATGCTCAACTATTAGTTAAAAAAAAAGTTTCGGATTATTATTCATGTTATATTTGCACAGTGCTTCTTAAAAAAAATATTTCTTAGTATTTTCAATAAAATTGTTTTCAAATTTTGCTCTCTTCAATTATTAAACTAAAAAAAAAAAATCATAATTATATAAGCAAAAGACAGCACTATATCAACTTCCCGAAAGAGAGAGGGAGAGAGAGAGAGAGAGGCACACCTTCAGCAGGATCTGTACGAGGTTGTGTTTTATTTTGACTTTGAGATTGGGCTGCCTCCAGCAGCTGGCCGAATATGATTGCAGCACAAAAAGCTAAAGCTAGAAGTGGTGGTGATCGCACCATGGCTTAATCTTTCTCTATGAGATTGATTAACAAAATTGATGACCACTTGGATTACAGAGAGCTAGACAAACATATAAGATTCTTCGCAATTTGCAGAGTCACTAGACTTATCAAATGCATTTCCTAAATATGAAAGTCCCCTACTCCATCCATTTGGAAGTTGAGTAGAACTTTTCCTTTTGTATTTTTTATTTCCTGGTAAACAGGTTGTCTTGAGCTTGAACATTGTTTATCAAGTTATGTAATATGGGTAAAATGGGTAAATATTCTTAATTTTAAAATTAAGTAGTAAAATACTTATCTTTCTAAAATATTTAGGCTAATGCTCTTGTTTTGGAACTCGATTTTAACAAAATTGAGTTTTATGTGAAATTTGATATTCTCACAATCGAATTCTATGTATATTTTTAAGTAGAATTCGACATTAGCAACGTCGAGCTCCACTTAAATTTTTAAAAAAATTTAAGTAGAAAAATATGCATAGAAGTCGATATTGCTAATATCGAGTTTCAACTATAACTTGATTTTATTTAAATCATGTTCCAAAAGAGTACATTCTCAAAAAAAAAAAAAAAAATGTTCCAAAAGAGTACAAATTTGGTAAAGATGGGGTGTAAAACCCCATGGTTTACACCAGCCAATAGGAGATTGCCACATCAGTATTTTACTTAAAATTTAATATATCCTATCACACCTGATAACATTTCAATAAACTCCCAATTTTGTTAGATTTATATATGGGTATTAGAATTGATTAGGTATGGTTGTACTTATTCTTAAATATGTAATAAAATGATGTAGTATGTTGAGATTAGAGAGATAAAATATGGATTTTACACCGCATCTTTACAGAATTTAATCTCATTTAAGAAATATGGGCATTATACTATGTGCTTTGGAAAGAGGGGTATTTAGTTATATAATTTTAAAATTATATGATACTTACCCATTTTGCCCCCATTCTAAATATCAAAGCTTTGGTTGGGTGTTACGTTGACATGTTGTGCACGCACAACCATGACCTAAATAATTCCTTAAAAGATTTTGACTTGGCTTTTATTCTCTGCTTTAATAATACCAATTTTATACCAAGAGATAATTTAACAGCATTGTGAGTCATAAATTTAGCAATATAGCTCCAAAAATAATTATTTTATTTATTTTACATTCTCATTTTATAAAACACCGAACATAATGGTTTTATTTTAACTTTTAATACACTAAAATAATATAAACAACACAATAAATTATTATTTTTATATTATAAATGAGCTATAGTGTGAACACATGAATGAGCTACAATGCAGTGTGTAAAGGTGAATAATAATACAAAACAGTGTAAACACGTGAATAATAATACAAAGATGTGTGAACTCATGAATAAATTTTTTTTTTTTATTATTACATATGAGCTACAAATGTAAGCATAGTATGTATTTGGTGGTACTAAAAATAGCAATATGGATCAAATACCAATTATAAAAATAGCAATATGACTCCACCGAATGAAGACAATCCAAAAATTTAAATTCTCCCTCTCATCCAAAAATTAAATTATAAATAATAATAAAAAAAACAATTTACCAATTAGAGCATTCACAGCAGTGGAGCTATAATGCTATAATGCTAAAATTTAGCTTCAAAATCACAAAAAAGAGCTTACAGCAGTGGAGCCATACTTATAAATTATAGATGAATTGCTACAGTGCACATCTATAGATAGATGTGCACTGTAGCACACAGCTAAAAAAAAAATTATTTTTTTTATTATCTTCTCTCTCTTCTCACATTAATAAAACATTTCTTTCTCCCTCTCTCTGTCTCTCCGGCTTCTCCTTTCTTCTTTCTTCCTCAAATTTTTTCTTTTCCCCTTTGGTATGCTCAGGCCAAAATCCAGTCGGTGGAGCTTGAAGAGCTCATCGCTGGCTTCTCCTTTCTTCTTTCTTCCCCTGCCCAGCGCCGAAAACGCCGACCCAAGCCCCCCACCCAACGCCGGCCCAAGCCCCTGCCCAGCGCCGACCGAACGCCGACCCAAGCCTCTACCCAGCGCCGACCCAACGCCGCCCCAAGCCTCTACCCAGCGCTGACAACGCCAACCCAAGCCCCTGCCCAACGCCAGCCCAAGCCCCTTCCCAGCGCCGACCCAACGCCGACCCAAGCCCCTGCCCACGCCGTCGATCCACCGGCTATGGAAGTGGAATGATGTTTGATTTTTTTTTTCTATGGGTTTGATGGCTGTAGTGGTGGGATGATGTTTGATTTTTTTTTTTCTTCTGTGGGTTTGATGGCTGTGGTGGTGGAATGATGTTTGATTTTTTTTTTCTTCTGCGAGTTTGATGGCTGTGGTGGTGGCGATGGTGGTTGTTGTGGCTATGGTTTGGTGGTACGGTGTTTGATTTTTTTTTTTTCCTATGGGCTTGGTGGCTGTGGTGGTGGATTGGTGACTATGATGGTTGTTTGGTTTTTTATTTTGTTTGTGGGTTTGGTTGTGTTTGTGTTGGTGTTGGTGGTGGTGGTGGTGGTGGTGGTAGTGGTGACTGTGGCTGATTGTAGAGGTGGTCGGTTGTGGTCGGTGCTGGGAAGTTTATTGGGTTGTAGGATATATTATTTTATTGTAGGGTATATTATTTTATTGTGATGTTTATATTATTTTATTGTGTTGATAGTTAAAATAGATCCACTGCTGCAGCAAGTGTGTAGTTATAATAGATAAAGTAACTTTTGGTGGAGCTAAAAAGCTAAATTTTTAGCTCCACTGCTGTGAATGCTTACGGGTCAAGTACTCAAGTTTGGCGGCCAAAAATGACAACATATTTTTTTTAAACGAAAATATACTTTTAATTCTGATTTCATATTGACCATTTACTGTTTCATCTTTTTTATTTTGACCATCTATGTTTAATTTAGTTTTTGTTTGACCCTTTATGCAAATGAAATTTGGAAACGTAAAGGGTTAACAAAATCTAGATGAAGAACCAAAATGAAACATAAAAGGCCAATACAAAACCAAGCATGAAGGAAAAAATGAAAATTTTGAAATGTAAAAGGCTAAAATAAAGACAACTCCAAATGTTAAGGGCCAAAAGTATTTTTTAGTCTTTTTTTTTTTTTTTAATATAAGTTTTATTCATTTATGTGTGTTGATTCATTTGAAATTTGACCTTTTAGAAAAGCGGATGCATCTCGCCACACCCTCCCCAGAGAAGTCGATAATAATACAGTTCTATACACTCCTCAACATCTTTTATATATTGGGCATCCCTTACTAATGTGACTTTGAAGATAATGACATTGGGTTTTTGTTTTTTAAAGGACATGGAATTTAAGATACATAGTATAATCATTTAACAATTTGTAAGTTATAAACTAAGATTTCGAGTTATTCAAAGGAAATATAAAAAATAAAAAAATTCATGTGGCACCAGCTCATGACAATTTGCATGTGCATTAAACAAAGATGAAATCTTCTCAGCCCAGCTCAGCTCTACCTATACCTCCTCGATCGATGACAATAGATGATCGGTGAATCAATCAAATTTTTTTTTTCTTTTTTGCTGAATTGGTGAATCAAATATTTTAGTTTAGCACACTCAATACTTTTATATTTCTCGGACACTGGTTCAAAGCAATTAAAAATACCTTTTATTATAATATTTTTCATGAGTTAGATAAAATGTTACGATATATTAACGTACCAGAAAATCAAATTCAATAATAAGTCGTAGGGAAGCTGCTATCACATGTTTCCAGTATAGAACAGGTATCGCCCGTAATTAGTCCAAACCAGAATTTTAAAAATAAATAAATAAATGAAAACAAACTTTTATATTTTGTTTGCGTAATCCCCCACAACCACCCCAAGAACCAGCTGTGCAACCAGCTAATTTGTGACAGCGCGCAGTGAGTATCATCATGCTCATGCATGCCTCTTTTAAATCTAGCTAGAACATCAGTTTTGCCTAAAAAAACACAAGACATAATTGAGAAGTATTATGTTCACAATATTTTTCATAATATTTTCATAATCAATCAATCAATATATATATAAAAACAGAAACCTCATGCACTTTGCATGAGGTCCTGCCATATGGCACTCTAATTTTACATTTAGCCATTTTTACCTCTTTTCATTAAGTCTTTTTTACTATTACCCAATAGATCATTTTAACTTATTTTTACTGTTATATAAAATATGAGATTTTCTTGACAATTAAACCAAATGTTATTCTTTAAAAAATGGGCTACCTTTTAAAAATAGACCAAATTGACCTTATAAAAAGCCCAAGCCCAGTTATTACCTTACATATTATGACCCAAGTCTGACCTTTTCCATGTGTAAATCAAACCCAAAACTCTTACCCACTTACAAACTCTCTTCCTCCTCCCCCAAGTATAGATGACACTTCTAGAAAATCTCATTCTCATGAAATCATATCTTCATTTTTTCTCAATTTCAATTCAATACGCTTTTGTCTATTAATAATGTTCTATGCAATTTATGCAAGCAAATTCTCTTTGTCACCAACCAGTGCAATAAAATATATATATATATATATATATATATATCTTGTGATTCCTGAGGTTGCTAAAATAATTGACAAGTGCATATTTATAATAAAAAAAAAATTAAAAAAAGTTTAATAAATAGCATATACTTACTATCTCACAAAATGCCATTTATATAATATTTTCTTTAAAAAAATTCAATGATAGGAATGGTAAAAAACATGATCCTATACAAGAAATACCAAAAATACATACAAAACAATTTTCATATGAGGAATTATCTTTAAAAAATATGAAGACGATAGAAGAGATAAAATGCATTAAATGGGATCCTAGGGAGCAGAATTGTTAATCATTTCAAATTATACTCATCATTTACATGAAAAGAAAAATACATCATATTATTTACATTAAAAATAATAATACATATTCACTTTAAAGTTCATTGCAAGATGTGAACTGTTAGAGTATTGCAACAATTGGCAACATTGATACAACGATGGATTGGTATTACATTTCATGTGTACTTCTGGAAAGAAGGTCAAACCACAATCAGGATCATTTTGGTGTGCAAAATGTAAAACAAAAACAAATCTCCATATTCCAAGGTTAGAGGCAATCACATTAACTACATACTCTCCAAATATTTATAATATATTTACCTCACTATAACTACTATATATACAATTGCAAACTATTTCAGATACAGGATTCAAATTAAAGTTTCAAATTGCAACTGATAAAACAACTTTTGCGATATTTGATTGAGATGCTGAGAAAATCCTAAATAAATTTGCAAGAGATCTTGCTGAAAAACAAACTGAGGTACAATTTATTTAAATTATTAAATTATTGTAAAACTATTGATTATAATATATATTAAATTCCCCCTATACAGATTGATATTGAGATTGATAGTGGAGAAGGAATCCCACATGATTTGAAGAAAATTTTAGGAAAAAAAATGCATTTTCCTACTACATTTGAATGAATTCAATTTAAATGATGGTTTTGAAAATTACACAATTACTTAGATTTTTGATATACCTTCAAATGACAAAAAGTTATAGGAAAAAAAAAAATACACAATCCAATATGCTATATTAATTCTTTTGCTACACTATTCCTAAATTAACAAAAAAATATAAAAACATTTACAAAAAATTGTCACATCGCTAAAATTTAATACAAGTGCAAATACCTATGAAACATCTTAGCGACAACAAATTCGCAAGTTCAAACTTTGTAAGATCCAGTTAAGAATCTTCTAGTGCCAATTCTTGGTGATTAACACAAATGATGCAACAAAAAGAAAAAGTGGTAAAAGTTCAAAAATTGAACAAATAGGGAAGGACCAAACTTCAAACGTTGAAGATGAAGAAACAGATGATGATAACATACCCCTCAACAAACTTTACAAGCATTGTCATACTGCAATAACAAAGCACTGAAGAAGCAAAAAAAAAAAAAAAAAAAAGATTTCGTAATGAAGCTCTTTATTACATCAATAAAATAAAGATCAATAATAGGAAATGAATTAATATGCTTTTATCAACTTTTATTATACAATATTACTCCAAAGTTGTTTTTTATTATTGCTTATTACTTGAACTGAATAATTATAATAGATATGTGTGTGCAAGTTATAATTGTTGCTTCTTATGATGAACTCATTACTTACAAATTTTTATAACAAATATGCTATAATATATGTACAACATTCTCCAAACAAAATTTACATAAAATATTATAATATTATCTCTGCATCGCGCGGGCAACTTACTAGTTAATACCAAATCATAAGTTTTTACTGGTTCTAGTTTGAAAATACTATTGATATTACTTTCTTGTATACCAATAAAAACCAATAACAAATCTAGGAAAGATGGATTCATGGCAATTAAGCTCGACATGAGTAAGGCATTTGATAGAGTGGAATAGTCTTTCTTTGAGCAAATGTTGAGATGTATGGGTTTCAATAAAAAATGGATTAGTCTCATGATGGTGTGTGTAAAATCTTTTACTTACTCCATCCTTGTCGGTGGTGAACCAAAAGGACTAATTATACAAACCAGAGGAACCTCCCCCCCCCCCCCCCCCCCCTCCCTCTTATCTTCTTGCTTTGCTTTGAAGGCCTCCATAGTCTTATCTCTCAGGCTGCTAGGAATGGTGATATTCGAGGTTTCTCTATTTCCCAAAGAAGCCCAAGGCTAACCTATTTATTTTTTTGCAAATGATAGTCTTTTGTTGTACATGTCCACTCAAAATGAATGTCAGAAAATCATGATATCCTTGATACCTATGAAAGCATTTTTATGACAAAAAAATCAACAAAGAAAAAACCACCTTGTTTTTTAGCAATTCCACCAATGATGACATGAAGTAGACTATCAACCATAGTTCTCAGAACCGGACCGGATCGGGAGGTCGGACCGTGAAAACCGTGAACCGTGATGAAAACCGGTTTTTTAAGCATAAAGAACCGGGCATATGTGGCAATTCCGTGAACCCCTAAAACCGGGGTTGGACCGTACGAACCGGTCAAGAACCGTGCGGTCCAACCCCTTAGCAAATTTTTTTTTTTTTTTTTTTTTTTTTTTTTTTTTTAAAAACAACTTAACACAATTTTATTCTACTTAATTAAATTATCTATCTCTTACAAGGAATAAACAAAATTATAATTAAAATCCTTTAAAGATATTCAACTTTACTTCAAAAATTAATCATAAATTTTAATATTTTCATGGTTATTATTTTATTTTATTAACTTTCTTATTTAATTATTAAATATATGCTTGAAAATCATTAAATTTCCCTCACATATATAGATATATTAGCCAATTTTGCTAGTTTTATAAATTTAATATCTATATTTAGGCTTTAATTAATTATTAAATTAATTATGACGTCATCACGGTTCAACCCCGGTTCGACCTCGATTCGACCTCAAAAACCTTGAACCTCTCCCTTTTACGGTTCAATGAACGGTCCGGGTCTGAAAATCTTGCTATCAACTACATTAGGTGTGCCTGAGATCTATCACTATGAAAAATACCTAGGTCTCCCCTCACTTGTGTGGAGGAGGAAAAAAGGCAAGCTTCAACTTCATAAAAGAACGGATTTGAAGAAAATTACAAAGATGGGGGGAGAAACTTTTATCACAAGTAGGCAAGGAAGTATTAATCAAAGCAATAGCTCAAGCAATCCCTGCATACTCCATGAACTACTTCAAAATACCTTTGGGTCTCTGCCATGAGATTGATTCTAATTAAGAAATTCTGGGGGGCCAAAGGAAGGATCAGAGAAAGATACATTCGGTCACTTGGGAGAACATGTGCAAAAGCAAATCAATAGGAGGAATAAGGTTCAAAGATCTCTCTTTATTTAATGACGCTTTCTTAGCAAAACAAGCATGGCGCTTACTCCACAACAATGATTCTTTCCTCTACGGCATTCTCAACCCCAATAGCCTAGTAACAAAGCAATAAAATGACAATAATAATATCATAAAATGACTATATTGTGGTGATCATCCTTATCTCACGGTCCATGTTTTCACACACATAAGTTTTATATATATGACATTGAATTTCCTTTGGAGATATTATCAAAGACTTCAATTCTATTGTTATTTATTTTTTATTTTTAATATATATATATATATAATAAATTTAAAAAAAAAAAAAAAAAAACAGAGTTATTCTTGTTGTCAAGTTTGTAGGCAAGACAATATTGTAACATAAGTCTTAATTAAGAAAGCTAGGTTGTCTTTTCTTTTATTTGTAGAGATGGAGTCTGTCCCTCTGGACATCCAAAATGTTTACCTACATAGTTGATTTCCAAGCAATTAAATAAAACTATGCTGAACGGATTCTCAAAAAAAAAAAAAAAAAAAAAAAAATTTCTGAATTATTGAAATATCCCTGGTTTCTTGTCTTTCTCGTGCTAATTGACGTATAGTACGTGGTTTTTCGGATATCTATGGAGCGTACGTGCTTATCTTATTGCACAATCTTTTCTTTTCGTTTTATTATTTAATTTTTTTATTAACAAATATTATTTACATTTTTCTTCTTTTTTAAACTTTGGCATATAATGTAAAGTTGGGACAAAATGGGCTTTTGCCCTTTTTAAAAAAACAATCCAGCATTTTGCCCCATTTCTCAAACTAATTAGGGAAATGCCCCTCTTTTGAAACTCGATTTATGATAAATCGAGTTAGGCCCTATAGCGGCATTTTTAAGGAGCCTATAGCGACGTTTTTAGAACTTATAGTGGCATTTTGTAACTCGACCTCTACGATATTGAGTTATAGGTAAAAAAAAATTGTCTATAACTCGATTTCATGGAGGTCGAATTACAAAACGCCACTATAGGTCCTAAAAACGTCGCTATAGGTACTTAAAAATGCCGCTATACGGCTCCAGATTTTTTTTTTTTTATAACTCAATTTATCATAAATCGAGTTACAAAAGAGAGGCATTTCCCTGATTAGTTTGAGAAAGAGGACAAAATGCTGGATTGTTTTTTTAAAAAGGGCAAAAGCCAATTTTTCCCAGTAAAGTTGGTGAGCTTAAACAGTAAGGTAGTGAATAAATTTTTTTTTTGAAAACAAAACAAAACCAATATTCATTCATTCATTCATCCATCCATGCTTAAACAATCCTGATACAAGGCTTCTATAACCGGGGGAGGGGAGTCCTCTATCCAGTACAATTTATTATCAACATTTCTAGCATATTTGGCCAAAATATGGGCCACCTGGTTTCCCCCTCTTCTAATACAACTTATATCAGCATATTGCAAACCACGAATGCTACATTTGATATCCTCATACACATGTCCCAGCAAAGAAAGATCGCCTGAAATGCTTGCTACTTCGTTCATGACAGCAATGTTATCACCCTCTATGATCAGTTCAGAAAAACCTGACTCCACAGCGAATTCAAGAGCTTTTCGACACGCCAACGCCTCCGCTTCTTCACTGCAACTGACCAAGGGCCCTTTAATAGACATGGCCGCCATTAATTCACCTGCAGAATTTCTGATTACTACTCCAAATCCCGATCTCTGAATTCCAGTAAAAACCGCAGCATCGAAGTTAAGCTTGTACAATTGTGAAGGGGTGGTTTCCATCTCTGTCCGGTCTGTGGCGCTATGTGTGGAATATTCATATGAGTTTGAACATTTTGATACTCATCTAAATACTCCACTGCTCTCTGATTTAGCCACTTCGGGTCCCTCATCTGTCCTCCATGTATAATTGCATTTCTTTGATTCCAAATAAACCAGGCTTGAACCAGAAACACCTCCATCTCAGCTACTGAAAACCTGTCCAAAACATACTTAAACAAAGCCAAAATGTTAAGGAAATCAGTGGGACACTTTTGCAGCCTTATAGCACAGCCAGCCCACACATCTTGCGCAACCCCACACTCCCATATTGCATGTATTGCTGATTCAGGCACTCCCGTGCAGTAGCAGCATCCCATCTCCGCTATGATTTTCCGTCGAGCAAGATTCACTCGGGTTGGTAGAATATTTTGGCAAGCTCTCCACCAAAATATTTTAATTTTACTTGGCACATGTATCTGCCAAATTTTCTTCCATATTTGCTGACCACCAACACCTTCCGAGCTTCCAATCCCATCATCATTCCTTATCACTTTCCTTGCCAGATGATACCCGGACTTAACAGAGTACTTCCCATTCTTGGTATGCAACCATACCACTAAATCCACAATGTTCCTTCGGCTCAGTGGGATTTTGCAGATAGCAGCAGCCTCCTCCACACCAAATTTTTCCAGAATAGTATCACGTCTCCACCCATGTAATTCAGTATCAATAAGCTCCGACACTAACATCTCTCTATCAGCATCTTGTCCCTAGTGCAGAATCCTATTTGCTGGACATTTAGGTATCCACTTATCCAAAAATACTTTGATGGATTCACCATTCCCAACTCGCCAACAACACCCGTTCTTAAGAATAGGTAATGCAGCAACCACACTCTTCCATGCAAAAGAACAATTTGGTGACTCAGTCGCTTCCAAAAAATTACATCGAGGAAAGTACCTTGCCTTAAAACATTGAAATAATAGAGAGCTTCTATCATGCAGCAACCTCCACCCCTGTTTTGCAAGCATGGTAAGGTTAAAATATCTTAAATCTCTAAATCCCATCCCACCTTCATTTTTTGGCCGAGACAAAAAGTTCCAACTCTTCCAATGTATTTTCCTCTCATTACCAATCTGACCCCACCAAAATTTTGCACACATAGCGTTCAACTCATCACATAGTTTCATCGGTAATAAAAATACCCCCATAGTATATGTTGGTATGGATTGGGCAACCGCTTTTATAAGCACTTCCTTCCCAGCCCTTGATAGCATCCTACCCTTCCACCCTTGTAATTTTTTCCAAACCCTGTCCTTAAGATAGGAAAAGGTTTGATATTTGGCCCTTCCAACCAACGTAGGCAACCCTAAATATGCTTCAAACTTCTCCACTTGTTCAACCCCCAAAGTTGCCACAATCTCCTCCCTTTGTTGATTAGGAGTATTACTACTGATGACTTATCCATATTTATGCATTGCCCAGAGGCGTGAGCATAGACCTGCAAAACCTCATTTATCACTTCCACCTCACCCTGTGTAGCTCTACAAAAAAGTAAAGAATCATCAGCAAACATTAAATTTGTAATTTTTGGCGCTCTTCTACAAACGGATACCCCATGAATTCGTCCATCATTCTCAGCCTTTGATAGTAGTGAAGTCAACCCCTCTGCATACAGGAGGAACAAATATGATGATAAGGGGTCACCCTAACGAATACCTCTAGAGGGGTTGATATTCCCATAAGGCTTACCATTAATGAGAATAGAGAAAGAGGGTGTGGTGACACAACCCATCACCAAACCAATCCACCTGTCAGGAAATCCCATCCTTTGCATCATACCCTGTAGGAAAGGCCATTCAACTCGATCATACGCCTTGCTGATGTCTAACTTCAAAGCAATCAAGCCTCTTTTGCCTTTTTTCCTTGCATGCATAGTATGCAAACTCTCATATGCCACCAAAATATTATCTGTAATAAGACGGCCTGGGACAAAGGCACTTTGAGTAGGAGATATGATGGCTGGAAGAACCTATTTTAGCCTATTAGCTAGCACCTTCGAAATGATTTTGTAACTAACATTACATAAACTAATAGGTCTAAAATCAGTCATTTTCTCAGGATTCTTCACTTTGGGGATTAACACAATATTAGTGTGATTAATATCAGGATGCATAACACTAGAATTCAGATAATCCAACACAGCAGAAACAACATTATCTCCCACAACATGCCAAAACTTTTGGTAAAATAGAGCATTCATACCATTAGGTTCAGGAGCCTTTGTTGGTCCCATTTGAAACAATGCCACTTTAATCTCATCAGCCGTAAAATCACTGGACAATATCTGATGCATGTCAGGAGTAATCTGATGTACCACAGTATTAAGACAGTCTTGAATCTGGTCACATACACCTGCATTAAACAAACTAGCAAAATAGTTAGTAGCTACTTCAGCTATTTTCTCCACCTCCTCCACCCACTCTCCATTCACATCTTTAACTCCATGAATATGATTCCTTCTTCTCCTTTGAGATGCTTTAGAATGAAAAAAATTTGTATTTTTGTCCCCATGCTTCAACCAAGCAATTCTAGATCTCTGGACCCAGAAAATTTCCTGTTTCAACAGAAGATCATCCAGTTTTTTACTCACAGTCAAAAATTCAGATCTAGTCTCCTCAGTGCTCTCAGCTGCATTAAGAATCTCAAGTTGTTTTTGAAGTTGCTTTAGTTCCTCATCATTCGGCCTAGACTTTGAAGAACCCCATGCTCTTAAATCTTCTCCACAAACTTCAATTTTCTGTTTAAGCCGAGCCATACCATTCATGCCACCCACATCCATACTCCATGCTTCTTTAATCACCGTCTCACAATCTTCCCATAACAACCTATAACAATCCAAGGAAAAGCACTAGCCACATCTGCGCTATACCTCAAAAGGACTAGTCACAATTGAGGCTCCTTGCAATTGTTAATAAAGCCCAGATCTACCTAGTAAATACCCGATGTGGGACTCATCACACACCCACACACATCACACAATCAATCAAATTAGGGCATCACAATCTCCCCCACTTAAATCCCTAACGTCCTCGTTAGGGCCCACTTTGTGGGGTAGTGTCTCTGAGCCCACATGGGATTACCGGGCCGGCTCTGATACCATATGTAACAACCCAAGGAAAAGCACTAGCCACATCTGCGCTATACCTCAAAAGGACTAGTCACAATTGAGGCTCCTTGCAGTTGTTAATAAAGCCCATATCTACCCAGTAAATGCCCGATGTGAGACTCATCACACACCCATACACATCACACAATCAATCAAATTGGGGCATCACACAACCAATTTTCTTCAAACTTGAAACAGATCTTGCCTTTGAACCATTCCTCCCATAATGTTTTGTTTGAAGAACAATAGGGAGATGATTCAATGCATGTGGAGCAAGATGGTTCGCTGTGCTTAGCTGGAATTTATCTCTCCATGGTTTTGTTGCCACAGCCCTATCCAACCTCATTTTTGTGTTAGCATCCCTCGGTCTTTTGTTATTCCAAGTGTACGGATATCCCCTATAACCCAAGTCCTCCAGTTGACAATTCTCCAATGCTTCACGGAATGCATCAATTTGACTCATCTGAGATGGCCGCTTACTGAGCTTTTCCGTAGTTTGGCTTATTGCATTAAAGTCCCCAATACAAAGCTAGGGCCCCTCCACAAAAGTCCTAATATGAGCTAGTAACTCCCAAGATTTATACCGTTGACATGCCTCAGGCTAACCATAAAAACCTGTTAACCACCATTCAAATCCATCATCCTCCCTAACCTTAACCAAAATATGATTTTCTGTGTAATTCACTAACTGTAGTTGTACTTCATTCTTCCATATCAATGCCAATCCACCTCCCGAATTAGGATGTTTAACAATAATCTTATTCGGAAAAGGTAGTTCACCATACAGCTTTTCAAATCCTTCCTTATCTAACCGAGTCTCCATCAAGAAGCACACGGTGGGAGCTTGTTCCCTCACTATTTTGCGAAGGCTACGACCTGTCCAAGGGTTCCAAGCCCTTGGCAGTTCCAACTTAGTAGCCTCATTGCTTCCGGCAAGGGTGGTACTCCACCCCCGCCGATCCATCATCAGTTTTTAAAGAATTCACCACTACCTTCCCACGTCTAGCATGCTGCACACTTTCAACATCCTACTTACTGGTACAATCAGCTTCACATGGTTTTCCTCTCTTTCCCAGCAATGGTATCTCATTGACTCCAGGAAGCCCACCAAGCCCATAATCCATCCGCGTTATCCTTGTCCAAGCAGACTTTAGTTTTGTTTGTTTCAATTCACTCAGCCCAGTCACTAACATGTTACTCTCCGTGTCCACTGGCCTAGCATTTGAGTTCACGTTAATGTTCTCCACAAATTTAGGGGTAGAGATATCATGAATCTCACTCTCATCTGTTCCCATACATTGCTCAAACTCCGAGATAGGCTCCAAATCACTCGGCTTATCAACTGGAAACTTATCCTGCCTTGCCATCCGATCTACATGTGAGTTCACCTTAGTCTTCTCCACGACAACAGGTACAGTTTTATCAATATTCTCTCCTTCAATTACTCCTATATTCTCGACTAAACTCTGCTGAACCCCTTTGCCTTGCGTATCCATATTTTCTGCATGAACTTCAGGATTATCCATATGCTGGGGCTTATCCACTCCTTGACTCACGGGTCTCCTAATCTCCCACGTATCTAATGACTGATCATTCTCAGCACCACCGTCCCGTGGTGGTGATTGAGGTGGTGACCTTGAGCGTCCACCAAATGCCTTTAACCATTCACCATATTGATAATCAACTTCACCTCCATTCTTCTCCATAGCGAAATGGTTCGCACAGTGACGTACATCATGCCCGAGCAGACCACAGAAAAACAAAAGATTGGCAACCTCTCATATTTAAAGTTTACCCATGTACGCTCACCACTAGAATCAACAATATAGCTTCCATGCCGCAATGGTTTCGAAATAGGCAATGCTACTCGAACTCTCATGAAAAAGTTTTGGATATCTCTCACTTTCCTCTGCTCCACTTCCTCCACTACACCCAGCCTTTGACCTACTTCAGTCGCTACCTGAGGAGATATCATATCAAAGGGGGCTCCCCAGATCTGAACCCATAATGAAGCATGCTCCAATCTGACATTACTTGCAGTCATCCCCTTGTGCCATTTCTTCAACATAAGTAACTGATTATCAAAAGTCCAAGGTCCTCCTCTAAGCACTCTGCACATCTCAAATTCATATTGAAATTTGAACTGAAATAGGTTGGACCCAACTTCTATTATCTGTAATCATGTATGCACTCCCCATGTTTTCCGCAGTGTAGTCCAAGCTGCTCTTTTATTGAACGCCTTACACATTAAAAACTTTCCAACAAGACTCAATGAACAGCTCTCCATCTCCTCAAAACGCCCTTCATCAGAAATTGCAATTACTTCCTCCTCCTCCACTGTCAACTTCATGTTTCCCAACCTGTCTAACACTTCTTCCGCCATAAAGAACGCACGTCTAGAATGAAAAGAGAAAAGGAAAAAGAAAATTCAGGCCCTTAGAATAAATCTAAGGGAGGAAGAGTCTCGTAGACCACGAGAGAGAGAACTCCTACAGAGAGGAGAGTCGAGTTGAGCTTTTTTTGGTCGTGAATAAATACAAATTGCACATATCTACTTCTACTAACTGTATAAAAAGAGCGAATAGGTAGAACCTTCGGGGAGAAGAACAACAAGATGGATTGAATTCATGGCTGAAGTTGCTAAATTAGAGGAAGAAGAAATTACAGCAAAACAGCAAAATTCAATGGGAACGTTGAATTAGATTTTCAAAGGTACATAATTGGCTATACCTTAGAAATTTATTGGGAACTAATTATATGGAATTACAAAATTATTTATATGTTTAGCTTAAGCTCATATGGCCAATGTTAATGTATTTATCAATATAGAAAATAAGTTTTGATTATGTTGTTTGCAATCTAATTCATGAAATTTGACTACATTCTCAATTTCACCATTAGCGGTCTTGTTGAAACTGGTTCAAAATGCTCTACCCAGTACCCACTTCACGAAAGACAGAGTATATCTTCAGCTTGTGTTTTATGGAGAAAGAGAATCAAGAAACTTTGAATCTTTTGTTTTTCCTTGTTCAATTGCCAGAGCAACATGGTTTGCTTGTAGCATCAAGGTTTGATTTGTTGCAACCTCAATCAATAACTTTTTAGTGATTACCAATTATTTTAAACATGATTTCAATAATTTCTTGCCTATAGTTCTGACGAAAGGTGTCTTATTCCTTGCCTTATTTTGATTATTTGGTTTTTTAGAAACAAAGTTGTGTTTGAAAGATGGTCTATATTACCTAAAGAGATGGTTGAATATGGCATATGGTGGATTTATACATGTAGAGAAATGCTTGTTGCTGAGGTTAATCTGAAAAATGATGCAAGTCTTTTGTGAAGAGATTATGGCATTGTGTCGGGTGAGGGGATTTTTTTGGTTGCAGGCTTTGACTCTTTAAGAAGAAAAGATTGGATCAACTTTAGCAAGCTGGGGAGAACTATAGTGCTTTGCTGTTATGGTGCTACAACAACAACAACAAAAGAGAGATTATTGTAGCTCTCAGAGAAGCTCTTGGGGCAGTTTGTTGAAGGAGTATATAATGTTACCGTGGGAATAAACTACACGCCATATTAATGTATTTTGAAATGATTCTTACTAAACCTATTTTGCATCTATGCTTGGTATTTTATTTATTTATTTATTATTTTTTAAAGGCAATAAACGAAAGGCTAGATATCATAGTTCTTAACCGTGGTCTTGTTCACGGGTAAACCTCGAAGTCATGGGGAGGGATTTAAACAAGTGAATTGTCTTCTGTGGCTATTGCATGAATCTGTTGGGAGTTTTTTTGTGCAGTTGAGTCATTTCATTTGTAGGAGTTGGTCAAGCTCCTGCAATATAATGGGTTGGGAAGGCTGTACAAGATTGGCAGAAATATATTGAATATATGTCATGCACAGAAGTTATTGTTTTGTATTACCTTTTTCAATAAGTATGAAATAGACATTTTAAAATGGTTCACAAAACATACTTCATCCAAATGCAATGTTCTCTTTGAAACACATTTAAACTACATTGGGTAGTGAAAACATGAGGGTACAATTATATTAAACCGGCAATTTTATTTATTTATTTATTTGGTGTAAACAAATTATCAGTATTTCTTTAAACATTGTGTTGAGTGGTTTGACTAGCATGGCATATCCCAAGTTAGGATATGTAAGTAATTGTAATTAACCAAATGGTTTTAGGAATTTGGAGTATAATAATTTTAATAAAAACTTTAATAACGTGCTTTTTTAAATTTAAATAAAAAAATGATTTCATTAGAAACTAAGCTGAATGAGTATGCCAAACTTATGAGATACAAGGTAGAGGCATTAAAAAAATCATAATTTATAACAAAATCTTCATTGTGCACAATTGTAAGTGTTTAATAAAGAAATTTCAACCCAAGAATAGCACAATATATTTTTTTTGTGAATTTTATTATTGTTTTTCTAATTCAATAAAGAGTTAGATTATGGTTTTAGTTAGAACTTTTGGAAGTCTTTGGAAAGTGATTAGACTCCTTTACATTGTATAGCTTTAAAAGGAGCTTTGTATACTATGTGCAACCTTTTTATGGTTAGATTTTCAATTGCGGTTTTATTTATTTATATTTTACTAAATTATTATTATTTTTAGAAGAGACTCAATTATTATGACATCATCATGGTTTGTTTAGTATTTTTTGAAAAACGACTCACCATTATCCCATAATGAATTTTGTATCCCAACTTAATATTAATTAGCTAGTACAAATTTTTTTGGGTACTATGAAAAAATCATTTTTTATAATAAAAATAGGGTTATAAGAGTTTTCTTATTGCTACAATTTCCAAATGACACAAGTCAAACAACACTTCACCACTTCAGGTATGACATAGCTGTAATGACACAAGCCAGCTCTCCACTTCAGTTTTCTTATTGCTACAATTTCCAAATGACACAATTTCCAAATGACATAGCTGTAATTTATAGCTGTAATCACAGTAATTATAGACCAAAGGGTACCTGCACAGACCAAAGGGTACCTACACAGACCTGCACAGACCTACTTAAATGTTTTTGTTAAATTGCTTTGACAGACCTGCACAGAAAAAATAGTACTTTAGACCAAAGGGTACCTGCCAAACCTGCATTTGCAAGAATGTGTTTCATAGACCTGCATAAGGGTACCTGCACAATAACATTAAAAACACAATAGCCCCCCAATGCCAGTCAAACAAATCTGGCTTCAACTGAACATGAATTAAATATTCATCACAAAAATGAATAGACAATAATGATCACTAATTAACACAAATTAACACTAATTAACACTTGTAGGGGGTGGATTCGAGCGCTCTCTAAGGATCGAGAGAGTGGGCCCAAGCCCAACTAACCCTTCAATAAATTTGTAGAGTGTGGACTCAAGAGCTAGGCCTCAGTAAGGAAGGCAACGGCCATGCATGGTTGTACGTGGTTGCCAATAACTAGAACGTGGGCTTAAACACACCATGGGGCTCCTCGGACGTGCCTTATGGAGCTGGAAGCTACTGTTATCTCTTTTCAGAAGGGTTACAAGAGTTGGGAGAGAATACTCCGCTACAGTATTCCTTTTTCTCTGGTTTTTCGTCCCTCCTCCCTCATAAGAGGGATTTTTACATTATATACTCCTCACTCAGTTGATCCTAGCCCTACATTTGTTGATCAATCCGGCTTCTACTCGAGTGTCTGTCCCATCAGCCGCATTCCCATACCTCCAGTGGGTTGCAGCGCCCCAGGCGGCACTGTTCAGAGGTCCTGTCCTCATTAATGCGGCCAGAGCGTTAGTTGAGGACATTTAATGTGGAGGTGACAGTTCACCTGGGACTTGCTCCTCCGCCATGCACCAATGTCCGGCCATTGGTTCTCGTTTTTTGCTCCTTGGATGCTTGGGGAGACCCCCCTTAAAGGTGTGACGTGTGCCCTCTTTCTGTCCTCGGCATGCCGAGGATGTAACTATCCTCGGCAACGCTCCTTGGGTACTGGGCTCCAAACTTTGGTCCTCGGACCTCGGATCGTCGAGGCGTCCTCGGCATGGGCCGTTGGGCTGGGCCTGGAGTGGGCCGGGGCTGCTGACTTATTCTGGCCCCACAATAGCCCCTCAAAATCGTGCTGTCCGCATCCTCGGGCGGAAGGAGGATTTTGATATCCCCGGACCTGCTCCGCGTCTAATCAAGTCTTATCCCTCGTCAGCGTTGGCGCCTTTTCAACTGCCCAAGGTGCGTTACTGGCGCTTCGATGTGCGTAACGTGTCTTGCATTAAATTCGGGCGGCTTTATGTTTCCCACGTTCAACGGACAGATGACAATCTAACGGTGGGGATGCGTTTGGCATTTGTGGGCGGGAAAACTTGCGCAGCTCTCCTTTCTAGGGTATAAGTACCCATTAGAACCGCTTCTTCACTCTTTATTTGCAATCGAGAGCTCCTGCGTCTTTACTCTGAGTCCAGCCAAACCTCCACCTCCAGCACAAAAAGCCAGTCCGAGGTCTCCTCCTCATTTCTGTAAGTCTCTCTGTCCTTCTCTTTCATTTGTTCATCTTTTAGTCCACTTAGGCGTCATCTAGGATGGGTAGACTTAAGAGGTTTGTTGACACTGAGGAGGCGATGGAGAAGTTCATCGCCGATTACAAGATACCGGCCAATGTGGGCTTAAGGTATTGTAGGGAGGGGGAGTGGTACCTCATGAGGCGAGAGGGCGAAGTGGCGATTCCTATCATCGCTTTCCTTGAAGGGGGGATGACGATCCCCATGGGGCCAGTGATGAGGGGTTACCTCACCTACTTCCGGTTGACCCCCACCCAGTGCGCCTCCAACATGTTCAGGATCCTGGGCAGCGTGGACGCCCTTAACGAAAAAATGGGTCTGAGGCTGACCCATCATGATGTCAACTACTGCTACAATCTTCAGCATTTGAGGAACAAGTCCTATTACATGAGGACGAGGGACGACAGGGTCCGGCTTATCCAGTGCCTCCCCGAGTCCAACAAGGGGATGAATGAGGATTTCCTCATCGTGTCCGGGGCGTGGCACGATGGCCTTCACTGCCCGACGGAGGAGGGAGAACCAGGTGGGGCAAGGGGAATGAAAGGGGATTTGTAGACTCTAGCTTCTTTCTTTGCGTCATTTTTTCCTATACTGTTTGGCCTCTAACCACGGACTTGTACCCCCTTTTTTTTTTTTTTGCAGATCTGCACTCCTATGCGCGCCATTATAACTTGATCAATAGGGAGGACTTGCAGAAGGCGCTCAGGTCGGCGGATTTCGAGGAAGAGGAAGATCACCAAGTCAGAGCTGCGCACAAGATTCTGGGGTACACTCCGCTCCAGAAGTCATTCGCGGCCCCGAAGTACGTAATCAGAGCAAACGATCCTCGGCTACAGAAAATAGTGGTGACCGAGGACGGGTTTGAGTTTCCCGAGGACACCTCCACTTCAGAAGGCGTCACGGTAGCAGTCCCCTCGTCTTCCCATTCGTTCCCAGAGGCCACAGAAGAGAACTTAGAGAGGGAAGGGGAGCCTGGAGACTTTGGTGCTGCCGAGGAGGATTTCAGCGTTTTTGAGCAACTCAATCAGTCCGAGGACCCACCTGGTGACTTGGGTGATCCTCGTCTAAACGAGGCAGACCTCTTCGCGGCACAGAAGTCTTCTCGGCGCAGGATGGGCTACAAGAAGAAGTACCAGCCAAGCCTATCCGAGCTACTGGAAGGGCCGTCGGGGAGGTCCAAGCCGAAGCTCCCTCCCCCATCTCCGAAGAATCGACCTGTTCAGACCAGGTCAGCTTCAACACAGCCCAAGCTTCCTCCTCCTCCACCTCAGGCGAGCCCGTCGTCCAGGCCCGAGCCCGTTGACCCTAAGCAGAAGAAGGATAAGGGTAAGAGGACCATAGAGGACAAATCTGGGCCCACGCGGGAGGGCGAGGGCAATCAGCGGCCACCGAAGCAGTTGAGGATAGGCCCCTCAACTCAGGAGAAACAGGTCGCTGCCCCGCCTGAGGTTCAGGCCTGGCTTCCCGCCCCGATGCTCCACGGGGCTCCCTTGAGGGATGACTCCTCCCTCAGGGACTTTAAAGAAGGTGAGGGCGCGTACGTTGCCGACGCTGTGGAGAGGTGCCTGCTCCTGCCTGCGGACATGACGGAGCTCGGGACCATGAGGAGTAGGGACGTCTTCCTTTGCCTTAAGCGGTATTTGGGGATGGTAAGACTTTAACACTTGTGCTTTTCTTGCCTTTTTCCTGCCTTCATTTCTTTTGAGCTCGGTTAATTGCAACTTGTCTGTTTCGTTTGGCAGGCTGTACAGGCCACCTTCAGGCTGGAAGAGACGGCCTCTGAACATGGGAAGGCCCTGGATCAGGAGCGCGATAGGCGCATGGTGGCCACCAGGACCCTCAAGAAGTCGGAGGAGGACCTTGCCAAGGCTAGGGAGGAGCTGAAGGCAATGACCCAGGCCAAGGAGAGCGCAACCTCGGGCCTCGAGGGTGCCCAAAGGCAGGCCGAGACTCAGACAAAGCGTCTGGGTGAGGCAGAGAAGCAGTTGAAGCTCGCCGAGGATCAGATAGCTGGCCTGGCGAAGAAAGTGGCAGCTGCCGAGGAGGCCAAGAGGGTGGCTGAGAGGGCCAAAGAGGAGGCTGAGAGGGCCAAGCTTGAGGCCGAGCATGGCAGGGAGGAAGCCTGGGCCACTAAGCAGGAGGCTGAGGAGGCAGCCTTCGCTGCCGGGACAGCTGAGACAGCAGCTACCTACAAAGCCCAAGTCCCTGGGTTATGTAGGCGCTATTGCTCCGAAACTTGGAACGAAGCCCTCAGGCAGGCTGGAGTGGATGCTTCTTCCGATTTGTGGAAAGAGGAGAATGTGTACTACTCTCCTTTTATCCGCGAGGCTGCCCACGATGGCTCCGAAGCCGAGGAGGCCGCTGTGGAAACCGTTGCTACTCCGGGCGAAGAGGCCTCGGATGCTGGGGTTGCTGATGAGCCAATCCAAGGGGGCAATCCCCCCATGGTGGTTGTCTTAAGTGATGGCTCCAACGAGGACGCGCCTCAGCAGGTTGTAGAGCCTTCACCTGCCGCCCAGGTCTCTTCTGCCGAGGGGGCGGCTATTCCTGCTGTGCCTCTGCAGGCCATTCCCATCAGTCAGGGCTCAGGGGACCCTGAGGCAGCTACGGGCCAGCCACCCACTGAAGCAGCCACTTAGGCCCTATGGCCCTTCTGCCTGCTGCATTATATTTCTGCATCTCTTTCTTTTTCCCTTTTTTGCTTTATTTGTAATGCAACTTCTTGGGTGCAATTCCCTTGTGCTTAATGAAATGAACACTTTATCTTCTTTTCTGTTTGTTGTGGCCATTTTCTTACTTGCACGCTACTCAGTTTTTTTTTTTGTATAACTTTGACTCCACTTGTACCTCGGCCAATTGCAGCATTTGATAATTACAACGTAAGGTGAAATTTTGAAGTAGACACTTAGGATTTTTTTTTTTAAAGCAGTTAGTTTCTCCTTAGGCGTAGGTCCGAGGACCTGGCAGTCCTATGTTTATGTCCAACACTTGGTTTTATTTAAGTGGTTAGTTTCCCCATAGGACTGAGTCCGAGGACCATGCAGTTCCCTGGTTCTGTCTAACTCTTAAGTTTTCTGAAGCAGTTAGTTTCCCCATAGGACTGGGTTCGTGGACCATGCAGTTCCTTGGTTCTGTCTAAAGCTTAGCATTCTTAAGTAGCTAGTTTCCCCGGGGGACTGAGTCCGAGGACTATGCAGTTCCGTGGTTCTGTCTAACACTTAGGTTTCTTAAAGTGATTAGTTTCCCCATGGGAATGAGTCCGAGGACCATGCAGTTCCCTGGTTCTGTCTAACACTTAGTTTTCTTAAAGTGATTAGTTTCCCCATGGGAATGAGTCCGAGGACCATGCAGTTCCCTGGTTCTGTCTAACACTTAGTTTTCTTAAAGTACTTAGGACGCGAGGCAAATAACTAAGATATGCAAACAATATGAATCAAAGTGACTCCTTTATTAATAGTAGTACCTTTTCAGGTTGTTTACATTCCACGGACGAGGTACAGATTTGTCGTCTAAATCTTCTAAATAGTACGCTCCTATCCCTGCCACCGAGGTGATTCGATAGGGGCCCTCCCAGTTAGGCCCGAGCTTTCCCCAGGAAGGGTTCTTGGCAGTTCCTACAACCTTTCTCAGCACCAAGTCTCCCGGTGCTAGCGGTCTGAGCTTTACGTTGGTGTCATATCCCTGCTTGAGCTTTTGCTGGTAGTAGGCCAGCCGGATCATTGCTTGCTCTCTTCGTTCGTCTACCATGTCCAGGCTCCGCCCCAGTAGCTCATCATTGCTGCTTGGGGTGAAGGAGCTCGTCCTTAGTGTCGGGAAGTTGGTTTCCAGGGGGATCACTGCCTCCGCACCATAGGTCATGGCAAAAGGCGTTTCCCCTGTTGAGCGTCGGGGCGTGGTCCGGTATGTCCAGAGGACATGGGGCAGCTCCTCTACCCATCTCCCTTTGGCGTCATCCAGTCTCTTCTTAAGCCCGTTGACGATGACTTTGTTGACTGCCTCGGCCTGTCCATTCCCCTGGGGGTAGGCTGGCGTCGAGTACCTGTTCGTGATCCCAAGTTCGCAACAGTACTCCCTGAAGGCTTTGCTATCGAACTGGAGTCCGTTATCCGAGATGAGGGTGTGAGGGACCCCGAATCGCGTAACTATGTTCCTCCAAAGGAATTTCTTCACGTCTACATCCCTGATGTTGGCTAACGGTTCGGCCTCGACCCATTTGGTGAAGTAGTCCGTGGCCACCAACAGAAACTTCTTGTTCCCTGGTGCCTTGGGGAAGGGTCCCACGATATCCAAGCCCCATTGGGCGAACGGCCATGGACTGGATAACGGGTTGAGGACCCCTCCTGGCTGGTGGATGTTTGGGGCGAACCTTTGGCATTGGTCGCACTTTTTGACGTACTCCTGGGCCTCTTGCTGCATTCCCGGCCACCAATACCCTTGAGTGATGGCTCGGTGAGCCAGGGATCTCCCCCCTGTGTGGCTCCCACATATTCCCTCGTGCAGCTCTTCGAGTAGTGATTCCGCCGCTCCGGGGTGGACGCACAGTAGGTATGGTCCAGAGTAGGAGCGCTTATATAGCTTGTGATCCTCGGACAACCAGAACCGAGGGGCCTTCCTTCTAACTTTCTCGGCCTCCGACTTGTCCTCGGGTAGGATGTCGTCTTTCAGGAATCTCACTATGGGGTCCATCCAGCTGGAACCCACCTCAATCTGGTGGACGGGGATCCCTTCCCTTGGCACTTCGCTTGCCCTCCCCAGATGTTCCACGAGTATTATCCGAGGCAGAACCCCTGCCGAGGAGGTCGCGAGCGTGGCCAATGAATCGGCATGGCTGTTCCCGCTCCTGGGGATATGAGACAGGCTGTAGAGGCTAAACCCCATTCGCAAGCGTCTGACTTGGTCCAGGTATTCTTGCATTCTGGAGTCCCTGGCCTCCATCTCCCCATTCACCTGGCCTACCACCAACCTCGAATCCGAGAACATCTCTATCGACTTTCCTCCCATCTTTTGTACCATGATCATCCCTTGTATTAATGCCTCATACTCGGCCTCGTTGTTCGTGGCCGCGAATCCGAGCCGTAGGGATTTCTCAATGACATGATTTTCAGGGGATACTAGGACCAGCCCCACTCCAGACCCCCTTTGGTTTGCCGCGCCATCCACATACACCTTCCAACACGGTGCCTCTGGGATGGAGATTGCCCCAACTGACTTCTCGTTACGGTTTTTACCCTCGGCCGTCACCTCTTCAGTTGGTTCGGCAAACTCGGCCGTCAAGTCTGCCAGAACCTGGCCTTTGATGGAGGTCCGAGGCATGTACTTGACGTCGAAAGCTCCCAGAATTGTGTTCCACTTCGCTATTCTGCCTGTGTAATCAGCGGCCCGGAGCACAGACTTCAGAGGCAATTGGGTTAGGACAACCACGGTGTGAGCTTGGAAGTAATGGGGGAGCTTTCTCGTAGCATGGACTACAGCCAGGATGGCCTTCTCTAAGGGTAGGTATCTCACCTCCGCTTCGTGCAGCGACTTGCTGACGTAGTAGACTGGCCTTTGAACGCCATTATCTTCCCGTATCAGCACTAGGCTCACCGCATGGGGCGCCACAGCAAGGTACGCGTACAGGACCTCGTCGACCTCGGGATGGGACATGATAGGCGGTCGGGAGAGGTAATCCTTGAGTTGCTGGAAAGCTGCGACACAATCCTCAGACCACTCAAACCCCTTCCACTTGTTGATCAGGAGGTAAAAGGGTCTACACCTGTCGGCCGACCTGGAAATGAACCGGTTCAGCGCCGCGATCATCCCGGTAAGCTTTTGGATCTCCTTGGGATTTTGCGGAGGCTTCATATTGTGGATGGCCTTGATCTGGTCAGGGTTGACCTCGATCCCACGGTGAGTGATCATATACCCCAGGAACTTGCCAGAGCTTACGCCAAACGAGCATTTCGATGCATTAAGGCGGAGCTTGTGCTCCCTCAGGACGCCAAATGTGCGGCCGAGGTCTTCCAAGTGCTCGGACACCAACTTGCTTTTCACCACCATATCGTCAACATAGACTTCGACGCTCTTGCCCAACATCGGCTCGAACATTCTCGTCATCATCCTCTGGTAGGTGGATCCGGCATTTTTCAGGCCAAACGGCATGACCTTGTAGTGGTAGTTCCCAATGGGTGTCACAAATGCCGTCTTCTCTCGGTCCTCCAAGGCTAGGGGAATTTGATGGTAACCCTGAAAAGCGTCCAGGAAGCTCATCCGAGGATGGCCTGCAGTCGCGTCCACTAGCTGGTCTATTCGTGGCATCGGGAAGGGGTCTTTGGGGCAAGCTTTGTTCAGGTCCGTGAAGTCTACGCAAACCCTCCACTTCCCACTTTTCTTCTTGACCACCACAGTGTTGGCCAACCATGTGGGGTAGAAGATCTCCTTGATAGCCCCCGCGTGCTTAAGCTTATCGACCTCTTCCCTGATCGCATCAGCGTGCTCTTTAGACGGGCGCCGAGGTGGCTGCTGCTTGGGGATCGCAAATGGGTTGACGTTGAGGTGGTGACAGATGAAGGATGGATCAATCCCAGGGGCGTCGCAGGGATCCCATGCGAACACATCAAGGTTTCTCTTGAGGAATTCGAGTAACTCCTCCTTCTCCCGTGGAGGCAGTTGTATCCCGACCTGGAAAAACTTCTCCGCATCATCGCCAATTATCACCTTCTCCAGGTTTTCGCATTTAGCATCCTCGGCAGGTGCACCTGGGGGCGCCACCTGGGTCTTTGATTGCTATGAATTTTCCTCGGACGGGGCCGAGGATTGCGCATCGATCCGACGAGATATGGCAGCTACTGTGCAATGCCTAGCCGTGGACTGGCAACCTCGGATCTCCAGAACCTGGTCCCCTGACAGGAACTTCACCTTCTGGTGCAAGGTGGAGGCCACGCCATCCAGGGCGTGTAGCCAAGGCCTCCCTACGATGGCTGTGTAGGGAGAGTATGTGTCCACCACTATGAAGTTCGCCTCCACCACCACTGGACCTGTCTGTACGGGCAGTCTGATCATGCCCTTTGGGATGACGAGCTTCCCATCGAAGCTCATTAGGGGGGAGCTGTAAGGTGTGAGGTCCTCCTGCTTTAGCCCCAGCCCCTTGTAGAGGTCTGGACACATGACCTCGGCCGCGCTGCCACCGTCCACCATCACCCTCCTCACATCGTAGCCCCCTATTCTGAGGGTGACGATCAGGGCGTCCTCGTGTGGTTGGATGGTCCCAATCTTGTCCTCCTCCGAGAAACTCAGGGCTGGGGGAGGATTCCTCCTGGACCTCTTTGGCCACGTCTGGGGGTCCTCGGCGGGCAGTTGGGCCACAGACAACACTCGTAGAGGGGGTGTGCCCGTCCTTCCTGGTGCAGCCAGTATTATATTGATCGTCCCGGTGGGTTGCCCCATGGCGGCGTCCCTCCGAGGTTCCTGGTAGTTTCGGCTTTGCTGACCGCTGGAATGGTGGAGGAGGTGCTTCAGCCTTCCCTCCTGGACTAGCTGGTCCAGGTGGTTCCAAAGATCCCTGCAGTCCTCCGTATTATGCCCGTGATCCTGGTGGTACTGGCAGTAGCGACTTTGATTGCGCCTTCCAGGTTCTCCAGCCATCTTGTTCGGCCACCTGAAGTACGGTTCGTCCTTTATCTTCTCCAGCACCCTGTGCACGGGTTCTCGGAACACAGCGCCTACCGTCTGCGCATGGGTCGCTCCAGAATGCCCACCGAAATCCCTCCTCGGACGGGCATTGTCATAACGGTCCGACCTGAAATCCCTTCTCTCTTGAGGGGTAGCCTTCTCCTTGCCTTTGCCTTGCAGCATGTCTTCCTCCACACGCTTGTACTTGTCGATCCGATCCATCAGCTGCCGCACGCTGGTGGCCGGCCTACCGGTTAGGGACGTCCTCAGGCCGTGCCCCATAGGTAATCCGTTCTGGAACGTGTTGATGGCAACAGCATCGTACTTGCCGTCCAACTCGTTGTAGATCTCCCAATACTTGTCCGAGTAAGCCTTGAGGGTCTCGCCGTCGCGCATGGACAAGGACAGCAGCGCGCTCATGGGCCGAGGAGGCCTGCTATTCGTGACAAAGCGGGAGCCGAAAGCCTGGGTCAGCTGCCTGTACGAGTCTATGGAATTCGTCCTTAGACCGTTGAACCACCTCATTGCCACAGGTCCCAAGCTGGATGGGAAGACCTTGCACATCAGTGCCTCATTCTTGGAGTGGACCGCCATCCTTTGGTTGAACTGGCTCACGTGCTCCACGGGGTCCGTCTTGCCGTTGTAGGCAATGAAAGTTGGCTGCTGGAACCGCCGAGGAAGCTCTGCGTCCTCTATACGACGCGTGAAGGGTGACCTGGAGAGCCGGTCCAGCGCCCTGCTCATGGCATCGCCTCCCAAGTCCCTTGGGGTCGGGTTGGCGCGCCTACGCCTCTGGTAGCGCTCCTCCTCGTGGGAGAAAGTCTCGCTGGGGGGCGTCCTTGACCTTTGCCGGTATTCATCGTCGCTTTCGTCGTCGGAGGGCGGGTCAGGGCTAGGCTCAGATCGTCTTCGTTGCGCGCGGCGCAGCTTCCTCTTTAGCTCGTCTATCTCACGTTGCATGGCCACCTTATCGTCCCCTCTCCGGGAAGCATGGCTGTGGGCCTCTTGTGAACGTGTGGCGTGGCCATCGTCGCGCTTCTGGGGAATGTGCCCGTCCCCCCGGCTTTCGCTCGCCGTTGAAGTGTGCACGCTTCCTTCTCGAAACCTCCTGTTGTCGTTCTGACCGCCCCCGGGGTCGCCATACTTGCCCTGATGCCGTGACTTTGCCGGTTCAGGTCGATTGGGAGTTCCTTGGTGAGGGCCTGATCCTACCATGCTCGACTGTTGTCCTTACCAACACACAAGCTCTCCCCACAGACGGCGCCAATTGTAGGGGGTGGATTCGAGCGCTCTCTAAGGATCGAGAGAGTGGGCCCAAGCCCAACTAACCCTTCAATAAATTTGTAGAGTTGTGGACTCAAGAGCTAGGCCTCAGTAAGGAAGGCAACGGCCATGCATGGTAGTACGTGGTTGCCAATAACTAGAACGTGGGCTTAAACACACCATGGGGCTCCTCGGACGTGTCTTATGGAGCTGGAAGCTACTGTTATCTCTTTTCAGAAGGGTTACAAGAGTTGGGAGAGAATACTCCGCTACAGTATTCCTTTTTCTCTGGTTTTTCGTCCCTCCTCCCTCATAAGAGGGATTTTTACATTATATACTCCTCACTCAGTTGATCCTAGCCCTACATTTGTTGATCAATCCGGCTTCTACTCGAGTGTCTGTCCCATCAGCCGCATTCCCATACCTCCAGTGGGTTGCAGCGCTCCAGGCGGCACTGTTCAGAGGTCCTGTCCTCATTAATGCGGCCAGAGCGTTAGTTGAGGGCATTTAATGTGGAGGTGACAGTTCACCTGGGACTTGCTCCTCCGCCATGCACCAATGTCCGGCCATTGGTTCTCGTTATTTGCTCCTTGGATGCTTGGGGAGACCCCCCTTAAAGGTGTGACGTGTGCCCTCTTTCTGTCCTCGGCATGCCGAGGATGTAACTATCCTCGGCAACGCTCCTTGGGTACTGGGCTCCAAACTTTGGTCCTCGGACCTCGGATCGTCGAGGCGTCCTCGGCATGGGCCGTTGGGCTGGGCCTGGAGTGGGCCGGGGCTGCTGACTTATTCTGGCCCCACAACACTAATGATCACTAATTAACACCAATGACAGTTTTTGGTGTACCAATAATTACAAAATATGGGATAATGTCTACCCAGCATATTTACAAAAAAAGGACTTGGTCAGCCATTATATAAGTACACTAGGATGGTTCATACAAAAAAGGCTTGGTAGTTACATACACATATCAACTTGGTCAACTTTTTTCTCCAAAAAAAAAAAAAAAAACAAACATATCAACTTTGGCTGTCAACATATAGCAAAAAAGGTCTTGCTTCAGCTTGCTACCTTCTAGTAGATCTCATTGCTGCCATATACCTTGCTGCATTCCTAGATGCATGCAAGGTCTTAGTGGTGACTGCACTTCTCTTCCTTTGTCTTTTTGGTCTTGGATTGGATTGGTTATCAGTGGGGGGTGGAGGTGCAGTTGTGGTCACATCATCAGTAGATCGAGCTTGGTTGTGCACTGCCTACAACTGGGCTGTTTGCATGGCCATCCTTGGCTGCCTGCAAGCACAAGCACAAGCACAATAGAAATGAATAAGCCGCCAACTAAAAAACAAAACAACACAGATTTCTAAGTCAAAGTAGTATACTTACCCTCCTAGTGGTCTTGCTAACTTGGGATGCACTCCCAGGAAGGGAGGAGTTCCCTCCTATTTCTCCCTTGCAACTCCTCTTGTTGTGGCCTAATTTCCCACATGTCTTGCATTGTTTTGAGATGCCTACACCTCTGTTTTCTCTATGACTTCTAGGTTCATTAGGCTCCAGTGCCCTCTTCTTCTTAGGCCGGCCAGGAGGTCTCCTCTTGATAGGGGGCTGCACAGGTGGCAGTCCACTAGGTCTCCACATATTCTGGCCATTGATGGGCTCTATAATGGGGTCATAGCAATCAATGTAGGTAGTCCTTTTGTAGCAAGCATTGACATACTTTTCAGCATCTTCTCTATTGAAAAAGATACAGGAAATGGCATGGCAACATGGTATGCAAGTTATGTCCCACTTCCTACAATTGCAGCTCTTTTCTTCCAAGTCCACAGTGAAACTCTCCAGCCCATTCTTCACTTCAAACTTGGTACGACCAGCCCAACATGCTAGCTACTTGCTGCATGCCAACTTCTCCATGTACAATCTCTTTCTTATCTTAGGACACAACTCAGATTCCACCTTCATAATCATTTGCCTATTTGCTTGAAATTTAGTCATCAAATATAGCCCAATACACTCAAGCTACAAGCACATACAAGGAAAGGGAGAATTAATCATTACTTAATGCGCACAAGTCTATGGATCATAAGAGAAAGTGTTGAAACTGAGTAGATTGCCTACCATGGTGATTATAGGTTTGCTCCTGAGCTTAAGTATCCTGCTGTTGAAGCTTTCACACATGTTGTTCAAGACAGTGTCACTTTGGCCATCACTTCTGAACATGCTCCTAGCCCAGATAGTTGTTGAGTGAGACTGCAGCCATTTGAATGCATCTTCATCCACCTCCTTTAGCTCATTCATTGCCCTCTCCCATGCTTGCTGATAGGTAGCCTTGGCTGCTTTCCAAAAAAGGTCTCTAATAAGGACACTAGGATGATTCTTTCGCAAGTTATTATATAAATGTCTGCAGCAGATCCTATGCTTGTACTGTGGCCAATTGTCAACAAATGCATTCACCAACCCCTGCAAAGCAATAAATATTAATTCAATAAGCAATAAATATTAATTCAACAAGTAATAAAAACACAATTCAGCAAGCAATAAATATTAAGAAACCAAACCTTCTGCTGATTAGATATGAACACCCATGTTTTGTCATCTCCTATGTCAGCAAGTAATAAATTAAGAAACCAGGTCCAAGAGTCCTTGGTTTCAGCCTCAACTACTGCATATGTGAAGGGGAAGTACTCATCATTGGAATCTCTGCCAACAACACACATCAGCTGACCACCTGTCTTGGTCTTCAGATGGCATGCATCTAGACCAATGATTGGCCTGCACCCTGCCAATAAGCCCTTCTTGCAACCCTCCAGGCAAATGTAGATTCTTTCAAAATATGGCAGCCCAATTGCCAAGTCATGCTCAGCTGCCAAATCACCATCATTATAAGTATGCACCTTCATCAAAACGGTGCTCCCAGGACTGCACCTTCTCAACTCATCATAGTACTCCCACAATTGGTTGAACTGTGCAGTGTGGGCCCCATCAACAGCTTTTTGAGCTTTCTCTCTAGCCCTACTTGCCTTGCCTGCACTTATCTAATTGGGTTAATCTTTTGAGCCAACCCAATTGAGTTTTCGTGTGTGGCTCAAGATAAGACCAAATGAGACAAATAAGGCTTTAGCTCCAGTGAGATTCGAGCTTCCATAACTCTCAACAAGTCTAAAATTACCATTAATTATATAACAAGTACCACTATAGAAGTATAATTGCACTCTAGGCTTTATTAATAAATTATATACAAAGACTTTAATATAATATCTTTTGGCCCTTCCATAAAACATCCATAGTGAATAAAGTTATAATAAACTGTCAATTTGTAAAATGCTCTTTTTATTTATTGAGTCTCTAGTTTAATTTTTTAGTTATTCATATATTTTATAAAATCTAATTTTATTAAATACAAACTTTTGTAACTCTCTACTAAAGTGGTAGAGCCCAACACTTTGAATAACCAATTCCCATTAAACTTATCTCAGGGGGATATTTGTTTCTTCAAACTATGTGCGGTTACCAAATATACTAAGGTTTTAGCTATAAAAATAGATCTAACATTTGATATATCAAAACAACCTACATTTCATGTCACAATTCTCTCAAGATTGAGAGTTTGTGAAAATAAAATTCATAAGATTTATTATTCAGCTGACAGTCGTTAATTAAATAATTCATCTCATAAAAGTCCAATTCAATGTGTATTACACACTTAAGACACACCAACACTTCAACTAGAGATCGCCACTTCCATGATCAAGACAAACCATCGTAGTTGACATGTTATAGTCTTCATAGATAAAATGTCCAATTTCATCACCAACTATGAACTATGTTTTTGAGTTTACAAGAAACTTGTGTTTTATATCTTCTGTAATTAAATCATATAAATCACATACAATACATCTTAAGAATTATATGATAACATCCAATTAGCTCATATATAATTACATATAGTCTCAAATAATTAAATAATTTAATTACTTATAACATGCGAATAAATTGAATTTTTGGACATAAACCCTAACAAGAAACAAGGCCTAAAGACCTTTTTTAAAATTATTAAGGCAACCCTACTTGTACTTCTTAAAATCCTATCCATTCATTTCATCAAATGGGTTAGATTTTATTACATCGTTATTTATATGAATTATTTAACATAATAAAATCCGACCACTCATTTTTAAACAGATTAACATGATCTAAATAATTTTATTGTAATATTATAATAAAAACTCTAGAGTACTGTACAAGAATTTAAAAGTCATAGTTAAGTACTTTTCAAAAAACAATGCCAAAGTCCAACATTCTTACATATAATCAAAAGCCCTAAATTAATAATAAAAAGGAAAAAGAGAAAAGAAAAAAAACCTAGAATTTACTGTTAACAAAGTAAATTTGAAGGCGAAAAAACAGATAAATCTCCATGTGAATATTTGAATGGCTTCTGTTAGGTTCTAAAGATTTAGGATTTTATGTATTTAGAACTCTAATTTGTATTGTTGGCAAACCATGATCAAAACAGGTTATTTAGTCTTGTTTAGACTTGCTCAAAGTTGGGTCTTTCATGTAAAGTTGGAATCGAGTGACTGCAGATGCATTGGGGCATTTCAGTCTGGCTCGATCGATCGAAGGAAAGGCTCGATCGATCGAATCACGGACCAAATGCGTTTTCTGCAGAATTTCCAACTCAGCCCTAACTCATTAAACGTTTTGAGTTTTCTGTTTTTACCCTAGGTATATAAAAAAAAACCCTAGCCACGTTTTTAGAGTTGCTCCAGTTGTATTGTTGCTCATACATTGCGGTTTTGTGTAAATCTCTTGTGAGATCTAGAGGAGCTTTCCTTTACACAAAGCTTAGGGTTTTCGAGATAGAGATTACTTCAACATCTTGATGATCAACTCAGTTGCTACCATTGAAGCTTAAAGAATATCAAGCGTGGGTGCTTGTAGCTGATTGGAGAATCCAAGAAAGAAGGAGTCCATGGATTCGGAGCTTGCACGTGGTCGTGTCAGTAAGTTCTACTGGTGGGTAGCATTAGGAAGTCAAGCGGGGAGCTTGTAGTCCTTTTGTATGAACTTCGATTCTTTCATAGTGGATTCAGGTTTGCCTTGAGGATCGGTGGGTCAAATCATCCCCAGGTTTTTACCGTGTGGTTTCCTGGGTGATCATATCATTGTGTCTTTTATTATTCCGCTGCTTTATACTTTTGATATGATTATTTGATTGCTTTAACCTAGAATTGCATAATTTGACTAAGTAAAAACTTGGCTAATTAATCTAGGCTAACCAATCTGGTTGTTTTTAAGGGGTCTAAAACCGTTCAGCTTCTTCTGTAGTGCCATATATTCAAGCACTGTTTCAGTCACAATTTGATACAAACTCCATTTCTGTCTAGTGACATTAAGAGGCTGTTTGGATGGGCAAATCTCATGACTCAATTCTCAGTTTTCATAACTCAATTCTCAAAAATGGTGGGACCCATAGCAAAATACTCGTTTGCCTGCACCAATACTCTATTTCCATAACTCTGTTTCCAATACTCGATTTTCTACTTTTTGAGTTATGAGTTATGGAAACTGAAAACAACTTTTGGCTGTTTTCAGTTTCCAATTCTCATAACTCAATGGCATTTTTGTAAATAACACTATATGAGGGACCCACTGCCATACTTTTAGCCACAACTTTTGACATCTTTTTTTTTTTCTTCTTTCTTTACTGGGGTTCATCGTCTCCCTTTTTTTTTTTTTTTTTTTTTCTTCTTCACCTGGGTTCACGTCTCCTTCCTTTTCTTTCTTTTTTTTTTCCTTCTTCACCTGGGTTCACGTCTCCCCTGTTCTTCCGCTCTTTTTTTTTTTTTTTTTTTTTTTTTTTGGGTTCGGGTTTGTGGGTACTCTGAAAAAAAAAAAAAAAAAAAAAAAAGCTGCAGTGGTGACAGAAATGGGGCCCACAAATAGTGTGAAAAATATTGAGTGATGGGAAATGAGTGATGTGCCAAACGGGTATTAATTTTAGAGTGATGGGTGATGAGTGATGAGTATTGAGTTATGAGTGATGAGTGATGAGTGACGAAAATTGAGTGACGAAAATTGAGTGATCAAAAAAAGGTGGCCAAACAGCCTCTAATGAATTAAGGTGTTAATCATCAGAGAAAAAAATATTACAAACAATTACATTGTTAATTATACACACACATATATATGACGAAGAAAAGTAAAGACTAATTCTCATCTACCCTCTTTGATAGCCTTACCAAGCATGGGTTTAGAAGCACTAACTGGTGAATTATCTACGTAACCCACCATGCTTGAACTTTCTGAATAGTCGTAATAGATGCTAACAGTTCCTCTAGCTGCAACATCATTTCTTAAGCTTGTTGGATCATCAGATTTCCAGTCAGCCAGATATCCAGGCTTTGAAGTTACGGTTCTCACTTCAATGTCTCCTAAAAGCATTGCCACCACACGCGACATTGATGGCCGTAATGTAGGGGATGATTGAGTGCACAAAAAAGATACTCCTATCACTTGTTTTACTTCTTCCTCATTGAATTCTGATAATCTAGCGTCGACAAGATCAACTTCACGGCATGGGCGGCTCCACTTGGAGCCCAGGGGGTTCAAATGAACCCCCTGAACTGGCCCCCAAAAAAAAAAAACTATATATATTAGTATTTTTTTTTTCTTTTTTGTTTGTTTTGACCCTCTAAAATAAAATTTTAAACACCCTGATCCTAGATTTTTTTTTAAGCTCGGCTAAAATAAATTTGAATATGATCCTCTTAACAATATCTTAACATTTTTAAATACAAAACAAAAAGCCCAATAACAAACCAATTTAATCTAAAATATGGAAGAAAAAACTAAGGGCCTGTTTGGTTAGAGATTTCTAGTATTGTTGTTTAAGTGTTGTGAAAATACGTGGATTAAAAAGTGTTGTGGAAATATGTGTTTCAATGTGTAAATACTGAAAACTATTGTTTAAACAATTATACCAAACACCCCCTAATAAGTCCAACAACAAAAGTAGAAATTTATTAATCTTAAACCTTAGAAAAAAAAAAACCCATTTAGATCTTAACATATTCGAAATAAATCAATCAAATTGAAAATTAATGGATGAATGATTGTTTGGTTGTGTACATTGAAATAGATATAACTCGTAGGATTGATAATGAAGAAATCATGTAACAATTTCAAAATATGAAAAATCATTGAAAGCAATTGTAAAATTTTATGTATTTCAATTATTGTTTTTTTTTTGTTTGTTTGTTTGTTTGTTTTTTTTTTTTTTTTTTTGGCGATATCGGTATATTCAAGTTCTCTTTTGTTTTATATTTATTATTGACCCCCCTTAAAAATAATCTTGGAGCCGCCACTACTTCACGGTTGTTTTCATGTAGTTGCCAAGCCTGAGAAAGACATTATGTGTTACCACCAGACTTCAGAATATAGTGTGTAATATAGGCAACAACAGTGAGAGTTCCATTTTTTTCAAATGAGTTAACTTTCTAAATGTTCAGATGTGTCAAGGAGTTCAGCGTATAGTATAAAGGCATTGGGCATTGGCTGTGAGTATTCTGATTGTGTCAATGAGACAGCTATATTTTGTAATAGATCTAGACAAATCCAGCTGTTTTCATGATTGTTCCAAGGGTCATCTTCATTTCACTTGAATTTGTTGTTTTTTCTCTCATATATGCATGCATTATAAAGTACACTCTTGCATCTCAGTTATTTTATATGTTTATTTCATGTTTGAAATGCTCGATTAGTTAGGTTTCATCTATTGTTTCACTTTTTCTTTAATTAGATAATGCTTTGTTTATGTTGAATAACAATTATTCTAATTCTTTGGCACAGTTATCTTTAGGGACAAATTTGGGAAATGCTCCGTTTGGGTAAAAATAGCAGCATAATGCCCTTTTCTCCAAACTATATAGGGAAATGCCCCTCTTTTGTAACTCGATTTTCTCAAAATCGAGTTAGGCCCTATAGCAGCGTTTTTTAGGAGCCTATAGTGACGTTTTTAGGACCTATAGTGGCGTTTTTTAACTCGATTTATAAGAAATCGAGTTATAGGTAAAAAAAATTAAAAAAATTGCCTATAACTCGATTTTATGGAAATCGAGTTACAAAACGTCACTATAGATCCTGAAAATGTCACTATAAGTCCTTAAAAACGCTGCTATAGGGCTCCAGAATTTTTTTTTTTTATAACTCGATTTTGAGAAAATCGAGTTACAAAAGAGGGGCATTTTCCTATATAGTTTGGAGAAAAGGGCATTATGCTGCTATTTTTACCCAAATGGGGCATTTCCCAATTTTGTCCTTATCTTTAGTATTCTTGTGGAAATGTAAGGGTATGTTTGGTAATTGCTTTTTTTCCCTTATTTTTTGTTTTCAAAAATAATTTTCTATTTTTAAAACTAAAAAACTTGTTTGGCAATCCAAAATAAACAGAAAACAAAAACGGTTCTCAAAACTCAATTCATGAAGGAAGCTGAAAATATGCAAAAACTTGTTTTCAGTTTCTAATTTTCAAAATTCAATGAAAATACATATTTAATTTATTGAATCTGTCTCATTTAATGAGTTAGCATTAAAGTTCAAATCTTAGTAAGAACATATTTTAGTATTTTCTATTTTTTCTTCAAAAAACTATTTTTTTAATTTCAACTAACCAAACATGTTTTTGATTTCAAAAATACAAGAATTTTTTTTTTTTTAATTCCTAAAAACAAGCTTTTGAAAATAGAAAACAAAAACTGTTATCAAACATAAACTAATTTTCTTTTTCTTTTTCTTTAACAAAAAATTGATGGTAACAAAATGAATAAATGTTATGTAAAAATGTTTTCTGGTACTATTTTTATATTGCCAATAGACTCTAGAGGACCGGTTGTAGGACCCAATGGATGGGGAGCCTTACGCTTTCCTAATCCATAACTTAACATCTGAACTCAAATAGGGGGATTATAGGTCTTAACCCATGTATTGCTTTTGTCATTTTCTAATTATAAATTATAAATTATGTTTTGGACTAAAGTAGTGTATAGTAGCTTTATTTTCAGAATTTAACTATGATCAAAGGCCATGTATTCTCTTCTTATTAGCGATTCAATGTATCATTTTTAAATTTAGTAAATTTTTCACGTTTTCTTTATATTTTTCATATGAATAAATTAAGTGATATCTCCATATAATAAGTCTCACTATTTGGGAAGGAAAAGATAATCCTTAGAGCATTAGTCAAGCACTAGCCAGCTGAAACTAAAATTTTGCTAACAAAATCCAAAAAAACCTATCATTGGGATAGCTACAAGATAGCAGAAACATCTTCGAACTACATTGCATGGTCAATATATTTTTAAATTCTCTCTTGAACTCAAACAACTATGCATCCAATTAAAGAAAGATAACAACCTTCTATATGCAACACATAAATATGGTTCGTACCCATTCAAGAAGATACGTCTTTTCTTCTTCTAAGCTTGAGTCTGAATTTCGCCTCCCACTAACCATTTCTAGAGCCACAATGCCGAAAGGAAAACACATCGGTTTTCTCTGTAAGGTGTCCACGCATGGCATACTCTGGTGCAAGATATCCACTGCACCAGTAACACAATCATATGCACAAGATATTGAATATTAACTTAACTAAAAATAAAATATTATATAATTCTTAGAGACAAGCCAACTAGCATAGCCTCAAGGGTCTTACATGGTCCCTACAAGCCCAGTGCTTATGTGACTCTTGTTATCATCATATAGCTTACCGACGCCAAAGTCTGATATTTTGGGGATGAGATCAAAATCAAGCAGGATATTACCGGCTTTCACATCTCTATGTACAATTCGAAGTTGTGACTCCTCATGAAGATAAGCTAAACCTCTTGCTACACCCAAGCATATGTCATAGCGTGTTGACCAATTGAGATTCAAACTTCTTTCTCCTGTCTCATGCAAGCATAAAAATTTAAACTACCATACTATACATAAATAAATAAATAAATATATATATATATATATATATGCACATAAAGTGAGATAGAGCAACAACAAAGATGTGTTCATATACCAAATAATGCTTGGTCAAGGCTTTTATTCTCTAGATACTCATAAACAAGGAGTCGTTTTATTAGCCTCAACACAACATCCATACAATTTCACGAGGTTACGGTGTTGCACAGCAGATATAATAGCAATTTCAGTGACAAACTGGTTCTTTCCTTGGTGTGATGCAGCAGACAGTTGCTTCACAGCAACTACTCTTCCATCAATAAGTGTTCCCTATTTTGCAATGAGTTTCAAACACAAATATTAAAGAAAATATTTATATGATAAATTGTTACTCATCAAGAGAGAGAGAGAGAGGTAATAAAGAACGATATAGAAAAAGAAATTGGAAGGGATGATGTTGCATTGTGATTCTTTACGCATTGTGATTCTTTACTACTGGGCAATTGATGTTGGGTTAAAAATTGAACCCAGTTAATTAATTCAATTATCCAAGTTGATTAATTATCTAGATTACATGGAATGCAATATTGTAGAGGCACAAGCAAATCACAAATCTAAATTGAAGTGCATTGGAAAATAAATTGATACAGTAATTTGTTGACTAACAGGGAAAACCTTTGCAGACAAAAATCCCACCAGATGATTTTTAGGCCATCACTCCCAAGAATCCACTAATCAAGACAAAGTGATTTCTAGTATAAGGAATCTTACCACTACCTGGACTATCCCAAAATATCAATTTACAGTTGAACCTTTACACTAATCTCCAATTAGACTTGGTCTTGTAGGGACTTCTTCTTTGAACGAATCTCCAATTTGTGCCTGATTGCACAGCAACTTGATCATTGTTGTTTGATGCAAAGTTCTTCAATCCACACTTGTAAACTTAAAAAACCCTATGGCACACAAGAACACAGTAGCTTCACAAAAGTGCGTATATCAATGTCTCTTTGTAAGTGTCTCTGTGTGTGATGACAACTATAATATATTACTTTTGTATCCTCTGGAAACCTAGCACACGAAACTCTAGAAAAGCCTTGTCATCATGGGCCGAAATCAGATCTGCATACCTCGAATCCTCGATAGATCAGAGGTACCGAGGTAGGTATCGCGATTCATTATAGCTCAATAGATCGAAGGTGTCGAGGTAGGTATCGAGACAATCTGTTTTAGCTTTTCTTATAATGTTTCTTGAGTAATCTTCATGTCTTCAATAAAACCACTTGTCATAATAATCTTAAACCCACTTAGATATACCCAATTACAAACAAAGTGCATTTTTTCATAAGATATGTCAATTATATAAAATATGACCCTAACAATTGCAATACATGTCTAAAAGCTCTTCGCAATTGCAACATGACTAATTTCTCTAAAGGACCTTGAGGCACCGACATAGACGTACACACATTATGTTGTTGATAGATGAGGAACTTACCTTATAGACAGGCCCAAATCGTCCTTCTCCAAGTTTGTTAGCTGGATTAAATTCTTCTGTAGCTGTTTTCAGTTCAGCGTAGCTGGATGTGAATGGTCTGACATCTACTCCTAAGAGCTCTGCAATTTCAACATAAACACAGGCTGTTACTCTGAATCCATTGTTTTGTAATCAATTTTCTTAAGTTGTGTGCAGAAACTGCGAGATAGTTTTTACTTGTTAAATTGAGAAAGCGTCCCCAAGTTAAGCATAAATTATCACTCTGGTTTTTTCTAGAATAGTCATACTATGTGTGCACATGTGCATATGGGCGTGTGTTTTGGTATAAAAGCCTTTGTGAACATGATATTTAATTGAAGTTGAATGTGCACTGTTGTAGTACTTAAACACAACGTAAATCATGCCACTTGATTTCTGGCCAACTCGCTAAAAAAATTAGTAAAATAGGAAAAATTCAATAATCTCAATACGTAGACTAAATTGAAAGAAGTCCAACAACTATCATAAAGGTGCCACTTGATTTTCTGGCTTACCTACATCGTCATTGTTTTGAAGTCGTTTTCTTTTACGGATGTTATAGAAAACTATGAAAACAGATAGAATGCCTCCAACACCAATACTGACACCCACGATCAGACCAATGAAATTGCCATTGCTACTTCTAGGACTGGGTATAAATTCTATACAAAAGCGAGGCAGTCAAAACCATGATAACATTGAAGGAAAGCAGTACCTCATCTTTTTTTCGCATCTACAATTTTTACATAGTAGTACCTGTTGAAGTATTTGGGACTAAGATTGGGTTGTTGTTGATGGCACTGATGGCTGAAATAGAAGGTCCACAAGTACCTTGAACAGGTACACAACAAGTCCCTTTCCCAGCCCAAAAGAAATTGATTTCAAGATAGTTTTCTGTTACTGGAACCACAAATTGCCCCTGAATGCCTTTGAACGATCCACTGGCTTCCTTTCGTATGTCAAAATCCGGTAAAAACGATTCCCCTGATATAAACATATTCAAAACTTTAATAGAAAACCTAAAAGAGTTTTAAGAGGTACTTTTATAGGAAATTAGGGAAGGGACCAATTCAATTTTTTATTTTAATTTCTTTTTAAAGTAATAGAGAATTTCATTTGAAGAGGAAAGCTGATAAGATAGAACACTCTAAATACAGATTTTAGGTGCAGTGTATAAAGTAACTATTTTTCCCAAAGAGAATTAAGTTCAATCCAGTTATGCGTTTAAATTTAATAGGAAAATATAATGTGGTGAACCTAAGAAATGGTACCACAATTTTTTCCTCATTACAAGTGTAAATTTAAGAGGTCCATGAAATCAACTAAATAAGTACCAAGAAATCCCCAATCATAGTACAATATTTCATTCCAAACTACACTATCATATGCCGAGTTTAAAGTTTAAATTTATATGTTCATTCCAAATTTATTACTTTCTTAATCGATATAAGTTATTTTTTTTTATTTCTATCAATTTTATTTTGGGTACTCTTCTACTTTTTTTTTTTTTAAATTCTCTCAACTAAATTCAACTCACTATTTCTTACTAGTGCATTAATTGTACTACTCTAAACAATTTTTAATGAATAATTTTTATAATTCTCTAGTATAGTTTCCATGCTGGAGCCCTAAGCCATAGTATCTTAATGATGAAGCAGACAGCCTAGCTGTTTGGTACAGCTCTGACCCAAATACATTCGTGTTTATTGTGAAATTAGACAGTGATGTTTGCACCGCTGGAGTATTATTGCCCAAAAAATATCCAACATTGCTAACTGCCCATCTGCTTGTGTCAGTTACAAAGGAAGGGGCTACGCCTTTACAGACTTGATGATTTCCAGTTCTTCTAGTGTGTTGGGCGAGCTCATGGGCCACCGTATTGTAACTTCTACTCAAGTGCTTGAAATGGCAAGACTTAAAAGAATCACAAACCTGAAGAATTCCTTGAATAAGGTGCCCATACATGCTACCTGTAGCCTTATCATTGATTGCTTGAATAACAGCCAAAGAATCAGATTCAAAGATGACCCGAGGCAGCTGAAGTTCCTGAGCAAGGACACCTTGCTCTAATGCAAAGACTTTAGTAAGCTCTACAGAATAATAAGACTGGAGCGGCAAGCATAGAGCAGCCACAACTTGACCTTTGCTGCCTCTAATGGCTACACTCACACTGGAAAAACTGTCTTGTTCTGAAGAAGCACCATCAACATTTACTTTGAGGACTCCAGGAGTGGGCGGAACCCAATTAGAAGGGGCAGGTCTTGTTGGGTCAAAATCCCAACTGGTCGAGCAAGCATATTTATCCACAGCATTTCTTGCCATGTGCTAAACTTGGATTGGAGATAGACCACCATCCTTATGCATTATTCTGTTTCTGTTGGACCATAAGGCCTAAGCCGTGGCGAAGAAGAGCTCCAAATCTTGAAGTGTTGAGTGAGAGAGGATAAATAATGCAGAGTCCAGGAAGGAATTTTTAAATCCTTTGAACAGTTTTAGACCCCTTAAATCAACCAGATTAACCTAGTTAATTAACCAAGTGATTAACTTAGTCAAATTATGCAATTCTAGGTTATTACAAACATACAATCATATCAAAAATATAAAGCAGCGGAATAATAAATAACACAATGATATGATCACCCAGGAAACCACACGGTAAAAATCTGGGGAGGATTTGACCTAGCTATCCTCAAGGTAAACCTGAATCCACTATGCGAAAGAATCGAAGTTCATACAAAAGGACTTACAAGCTCCCCGCTTGACTTCCTAATGCTACCCACCAGTAGAACTTACTGACACGACCACGTGCAAGCTCCGAATCCACAGACTCCTTCTTTCTTGGATTCTCCAATCAGCTACAAGCACCCACGCTTGTTATTCTTTAAGCTCCAATGGCAGCAACCGAGTTGATCATCAAGATATTGAAATAATCTCTACCTTGAAAACCCTAAGTTTATGTGAAGGAAAGCTCCTCAATGATCTCACAAGAGATTCACACAAACCGCAATGTATGAGTAACAATACAACAAGAGCAACACTAAAACGTGGCTAGGGTTTTGCCTTTTATACCTAGGGCAAAAACAGAAAACCCAAAACGTTTAATGAGTTAGGGCTGAGTTGGAAAATTCTGCAGAAAAGCATTCTGGCTGACTTTCGATCGATCGAGCCAGGCCGAAATGCACCAATGCATCTGCAGCCTCTCGATTCCAACTTTACATAAAATATATATCTTTGAGCAAGCTAAACAAGACTAAACATATTGTTTTGATCATGGTTTGCCAACATTACACATTAGAGTTCTAAATACATAAATTCCTTAATCTTTAGAACCTAACAGCCTTGAATGCGAAGAGGATTTTCAAGCCAAAAGTTCCAAACCAAGGAAGAAAAATCACAACTAAGAAGAGCATGATCTACATTTTCAGCTTCATTACCACAAACAAGGCAAACCTTACTTTAAGAAATCCCTCTGCTGAAAATGGCATCCATAGTAGGGAGACCATTGACACAAGCTCTCCAAGCAAAAACCTTGATTTTTTCTGGTAAGTTGAGATGCCATAGCCTTTTCCACAATGGCTTGTAAGGATCCCCATTAGAACTTTCTCCTCGATCGTTTGCCTTAATCTTTCCAATCTAGATTATTTTTTCTTTTGGAAGGGTATGACTTAGAGGAATCTTCAAGATTGTTTCTGCTTCAAAAGAGAGGAAGGATGCTCTTATCAAATCCACATTCCACCATTTTTTCATTGGGTCAATGAGAGATGAGACCATTGGGAATTGAGGAATATCATTTGGAGGCGAAATGACCTTGTAAGTGGAAGGGGTCGGCAGCCATCTGTCATCCCAAATGTGGATTAGATTCCCGTTGCCCACTCTCCAACGAGTTCCCAATCTAATAATATCAAGGCTGCTATGGATGCTTCTCCAGGAGTATGATGGGGAATTACCAAGCTTAGCATTTAGGATATCCCCGGTAGGGAAGTATCTTGATTTGAGAACCCTTGCCACTAGAGAGTTTGGGTTTTGCAAAATTCGCCATGACTGCTTAGCAAGCATTGCTTTGTTAAAAGCTTGTAGATTCCTGAACCCTATTCCTCCGCTTGCTTTCTGCTTACACATTGTTTTCTAGCTAACCCAACACATTTTTGTTTCTTTCTGCTTTTGACCCCACCAGAAATTTCTCATCATGCTCTCTATTTCTTCGCATAGGCTTTGGGGGAGAAGGAAGCACCCAATAGTGTAACGTGGGAATTGCTTTTGCAACTACTTTTATGAGGATTTCTTTTCCTCCCATAGAGAAAAGTTTACCCTTCCACCCGGCTAGCTTTTGCCCAATCCTTTCTTTAAAAATAGAAAAAACTTGCTTCTTCGATCTTCCAATGAAGGATGGGAGGCCCAAGTATCTTGTGTGTCTAGAATCCCGCATAGGGCCTAGGGTAGCAAAAATCTCATCTTTGACTTCTTGAGATGTGTTGGGACTAAAGAAAATAGAGGATTTCTCAGTGTTAATTTTCTGACCCGAGGCTCCCTCATATTTCTAAAGGGTTTGCTTCAGTACTTGACATTCCTTAACACTAGTTTTGCTGAAGAGAATGCTATCATCCGCAAATAAAAGGTGAGTGACTCTTGGGTAGCCCCTACATATAGAAATGCCTGTCCAATGCTGGTTTTGGGCTGCCTCATGAATAAGAGCAGAAAGCTCTTCAGTACAAATGAGGAAGAGAGTTGGGGAGAGAGGATCCCCTTGCCGAAGTCCTCAGGTATGAGTAATATTCCCACAAGAAACACCATTTATTAAAACAAAATATGACACCGAGGTGATGCACCTCATAACAAGATTCACCCACTTAGGACTGAAACTTATTTTCTCCATAACTGCCTGAATAAAGCACCACTTAACTTTGTCAAACGCCTTACTCATATCAAGTTTGGCCGCCATATAGCACTCCTTGCCTGCATTTTTATGATTTAGAAAGTGCATTAACTCAAACGCCACAAGCACATTGTCAGTAATTAGCCTGTTAGAAGTGAAAGCACTTTAGTTTTCTGAAATAATATGAGGAAGAAGAGCCTTAAATCTATTTGCAATGGTTTTTGATATGAGCTTATAAACTACATTACACAGGCTTATGGGTCGAAAATCAGCCATATTTTTGGGATTATTAATCTTTGGGATGAGAGCAATATTGGTTCTGTTAAGACTAGCCATAGACATATTACCATTAAGGACATTCAAAACCATATTAGTAATGCTACATCCTATAATATCCCAGTACTTTTGATAAAAAATGGCAGATATACCATCCGGGCCGGGTGTTTTTGTGGGGTGCATCTGCTTGAGGGTGGTGGCAACCTCCTCACTGGTGAAATTCTTGTTTAGGATTTCATTCATCTCTTCGGTCACCTTTGTGGGAATAGCAGCAGTTACCTCCTGTATCTGTGTTGGGGAGGCCATCTTATATATATTCTCAAAATAATCAATGGCAACTTGGGCTATATTGTCTCTTTCATTGCACCATCTGCCTTGACCATCCCAAATCCCCGTTATATTGTTTTGTTTACGTCGCTCAAAGGCCTAGACATGAAAAAACTTTGTGTTTTTATTGCCCTCCTTTAGCTAGTGTGCCTTAGCCCTTTGACCCCAGTAAATCTCCTTATCATTTAAAAGGTCATTGATTTCTCTTCTTAAATAGTTGATCTCAGAACTTAAGGCCCCATCCTTATCTTGAAGAGTCAAAGAATTCAGCTCATTTCTTTTTGCTTGAATCTTCTTTGGAATCTACCCAAACACATTAGAGCTCCACTTCAACAACTCCGCGACACAACTACTAAGATTAGCCATCATCCCCTCTGGAGTACTAAGATCAATATTCATTCCCCAAGAATTTTCAATTATAGATTTACATTCTGCATTTTTTGTCCACATTGCCTCGAAGTGGAAATGCTTTGCTCGGGTTTGTCGTTGAAATACAGAAGTAGAAACAAGCAAGGCACTATGATCAGATGTTGAATTAGGCAAGTGATGCACCTTCATCTCCCCAAACTTTTCAAACCACTCCAAGTTGGCAAAGGCCTTATCTAACCTTAAATATATTCTTTTATCCCCCCCTTGCATATTACACCAGGTAAAATCAAAACCACAGTAGCTTAATTCTGGGAAAGCACAGTAATCAACCACTTTCCTAAAACTGTCCATTTGTTGTTGAGACTGAATAGCTCCCCCTGATTTTTCTGTGTTAGATAATATCTCATTAAAGTCTCCTAAGCATAACCATGGGAGTTGCAATTGATTATTTAAAAAGGCAAGGAGGTGCCAGGACTCATATCTTCAATGTGTCTCCGGATGGCCATAGAAGCCCGTTAATCTCCATTTGAAACTTTTATCCATATCATTGATTACTGCATCTACATGATTCTGTGAGTAGCTCTTTATCTCCAAGTCTACCTCTCTAGCCCACAGCAAAGCCAGTCCACCTTTCCAGCCTACACAAGGAACAATGAGACCATTAGCAAGAGCAAGTCTGCATTTTATTCTTTCTATTCGTCGAGTTTTTTCTTTTGTCTCCATAAGGAAAACTACTTTAGGATTCCATCATCGCACCATATTGTGCAACGCTCGAACTGACCGGGGGTTCCTAAGTCCTCAGCAGTTCCAACTCATGGGATTCATGGCTCCTAGTGGTGCTACATTGCAGCCATCGCTGATCCCTCTTCAGATTGATTCTGAGCTGTAGTTGTTACTGTACACTGCCTCTTATGTGATACATCTATCTCTTCTTCTTCAAAAACTAGTTTCCTCGCCCTCTTTGAACCAATGCTTAAAGGCTAGATATCTGACCTTGGGCTTTTGTTCTTTCCTTTTTCCTTAGCAATTCTTTTCCAGTTTGCCTCTGCCTTTGTTTTCCTTCCTGTATCTTTTCCTGTGGGCTCTAGTGTGCTTCTTTTTTCTTCATTAAGCCCAGCCTTGGACTTAATTTGTCTAGACACTTCCATTTGTTCTTTTCTAGTTGGGCTTGCCGGCCCACAAGTGAAAACGCATCATCAAAGCCCTTAATTTCTTTCAAATCACGTGGGGTGCCAAAGGGAGGGAAAAAACCCATCTCACATGATTCTGACTTCCCTGTAGCACTCTATCCCATCTGAATAGAAAAATCACCTGCTACACCCTGTACACTGTCACCCATTCTGACATCATACCTCACTGTACTCCCTTCATTTGAATTTTTCCTGTTATCTATATCGCTGAAGTGACCCTAACCTCTGACGAAAACTGAACCAGCAGAGAATTTTGCTGTGGTATTTGTATTTTCTTCAATCTTATCCTCGCTACCACCTTCACGTTCTCCACTACTGGTTGATTTAGATCTCTCCATTCCCAGCCTTGTATTTCCTTGAGCCCGGAGCCAATCACCATATTGCCTGGGATTTTGCTGGTCTAGGAGTTCCAGACAATGCTTCTTATCGTGTCCCAACTTACCACATTGAAAACAGGAGACTGGGAGCCTTTCATACCTGAAACTTACCCAACATTTTTCCCCTTCAACACTAGCTACTGTACCCCCTTTCTTAAGGGTTATCCAACTGAAGATCAACTCTTATTCTCATGAATTTGGCTTGATTAGACTGCCTTGCTCGCCGATCTATTTCGATGAATCTCCCAATGCTATTGCTGAGCTCTCTACCCACCTCCTCTGACATGAGCTCAAAGGGGAGTCCCCATATTTGAACCTAAAAAGGGGAATGAGTGAACTTGATATTTGTAGCTGAAAGCTCTCTTCTCCATCTGCACAATAACAACAAATTATTATCAAAATCCAAGGCCCATTTCACTCAACCCATTTCAGTTGATACTCAGACCCAAATTTGAATTATAGGACATTATTTCCCACATCCACAATCTGAAGATCCGAGCCCATCTTCCATGCCGACCTCATCGTGTTCTTCAACACCCTCTGATTCTGATTTCTATCTGTCAAAAGGCGACCAAAAAGATTGAGGGAACATTCCTCAAGCAGATCGGACTTACACCTTGACCTTTATTGAAATTTCCTCTTCTTCCTACTTAGTAAGTCTAAGATTGAGTAATCCCTCCACCACCGTTTGGTCCATGGCAATGATGGGAGAGAGAGAGAGAGTCAAACTCTGGGAAGAAAACCCAGACGACGAACTCGTGGGAGGAAAAATACTCAGATGAGCGAGAATAGCTCCTACAAGGGAGAGAGAAAACTCAAATGAGAGAGAATATCTTGTTCAATGCATGTTATGTATTTCAATACCCGACATGCTTGAATTTAGAATTCAAATTTAAGTCTAATAGTCTAATACAAAGTGTTGGTGCATTTTAATATTAAAATGATTACATAAATTAATTAAATAATAAGTTGGCCAATATAAATGAAATAAAGTGAAAGTTTCATGTGATTAATGAATTATAAGAGAGGAGTTAATATTTTAGTAAAAAACTGAATTCTACATTGATAAGAAGAGACTAGAGAAAGTCCTTATGTGTACTATGAGTAATTAATCAGTACTTAGAGTACAATAATGTGGTACTCATTTCTCTCATATAATAGTAGACCTCACTAATTAAATTTATTATGGGATCTACCACTCATGTAAGAGGAGAGAATACAATGTTGTTGTACTCCATGAATACCTAATGATTTTCCTTGTACTTTAGTCATGTATATTTGATAAACACTTGAAGCTGGATCACTTGCTTTCTTTTTAGAAACACCTACTCTAGAGTAGAATATTCTCCTTATCTGGCATTAATATACGCTATTCGTCCTCTGCGATGCAGTTCTATGGCTGAGTGCAAACCATGGAGCACTACCTTAAGTGCTAAGTCACAACTCTCTGCCCTTGAGGGTCATGCCCTTACAGATCCAACTAACTATTGTTTCCTATTTGATTCTTTATAGTACATGACTTTAACTCATCTAGTCATTGCCTTAGTAGCTCATCATGTTACTTAGCTCATGAGTAACCGCCCACCTCATACTTACCACAATGAAGTGCATTCTTCGCTATCTTGAAAGAACAATGAATCTTGGTTTGGCTTTCCTCGTACTGTTCATGGTAGTTAAGTGTCGGACCGTGTGCCTTACCAATCCATCCAACCACCAATTGGTGAAGGATGAGGGGGCACAAATCTTTTATAGCATTCGATCGCAGACCAAGCCCATTGGTATTGGAGCGAATTGTGAAATCCCTCACAATCCCTCCCTCACAATGCGGCTCCAACGACTCGAACCTATGACCTTGGCTCTGATACCACTTGTCGGACCGTGTGCCTTACCAATCCATCCAACCACCAATTGGTGAAGGATGAGGGGGCACAAATCTTTTATAGCATTCGATCGCAGACCAAGCTCATTGGTATTGGAGTGAATTGTGAAATCCCTCACATTAAGCTCTTCTTGCCTTCCTTGACACTAACTTGACTGATTGTCTTAACACTCGGCACTTCATTTCTGGTTTTTGTGTTTTCCTGGACCTCAACTTGATCCATGGGATGTCAAGAAACAACCTACGGTGTCTTGCTCAAGTGCTCAATCTGACAATCAGTCACTACCTCAAGTTTACGCTGAAATCATCTGGATAACACACCCTTGCGAGCTCCATGCTCCTATCATCATGCCTGTCAAACTCTACTTTGACAACCTTAATTAGAAATACCTACACGGCATCCAGCCCCATTTTTCATGCTCAAACCAAGCACATTGAGCTTGATTGTCACTTCATTCATAAAGTTTTCCTATCTGACAGTCATAATGTTTAGTATCTTCCCTCCACCGATTAAACTGCAAATCTTTTCACTAAGGGGCTTCACAAGCATTGGTATGAGCTTTTGAATTCCATACTTATCCTCCCTAGATGGCTGAGATTACGTGGGGATGTTAGGCAGCCCCATGATTGATGTTTTGTTACATACATTTAGGCCCCTATTTAGGCTCTTATTTGTACCTAAATTCATGCACATCCCTCATACCTTATAAGTAATGTGTATTTGCCCCAAAGAATATATATGTATATACAAGTAATGAGTATTTATTCCCTAGTTGAGATAATTAAAATATACAAAAATACTCAATCTTACAATACTTACAATTTCCAGGGCCTTGATAGCATGGAAAGCTTCGTTGGAGACAGTTTAATCCTGAGGGCAAAGCACTAAAAACAGAAGAGAAACAAACTAGTTATTCAAACCGCTATATCTGATTGATACATATATTCTTATTGGGATTAAAATTTCACCCCTGTAATGGAAAATGGTCCCTTAGTGATATCTACTGCCTATAATAAAAAGAGTGAAGAGGCATATGAATAGTGTTTTGGTTTAAAAGATTCTGGTGAGTCAGTCTATATGCACCGTTTAGTGTTTTGTTGTGCAAACATTTTGTTGAGTCAAAACGGTTCATTTGGAGAGAACACTAAAACTCATTGAAGAGATTGGAATTATATGGAGGGTGTAAGGTTGAAATTTATCAACCATCTTGTTGGCTTTATTCCATGCCAATTTGCTTGTAATTTAAGCACTTAGTAACCCTGTATTTAGGTGGGATTATTGTAAGGGTAGTGAGTGAGAAGATGTGAAGAAAAGCTCAAGTATGTGCAAAGAAGCAGAGCTTCGCGGCTAGGACTCGCGGGTGGCTCGCGGCTGCAAGTCGCCAACTTCAGGCACGTGAGATGCACACAGGGAAGCTGAAGGGTCGCGCCAGCTGTCGTACTGCAGGACAAAAGTCCCAGGTTGGCCAGGTCGTTACGTCGCGACTTGAACTCGCGACTTGGACAAGCCGCGAGACCAAGCCGCCAATTTACCCTGTTTGGCAAAAACTGTCTCTTCGTATTCTTTTCTCACCTCACTATATATAGACCCTTATACCCACTAAATTGAGAGAGCTTTCGGAGAGAATTTTGTGAGAGAAAGTCCTAGAGAGAAACAAGATTGCCTCATCCCCAATCTTCATTTAAGAGACTCTACAAATTTCTCTACTCTCTTTCTCTTCATTATCATACCCTTGAGAGGTCTTTTACCAAATCCTTATCTCACCACACCCACATCTGTGAGAAGGTTCATTTGGTGTTGAGGGAAGCGGTTTGGAAGGAACCAATATACATTGGTTGATGCTATGGTCTAGTAGCGGAATCTGGGAAGCTAAAGAAGAAATAGGTTCGGCGTAACCTCGTTGGAGCAAGAAGCTTGGAGGGCTTAGGTACCTGGGTAGATTAGGCTTGGAGGGTCTTCTGCTGTTCATGTATCCCAACTATATTCTTTAGTGGATTTTATCACCGCTTGGAGGGCGGCGGAGAGGTTTTACACCGAGGACTTCGGTTTCCTCTTCAATAACACATTGTGTGTTGTCTGTGTGTTTGCATCTTCCTTCCCTTTATCTTTGCCTTATATTTACTGCTGTGGATGTGTTTATATTTGGCTTAGATTAGTTATCAATTCTGTGATTGGCTTATGTTCATGTTCCGCACATTAATTGTTTGATTATAAGCTTGAATTGATATTTTATAATTTGGGGTCTAAACGTTTAAGGGTGTTTCATACCCATATTGAACTTTCAATTGGTATCAGAGCGGGTACACTTGTTGTGGTTTAAATACCTAAGTGTGATCGTTGACCCCTTGTGTTTATTTGCCATGGATTGTGCTTTGTATGCATCTTTGTATGATTTGGTTGGTGTTGATTGTAACATGCCACGTGTTTGTGAAAATGCCTCTATGAGTGATAATCCTCATAATTGTGAGGCTATGTTACATGAATCTTTGGATGTTGTTAATATTCCAAATGACAAACTCTTGAAGAAAAATGCTAAGAAGTTTCAAAAGAATTTGAGCAAGTTATTTTGTGAAAATGATGATTTGATTGCTAAGCTCAATGAATCCAACAAATTGGTTGAGAAATATAAAAAACTTGCTGAAATTTCTCTTGAAAAGCTTAAAGAGTTTGAATGTTTGAATATGGACTTGGATGCTAAACTTGTTTTATCTAACAAACTTGTTGATGATCTTAAATGTGAAAATGAATCTCTTAAGATGCATGCCAAGTGTTTGATTGCTGAACCTATTGCTAAAATGGATGATAATATATGTTGCAATCATGTTGTGGTACCCGATTTTGTGCCTAATGTGTGTTCTACCTCTAAGGACAAATTGGTGTACATTCCTCCACATAAAAGAAACCAAAAGGTGGAGAGAAAGGCTATTAAATCAAAGCCTCCATTTAGGTCTCAACCTAAGGTTTTGGATGGATCTAAGTTTGTTCCAACTTGCCACCATTGCGGTGTGATCGGTCACATAAGACCTCAATGTTCTAAGTTGAAGAGAGAACAAAAACATGTTGCTAGATCCCTTCCCAAAAAGCCTAGTGGACCTAGACACATTGTGTGTCACCATTGTGGTGCTTTTGGTCATCTAAGACCACATTGCTCTAAGTTTCATGCTCTCAAAAGAAAAGAGAAACTTGAGCCTCTTGGAAGTTGTGCTAAAAAGAGTAAACCTGATTTGAGTGAAAATAGCATGTTGTTAAAGAAAGTGTTTAATGCTCTTAACTCCTTGACTATGTGCATCTCAGGTTCTCATTCTTCCAACCCTCGTCTCACTTCTCATGAGACACTCATTCCAAACAATCACTCCGTTTGGATGAGGAAGGGTTCCTATGGTTGAGCTTTTGCTCTTTTGGTCCTTGATCTAATTCTTTCGATCTTTGTGGGACCCCTCATGCATTGCATGTTATATCTTCATGCATTTTGTGCATCTTGCATTTATTCATATGCATTGTTTTTGTTTTGATCTTACCTTTTTGTTTTAACTTTGTGTGAGTAAAAATAAACCCAAAACCACATAAAAAGTGAAAAATTCAAAAAGTTTGATCGTATATGTTTGAGCACATATCACATGTGAGTTTTGCCTTGTACCTTTGTACTTATGGTTTTGTGCATTTACGAGCTTAGCTTGTTCTTTATGCACTTATATCTTTGTGGGAAAAATCTTGACATCTTTGTGTGATTGTTGTAAATCGATCTTCAAGCTTGTCATGAATGATTAGTCAATGAGCACATATCACATGTGAGTTTTGCCTTGTACCTTTGTACTTATGGTTTTGTGCATTTACGAGCTTAGCTTGTTCTTTATGCACTTATATCTTTGTGGGAAAAATCTTGACATCTTTGTGTGATTGTTGTAAATCGATCTTCAAGCTTGTCATGAATGATTAGTCAATAGTCATGTTGGTCTTGATACATGCGTAGACTTGTGCCTATATATCTTCCCACTCTTTATTTTGTTGTTTTAGCTTAAAGAGCTCACCAAATGTAAATCTCCAAATGAAAAGAGACATTGAGCTACAAAAGCCTGTCGCACATACTAGTATTTGACTAGGAAAAAGGGAAAGTGACCAAAATAAAATGTATGATGCCCCAAAAGCCAAAGACTTGTTCATCAAATTGAAATATCAAAAATTTCAAGCATTGATCTCAAAATGAGATATATTGATTCAAAATGATCAAATGTTATGAATTGTAAAGAAGCCAAATGAAAAACTTTTAAGATATGTAATCATTTTCTTGTGGGAGGTCATATATGTTCATTTCTATAATTGAGATAGACCACTTGACTTAGTACTAGTTGTGTATGACTTGATTGAATTGATCATTAAAGTTTCACTCTAGACTATGGACTATTCCACACTTGATACACACACACAACACACATACCTAATGTTCAATGAATGCCTTATTCATTTGTTCGATTGTACTTGTTTAAATGTGATGTGTGTGTGCTCAACTTTATATGGATCAATCAAAAAATATTTTTGATCATTTTATATGTTTTTGGAAGTGATTTTTATCACTCTTTGTGTTCATGTTTAGTGCTTACATTGTTTTCAGTGTTTAAACATGTTTTGTGTTGAAAAACAGGTGTCAGAGTTTTTCGCAACTCACTCGCGACTTACTCGCAACTCGCCAGTCGCCAACCCCAGTCGCGAGTTTCATCCAGAAGCTTTGGCGACTCACTCGCGACTCGCAAAATTTTCGCGACTGAACTTCGTGACTCGCTTAGTCGCGAAACGCCCAAAAACAGCTTTTTAAGGGCTTTTCGTGGGAAACTTGTTTTAAACCTCTCCCATCCTCTGTTAAACCCCTCTTTCACTATTTTTACATCAAAACTCAATCAATTTGAATGGTTTTTCATTCCATTAACAATCTCTAAGGTAATTATGAACTCTTTTCATTGTTTTTGATCCTAAGACTATGTTTTGGAGAGTTTTGTGCTCTTGGTTGAGTTTTTCATCATAGGGGTTGGGAAAACTTACTTTTTGGTCAAATTTTTGTATGGGATTGGTTTCTTTTAATGATTTGCTTTGAATGTTGGCCCCTTGTGGCAAAAAGAACATGTATTAAGGGTGGTTTTCATGATGTTCATGCATTGTTTCACATTGTTGTTCATAGTGTGCATGCTAAGTGTTTGATAAAATTCCTCTTAAGCATTTTCTCACTTGTTTGGACTCCGATGAGTATCAAACTTTGGGGTTTCTCGTGTTTCCTCATTAGGAACATGCTTGGTTCATTGGTTGTGTATTTAACACACCTTGCCCCACATGTGCATTCTCCATGCATTGGTCATGCATTGCACTTTGCCACCTCTTGCACACACCTTGCTACCCTTGTCATGCATTGGTTTATACCTTGTTTCTTCATCCTAGCATGTCATGTTTACCGTATGCTTTGTAGCATTTTGTTTTGTCTTAGGTTTGAGCTTCATTTTCTCATGCATCATTGCACCCCTCATGCATCATTGTCATTGTTCATACCTTCATCTCTTGCCCTCGTTTCTCCTTGACCGTTTGTCTATTCCTGACAAAAAGGGGGAGAGTATTCTCTAGGGAGTACACTAGAAAGTTTTTGTCATTTCTATATGACCCTTGTGCACATTCTTAGGGGGTGAAATTCTATTTCTCGTGCACATTTGTAGGGGGAGAGATATTTCATAGGGAAGATGCATGAACCAAGGGGGAGAAGACATTGAGCTAATAAGAAAACTTTGTTTTGGTGTTTGGTGTATGATCAAGTTGCTCACATGTTTCACATCATGTTTACTTGATCGCAATTTACTTGTTACATTATACTTGTTTGTTTATTACTTGCTTTACCTTGAAGGTCTAATGTGTTTTGTGCAAGTGTTTCAGGTTACAGGTATATCTATTCCAAGTTCATCACAGCTCCTATAATTCATGATAGGGGGAGTGATATGATAAGGGAAGTACTTTATTGTTTGTACCTAGTACCTTTGTAGGTTGTTAAGGTTTATGTTTTTGGTTTGTACCCATTTTGCTTCTGTAAGCTTTAAGGGTTTGTTTCAATGCACTTTTGTAGGCCTTTGTGGTTTGTGCCATGCTTTATGCAGCATTTGTGCTTTGTTAAAATCAATACTTCCAACTAAATGTCTTGCATTTTCTTCTAAATACTGTCACTCTTGTGCCCTTGTAGGATTTTTCCTAGATGCACATACTTCATGTACTGTGCATTGGTTGAGTGTTGGTCATTCAAGCGATTTACCTTGTGTTTATCATCTTGAATGTCTGGATGTTCATTCCAAGTGTGAATGAGCATTATGATCACTTGGTTATAGTGATTACCTGTTTTGGTCTTGCCATGGTTTATTGCTTTATTCCATTGTGCATGATCACATTGTGCTTGCTCCATATGCATTACAAGTTTCTGTATACAATGAACTTATTGTGTTCTTGTGTTTCAGGAGTTACTTGTTCTTATGGTTCTAAAGCTTCGTAGATTCTAGAGTTAGGTGTGAGTGAGTTTTCCAACTGTTCCCAACTCACGCGTTAAGTCTAGAGTTTGTTTTAGGGTTTTGTCACGGAATAGCCAAAGGGGGAGATTGTAAGGTTGAAATTTATCAACCATCTTGTTGGCTTTATTCCGTGCCAATTTGCTTGTAGTTTAAGCACTTAGTAACCCTGTATTTAGGTGGGATTATTGTAAGGGTAGTGAGTGAGAAGATGTGAAGAAAAGGTCAAGTATGTGCAGAGAAGCAGAGCTTCGCGGCTAGGACTCGCGGCTGCAAGTCGCCAACTTCAGGCACGTGAGATACACACAGGGAAGCTGAAGGGTCGCGCCAGCTGTCGCACTACAGGACAAAAGTCCCAGACTGGCCAGGCCGTTACGTCGTGACTTGAACTCGCGACTTGGACAAGCCGCGAGACCAAGCCGCCAATTTACCCTGTTTGGCAAAAACTATCTCTTCGTATTCTTTTCTCACCTCACTATATATAGACCTTTATACCCACTAAATTGAGAGAGCTTCCGGAGAGAATTTTGTGAGAGAAAACCCTAGAGAGAAACAAGATTGCCTCATCCCCAATCTTCATCTAAGAGACTCTACAAATTCCTCTACTCTCTTCCTCTCCATTATCATACCCTTGAGAGGTCTTTTACCAAATCCTTATCTCACCACACCCACGTTTGTGAGAAGGTTCATTTGGTGCTGAGGGAAGCAGTTTGGAAGGAACCAATATACATTGGTTGATGCTATGGTCTAGTAGCAGAATTCGGGAAGCTAAAGAAGAAATAGGTTCGGCGTAACCTCGTTGGAGCAAGAAGCTTGGAGGGCTTAGGTACCTGGGTAGATTAGGCTTGGAGGGTCTTCTGCTGTTCATGTATCCCAACTATATTCTTTAGTGGATTTTATCACCGCTTGGAGGGCGGCAGAGAGGTTTTACACCGAGGACTTCGGTTTCCTCTTCGATAACACATCGTGTGTTGTCCGTGTGTTTGCATCTTCCTTCCCTTTATCTTTGCCTTATATTTACTGCTGTGGATGTGTTTATATTTGGCTTAGATTAGTTATCAATTCTGTGATTGGCTTATGTTCATGTTCCGCACATTAATTGTTTGATTATAAGCTTGAATTGATATTTTATAATTTGGGGTCTAAACGTTCAAGGTTGTTTCATACCCATATTGAACTTTCAGAGGGAATAGCAAATCTCGGGGAAACGGTACTTTATGTTCATTACGACACAAGTTTTGTATTAGGAAAGAACCAATTGCTGCACTGCACAGAAATCAAAGCCAAACAAAATCTCTCTCTAAGGGTCCGTTTGTTTTGGCTTCAAACCATTTCAGGAAATCATTTTTTGTAAAACCGTGTGTTTGGTTGGCTTTGAAAATAGAATTTTCCGGATTTACATTTCATTTGACCGTAAATTAGAAGCCTTTGACCCGGAAATTATTTTCCATTCCTAATTTCACTTCAAATCACTTCCGGACCGAGCTGCGCAAAGAGAGAGAGAGAGAGAGAGAGAGAGAGAGAGAGAGAACAACCCATCCTCCAGTCCGACGACCACAGACCGAGACTGAGCTCCATTTCCGGACTCACGCACAAAGAGAGAGAGAGAGAGAAGAGAGAGTAGAGAGCCTTTTAGCTCATGATCGATCACGCCAGAAGGAAAGCCAAGATCGCCGAGATCGTCCTGCAGAGATCGTCTGCCGAGATCGCCGAAAAATTGATGGCTTCCTCTCTTCGTCCAAAGCTTCGATCTTTACGTTCTCTTCCGACGAAATTGATGGCTCCGATCACTCCGATTTGAAGAGAATGGATCGTTGGGTTGTGGCCTGTGAGTCGGTGGTGGTGGGGATCGGTAGTGTGGGTCCTTGGGTTGTGGGCTGTGGCCGGTTGTGTGGGTTTTTATTGGGTTGTGGTGGGTTTGTTGATAGCCATTGTTGGTGTGGGTGGGTTGTTGAGTTGGGTTTGTGGTGGTGGTTTTTTTTTTTTTTTAATCAGAGTTATGGTGGTGGTAGGTGGTGGTTTGTTGATGTGGGTGGGTTGTTGAGATGAGTTTGTGGTGGTGGTGTGGTGGTTTTTAATAACCTTTATTTTTCAATTTTGTAATTTTTTAATTTTTGTAAGGGAAAAATGGTAACTTACTTGCATTAACTTATTAGTATTATTTGTTTTCTTAGCATGCTAAAGTCTAAAGTCTAAAACCATGAATAACTTGTTCTAAATTGAGGTAATGTTTTATGGTGAACTTTTATTTTTATTATAGTATATATAAATACACACACACACACACACACACACACACACACACACACACACATATATATATATTTATAAATATAAAAAATAGCGGTAAACCAAAAACGGTACACCGATACTGACAGCCGAAATATATTGTGACTCCTTTGATACAGACACATTCTTTACTTCAAAAAAAAGGGGAGAGAGCTCACTCATTGCCACACAAAAAAAAAAAAAAAAGGCTCTGAGACCCACGGTTTAGGCAGAGAAGAAAATCCTCTCTAGCCCTCTCTCATTTTTCTCCCTTTTCCTCCATCTCCAATCCAAGAAAAGCATCTAAAATACCCAACAAAATCACCTAGAAAACCTCAAAAGCTCCCGCAAAATACCCAAAAAAGCAGAGTCTAGGAAACCCAGATAAACCCATTGAAAAACCCAGAAAATAGACCTAGAAAAATAACCCCTTGAACCTATAGAAAACCCAAAGAGCAAAGAAACCAAAAAGAAGCATATTCAGAACATCAACAGAGAATCTACACAACCATGAGCTTCTTTTTACTTATTTCTCTACTTATTTTTCAGGGTTTCATTTAGTTTGAATTTAACTTGCTTATTGTGTTTCCCTTTCATCCAAGCATCAACTGAAGCAACCATAAATCAAAAACAACAAAAAGAACCACAACCAGCAAGCATCAAAGCAGAGAGAACATAAAGAAAAAAAAAGGAAAAGGAAGGAGGTACATCAACTGGGTAAACCTTAAACCCATCTCTCATCTCTCTACTTCCTACCTCTATATGATTTTTACACTTTCACTCTGTACACAATACACATATCTGTTGGAAAAACTGGTTTTGCATCTCATACAAAACACACAGCGGAAGTGACAAACACGGATCTACTTCATTTGTGATTGATAACATGCACTATGTAACTTTCAAAATTTAAGAACAGGAAAGTGTATCTTGGTGTGGTGAAATTCAAAACAAAAGATTAGAAGCACTTGGGAACACTTTTAATCTTCACTCCAATTTCATTTTATGCCCAACAAGTGTGATCTCTCAATCAGTTTTCCAAGGGAGAATAATCGAGTGGTTTCTACTTACACATACACATCATTTCACAATGATGTTTCTTATATAAAATTTTGTATGTTTCTCCCTTTATATCTAACTGATTATCTAATTGGGCTGGCCTATTAGGCCTTTCTGATTGGGCTTTAATGTGTGGTTTGGAGTGGGACTCAAAAGGAACAAATAAGACTCTAGCTCCAATGGGTCTTGGGCTTTTTTGTCAACCTTGACAAGTCCAAAGATACCATTAATTATATTTAATACCGGTATTTAAATATAATTGCACTCTAGGCCTTATTAATAAATTATATCCCAAGACTTTATTATACATGCAACCCCTTCATAAAATATTCTTAGTAATACAAAGTCATGAATGTAGACTACCACTTTGAAAATTACTACATCTTAATCCTTGAGTACCCAGTTTAATCTTTTAAGTTATTCATCATATATTTATAAAATTCAATTTCATAAATATATACTTTAGTAACTCCTTACTAAAGTGGTTAGGCCTAACACTTTGAATAACTAAACCTATTAAACTTACCTCAAGGGAATATTTTATATCTCCGTTAAGAGATTTTGAATTTCATCTTGAGAATATATGTTCCATCACTAAATGTGACTGCCCAACATACTGAGGTTTTGATCGTTACATTAGATCTCAATCCTGATATATCAAAGCAACCTACATCTCATGATTAGGTCCATTATTCTCTCAGGATTAAGAGTTCATGCAAATAAAAGTTGTAAGATTTATTATTCATTTAACAGTAGTGAGGAGAATAATAAATCTCACAGTGGTCCAGTTCAATATGTCTTAACTCTTAAAACATATCAACTAGAAGTCTTCACTTCCATAATCAAGACAAATTATCTTAGTTGATATGTTATAGTCTTCGTAGATGAAATGCCCAATTTCATCACCGACTACAAACCAAAATTCTGAGTTTACAAAGAACTTGTGATTTATATCTTCTGTGACTAAATCACATAAATCATATATTATGCATCTCATGGACTATATGATAATGTCCAAATATTCATGTTACCATTATTTTAGATAACAATAAAACAACTTTATTAATCATAACATTAAATCATACATAATGTCATACATAGCATTATACAATAGGATTTAAGGGCACTAATCCTAACAACATCATCATAGAGTCACCACACACTCAATTCCTAATCTGTGCTATACACAACTAAATTCTCATACATAAAGCCTCAAAACACCCCATGCACACACAAACACATATACCTAGCACATACCCTCTGTTTTGCACACACTTGTTCACACGTCACTGCGTATAGGTCCATACACCACCATGGTCTCAGTTCTTGGCAGATCCATGAGTACCTTCACCTAGACATCAACTTCTTGTGGTTCACATGCCTTTCAAGACGCTTTTAGCTTGTAGATCGAAGAGTGATTTCTATGGTTTGAGAATAGAAAGTATCGGTAAGACCTTGTTTCGGGTTTAGAGTAGATGTGTTTATTTGTCTCGGGTTAGACTGAGATGCAGAAAGGGATGAGCATCCCCGACGTGGTGGCAGTCTGTGGGTGTCATGGTGGAGCTTGGAAGCTCCGATTCCTTTACGTCGTTGAAATCGAGGTGTAGAAAGAAAGAATAGACCTAGATCAAGTTTGGGTCTGAGGTGTTTAAGACGTGAAACCACCGTTTGTGGTGGTCATGAGGATCGCTGGTGGAAGCTTGAGCTTCAGCCATGACAGATTCAGAGATTAGAGACAGAGCTCGGGTTTAGAATTGGAGATAGAGGGATCGGTGAGAGTTATTTTGGAGACTTAGGGTCAAACCACCGCATGTGGTGGTGTGGATGCCTATACGTGGAGCTTGATGGTAGGCCATAGAGGTCTGTTTGAGAAAGCTTTAGGGAGTTGAGAGAGAGAAGCTTCCAGAAAATGAGGTATCGGCTAGGGTTTGGGGGAATTTAAGAAGCGAGTTAGGCTTTGTGACACGATCCGTTTGGCCTGCTCCCTTTTTGGTCTGGACCTAAGCCTAGGGCTTCCAGCCCGATTCGTGAGTGGCCTTAGGGCCATTTCACTAGCCTATGACCTTTTAGCCTTTCAGAACCTTGGGCCTAATTCTTCTCATAACGTTTAGGCCCAAGTCCTTCCCCTGTGGATTCAAGCTTCTTTTCATGTTTTAACACAACTCTCAGCCTACCTTTTTAATAATGGTCCACATTCATGTTTTTTCCATAAATCATAAAAATGCCATCTTATTTTCCATATTTACATGTTCACATATTTTTGCTATATTTGCATTTTAATTCATATTATCATGTTTGCATCTAAATACGCATTTTCCCATATTTGCCTATTAATTCATAAATTTCCAAAAATCATGTTTTAATCCCAAAATTTCCAAAAATCATGTTTTGACCCCAATTTTCCTCAAAATTGCATTTTGACCAAAAAATTGCCAAAACTACATTTTGGCCCCAAATCTTTCTAAAATTGCAATAGGGCCCTCCATCTTTTCAAAAATTACATAGAAGCTCCCAAACCCTTTGGAAGTTGCTTGAAGTCATTCAAACAACTTCCAAGGTCTTTTAATCATCTTTAAATCCACACTTTTTGCTTGTCTTCATTTAAGATAGTTGCTTTGCAACTTTTGTGATGATTATGCTTGTGGCTTCATGCCTACCTTTGAATGAAATAATCATGTGCTATGCTTAGTGCTTTATAGCTTTTAGTATATTTGTTTGTGCTTATTGCCATGTCCATATGCTTAATGCTTTGTTTAGATGCTGTGCCTAGTGCTTGTTATAGCTTTATGACTCTTGCTATGCCTTTTTCTTGTGCTTTGGCTCTTAGGTAGGATGTAGATCTAGATCTTATGGTCTAGGCCTACATCCATACACCTAGGCCTACAACAAAGGGTTTGGATCATTTCCTTTATGCATGTGTATGCTTGCTTGCTTCTATGCTTTATATCCATGTTTGTCTATCTAGATCTGGGCTTCGCCATGCTTTTTGCCCTCTGTGGGCTTGTGCTTGTCAGTCTTTGGGGCCACTTGCTTGTGTGGTTGCATCCGTCCCTCTTGTGGCTTGTTGAAATGTGATTGCTTGTGAGACACATCTTTGTGGTGTTGGTGTGCTTGACACACACCTTTCTCCGCTCAGTGTGATGATTCTATGCTTGTCTTGCTTGCTTTGTGCCACCCATTTGGCTTTCTTTGCTTCTTTGCATTTTTGCATGCCTGCCTACATGTTCATGCATGAGTCTGTGTGTTGTCCATACTCCAACCTCATGGAACTATGGACACCCGATCCAAACCTACATTTATCCTCCTAGGACACCCTTTTCTGTTTGATAACATGTTTGTTTGCCCTATTTGGCTCTCTTTATTAGTGTGTTTCTTTGCATGCTCTCTTTACCTCTTTGTTATCTCCTTTGCTTGTCTGATGGCTGTTTTCTTTGTTTGTTGCATGTACATGTCTGGAGGATGGATGCTTGGAGCAAGGGTGCGACCTCCTAAGCGCAAGCAAAAATGGCAAGGATGCAAGCAAGAAGATGCAAGCCCACAAAAGGGCAATGTTCAGTATCCCTCTCTTCTAGCCTTTTCCTTAGAATCTTGTATTAGGGTTCCCCTCTCCATGTACCCTTTATCTTTCTTGATCTTTGCTAGGGCCACGTTCCTTGGGTATGACAATGTCTGTTTTACATTCCTTGTACCTGGTTAGGCCATACCTTTAGGACGTTAGAATGTCTGTTTTACTTTCCTGCTCTGTTTGATAGTATTGTGCATGATGTATGTATGTCTATATATGCTTGTATACGGGTGATTGTGCACTTTGTAGGATGGATCCTCGTGGCTACGTGAGTGACCCTTTCTAGTCATGAGCGCTTTTGACCTTGTAGTGTGGGTATGTGCCCAAGGCATTTGTTGTAGGTACATACTCATGCTATATTATGTGCACAATCATCGCGATGTGACTGTCCCGATCCATGTCATCAAGTGACATTGGTTTCCCCGTGTATGTGACACGCATTAATATGCTTGATGCTTTGAAGTGCTCCAGCTCGTCCTAGCATGACCATGTTGGCATGCGCTGCATACATAGGCATGAAACCCTACAGGTGTGCCATAGCGCACCAAACACGAAACTCTGTCGGCTTTTCGTAGTGAAAATGGGGCATCCCCATTATCGTATTTGTAAAGTTGTGATTTACAACTATGTGTTTTGTTGGCTTTTATTCCGTGCCAAATTTGATTGTAATTACTATCAATTGTTTATACCCTGTATTTGCTGTGGGAATTGATGTAAGGGGTGTGTGATAGAGAGGGTGTGAAGACTCAAGCAATTTGGAAGCTGATGGAATCTCGCGGGTATGTCGCGACTAAGCTTCCCGCGAAGTGAAGCATGTGCCTTGCACATGCTGGAATGCGAAGAGTCAGAACAGGTGGAGACAGCTGTCTCTCGCGAGTATCTCGCGGGTAAGGCCTTCCCGCGAGATACCCGCGAGACATGCTGTTCTGCCAGCCTGTACTGACTGACTCACACATTTTGCACCTATCCTATATAAACCCCCATTACCCACAAATGTTGAGGAATGCTTCAGAGAGAAAACCCTAGCCAAACACATTTGCAATTAGAGATTGTCATCCCCACCTTTCTTTATACACTTGCTTGTGGTATCTCCTCAACCCTTCCCTCTCCATTTTCCACACCATTGAGAGGTTGATAGCCCAAACACTTACCACACCTTTTGAGAGTGTTGAGTGACGTTTTGGTGCTGCTGGGAAGCATTGGAAGAAGCCTGGAATGGCAGATGCAACATGGAGCTTGTTGCGGGATTCGGAGAACTAAGACAAGACACGGTTCCGAGAAGCCTTGTTGGAGTAGGAGCTTGGAGGGCTTAGGTACATCGGGTAGATTAGGCTTGGAGGGTCTCTTGCTTACTCATGTATCCCAACTGATTGTCTAGTGGATCGATTTCCGCTTGGAGGGCGGCGGAGAGGTTTTTCGCCGAGTTCTTCGGTTTCCTCTTCGAGAACACGTCTCGGTGTTTTCTGTGTTTGCATCCTTCTTCCCTACTCTTGTTTAATTTCATTATTACTGCTGTGTTGCTTTAATTATGAATTAGAGTAGTTTCTTGTTTATACGCTTGTGTTTACACTATTCCGCACTTGTATTAAGTTAGTGTAAAATCAACCAAGCCGTAATTTTAATTTGGGGGTCTAAACAGCTCTTGTGTTTTCAACACATTTTCGAGCTTTCAATTGGTATCAGAGCGGGTTCACTTGCTGTGGTTTTAATACCTAAGTGTGATCCTAGACCCCTTGGTGTGTTTTGAAAAGTGTTTTTGATAAAACCACCATGAAGGATTTGAAAAGTGTTTGTGAAAATGACTCAATGAGCATATTTAAAGATTGTACCAGCAATGCTGTCTTAGAGTTATTTAAATCCAAGAAACATGCTAGAATTTTTTGTCATATGCTGAAATCATTAGTTCATAGGAACCATGATATACACAACAGCCTATGTGAGTCAAAGTCTTTAAACTATGAATATGAGAGAAGAAATAGACAGTTAAGTGATAAAATTGGTCGTTTAAAAGGGAAACTTCACTCATTCTTGAATGAAATAAAGAAAAAAGAGTCTTGTTTTGATGGTCAAGAATGTCTCTCTCATGCATGTCTTTTTGTTCATACCGCATTGAAAGTGTTTAACTCATGTTTGTGGTACCTTGACAGCGGGTGTTCTAGGCATATGACTGGAGAAAAATCTCTATTCAAAACTCTTAAAGAGAAGGAAGATGGATTTGTGACATTTGGGGATGGTAGTCATTCACAAGTTCTTGGAAAGGGAACAGTGGATATTCCGGGTCTGCCTTTGATGACTGATGTGCTATATATTAAGGGTTTAAAAGTGAACTTGTTAAGTATCACTCAGATTTGTGATGAAGATTTCCTGGTCCAATTTTCAAAGAAAGGATGTCTAATCTTGAATGAAGAAGGTGTTCAAGTTCTAAAGGGACTAAGGACCACTGATAACTGCTATGGGATCATTCCAAAACCCAGCATAGCATGCCGAAGTGCTCGGGTAAATCTCTTGGAGCTGTGGCATCAACGGCTTGGTCATGCAAATTACAAACAAGTGGCGAAAGTCTCGAAGCTTGAGGCTGTGGTTGGTTTACCTAAGTTTGGGAAGATTGAGAAGAATTTGTGTGGTCCATGTCAATTGGGAAAACAAACAAAGTCAAGCCATCCTAAAGTGAATGTGGTTGCAACTTCTCGTCCGTTAGAATTACTGCATGTGGATTTGATGGGTCCTACAAGAACAGAGAGCATGGGTGGAAAGCGGTACGTCATGGTGATAGTTGACGATTTCTCAAGGTATTCTTGGGTGGACTTCCTTAGAGAGAAATCGGAAGCATGTGATAAGATGGAGAAATTGTACAAGAGATTGATGAATGAAAAGGGAGTACCTATCATCAAAATCAGGAGTGATCATGGGAAAGAGTTTGAAAATGCAAAGTTTGAAGCATTTTGCAATGAACACGGTATCAAGAAGGAATTCTCAGCCCCAAAGACTCCACAACAGAATGGAGTAGTTGAAAGGAAGAACCGGGTAATTCAAGAAATGGCTCGAGTAATGTTACTCAACAAAAAACTTCCACAGAAGTTTTGGGCTGAAGCTGTGAACACGTCTTGTCACATTGGGAATAGGATTTACTTCCGAGCAGGAACGAAGAAGACATCATATGAAATTTGGAGAGAAAAGAAGCCGAAGGTGAAATATTTCCGAATCTTTGGGAGCAAATGTTATATTCTCAATGACAGAGAGAATCCCGGAAAATTTGATGCTAAAAGTGATGAAGGGATATTTCTAGGTTATTCATTAAATAGCCGAGCATATAGGGTGTTCAATAAACGCACCAAGACGGTAATGGAGTCAATAAATGTGGTCATTGATGATACCATATCTGAAAGGGAAAGGGATGACGGTGAAGGATCGAACCTGAAGAAGGGGGAAGTTGAGGACAACATGTCTCAAGATGATGAGATCGAGAAAGAATCACCAGAAAAAGAGTCTACACCTCATATACCAAGAAGGGAGACCAGATCGATGCAAGGGCCCTCTAGCCTTCTCACCCCTCCGGAAGTTCAACCTCCAATCTCTCGAGATGAAGAACCTTCCACCTCCAAGAGAGCATCATCAAGGGTAACCCTCAATCATCCACCAAGTAATATCATTGGTGACGTAAATGAGGGACTTCGGTTGAGAAAAGGACCAAAATACAGTGCGAATCATGTGACGTACAATTGTTATCTTGCTCAATTCGAACCCAAGAAGGTAGAGGAAGCCCTTAGAGACGAAAATTGGATCGAATCTATGCATCAGGAGCTGCATCAGTTTGTCAGAAATGATGTATGGGAGTTGGTTCCAAGACCCAAAGATACCCATGTCATTGGCACCAAGTGGATCTTCAAGAACAAAACTGACGAAGATGGTGAGGTAGTTCGAAACAAGTCTAGGTTGGTAGCTCAAGGATATACTCAAGTGGAAGGAATAGATTTTGATGATTCGTTTGCACCAGTAGCAAGGTTAGAGTCAATTCGAATTCTACTGTCCATTGCATGTGTTATGGATTTTAAATTGTACCAAATGGATGTAAAAAGTGCATTTCTGAATGGTTTCCTAAATGAAGAAGTATTTGTTGAGCAACCAAAAGGATTTCAAGATCCTCATTTTCCGGATCATGTGCTAAGGTTGAAGAAAGCACTGTATGGTTTGAAGCAAGCACCAAGAGCATGGTATGATCGTCTCACAACATACTTGTTGGATCGCGGATTCAAAAGAGGCCAAGCTGATCGAACCTTGTTTGTAAAGAGAGATGAGAAGTCTCTCCTAGTTGCTCAGGTGTATGTGGATGATATTGTTTTCGGTTCCACAATTGACCATTTGGCTCATGAATTCTCCGAAGAAATGAAAAGGGAGTTTGAGATGAGTATGGTGGGAGAGCTGAACTATTTCCTTGGGCTTCAAGTGAAACAGCGGAAAGATGGGATATTCATATCTCAAGAGAAATATGCCAAAAATCTTGTTAAAAGATTTGGTCTAGACTCTAAGAAACATACTTCCACTCCAATGAGCTCCTCATCAAAGCTGAGTCGGGATGCAGCAGGTATAGAAGTAGATCCAACGCTTTATCGAAGCATGATAGGCAGTCTCTTATACCTCACTGCTAGCAGACCAGACATTGCCTTCAGTGTAGGCGTGTGTGCTCGATTTCAGGCAGCCCCCAAAGAGTCACATTTAACAGCTGTCAAAAGAATTATCCGTTACATAAATGGCACCTCTGACTATGGGATTTGGTACTCAAGAGATTCAAATGAATGCTTAGCCGGATATTCTGATGCTGATTGGGCTGGTTGCATTGATGATAGAAAAAGTACTTCCGGTGGATGCTTTTATCTTGGAAATAACTTGGTGTCATGGATGAGCAAAAAGCAGAATTTAGTCTCTTTATCAACAGCCGAAGCTGAATACATTGCTGCTGCAAGTTGCTGTGCTCAATTACTATGGATGAAGAAGCTTCTTCATGATTATGGAATCACTCAAGACACGATGTGTGTATATTGTGATAATACAAGTGCCATAAACTTGTCCAAGAATCCAGTTCAACATTCGAAGTCAAAACATATCAAAATTCGGTATCATTTCATTCGAGATTTGGTGGAGGAAAGGACCGTATACTTAGAGTTCATCAACACTGAGAATCAGAAGGCAGACATATTCACTAAACCTCTAGATGGCCCAAAGTTTGAATCTTTGCGTAAGACCATCGGTGTCGGTATCATTCCCTGAACTCTATCTCTTGTGTGAACCTATACTACTCTGTGTTGCATACCTGTTGTTTTGGTTCCACATGTTTAGTGTCTAACTGTTTTGCTTTTATCTGTTTTGGTTTGCATTTGCTACTTTTGTTGATCGTTCTTTTCTTGCTCTGTTTTGGGTGTGTACAAAAATTTCAAAAACACATAAAAAAAAATAGAAAATCCAAAAAGTTTGATCGCTTTGTTGAGTTTTGTCTCAAAACATATTTTACCTTGTACCTTTGTACTTATGGCTTTGTGCATTTAACGAGCTTAGCTTGTCCCTCATGCACTCATATCATTGTGGAAGAAATTCTGAAATCTATGTGACTGTTGTAAATAGATCTTCAACCTTGTCATGAATGATTAGTGAATGGTTTTGTTGATCTTGAGACTTGCATAGACTCATGCCTATATATCTTCCCACTTTTATTTTTTTGCTTCAAAGAGCTCTCTAATTGTAAATCTCCCAATGAAAAGAGATATAGAGCTGCAAAAGCCTGTCGCACAAACTAGTATTCGACTAGGAAAAAGGGAAAGCGACCAAAATAAAATGTATGATGCCCAAAAAGCCAAAGGCTAACTCATCTATTGAAATATCAAAAATTTCTGGCATCTTTCTCTCAATGAGATTCTCTTTGTTAAAAAATTGCAAATGATATGTTAAATATGGAGCCAAATGAAAAGCTTCAATGAATTGTTATCAAGTACATGTGGGAGGTCATATATGCATGTTTCTATAATTGAGATAGGTCACATAATCTAGTGCTAGTTGTGTATGCCTTGATTGAATTGATCATTGAAGCTTCACATTGGACTAAGGACTATCTCATTTTTGATATCCACACACAACACACAAGTCTATGTTCAATGAATGTCATAATCATTTGTGTGATTGTACTTGATTAAATGTGTTTTTCACATGCTCAATCTTTGTTGATCAAACCCAAAAAGATTTTTGAGTATTTTATTTGTTTTTGAAATTGTTTTTAGACTTTCTTGTCATTTGTTTTTGATTAAAATGCATGTTTTTGTGTTTCTTCAAAAACTGGTTCAGGGGTTGTTTCGCGAGAAGCTCGCGACTTAGAGCTTCTCGCGAAAAGGAGTTGAGGGAAATTTTTTTTTTCTTTTTTCTTCCTATCACACAGAAACTTTCGCGACTGTCTCGCGACTGTATCGCGACCAACAGCTTCTCGCGAAATGTTGTTTAGCCAAAAATTGGATCTTTTAGAATTCAGACAGAAGTTACCGCGACTGTCTCGCGACTGTTTTGCGACCTAATGCTTCTCGCGAAATTTTTTGTGCTTCATTGGCTCTTCTCGCGACTGTTTCGCGACTGTGTCGCCACTCCCTAACCCGCGAAAAACGCGTGTTTTCTGTCTTTATCTTGCTGATGTGACAGTGTTTCAAAAACACAAAAACTTCCCTCGCTCAACCTTTGTCGAACCTTTTTCAACCCAAGGTCATTTTTTTCAAAACCCTTCATTTTCAAGCATCCTTTCTGCATTGTCATCTTCAAGGTATGCCTTCTAAAGCATTCCCCTTCAAGTTTTGTCATATTTTTGCAGATTTTTCGTTAGGGTTTCAAAAATTTGGGGTTTTTTTCGAAAAATTGGAAATTTTTTCAAAATTGGGTGAATTTTTGTCAAATCTTTTGCTTGGGCTGTGTCCCATTGGTTGTTTCTGCATCTGTGTTGGCCCCTTGTGGCATTTTATCTTGTATTGAGGGTAGATTTTCCCATGTTCATGCATTGTTCATGTCATATTTGAAGTTGTGCATGCTAGGTGTTTGTCAAAATGTCCGAGTGACATTTTTGTGCTAATTCGGAATCAAGTGATTTCAATCCATGGACTTTCACATGTTTGACCTTATTTCACTCAATTTGATCATTGATAGTGTGTCTCATGCACCTTGCACTTGCTCACACATACATACACATGCACATTTGCTTAGTTCCATGCATTGTGTCTATGCATTCAGCAGTGTTACTTCTGTTTTGACCTAACTTGAATCTAATCAAGTTCTGTGTTCTGTGGTTTGTGGGTTGTGCTCTTGTCTCCTGTTTGTTTTGTGTGCTATGTTGCACAGATGTCTCCATTCAAGACTTCAGCTGTGAAAGGAGGCCGCGACAAAGGGAAAGAGCCGATCATTGATGTTGATGCTGATTCACCTAGACCAAAGCGAACTCGTGGCTCAACAGGAACTTTTGATCCTCACTTGTTCAAGTCTTATGCTGCTTTTGAATCCTTCAAGAACCACTTTCAGGGTGCTCCTTTGATAGTTGAGAGGGGGGTTGACCAGCCATCACTCAAAGACACACAAATACCTATTTGGTTTGCCACGAAAGATTGGAACTATCTGCTGTCAACTTTCGAGGATACATACGAGAACATGGTTAAGGAATTCTATGCCAATGCCAGTGTCGTCGGCGATGAGATTAAATGTTGGGTTCGAGGAAAGAGCTTTTTTGTCACACCAATGTACTTGGCGGAAATTCTACACATTAATCGGCCAATACTCCCCATACCGCCGGTATATGATGAGCTGAACCCAGATGAAGAATATCTCAGACAGTCTTTAGGAGCTGATTTGGAATTCTCATCCAATAAGAAGTCAATCAATGTGGCATCCCTCTCTTCCGAGCTATGACTTCTCTCAATGATCATGTGTAGCAATCTCTATCCCTTGTCCAGCACCGGATATATGAACCTTGGTCGAGCTTTGTTTTTGAATGATCTGATCACGGATGTAGAGATTGATGTGTGCTCTCATATCTTTCACATTTTGGCAAAAACAGTTGACCGGACTGCTTCAAGGAATTGTCTTCCTTTCAGAGTCTTATTTCAAAGATTTTGAAGCTCAAAGGTGTCCGTCCATTGGATGATGAACGTCCATATCCACGGCCAAGTCCAATCAACATTCGGTCTCTCCATGCTAGTATGAGCCACGCCAAGAAGAACACCAAGCAAGAAACTCATGCACCATCGGGTTCCTCGAGTTCTGCAACTCGTACCAATGATGAACAGCTCAACAATATCTTCACTGCTCTTCAAGAGATGAGTACAAAGATGTCCGGAATGGCGACTATCATGTACACTCACCACCGCCGTCTTGATTCACAGTTCACATCTCTCCAAACTCAGATGGACGAAATTCAACGGAAGCTAGAAGGGGATGACTAGCTATTCCATGACAAAAAAGGGGAGATGATGTCATTGATAGGGGGAGTATGGAGATAGGGGGAGAAGAAGTGTTGACATTGATAGGGGGAGTATGGAGATAGGGGGAGAAGAAGTGTTTTGTTGTCTTATGTTTACTTGTTTTGCGTTTAAAGCTTTGATACTACGCTTTATTTAAGTATTATTTCAGATGTTTCTTTTGTGATATTCTCTATGCTTTGTAGCATACTTTGCATGTACCCATGTTGCTTTTGTAAGCTTTAAGGGTTGTTTTGTTTCATTGCATGTTTGTAGGCTTTTATGGTTTGTGCCATGTATTTGCAATACTTTGCTTATGCAGCCTTTATGCGTGTGTTGTTGAAGTTTAATGTCATACATTTACTTCACTACATCACTCTTGTGCCCTAGTAGGATTGTTCCTAGATGCAAATACTTCAAGTATTTTGCATTGGTTGAGTGTTGGATTTGTAAATGGTACTCTTCATATGAGCTTATCATCTTGCATATCCGGATGTTCATTCCTTGTGTGAATGAGCATAGTAATTGCTTGTGTATAGTGATTACTTGTTTGATCTTGCCATGATCTAGTGTTCTCTATTTCATCTTGCTTGATCATGCTCTTAATGCTCCATATGCTTTTCAAGTTTTCTGCATACAATGATAATATTTTGTTGCTGTGTTTCAGGAGTTACTTGTTCATATGTTTCAAGAGCTTATCAGAATCTAGAATTAGGTGTGAGTGAGTTTTGCCTGTGTTCCCAAACTCACGTTTAAGTCTAGAGTCTGTTTTAGGGTTTTGTCACGGAATAGCCAAAGGGGGAGATTGTAAAGTTGTGATTTACAACTATGTGTTTTGTTGGCTTTTATTCCGTGCCAAATTTGATTGTAATTACTATCAATTGTTTATACCCTGTATTTTCTGTGGGAATTGATGTAAGGGGTGTGTGATAGAGAGTGTGTGAAGACTCAAGCAATTTGGAATCTGATGGAATCTCGCGGGTATGTCGCGACTAAGCTTCCCGCGAAGTGAAGCACGTGCCTTGCACATGCTGGAATGCGAAGAGTCAGAACAGGTGGAGACAGCTGTCTCTCGCGAGTATCTCACGGGTAAGGCCTTCCCGCGAGACACCCGCGAGACATGCTGTTCTGCCAGCCTGTACTGACTGACTCACACATTTTGCACCTATCCTATATAAACCCCCATTACCCACAAATGTTGAGGAATGCTTCAGAGAGAAAACCCTAGCCAAACACATTTGCAATTAGAGATTGTCATCCCCACCTTTCTCTATACACTTGCTTGTGGTATCTCCTCAACCCTTCCCGCTCCATTTTCCACACCATTGAGAGGTTGATAGCCCAAACACTTACCACACCTTTTGAGAGTGTTGAGTGACGTTTTGGTGCTGCTGGGAAGCATTGGAAGAAGCCTGGAATGGCAGATGCAACATGGAGCTTGTTGCGGGATCCGGAGAACTAAGACAAGACATGGTTCCGAGAAGCCTTGTTGGAGTAGGAGCTTGGAGGGCTTAGGTACATCGGGTAGATTAGGCTTGGGGGGTCTCTTGCTTACTCATGTATCCCAACTGATTGTCTAGTGGATCGATTTCCGCTTGGAGGGCGGCGGAGAGGTTTTTCGCCGAGTTCTTCGGTTTCCTCTTCGAGAACACGTCTCGGTGTTTTCTGTGTTTGCATCCTTCTTCCCTACTCTTGTTTAATTTCATTATTACTGCTGTGTTGCTTTAATTATGAATTAGAGTAGTTTCTTGTTTATACGCTTGTGTTTACACTATTCCGCACTTGTATTAAGTTAGTGTAAAATCAACCAAGCCGTAATTTTAATTTGGGGGTCTAAACAGCTCTTGTGTTTTCAACACATTTTCGAGCTTTCAGTATTCTCACACAAAAGCTTGGTCAGTATAGTGTTTTGCGTGCTATGACGCACCTAAGGTGAAGTGTTGTCGGATTTCTATCACGAAAATAAGTTGAAATGTTGTTGGACTTTTTCTGGGGAAATTGGCACCGATTCCAAACACACTAGGGAAGAATCAATCGAGACCACACCCTTTTCGAGACCAAACTTCAAAGCCCAATTCGATTAAAGCCCTAAAAGTTAATGCCAATAGCTTGATTTTTAATTGCCAATGTCCTTAAATTAAGATTTAACCAAAACAAAGGACTGTCTATGGACAGGTATTGTGGGGTGCCTAACACCTTCCCCACATGTAACCAGACTTTCGAACTCAAGAATCAAGATTTTTATCCATCCATATTAGTTTAGGAAAAACGACATTTTTCTTAGCTTAGGATTGGTAATAAAATCAAATAGAGTCAGGTGACCAATCATACTTTAGAAAAACGCAATGATTGGTGGCAACTTCACTTACCTTTGGTAAATCCATTAAAACTGACTCATCTTTCCAGTCACACACTAGAGGTACTACCCTTCTTCGTAGCACCCGAGCTCCCAGGCCTGTACACTCTAGATGTGTGCGAGCGTCGCTGCAATGGGTGGTCGAACCACCGTGAGGCATTGACACCGGCGACAAGAACGAGCCCTGATTCTCCTCCATGGAAGGGTCGCCTCCCTCCATCAGCATATACTAGCCACTAGCCATCGCTTCTATCCTCACTTCATCGCTAAATTCGTCAGTCTAAGGTTTCATTTTTTTTTCTTTGGTGTATCTATTTACTGCCTATTATGAGTTTATAAGTTTTTTTTTTTTTTCTCAGGTTGCAATTGATAGTTGTGGTTGCTAGAATTGTTGAGTGTTGATGGTTGAGTTTTTTTAGTTGTATTGTTGGTTCTTTGGTTTAGTTGCTCTCAACGAGTCCATTAGTTCATTTATTCATTGATAGTTGGTTCTTTAAAATAAGTTTCTTTTGTTACGGATTTGAAAAGTGGAGTTCAACCTCATTTTATGTTATCTCCTGATATGCTTTCAATTCTCCCCATTCGCCTTGATGGGAGTAATTACGCACAATGGACTTAAGCCATCTAAGTGTTTCTTCTTGGCAGAAACAAATTCGATTATGTGATTCATGAACCTCCTGTGTCTATAGACTCTAAATATGCTAATTAGAGAGTCAAAGATGCACAAATTAGGAGCTGTTTGTGGAGTAGCATAGAGTCTAAGATCAGTTGTAGTTTGGTTTTCTTACCAACTACTAAACTTGTTTGGGAACAAGCCAAGGAACTTTACTCTAGTGTTAACAATTTGAAGCGGATTTATGATCTTCATCAAAATTATTTTTCCTTGAGTCTTAGTGATTTGTCTTTGGAAGACTATTGTAACAAGTTTAAGGATATGTGAAGAACTCAATATTTATCAGTCCATCTCTTTTAATGTTAAAATTATGAAGAAACAAAGAGATTCTATGAATGTTGCTCGCTTCCTCTCTGGATTACCTAAAATTTTGAATCCGGTGAAATCACAAATTTTAGCTAGTCTAGACCTCCCTCATCAAGTGAAGTTTCTGGAAGACTTAGACAGGCCATATTATCTTACTCTAGTACTGCCTCATTCCCCTCCTTAAGTACTAACGCATTACCTTCTGGTGATAAATTTGCCTTTGCCACTTATATGGGGAGTAATAGAGGTGGTCGTGGAGGTCGAGGTCATGACCAAGGCGGTCGTGGTAGTGAACAAGGGGGTCAAGGTAGAGGACATGACCTTTGTAAGTGCACTTATTGTCATGGTGAGAATCATACGGTAGACTTATATTAGGAGTTGTATGGCAAACCCTCAGCTCACCAAGCTAGTTTTCAAGTTGAAGAACTGCCTTCATAGTCACTTCCACCAACACCCAAAGTAGTCTTTATTCCTGAGGAAGATTACAATCACCTCATGTCTTTGCATTCTAACTTTGATGGGTCTGGTTGTATAGCTACTTTAGCTCAACAAGGTGCTTCCAATGCTTGTCTTGCCACTTAAGACACTTGGGTCATTGACTCAGGTTCTACTGATCATATGACAGGTATCTCAGGTTTACTCTTTGACCTTGAGCACTTTAGTAGTCTTCCCAATGTTACATTGGTAGATGGCTCAGCTACTACAATTTCTAGTTTGGGCATTGCCAATCTTAGTCCTAATCTTTCTCTCTTATGTCTTATATATTCCTGATTTTCCCTTTGATCTTTTGTCAATTAGTAAGCTTACTAAACTTTTGAATTGCTCTGCCATTTATTTATCCACTCATTGTATCTTTTAGGAACTCAAGACAGGGAAGATTCTTGGTGGAGGGCATGAAGCCGGTGGATTTTACTACCTAGATTAGCGTGGTTCTTCTAGTTTAGTGGGTTCTCATTTGTCTATCTCGCCTCTTCAGCATCATTGTCACCTTGGTCATCCATCCGTCCATAATTTGAAGTTGTTAATCCTGTTGTGTCGTCAAATAAAGTCCTTAAAATGTGGAGCATGTCAATTGGGCTAACACCATAGGGTGCCTTTTGTCTCTAGGCATAAGAATCGTGTTAGTAGTCCTTTTCATTTATTTCATTATGATATTTGGGGTGCAATAAACACTTCCTCATTGTTGGGATTTAGATATTTTGTCATCTTTGTTGATGATTATTCTAGAGTCACCAATCTTTATCTTATGACAGAAAGGTCTGAATTGTACTCAATTTTCAAATCATTTTTTATGGAAATAAAGACTCAATTTAATGCTTCACTTCATATTTTTCGAATTTGATAATGCTCATGTATATTTTCATACATCTTTGTTGCAAATTTTTGATGATCATGGTATAATTCACCAATCTTCATGCCCCCCATACTCTACAACAAAATGGTGTTGCCAAATGCAAAATCCGTCATTTGTTTCACTCGTGCCTAAATGTATCCTATGCATGTTCCCAAATCATATTGGAGTGATGTTATTCTCACTGCCTGTCACCTGATTAATCGCATACCATCGACTGTTCTAGGTGGTCATATCCCTTATACTGTGTGTGCTCTCTCCTGATGCACTTTTGTTTCATCTACCTCCTAAAATCTTTGGTTGTATGTGCTATGTTCATATCTTAGGTCCAATGAGTGATAAACTTGATCCTAGATCCATTAAATATGTTTTTCTTAGGTCTTCTCATACCCAGAAGGGATATCAATGTTACTCACCAACTCTTCATCGTCGTTTGATTAGTGTTGATGTCACATTTGATGAGTCTCAATCCTATTTCTCTCCTTCAGCTGGTAGGCACAGTTCTCATCCTTGTCTTCCTCGCTTACCACTTGTGTCTCCTACTAAATCTCCTAAAAAATCACTCTAGGTGTATCTTTGTTGGCAGAAACCTCCAATAGAGATGTCTTCCCCACCTTGTTATCCGCCTCTTGATTCTACCTCTCTTCCAATTATTTTGCGCAAAGGTAAGTGTTCTTGTACCTCTCATCCTATCTCTCAGTTTCTCTCTTATGGTCATTTGTATTCATCTCTCCATGCTTTTACCACGTCCTTGAATTCTACTACTATTCCTAAGTCTATCCAAAAGCCATCCCTGGTTGGAAGTCTGACAATGCAACTTGGTCTTTAGTTATTTTGTTACTTGCCCTCAAGGAAAACCATTGTTGGTTGTCGTTGGGTATAAACTATGAATTACTTTCCTGGTGGTTTTATTGAGCATTTGAAGGCTTGCTTGGTTGCCAAAGGGAATACCCAAACATATGGTGTTGACTATATAGAGACATTCTCTCCTATTGCTAAAATTTCTTTTGTTCGGATTTTGATCTCCTTGGCTGCTAATTTGGGTTGGCCACTATTTCAGCTAGACATTAAAATGCCTTCTTGAATAGCAATTTGAAGGAAGAGGTGTATATGGAGCAACCACCTGGGTTTGTTACTCAAAGGGAGTTTGGAAAAGTGTGTAGATTTCATAAGGCCATCTATGGTCTTAAACAATATCCCAAAGCTTGGTTTGGTAAATTTAGTGAAGTAGTGTTAAAGTTTGGATTGCGATGTTGCCACTCTGATCATTCTGTGTTTTCTCATACCTCTACAAGAGGAAAGATTTTGTTGATAGTATGTGTGAATGATAATATAATCATTGGTGATGATAAGATGGGCATTGATGATTTGAAGAGATACCTTCAAAACTCCTTTCAAGCTAAAGATCTGGGTAAACTTCGTCAGTTCTTGGGTATTGAGATATCACGATCTAAAGAAGGCATTAGTTTATCACAAAGAAAGTATGTGTTGGATATTTTAGAAGAAACTGGCTTGTTAGGATTTAAATCAGTGGAGACTATTATGGGTCCTAATGTCAAATTGTATAAAGATCACGAGGACCTGTTATTTAATCCTAAGAGATATTGTCGTCTAGTTGGTAATATAAATTATCTTGTAATTACTTGCCCAGATATATCATTTGTAGTCAGTGTTTTAAGCCAGTATATGAAAGATCCTTGCCTTCCCCATTGGGAGCAAGTTATTTGGATTGTGGGGTATCTTAAAGAACATCCACATGCTATGGTCTTTTGAATAAAGCTAACAGTCACCTACAGGTAGAAGCCTATACTAGTGCTGATTAGGCAGGATGGATCACTGTTAGATAGAAAATTCACTACTAGTATTGCACCTTTTTGGGAGGAAACTTGATTACTTGGAAAAGTAAGAAACAAACTGTTGTTGCTAGATCTAGTGCACAGGTTGAGAATAAAGCCATGGCACACACATCATGTGAGCTTATGTGGATTAAGCATTTACTTGAGGAATTAAAATTTGTTGTGAAGGTGCCTATGACTATGCATTGTGATAATCAAGCAGCAATTCACATTGCTTCCAAATCTAATTTCCATGAGTGAACCAATCATATAGAAGTAGATTGTCATATTACTTAGGAGAAAGTAGAAGATGGTGCAATTATTACTCCATATGTTTCTGCAAGAGTGCAAATTTCTAATATGTCTACTAAAGCTTTATGTAAAACTCGTTTGGGTTTATTAAGTAACAAGCTTGGATTGTATGATGTATACTCTCCAGCTTGAGGGGGAGTGTTATGAGTATAAAGGTAGGGGGAAAATAGTAAACTCAATGTATTCCTATATATATCAATAAGAGCATTTTCATCAAAAGTGTTAAAAATGCTAAATGCTAAATGCTAAATGTTATTTTTTAGCATTTTTAACACCTCAAATCATAAAAACCCATCTTTATCAAGGGTGCCAAATTTTAAAAATTTTAGCAACTTGCTACTGTGAGGTTTTATTACTAACACCTCATTGTAGCAACGTGCTACAGTTTTTATTATTTCTTTCTTTCCTTTTCACTTTCTTTTTCACTCTCTCTCGCACTCTCCGTCCCCTCTCTTCTTCTAGTGTCTCTCTCTCTTAGGCGAGCCCTCCATAGCTCGCCAAAGCATGCCTCAATTCTCCAAACCCTCATTCTCTCTCCTTCTCCTCATCATTGCTGTTATCTCCATCCTTACTGTCTGATTTGAATATGGTTCCTCCACCATCCAATTACCCTTTGAAGACACCGTCGCTGCCGTCGATCTTTATGCTAACAGCAACAACGGACTCGTACCTAGACTCGCATCCTGCCCCGTCAAGTGTTTTCGGGCCAATCTAGTATGCGGTGTTGACGGCGTGACTTACTGGTGTGGCTGCGCCGACGCGCTTTGCGTAGGTGTCAAGGTCGCCAGGTTGAGGTTCTGTGAGGTCATTGGTCTTCTAAGTTCGCTATGCTATGTGATTTTTGGACTTTTCTAATAACTAAATCGATTGATTTGTTGAGCCATTTTTTTCGTTTTTTTTTTTATTCTAGATGAATTGAGAATTTGTGTGTAGAGATTGACTGATTTCGGTGGATGTGGTTCGTGATTTTGTGATTTGATTGGTGGGCTTCTGGGTCTTTGTTGTGATTTGATTTTGGCTGAGTTTTGGCTGTCATGGTGGTTGTGATTTGATTTTGGCTGGGTTTCGACAGTGGTGTGTGGTTTCGGCAGTGTAGAGGTTTTTGAGATTTTTTTTTCTCTGCTGTTGTTTGTGGTTGCAGTGGATCTGGCTGGTGGCGGCGATGGTGGGTGGATGTGGTGGTTGTGGTATGGGTGGGTGGATGTGGTGGCCGGCGGTGCTGAGAATAATTGGGTTGAGAAAGAGAGAGATAGAGAGAGAGGAAGAATAAAAAATGAATAAAAAATAATAAAGAAAGAATATTTAAAATTGAAAAATTAACCACAACATATAACAAAAGTTGATAGAAAAGCCTTAATTGAATAAACTTGAAAGTTAGAGGACTGAAATGAAATCTGAAGAAAATTAGAGGGCCAGTTTTGTATTTTACCCTTGTTAATATAACTTGTTCAACTCTATTAAAATAACAAATTATCACAATATTTTCATAATTGTTAGAGGTGTTAAGTCTTTATAGGTAAAAATAAAATAATAAAAATATCATATTAGGACCAATCACAACTAAAAGTAATGGTATTGTAGAAAAATAAGTCTTACATCTAAAATATTTTTCACAATATTTTCATAACAAAATATAGTGGTAAATTGTTATTGATTATAATTTATATATATATATATATATAAAGTCTAAATGAGTAAAGCAACTGTGCATTTGGTTTGTTCAAGTGGCATTGTTTTACTAGCCCTTTCTTCTTCTTCTTTTTTGTTGTTGTTTGTTAATATCGTATGTTGAACTTTATTAAAATAACAAATTGTCACAATATTTTTACAATTGTTAGAGGTGTTGAGTCCTTATAGGTCAAAACAAAATAATAAAAACATCATATTGGGACCAACCACAACTAAAAATAAAGGGATTGTGGAAAAAGAAGTGTTACATCTACAACATTTTTCACAATATTTTCATAGCAAATCATAGGTGGTAAATTGTTATTTATTCTAATTTAATCTTCTATATATAAAAAGAGGCAATGCTCAAAGCTATAGTATGAGATGTGTCAGATAAACACCCAAGTGGGTCGCATAGCTCACCAACAGGCTCGCATTGGCGGTTTTGCTCCTTCTCCATCCCTTTCTCTAGAGGCAGCTGATAAGGATGATGATGTGGGTGATGATGAGGATGATGCTAGCTCTTCTAGTGATGACGAGATGACGACCTCTCAATGACTTGCCCTTTGTCATTCGTGACAAAAAGGGGGAGTAGTTTTGGGATTGAGAGTAGTCTTGTACTTAGGGGGAGAATTAGTCTATGACATTTTTGTTAAGGGGGTGTATATAGATTTTGAGGGATGTAGTGAGGTTTGTATGTACTTTTTCTTTCTTCTTTTATATTAGCCTCTTGAACACCGGTCTTGTGACCATTTCATACATTGTACTTTATATTCATATATATATGATGATGTATGTTTTTCTTCACCTACCTCTACATGTGTTGTTTCTTTTCTGTCTTTATACACATGTTTCTTTATGTATGCAATCTTTATTTCTATATCACACATGATGCCTTGATGAGTTTTGTTTTAGTGTTTTAGAAAGACAGGTTGTGAAATTCTACCGTGCCATGAACTCTCTTCTTACAAAGTTTTTCAAAAGTTTATGTTAGGGTTAGATTTATTTTGTAAGACAACAAGTGGTTATGAGTTTAGTGATTTAAGACTTCTCTCATGATTCATTTGTTTGTTGTAGTTTTGTCACGGATTGCCAATGGGGAGATTGTTAGGGACATATTTGATGTAATTGGTTAATCCTTTGACAAAACGCACTTTAATTGTAATTGGGTAAATCTAGATGGGTTTAGTACTTCAAGAAACAAGTGTTCAAGTTAAGTATTGAAGCCATGCAAATCTGACCATGAAATTAGTGAAGGAAGTGTTGTTCATTAAAGCTCGACAGAAGTCTCGATAGAATCCTTTCTATCGAGATTTATTGTTAAAGCTCAACACAAGCTGTATCTGTCGAGAATTACGAAATTAGACTTTTCAGATCTGATTACACGCATATTCCTATGTATTTGTGAAGAGTTTCTTTTCTTACAACCCTAGACATATATAAGGATTGTTTTAAAGGCCGTCAAGCATGCATTGTGTGACCTAATGCAAAAGTGGCCTAGTAAGCTATTGCGTCTTTATGTCAAGGGTTTTGTGACCAAGGAACTTCCTGATCTTTATTGTTGATGAACTAAAGAACTTTGCAGCCAACAATCTTCTTCAAGTTGGTGAGTTAGTCACGTACTGAGATCTGTGTATCATTGGTTAGTCACGTACTGCGATTCATGCATTGAACGGAGATTGTCGCTATAATACAAGTCCAATTGGGTATTGGGGTAAGGGTTCAACTGTAGGTTGGTATTTTGAGATATGCCAAAGGGTTTAGTAAGATTCTTCATACTTGTAACTACTTGTGATTGATAATAGTAGATTTTCAGGAGTAGTGACCTTAAATTCACCTGGTGGGGTTTTGCTTAGGTGGTTTTCCCCATTCATAAACAAATCACCTATGTCAAATTTATTTTCCACTGCATTTAGTTTAGTTGGTGATTTATTTGTGCTACCACACCATTGCATGTAATTTGACTAATTAATTAATTTGAAAATGGGTTAATACATTTTTGCCCTATCACATTTTCTTTTCTTTTTCTTTTTTTGATCTTCTTTTTCTTGTTTTGTTTATGTTATAACATGTCTATTTAGCTTAGATTTTCTTTTCTTTATTATTTTAAGCATGTTAGGCTGTTAGTTTTAAGTTTATGTTCTGCTGTGTTCTGTGTTTCTAGGTTAGGGTTTTAGGGTGTGTATGCATAAGCATGCTTTCTACTTGCACAGGCATATTCGAAGTATGCATGCGTATACAACTGGACTGCGCACGCAGCCCTATGTATGTGCCTGTATACTTATGCCCAGAAACCCTAATTTGACCTTTTTCTACTTCTGTTTCTTTATTTCTCTTATGTAATATGCCTCTGCTACGTTTTGTTTTATGCTTTTGAGAGTCTGCTCCCCTGTTTATTGCTCTATTTATTCTTTACCTGTTAGATTAGGGTTTCATTTCAATTCTTTCTTTGATATGTCATGAACATGCATATGATATGACCATGCATTGATGCATAGGTGTTGTGGTGTAGTAAGGTAAGTGAGATAAGTCATGCATTTGTATGCACATGCATTTATTTGAGATATGATCTTGATCTTGTTTTGATGAATATTAATGTATATTTGCAATGCTTTGCCTTAGGTATGATAACATGTTTGATTGATCTTGTTTGACCTTAACATGCCTATGTTTCTGCCTTTGAGATGATATGTGTTTCATTGTTCTCTGCCATGTATATGATGTGATGAGATGCATGATAGATGTACCTTAGGGTTTGGGATGAAAATGTCATGTTGTTTGCTTAGATGTATGCTAGTGTGTGTGTGTGAGTCTAGAATGATAATATTGAATATGCCTTTAATAAGATTAAAACGTAAGACACAATGAGTGGAAGCCGACCCATGGGTCGAGCGGGGTTAGGTGCCTAACATATTCCCACCCCTATACCTAAACTCTAGACATGTGCTCTGATAGTAAGATTAGTCCTTCCATGAATGACACTATATATATAGTTCCTGACCCCATTTCTTTTCTCCGCCACGGTCCACTTGGCCAAGGCATACTCTCCTCGTTGCACCCAGACTATGCAAGAATTTATGTAAAAAATATTGAGACAATGCAGGATGATTCTATATTAGGATTTTTCCTTTTTTTTTAAGGAATTGGATTCTACCCTTTTTTATTCTCACAAGTTTGTTACTTATTTAATGCTTCAAAAAGTAAGTCTCTTTTGATCTTGACCCTTAAATTCTTTTGGCTGCATGTTTGCATGATTAGCTGACTAGTTCTAATATCCTACAAGAGAAAAATACATATAAAGAGTATATTTCAGAGAAATATTTAAAAATCACATATTTATGTGTAATTAAATATAAAATTGATGGAATATTACCTATCAAAACTAAGATAATAATGAAAACTTAAGCAATTATCATATGCTTTTTGGTAAGAGAAGGAAAGGAGCTCATGTGAGGACAGGGGAGTTTATGCTTCCTCTAAGTGGTTTAAACTCTTAAACCAAGAAGATGTAGGTGTTACAATTTAAAATTTTTGTAGAGACCTTTGTATTTTCAATTTTCCATTTTTTGTCATTTTCTTCATGTAATCTAGTTTGGTGCATGTTAGATAAGCGGAACACAAATTCTCTGTGATTTTTGTGTTCCAATAATCATAACTTGCCATTCGGTTGATTCTTCTTCTTTTTATTCATTTTTTTTTTTCATTTTTAGCTTTGTCTATTTTAAAAGAAAAGTCAAATGAATATATAACAAATAATGATTAATAGAGTATAAAAGGAAACACTAAAAGTGGGGTAGAAAATTTGAATTGCCCATATTGTTAAAAAATAATTGATGTCCAAAAAAAAAAAAAAAAAAAAAAAAATTTAACTTCGATGGTAAAATCTTAAAAAGCTCATCAAAATCCTTATCCCCCCATTTTAAATTCCACTACAAATAGCTAACCTGTGTTGACAACCACATTGATGTTGAGTAACAATTTTACCCAAACTATGTCTGGCTTGTCACTTTAATTTGTTCCTTAATAAAGCTAAAAGTATACTCAAAATTTTTGCTGTAATTAAGGTAAACCTCACAAACCAACCCCTCTTATCCTCTCAATTTGTAAAAAATAAGAACAATAAGGTGGTTTCCAGCCAAACACCTCGTGGTAGAAAATGTCAACAAAGCATTTCTCGTCTATAAATAGCCGTCTAAAAATTGTGTAAATCACTTCTTAATCATATCATAAGTCATCATTCACTGAACCCCAACAATAGAGAAAGCCTTGTAGTTATTATATCTAACAAAAACCATGGTTTTTAAGGACTATAGCTTTCTCTCTTATGTCTTTTTAGCGACAGCCGTCATCCTTCTCGCCGGCCGCGCTCATGGCGCCCTATGCGACAAATCTCCTAATAAGCAAGTTTGTTATTCAATTGTCTATGAGCGGACTGACGCTGGTGAAGCCTCGGTTGCAGCCGTTCACAAATTGGTTAACCAGACCAAAGTTGCAAAGGTGGTGGCTCAAAGGCAAACCAACTCCTCCGAAATTACTAAATGCATAGAGCTATTTGACGGTGCCATTATCAACACCAGAGATATCTTGGCAAAACTCGACGCCGGTAACTACTCTGAGGCAAATTCCTTCTTCATTTACGCTAAAGACAAGTACCTGGGATGCGATGAGTGGTTTAGTATTGCTAAGAAGACCAATCCCATTGCCAAATCTACTAAGCTCCTACAGGACATGGCTGACGTTGGTGCATATCTAACAACTTTAATTAAAATGAAAAAGATCTTGTGAGTTGTATGTGATTAAATAAAAGTGGTCTGAAGAAATTTTTATAAAAAAGTTTTTGGCTTTTTTTTTTTTTCTTTTTAATAAAAATTTATGGGGGAGGCCATGTTTGTTGTATTTGTGTCTTGTAGAGTTGTAGAGCTCTTTCTTGTGCCATTGTGATATGAGAAAATCTATTATTCTTAAACCTTTTTTTAATAAATATCTTGACATTTATCCGTATAGAATAATATAGTACTAGATTGGATTAGCTTTTCAAAAGATTTTTCGCTACTCTTTTCAGGTTTGATTTACTTCCAATTCTTTTTTAAAAGGAATTTTCTTTTATTTTAATGAGAAATTACCACATCACCCACTACTAAATAAAAGGTAAAGATTAAAACCTACTACCACTTGTCATTGTATAATTAAAACAAAATGGCATATCCAGTTAGAAAAGTACTGGAGAAAAGCCAAATCTACTATTTTCATCGTGATTCCTTTCCATTACTGTATAATAAAACAAGCACATACCTCTTACTAATAATTTTTTCTAGGATAGTCCATAAGAAAACCTAATTATTTAAAAAATCTAATAAAAAATAAATTTGAATATATGGACCAAAAAAAAAAAAAAGACTCAAAGAACAATTAATATGATGATAGAGTTGATGAGAGAGAGAGAGAGAGATGCAGAGAACAACGAATGGTGTTGTGATTAAAATAATGCAAACCCAAGTGTAGATTTTTCACAAGTAATAATATCTCGGTGAGTCCAAGGTTGATCCACAGGTAATGATAGACACTAATGTAAAAACTAAGAACATTTATTATTAAGTAGTAAATAAAAACCAATTGTTTGTTTGTTTTTTCACCCACAAATGAAGCAAAATAATATTGAAACTACAATTGATAATAGCAAAATAAATCTATGAGAAATTAATGGAGGGAAAACACTAGGGATTCAAGGATCCACCCAATATTTTATCTCATGAACTTGGATTATTTTTAACTCAATTAGGGTAGAGAGCCAACTCGCCTTATTGGAAGATAAAACAATAAATTACTCAAATAATGTATAAAGTAGATTGAATATGAGTGATTGAGCAAATCATTCAACTGGCATGCTACAGGGGAGAATAAGCATTCAATATATTCTCAAATCATAACGAATCTAGGAGTTCAAGCATTTGATATAATTTTTTTTTTATTAAATCTCAAAAACTTATCAACATGCAATGATTCCAAATAGTAAATCTCTCTCAAAATTCAATCATTAATCCATAGAAAGCACGTAGATAATCATAGGAACACATGATAAAAATATTAGGTTTCACCTCTAACCCTAGATAGAGATTTAGCAGCACATAGTTATGCAAAAGAAATCATCAAATACAATGCTAAATGTGTAAAAAAATAAAACAAAAGATGGAAAATGTTCTAAGGTTTTTCATCTACTATAACCTCAGCCTCCTCCAAAAGAAAAAGGGTAAATCCCTCAAATTTAGGATGAGAATTTCTTGATTTTCGAAATTGTCTCCACTATCAATTTCCAACCCACACTTTACCTTCAAAATTATTTTTATGGAATATCTAGTAAACTACAAACTTGTAGAACTCCAAGTCTTCTTTCCATGGCCACAAGAATCAGGTCAATCACAAATATGTGCAAGAAGTTATGGCAAAAGTACTGAAACAATGCAGGATGTTTCCATATCAAGATTTTCCCAATTTTGGCTTTGATGAATTTCTTTCTTCCCTTTTTTATTCTCACATGTTTTTGACTTATTTAATGCTTCAAAACCATGCTCCAATTGATCTTGACCCTTGGATTCTCCTGGCAGCATGTCTAAATGGTTTTAATCTCCTACAAGAGAAAAATACAAGTAATGAGTATATTTTTGAGAAATATTTCAAACTCACATATTTAAATGTAATTAAACATGAATTACTATGATATTGTCTACCAAGACTAAGATAATAGTGTATTTTTAAGCAATCAACAAATGATACGAGTTGCGAGCATAAGTCAAGCCACTAAGAAAAGTAGAGTTATTGCTTCTACATAGTTAGGATAAGAGCAAAGTTGTCAGTGCAGTCAAGAAAAACTCATGATCATAGTATCTCTCTACACTTTTTTAAGAAAATGGAATTAGACATTATTTTTATGAAATGGGCTGAACAAATTACGAGTATAAAATAATTGAGTTTTTTTATATTTATTTTTTGAAATTACTTTTTGTTAAATATTTTGTTCATTTGATGTTGCTTTATTTGGGGTTTTTTTTTTTTTTTTTTTTTTTTTTTTTTTTTTTTTTTAACGTTATTTGGACTAATATTTGTTGTTATTATTCAAAATTAGGTTAAAAAAATAATAGTAATGCTACATCTACAACATTTTCAGAATAATTTCACAAGAAATATTTTGTGGTAAGCTGTTACTAATTCTAATTTAAACCCAATACATACATCATTTTGTTACCCACTAATAATAGCTTGTCTTATAACAACAACAACAAAAAATGAACCCAAAAAAAAAAAAAAAAAAAACAAGACTAGATCAAATAACAACAAACTAACAAATTATTAAACAAAAAGCCTATCCAAAACCAAAAATTAAAAATCCCTAATAATTCAAATTTGTAACTAGTTCAACACATCACATAAAAATAATCTCTAATTTCATTTTTCCTTAAAAAAAAATATAAAGATAAATACCGTGGTAGAGTGTTCTTCCTTTCGGTATTGGCAATTATATTCTCTTGGTTTTGCAATCAACAATTTTTTCATCCTCTTCTTAGTGATTTAGTTTGCAGTTGTAGCAAATCTCTCTCTCTCTCTTTGAACTTTGAATTGCACCCTTAAAGTTTGATTGAAATTCATTTAAGTTCTTGAACTTTACTTTCGTTCAATTGAGTTCTCTAAATTTCAAATTTATTTAGTTAAGACCTTTAGCTAATTTGATTAAAAAAATTTGTTAACAATACAATTAACTAATTAAAAAAAATTTTGGAAAAATATATCTCACATAAAATATAAAATAATTTTTATTAATTATATTTTTTTATGTGATAAAAATATTTTTTTAATGAATAATTTTTAATGAAATGCCTAAATTAAATAAATTTGAAATTTAAAAGAATAAATTAGAGTGTAATTTACGTTTTAGCGAAAAATAAAATAAAATGGTACTTCATTCTATGAGAGGTTGTTGCAGAAGAGTGTTTACAAAGCCTACTACTTGCCTCATACTCACACCTCCAAATTAATTTCGAACTCAACAGAAGAGTCTTTCACATTATTTGCTATATATCATTTGCATTTTTCCTAAATTATCTAATATAAGCAGAAAGAAAACTGAACCACTAGGAAGAGAAGAGACCCACACGCATGCCATAGCATTTCTGCGCATGGTTAAATGTGAGACATTCTTGTCCAAATCTACGCCATTTTCTCACCTTTTAAATGTGATACATTTTTCAATTCTCTCTACCTCTAGCACTGCGTTGTCTACCATTTGGTAATTATTTCCATTTCATTGCTACAATTGGGTCAACAATTTTACTACCATTCACAGTTAAGCATGATTAAAACCAAAATTGCAGAATTTGTCAACAAAATTTTTGTCTAACGCATGGAAGGTGGAGTCATATTTTTTAGTTTTTAACAACTCAAAAACTACTTCATTCCTTTTAACACCTCATGTCAATGCCTCGCGGTGGTTCGACCACCCATCGCAAGAGTTTGCGGGCCTGGGAGCTCGGGTGCTGTGAAGAAGGGTATACATCTGGTGTGTGACTGGAAAATGAGTCAATTTTAATGAAGTTACCAAAGGTAAGTGAAGTTGCCACCAATCATTTGGTTTTTTCTAAGGTGTGATTGGTCACCTGACTCTATTTGATTTTATTACCAATTCTAGATTAAGAAAAATGTCGTTTTTCCTAATCTAATAAGAACAGATAACAAATCTTGATTTATGAGTTCGGAAGTCTGGTTACGTATAGGGAAGGTGTTAGGCATCCTACAACGCCTGTCTGTAAATAGTCCTTTGTTTTGGTAAAATCTTAATTTAAGAACATTGACAATTAAAAACAAGCTATTGGCATTAGTTTTGGGGGATTAAACAAATTGGGCTTTGAGCTTTGGTTTCGGAAAGGATGTGGTCTCGATCAATGCTTCCCTAGTGTGCTTGGAAGTGGTACCAAATATACATACCAAATATCCATGACGAAAATTCGGTAGCATTTTGCCTTATTTTTGTGGCAGAAATCTAGCAGCACTTCTTCTCAAGTGCGTCGTAGCACACAAAACACTATTCTCACCAAGCTTTCATTGTGATAATACGGCAACAAAGGTGCCCAATTTTTACAATGAAAATCCGGTAGAGTTTCGTATTTAGTGCGCTATGGCACACCGGCGCGTTTCGTGCCTGTGTATATGGCATGTGCCAACATGCTCATGCTAGAACAAGCCGAAGCCCCTCAAAGCATCAAACACATTGATGTGTGTCGCATACACAGGGAAACTAATGTCACTTGGTGATATGGATCTAGATGATCACACCACGATCGTGCATACAATATAGTGTGAATATGCACCTACAGTAATGGCCTTGAGTAAATACCCAAAATACAAGGTCAGGAGCACTCATGACTAGACAGGGTCACTCACATAACCATGAGAGTCAATCATACAAAGTGCATGATCATCCACATACAAGCATATATAGATATACATACATCATGCACAATATTATCACACAGAATAGGAAAGTAAAGTAGACATCGCCAACGTTCCAAGGGTACGGCCCAACATGGCATAGGAAATGTAATATAGACATTGCCATACCCAGAGAACGCGTCCCAAGCAAAGTGCAGGAAAGATAAGGGTACATGGAGAAGGAACCCTAATACATGATTCTAGGGAAAAGGCTAGAAGAGAGGGAGAGAGAAAACCACCCGGGGAGGCTAGTCCTCCTAATCTACTAAACATTTCCCTTTTTGGGCTTGCGTCTTCTTACTTGCATCCTTGCCCTTTATACTACAGAAAGCAATAAAACATGTTATAAAGCAAGATAAAGCAAAGGGTGTAGATTGTAGCTAAAAAGCTACATCTACATCCTTAAAATCTCAAATCCAAGGTCCTAAGGCTAAGGAGAGGAAAAAGAGTGCAAGAACACTACCTCTTGATTGTTGAGAAAATAGAGAAATCAAAGGTTTTTTGATATGTTTAGGAGAGAATATGGAGAGGAAGAGAGAGAGAATATGCCCAGAAAATGCTCCAAAAATGCCTAGAACTTTTTTTTTTTTTTTGGGACTGACAGGGGTTTAGGGGTATTTATAGGCCAAAAATGACCCTTCGGCTTCCAACGGCCACCAGCTAGGTCCGGCGGCCCTTTAGTGGCCATCAGGCTTGATGCTGACTTCAGCAATCCTGGCTTCTTCCTCGGTTTGGCTTCAGATGCATATTTGAAGGCTATGCCAAACTTTGATTAAGCTTATCTTGGTGTCCTTGAGAAGGTCTAGATGTGTAGTTTCCAAAACACTAAAGAAACTAAAATTACAACCGTCAAGTCTAAAGTTATGGACTTGAGAAGTGAGCTGATGCGCTTTGCACGATTTTCAAGATATCTCAATCATTATAACTTCGATTTTCGACCCATGAATAGCCGTTGGAAAAGGAATTCAATAATCTTTGCAATGACGCTAACACACAGCCAGAACTAATCTACCGTCACAAAGATGGAACTCATATGTCATCACAAAGACGGAACTCATCCCGTCACAAAGACGGAACTCAATAACCATCACAAAGATGGGTGCTAAGATACCAATGTCACACAGACTATAGTATCTAGCTAGGTAATCACATGTCACGGCACAAGGGTAAAACATAAATAGCTCACAAATTACATGAATTCAAAACACAATTCATTTCCAAGTAGTTTCACAAAACCTTTTAATATTCAGAGATATTCATAAGCTTCTCAAAAGCCTTCAAACTCATTTCTTGTCAAGAAGATCTTGTATCAACTCGCCCAATTATCAAAGCATCTTTAAATTTTGCAAATAATGCAATAAATCCACAAAATCCATTCTCAAGAATTTAATCAAAGATGTTTCTCTTTTCCATGCCAAATACTCGTGCATTTTCCCATATGCAATATTAAATATGATGCACTTTTCATAAATAGTCATACACATTAAGGTTACAACACAATAGTTTTTAGGAAAATATAGTTTCCATTAGTAGTTTCCAAAAGCGTGTCTAACCCAAAAACAACATTTATGTGACATGTTTATTTTCCAAAAATTTCCATTAAAAAGCTACTTACCTCACAACCCGCAAAAGCCTAGCTCCCCAAGCTCCAAAGGAGATTGATAATAGTTTAATTTTGCATATTTATATCATTGTTAAAAGGCATTATCATACTTATTTTAAGTTGATTCATGCATTTTATAGTTGGTTTTGAAATAATTTTGTGGCTAATTGAATTTTAATGTGTGAATTTGTCTTCTGTATGATAATGAAATTAAATAAGTGAATTTGTGTAAAGAAGAAAGTTAATGGACTTTATTTTTACACGGGCCATGATGAAGTCAAAGAAAGCCAATCCAATTAAATTCGAGTCTAATTGGAGTAAGGACTCAAAGGAAATCTGCACCAAATCCAAGTCCAATTCGGATTAGGATTTCAGCCCGTGTACCGGTTAGTATTTGGAGCATAACTTTCGACTCAAATATCCAATCGAGATGATTTAAGTTGGGCTAGAAATTTAACTTAAAGGGAAACAACTTTTTAGTTTACCAAAAGTCTGAATTCTGAAGTTAAATTGGCCGAAAAGTTGGTTAAATGAAGCCTAAATCCTGTGATATTTTCCAAACGGGAATTCAACTTGTAATAGGATTCCTAGACCTATTTAAAGGCTCTTTAAGGCAAAATTCAGGGGAGAGCTGCTGTAGAACATAATTTAGGTTTTCTTAAAGTTTATTTACAATTTTTAGAGTTTTATTTGTGTTATGGCTTGCTAGAAGCCTTGCTAAGGTAAGGGGTGAAACCCAACCGTTTATTGGTATGTTCTTAGCAATTATTTTACGGTTTTAATGCTTATGTTATTATGTTTTTGATTGATTTACTCATCTAGAAAAGTTTTTAGTTCTATATAATTCTTTGATTTATCGTAGACTTCAGGCACGTTAAGTGCTCAGTATTCCCTGCAAACTAATTCACTAGTTTTGTTTTGCCTAAAATCAATCAATTTCATGAAACTATCTTAGACAATTAATTCTTGAGGTTTTATTATTAAATCATCCGACTAATATCATCATTCTTATGAATTTTAGTTGAGTTATAATAGAAATATTGTTAAGACTACCAATAGATGTGTTGTGTTTGGATCCCTAAACCTTAGCACCTTAATATATTGTTATTTTCTCTCAATTTAAATTAACTTCACTAAACCATCAAAAGTCTCTTTAATTAAACTTTATCATTTTAGTTTTATTCTCTTTTGGTTTGCTAATCAATTCACTTTCCCCTGTGGATTCTACCTCAGACTTACGGAGTTATTACTTTGTGACAATCCTGCACTTGGAACTTGAGATGATTTGCATTTGGTTTTATTTTATATTTAAAAAAAAAATTTGGTTGTTTTTAGTGATTTTTGTTTTTGGTTTTAGTCCAATTTTCAACCAAAAAAAAAAAAAAGTTTTGCTTTAGCAAGAGTTTTAAGTCAAAATTCTTTATGCTAGGAGTTCTCCCCTGTAGGTGTTCTCTCTCTCTCTCAACATGGTAAGAGCACACTCCCTCCCTTAAGGGCCTCTCTAAGGGTTCTCTCTTGGACTATGCCGCTCTCAAAATAGGTTGTAGCCCATTCTCTCGTGAATGCATGGATCAAGAAGTAGTGAATAGTTTGGAAAAGTTAAAACTCACAAAAGATGAGGAGGATATTGTCATTACAAACATTAGTAGTTCTGAGATTTTTGAAGAATGTTCTTTGAGCCTATTTGGGTGTCTACTTACAGATCGTCAACAAAATCAAAGAGCCTTAAAAAACACATTAAAAGCAGCATGAAAGATGGGTTCTGACTTGAGGATTGTGGAGGTTGGAAATAACATTATGCAGTACAAGTTCAGCTCGAGGTACCAATTAGAGTGGATTGAAAAAAGTGGACTATGGAACTTTGACAACAACCTACTTCTTTCTATCGATGGAGGAAAGGTTTAACGTAAAAAAATATTAGTTTCTCCCATTCTCCTTTCTGGGTGCAGATTTGGGGTTTGCCATTTAAGAATATGACTGAAGAAATTGGGAAGGGTATTGGCAGCAAGATTGGGAGGGTTCTAGAAGTTGACAAACAAGCTATACAAGCGGATCAAGCAAAATTTTAAGAGTACGAGTTGAGGTACCAATTGACAAGCCTCTCCGTAGAGGGGGATATATTAAGAATGAAGAAGGTGGAAGATGTTGGATTGATTTTCGGTATGAGAGACTTCCCACATTTTGTTACATATGTGGAATACTTGGGCATGATGAAAAGCACTGCCAATTAAATCCAAAGGAGCAACATCCAGAGAGGCAATATGGTGAATGGCTAAAGGCAGTAGGAGCTGTCAAGAACGGAGGTGAAAAGGAAAAAAGGAAAGTACAGAATGAGGCAGAAAATTAGAGCTCGCCATCTCCGATGGAGGGTGGAAAAGCCGCTGAAGTGGGTGGTGGTGTGATCATGGTGGATGCAGCTACCTTGGACACAGTGAGGGATACAATCACGTCAAATCATCGGGAGCAGGACAAGCTGAACAGATGGGACAATACGGCATCAGTGGGTTTGAAAATGGGGCTAGAGCAGGTAGCACGTGATAAGCAAAAAGGCTCTAAACTAAATTAGTCAGAAAAGAAGTGCATGGGAACGAGAAAGTTTAGGCAGGAGTTGGCAAGGAATTTGGGCCGGTTATAGGAGAGTTGGAAGTCTCAAGCTTGATAAAGCCCAAAGAAAAGGACGACACAAGTGAGGGAAGGAAAGTGCAGCAACAAGGCCTAGACTGAATGGAAAAACTAGCAGCAAGGGGAAGATTGAAAAAAATAGCAAGGGAAAAAGTAAAGGCCCAAGATGTTGAGATGTTTGGACAAGCCCAAGAGGTAAGTAAAAAAAGAAAAGGTAATGTTGAAATGCTTTTTAAGTCTGATGGTAGAGCTCATAAATGTATATGTGAAGGAAAATATGAAGGGGATGAAAATTTATCTGTTGAAATGGCGGTGATTGCAGAGCAGCACCGCCGAGATCAATGTTTGCCTTAGGATGGAACTGCCAGGGGCTTGGGAACCCCCGGACAATTCGAGTGTTGCATAAGGTCATGCAACGCTGGAAGCCTAGAATTGTCTTCCTGTCGGAGGCAAAGCTAAAGAAATATTAGATGGAAAAAGAGAAGGTAAAAACTGGTTTGCTAAATGGTTTGATTGTTCCTAGTTTGGGGAGAAGCGGGGGATTAGCTCTGTTATGGAGTAGGGACATCAAAGTGGAAGTTCAAGGTTACTCAGGAAACTACATTGATGCATTTGTGACTGACTCGAAATCAGGATTCAAGTGTCGCATCACGGGATTCTATGGAAACCTTGAAACCCATCGTAGAAAAGAATCTTGGGATATTTTGAGAAGCCTAAACTGAAAGTATCAACTCCCCTAGTTATGCTTTGGTGATTTCAACGAAATTGTGTTGGTGGAGGAGAAATTGGGTGGGGCACGAAGGTCTTAAAGGCAAATGGATGAATTTCGGGAAGTAATAAATCAATGTAAGTTCAAAGACCTTGGATACTGTGGCCCTGATTTTACTTGGTGTAATATGCAAGAGGGCGAAAGAAGAATGTATTTAAGATTGGATTAAGCCTTGGCTACTCCTGAATGGATTGATTACTATAAACACATAAAAGTGCATCATTTGGTAGATTCCACATCTGACCACTGTGCACTTCTGATAACTGAAGCTACTGTTCAAAAGCACCCAAATAGGTGAAGATTTCAATTCAAAGCTATGTGGTCCAAAACGGAGGAATGCAAAGATATTTTTAAAGAAGTTTGGGATGGCTGCCAAGAGTTAAACACCCCAAATGGGATAGTTGCTAGGTTGAAATGTTGTGCTACAAATCTCTCTAGATGGAACAGAACAGTATTCGGGCAAATTCCAAGGCAAATTCAGAAGAAAAGGGAGACTCTCAGTACTCTGGTCCTCAGAGATAAATATGGCAGCCGTAGTGAGATCAATACGATAAGAAAGGAGATTAATGATTTATTGGATAGTAAAGAAATTATGTGGCATCAAAGATTGAGGGTGCAGTAGATGGCCCTTAGGGATTGAAACATGAAATACTTGCACACAAGGGCTTCAGAAAGGAGAAAGAAAAACTCCATCACCAGTATCATGGATGAAAATGGAAACTGGTGTGAATCTATTGAAAGTATTGCAGAGGTGGCTGTGTCCTACTTTAAAAATTTGTATACCACTTCCTATCCGACTCGCATCCCAGAAGTCCTTGATACAATTCCAACTAAAGTCTCTACGGATATGAATCAATTCCTGATCAAAGAGTTCACAAGGGAGGAAGTTGAGGCAGCACTAAAACAAATGCATCCAACAAAAGCCCCAGGTCCTGACGGTATGTCTGCCATTTTCTTTCAAAAGTATTGGGGTATAGTTGGTAATGATGTCATATGTATGGTCTTAAATGTTTCTAAACTCAAATATGTCTATAGAAGAGATTAACAAAACTAACATCACTCTGGTGCCAAAAACAAAAAACCCCTAAAAAATGATAGAGTTTAGACCCACAAGTCTAAGTAATGTCATTTATAAACTCATATCGAAAGTGTTGGCCAACCGTCTCAAAACAATCCTTCCCCAAATCATATCAGAAAATCAGAGTGCTTTTCTCTTTGAGAGACTAATTATAGACAATGTTCTTGTAGCTTTTGAACTTATGCACTATTTAGAACACAAGAGGGAGGGAAAGGAGGGTTATATGGCAATGGAATGGGGTTTTATAAAACAAGTGATGGAAAAAATGGGCTTCCATGAAAAATGGATAAATTTGATCATGCATTGCATCACTACAGTATCTTACTTTGTCCTTATTAATGGTGTTGCTTACGGTAGTATAATTCCCACAAGGGGTCTCTGCCAAGGAGATCCATTTTCACCTTATATCTTTCTATTGTGTGCATATGGTTTTTCCTCCCTTATTAATGATGTAGCTAGGAATCAAAGAATTAGTGGGGTATCAATATGTAGAGGTAGCCCCAAGATCACACATCTGTTCTTCGCAGATGACAGCCTATTGTTTTGTAAAGCAAATAACCAAGAATGCGAAAAACTTATTGATATTCTCCAGCTATACAAAGCAGCCTCGGGTCAAAAAATCAGTGCAGATAAGTCTTCAGTCTTTTTTAGTAATAATACTCTGGATGATAGAAGATGTGAAGTGCTGGATATGTTGGGTCCAATGCAAGATACCCGACATAACAAATACCTAGGCCTACCCTCAATCATTGGCAAGTCAAAAGTTGAAATATTTGCAAAAATTAAAGAAAGGGTGGAGAAAAAACTATCGAGGTGGAAGGAGAAAATTCTTTCAGTGGGTGGCCGAGAGATCCTTATCAAAGCTGTTGCCCAAGCAATTCCAACATACACTATGAGTTGTTTCCAGATCCCAAAAAGTCTTTATGACGAGATTGAAGGTATGATGAGAAAATTCTAGTGGGGTCAAAGGGGTCAAGAATCAAAAATTGCTTGGGTAAACTGGAAGAAAATGTGTAAATTAAAGCTGAATGGAGGAATAGGATTTCGAAATTTACAAGCTTTCAACCTTGCTATGCTAGCTAAGCAAGATTGGAGGTTAATCTTGAATCCCAACTCTTTGGTGGCCCAAATCTACAAAGCTAGATATTATCTGCATGGTGATGTTTTTAGAGAAAAACTTGGATCTAGCCCTTCCTATGCTTGGAGAAGCATCTTGAATGGGTTGGAAGTTGTGAAAAGAGGTACCCGTTGGCGAGTTGGCAATGGCAATAGGATACACATTTGATGATTATCCTTTGATGATTATCCTAAGGTCTCAGCGCTGATTGACAAAGATATGAGGAGGTGGAAAGCTGATGTAGTAAGATCCTTGTTCTTGCCTTTCGAAGTAAGAACTATTCTGAATATTCCTCTCAGCCACAACCTTCTAGAGGACCAAATCATATGGGTGGGTAATAAAAGGGGAGAATTCATTGTGAAAAGTGCCTATTATATCGCTGGTGGGGTATTAGATACAATGGAAGAAGGTGAAAGCTCTTTGGGTGATCCAAGGAGTCCTCTATGGAAGAAGCTATGGCACTTAAACATTCCATCCAAGATGGGAATCTTTGCTTGGAAAATGTGTATGAATGCTCTTCCAACACTTGTGAACTTGCAAAGAAGAGGAGTTAATTTATGGGAAATCTGTCTTGCTTGTAGGAAGGAGCTAGAATCAATTATCCATGCTTTAGTCAGGTGTGAAGTGGCTAAGAGAGTGTGGAAATGTTGGGTGGATGGCCCCTTAGATTTCCTGAATGTAAACATGGATGTTATAGACATTGCAATGCAAATATATGAATTTGGTACGTCATGAGACTTAGAGATTTTCTTTGCAGTTGCATGGGCAATCTGATATAACAGGAAAAAAATCGTGCACAAGTCCTCAAGTCAGCTTCCTAATCATCTTTGGAGCTTTGCTAAGAGATATATACAAGAATTCAAGATTGCCTCACTAGCATGCTCTCAACACTTGCCTTTGACAGAAAAGAAGTGGACAGTGCCTCCTTCGGGGGTTTTGAAGATCAATGTTGATGGTGTAACGTCTGAAAATGAAAGGAACTCAAGCGTGGGAGTGGTTATAAGAGATGCAACTGGTACAGTTACAGCTGCTTGCTGCAAATATCTTCAGGGACAATACTTGGTGGTAGAAGTTGAAGCGCTGGCTATAGAGTGTGGTTTACTTCTTGCCAGAGAACAAAAGCTGCCTCAAATCATTGTGGAATCTAATGCCTTAACAACTGTTCAAAGCATCACAGCAGCTGAAACAAATGGCAGTCTTGGTCATGTGTATCAGGGAATCCTCAATTTGCTCTCTTCTTTTAGTAGCTAGAGAATCAAACATGTGAAAAGAGAATACAGCAGAGCAGGCCACGAGCTTGCGCAGTATGCAAGGCAAAATGAAGTTTCTCAAGTCTGAAAGGGGGCCTGTCCTCCTATGGTGCAACACATTATCCAGGCAGATTGTATTTAGGCTTGTACTGTGTTGAGCTTCTTTTCTCTTTGCTCTGTTGTACTCCCTTTTCTTTTGGCAATGATAATCCAGTTTGTGTTCCCATAAAAAGAAAAAGAAAAAAAAGAGATGACTTTGAAAATCTTGAAAATAAAATGTAGAGACCATAACCCAAGTGAGTTCTTGAGCCATTCATTTTTTAGAGGGTCATTTTCTTTTGATCTCATTTTTCATTTGGAAGCACATAACTTTGTTGTTACTTGTCAGGGGTGTTTTTGCATGTAACCACATGTCTTCCATTGGAGGTGTGACTCTGCTAAACCCGGAATTTTTTTTTTGGGAGTTCAATCCGGAACTCAACATTGGGCCGCATAGACCAATGGCTTCCAGTGCATTTTTAAGCCTAAAAAATAGATAAAGCCCAAAGTCTTAGAATCATGATAATGGTTGAAATAAATAAATAATATGTTTAGCATAATAGATTTGATTAAATGGTGAGTTGAACATTATTTTTATGTGTGTTAAGTGAGGTCCATTAGAATGATTAATTAAGTGTCATATGTTCAATAATGGGATGAGTCCAATAGTCCATATCCAGCTATGGTAGAGTTCATGTTCAATATAATAAGGTTTGTCCAGCAATGATCCATGTCCAAATAACATATATCCAGCAATGGTTTATGTCCAAATAATACATATCTAGCTGTGATTTATGTCCAAACATTACACATCTAGCAATGGTTCATGTCCAAGTAATATGTCCATCGGTGGTATATGTCCGAATAATAAATGTCGATCGGTGGTTTATATCCGAATAATATATTCAGCGATGGTAGATCAATTTATTAATATATATGTTCATTAATGAGGTATTAGTGATATCATGTTTTATTAAATAGTGAGATATTATTAAAGTAACTTGCATCCAGCGGTACAATGATAATGAGTTAACATATACTTAATAATGCAATTTCAAAGATGGAGAAAACATTGACTTATCTTTTATGTTTCTGACTCCAGCCGTATAGAATCATTTTATTCTTTATATGATTTGTGACTCCAGTCGTATAGCATTGGTGAGCTGATAACATTCCAGTGGCATAATAATAAAATAAAATATACTTCATAATGTAAATTTGGAGCTAAAGATATAGTGATTTATCTTCATAGTTTGTGGCTCCAACCGTATAACATCAGTGGACTTATAACATTTCAATAGCATGATAAAATGAGTCTAGCGGTGTGGTATGATATTGTGAGTCCTTTCATACTGACTTCATGATTGAAGGGGAAAAATAGGTGCAACTGGAGGGAGAGAGAATATGTCTAGCTGTGTGCATAGGTTGGTTAAGTTTATCCCCTTTATCATGAAATTTAAAGATTTTTCCCATGTAATGCTCTTTTAGTTTTTAGTCAAATATGAGCGATATTGTCTCCCATGAGAAGGGCTTTTAGAACTACAAGTTTGTGTCTTTCATATGAAGGGCTTTTAGCATTATAATTATATGTCTTCCATGAAAAGGGCTTTTGTAACTTGTTCTTGGAAGAGTGTTTGATATATTTTAAGATGTACTGTGACTGTTGGAAATGGTCAAGAACTCCCTGTCACTCATATTGGTAGTGGTGAGTTATGTACTTCCTCTCACAACTTTAAACTTGATGGTATACTTTGAGTTTCTAATCTTGCTTCCAATTTGTTACCTGTCCATAAACTTTTTTTGCAAAACAATATTTTTTTGCTATTTTGATGCTTATAGATTCTCTATCCAGGATTTACCTACGTGGAAGATCCTTTACGAAGGTTTGAGTAAAGATGGTATCTATCCACTTCCTGCACTATCTTCTTTGCACTCATCCAATTCCATTGCTTATTCTACCACCCAAGCTCATCAATCTCTATAGGCTTTTGTTAATTCTGCTCAAATTTCCCTTTGGCATAACAAACTTGGGCATGCAAGTGCCAAACTACTTCATTCTACTATTCAATCTGTTAATCATGCTTTTACATTCTATAAGATTGATGAATGTTGTTCTTCTTGTAAATCTTGTATAAGTGCAAAGATGCATAGACTTCCTTTGAGCAAACATGAAATTTAATCTACGCCTATGCTTCAAATTGTGCATTTTGATGTCTAGGGTCCAGCACCTATCTCTTCTTTGCTTGGTTATAATTACTATGTTGTGTTCATTGATGATTTCACTAGGTTTACTTTCACTAGGTTTACTTGGTTCTTTCTTCTTAAAAAAAAAAAAAAAATTTGATTTAGTTGTTGTTTTTAAGCATTTTAAGAATCTAGTGGAAAATCAATATTCCTCAAAAATCAAAGTGCTTAGGTCTGACAATGGTAAAGAATATGTCAATTCCCAATTCCAAAACTTCTATTCTGATCATGGAATCCTTCAACAAACCTCTTGCGCACACACTCCCCAATAGAATGGCATATCAAAAAGAAAACACTGACACATTGTGGAAACTAGTCTAGCTTTATTATATCCGTCTCACTTGCCATTAAATTTCTGGTCTTATGCCTTTTCAACAACCTCTTTTCTTATCAATAGGCTTCCCACTCCTGTCCTGAACTTTATTTCTCCTTGGGAAAATATCAATTCTATTTCACCTCCTCTTTCAACTCTTTAGACTTTTGGATGTGCTTGCTACCCATATCTCATACCCTATAATAGGCACAAACTTCAACCTAGGTCTAGGGAGTGTGTTCCTAGGTTATCCTCCTTTATCCAAAGGGTGCATGTGTTTGGATCCCACTACCAATAAGGACTATACTACTTGTTATGCTTTGTTCAATGAGAATGTCTTTCCCTTTGCTGTTAACCCTAACCTTACAAATGTCCATATCCCTTTCTCTTCTGATGTTTCTGATGCTCAATGGTTTTTTGTTAGCACTACTCCAGCTGGTTCACAATCTACTTCTTCTTTTTCTTCACCATCTTCCACTCCTGATTCCTTTCCTTTTGACCTTTTTCAATCCTCATTTCCATTTCCTATGTGCCTAATCCTCCACTGGCTTCTCTTTCTACTTCTTCATCCTCTTAGTTCTATGCCTGCTGCCACTTCTCTTCCTAGTTCTTCCTCAGCTCCTTCTAGTTCTATAATTTCTATTTCTCCTACTACTATATCTGACCCATCTGATTCCATTGTTCTTGTCAATACTCATTCTATGATTACAAGATTAAAACTTGGTATCCATAAGCCTAAGGTCCTTAAGGTTGTCACTAATTACACCTACGAAGAACCTCCCTCCTTTGCTATGGCTTTTAGACATCCTCAAGGGGTGGCTGCTATGGATTCAGAGTTTCATTCTCTTCTAAAGCAGCAGACATGGTCCCTTGTTCCCCTTCCTGCTAATAAGAACATTGTCACTTGTAAGTAGGTGTTTAAGCTTAAATGGAATAGTGATGGGACAATAGCCAGGTATAAAGCCAAGTTGGTTGCTAGAGGTTACCTTCAACAGTATGGCTTGGACTATGAAGAAACTTTTAGTCCTATAGTTAAATTTACTATTGTTAGATTGCTCCTTGCTCTTGCTGTGAACTATGGTTGGGTTTTGAAGCAGCTAGATGTAGGAAATGCCTTTTTACATGGAATTCTCAAGGAAGAGGTGTATATGGCCCAACCTTAAGGCTATGTGGATCAATCCTATCCTAATCATGTTTGTCTGCTACATAAGGCCTTGCATGATTTGAAACAGGTCCCTCAAGCCTAGTTTGAAAGGTTTAGTACTCAATTGCTTCATGTTGACTTTGTTGCTTCTAATGTAGATGGGAACTTGTTTATCTATAACCATGATGATCATATTATCTTCTTGTTGCTCTATGTGAATGATATTATTGTTATTGCCTCTTTTGTTGCTACATTAGGTCAAGACTTTGATCTTAAGGACCTGGGCGGATTGCATTACTTCTTGGGGCTTCAGATTGATTATACTCCTGCTAGGCTATTTGTGCATCAAACTAAGTATACACTGGATCTCCTTCACAACTTTTCCATGTTTGATTGCAAGCCTTGCAAAACACCTTGTACTCCTAATGTTCATCCCTTGCCAATGACAGTCCTTTATTGCCTGATCCCATTGTCTATAGGAGTATGGTGGGGGCTTTGCAATATCTTACTTTCACTTGGCCTGCTCTATTCTTTGTTATGCAATGAGCTTGCCAGTTTAGTTCATGAGTTTCCCTACTTCTAATCATCTCCTACCTGCTAAGCGTATTTTGAGGTATTTGCAAGGGACAATTCATCAAGGCTTGGCTTTCACTCCAAGTCCTTTCACTCTTTCTGCCTACAGTGATGCAAACTAGGCTGGTGATCCTATGGATAGGAAGTCCATTTCTAAGTACAGGGTCCTAGCCTCTTTAGCAGCTGAACTGTGTTGGATTCGTATGTTGCTCAAGGATTTTGGTGTTTTTCTTCAAAATCCTCCAATTCTATGGTGTGATAATTTCTCTGCTCTCGCATTGCCATTAATCATGTTTTTCATGCTCGAACCAAGCATATAGACGTAGATTACCACTTTGTCTATGAGAGTCCTTCGCTATGATCTTCAAGTTAAATTTGTTTCTTCTCATGAAAAGTTGGCTAATATTCTGACTAAGGGCTTGGCATCTCCTTGGTTTCATTGGTTGGTTTCCATGCTCATGTGGTGTTTCCCCATGACCTTGAGGGGGATGAAGAACGGTAGACCAGAAGACAATAGAAATTCCCCAATGATCAAACGCACCGTATCACTTGAAATTCCTAAGTTTTATAGCCAAGGGCTAAACGCATCGTTTCATTTATGTTTAGTTATTAGTTTTTAATCCTTGCTTTCTCACACGTGTAATAGGTGTTTAATTTGTTAATTTTGTTATAACAGAATCCCACCTTTTCAGCTAAGCTTTCTCTCCTTTGTGATTATATAAACAGAGATGAACTCAATGATGTAATTAGCTAGCCATTTTATGCAATAGAGAAATCTTCCTATTTAGTTTTCTTCAATAATAATTAAAAAAAAAAAAAAAAAAGGCTAGAATCATCCACTTTATTTGAAGTGATAGATAAAAGGAATATTAAGAGATGCCGTGAGCCTGTGACTTTGAGTTTCTTAAAGGGCAAGTTGGGGGAAAATTATTGGATTAGAAAATAAAAATCAAACAAATTTTGACTGAGGGTGCTAATACATGCACCTAAAAAATCGTGTGTTGAACTGTCACTCGAATACAGACATCACCATTAGTGAGTAATTGACATTAAACAAAGATGGAAGTAGAAGTACAATCTTCTCGGCCCTGCCCTACCTATACCTCTTCAATCGATGAAGGTAGAGGATTGGTCTACAAGTCAATTTAACGTGCCATCACATATTTCATTATTGTTATTATTTTGCTGAAATATTTCATTATAGCAGTTTAGTCCAAACCAGAATAAAAAAAACTAATTAAATAAAAAATCAAACTTTGTTTGACTCGTTGTTGAGAATAAATACAAAATACACAATTTATAACAAAGTATTCTTTTAAAAGATCAAGTTGCAAGCTTGTGCATTTGGGTTAACTTAGAGAGTGTTTGGTAATGTTATTCTAGTAATGTTGTTTGTATTTTTTAAAAATACATGCGGGTGAAAAGTTGTGTAGAAATATGTGTAATGTTATTTAAATACTAAAAATTGTTGTTCTAGTTACATTACCAAACAGATTTTTATTAATTCATTTTGTTTATATGGTATTACAGGACAACTGTATTTTAAAAAACTGTGTATTATCTCTTGAGGTGAAACAAAGCTCTTCCTAATGAAGCATCGTTATCTTTCCTTACCACTTTATGGCAAGAACGATACTAATTGCCTCGGACTTTTTAGCTTGGCCCCCATGATTTGTGTCACTACGTTGAGTGCTTGTTTGGCATTAGCTTTTAAACTTGTGTTTAGCTTATTTTGTGCACTATTTGCAGACGCCATGTGGTTTTTTTAGGAAAAAAGCTTATTGCAAGTTTCGGCTAGCTAGCTTATTTCTACCACTATTACATTTGTGTGTCTCAATTAGATTTTTTTGGGTCAAAAAGTCACTATTTCATGAGTCTCACTCCTTGGTTTTCTCACAATTTTGTTTATTGCGGGTCCGCTACTTTGTTTTGGCTATAGTAATTTCAGTCCAAAAAAAACAAAAAAACAATTAACATTTTTTTTTTTTTTTCTATGATATATTTTTAACCAAAAACTAAATAAATTGTTCTCAAATTAATACTCATTCTAATTTTGATACACGTAGCTCCCCAAGCTAGCTAGCCTATATAAAGCAGTGCTAAGACTTGTCTTTCCAATTATTAATCACTCATGTCTTTTTCTAATGAGTGTATTTGCTCATGTATTCTGGAGGATTCTTTAATTAACTTACTCATGTGGGACTCTCTCAATATATATATATATATATATATATATATTTGCTGATGGATTATAATGAATAAACTCATCCTCAAACCACTGTTGCCCATTCTAACAAAGTTGTTAAATGTCGTCAGTTGCATATTCCTTAAACTAACTAGCTTCCTTCTCATTGTTTGACCGGTTCACAAAACTAACCCCAATGTCTTCCGCACTATCATAAAAAGAACATCCAAAGAATTCTCTATTATCAAGCCAACTGCACAAGCCGAAAGTGTCAGTAGGAAATTCAATTCCATATAAATCAATGAAGATATAATCAACAAGTCATTAGTTTTTTAGTTGTTTTTTTGATTGCAACTGCATGTAAAAATGTTTAAGAATTTCTGTTCATAACCAAAATAATTGATGAAACCAAAAATCATCAGTTGGGTCATTTGTCCAATCTAGAGCTTTTGACGGGCTTCTAAGATCTACAAGAGAAATAAAACTGGTCGAACAACCTTGCATCATTAGTAGACCATCATAGAAAAAGATATAATCGCTCAAACACATTCAACACATTAATGACGACATTACTCATCAACCTTAAACTCCCATTAAGATAGAAACCGTTACACATAAGGAAATAATTACTTACAATTATGTATATGAAGACATTTATAAGCACAATAGCTACCCAAGCTACCTATAAAAGAGACAATATGTTCATTTGTTAAGGTACATCAAAAAGACTACAAAATGTTATCTATATACAAAATATACGGGTAGATACTGACTCAAGCATCAAAGACTCCCCCGCCAGGACTCACCCCGGTAGTCTCTTCAACCAATTTTATTTCTCTTGCAGATCTCAGAAGCTCTCTAGATTAAACAAGTGACCCAATTGATGATTTTTAGTTTTATCAACAATGATACAAAAAGAAATACATTTTTTTTTTTTTGAGAAATACAAAAAGAAATACTTAATAACGAAAACTGTCTATCGTACCGTCGATGTTTTTTAATATATGAAAGTGAATTAATGAAACTCTCTGGTTGGTGTTTTTTCCGATATTTATGGAGCGTGCTTATCTTGTTGCGCAATCCTTTCTTTTCGTTTTATAATTTAATTTTTTTTAATAAATACATTTTCTTTTTCTCTTTTATTTATTTATTTATTTATAACTTTGGTGTGGTTGTGTTTTTAGAGAAATATTCGAAGAATATAACCGATTGGGTAACGAACCAAGAAATCCATGCGGTAAGACTACCACAGTGGGATCTGTAAAATGATAAATTTTGAATAGCAAATCGTGTAAATTTGGCGTGCTTAAACAGTAAGGTGATGAATAAATTTAAATAAGTCCCTAATAAATGATACAAGAGTTAGATGCTGTATAATAAAATTCAAGAGTTAGATGCGTGGATAAGTTGAGATTGTGTGCTAGAAGAGTACTAGGGGTGTCAATTCGGGTTAGCGTGTCGGGTTCGTGTCATGTCGAGGTAGGGGTATTCGACTAAATGGCTCAACCCTAACCCGACCCATTTAATAATCCTGTCATAATCATTCAACCCTAACCCGACCTGTTAATAAAGCGGGTTGACCTGACCCAACCCATTTGACACGCTTAATAAACGAGTCGTGTTAGGTTGACACAAATGTAACACAACCCATTTCAACCTGCATAATATTAAATATATCATCTATCTAGAAATAATTATTTTTACATTCCAAAAAGTAATGCATACACTTCAAGTCTTCAACCCACATTCAAAATAATATAATTCAACAAAAATATAACATTCATCTAGAAATAGGCTCTTTACACTCCAAAAGAAGTGCATACACTTCAACCCAAATTCAAAATAACAAAGTTTCACAAAATAAAATAACATAGTTCAACAAAAATATAATATTCTTAGAACTCGCCAAATGCTAAGTATCAATATTAAAAGAATTTAAGCAAACAGTAGACTAATCCTGACTATGACCACGATTATCATCCATAGATTCTTTGTTGATGTCCAAATTCATAACATCTTCCACAAGCTCATCCAATTTCATTTGTTTAAGTTCTATGCCACCAAAAAAAAAAAAAAAAAAGTATTAGTAATTCTAAGGTCTGTAAAGTTTCAATTTCCAATTATATCCATTTTAAATTTTTGTAATTACTCACTTTTCTTTTTAAATTTAAAATATATGTTAGATATAAAAGATATTTGACAAATCTAAAATAAAATAAATATTTATTTATTATATGAGTTAAACTGGTTGTATTAAGTGGGTTATTTTGAGTTGACACAAATAAATTGGCGTGTCAAACGTGTTTATTGCGGGTTACGCGGGTTGACCCGTTTATGACCTGTTTCTTATCGTATTGCTTTCGGGTCGACCCGTTTATGACCCAAACCCATTAAGGCCCAACCCTAACCCGGAAAAACCCGTGTTGGGTTCGTGTCGTGTTCACGGGTTGGGTCGAATATTGACACCCCTAGTACTTAGAAAGTCGTTCACTGCGGGCAAGCCGAAGTTGCCAAATTGACATTACAAAAAGAAGCTTCCAAAGTACCTAATGTGTCTGCTCAGAATGATTGGAGTTTGAGTTTATTTTGAACCAATTCTGAAGTGGCTCTTGGAAGAAATTTAAAGGTAAAAATCCAGGAAGATGGTGCCAAAAATGAATTGGCCATGGGCAATCACGTAACACGTGTAGAGAAGTCTCAATTTGGTTGCATCTTGGACAAGTTTTGTTCAATCCCACTTTGATGTAAAGATATAAAGTTTCAAGTGAGAAAACGATCATTAGTCGCCGCTTGTTATTGTTCATGCAAGAACTTGTAGGCTGAGTAAACAGAGCAGATACCATTATTTCTAGACCAAACTAATTTACCTTGAGGAGAGTGGAATTGAACAATAGGAATTCCTTTAATAATATCCGTAGTTTGGTCAGGTAGTTGTAGGGTGAGATCTTTCATAGTCCACGTGTGATTTTGTTTCAGCGTGTCCACAGTTCTGGTTTCCTCATGTTGTTGTAAAGGCCACCCTATTTGGTTCCTCAATGGGCCACCCGGTACCCAAGAGTCATACCATACGTTTACATAATTATCTTCCCCTGTGATCCAATGCATACCTTTAATCTTTAAAAGATATCTACTTCCCAGGTGGATAGCTTTCCAAATGCGTGAGGCCAAGGGGGTCGTGTGGCTATCTTGAAGAGATATATGTGGCAAATATTTACTCTTAATACTCTAGCCCATAAAGAATTTGGAGTTTTTCAAAGTCTCCAAGCTTGGTGGTAAGCATGGCAATATTCATATCTCGTATTTTTTTTTTAAAAAAATTTGAACTTCCTTCCTCTTTAGGCCTAGTGATCATGTCCCAACCAATAGTGTGGCAACACCTATGATTTCTAGTGTCTCCCCACAAAAAAGTTACAATTCATCCTATGTATCGTTTTACATATTATTTGGGGAATCATAGCTGTTTGCATGGCATATATAGGAATAGCAGAAGTGGTTGATTTGATCAAAGTTGCCCTGCCTGCTATAGATAAGAACTTAGTAAAGATAGGTGTTCCTAAATAAGTTCCCAGGTTGTTGACTGTAAGGATCTCAAATATTCCTTGAATAATCTCCTTAACCCCCCTACTAGTATTTGGAGAAAAAGTTATTTTGGATTTCTGGGTACTAATAATCTGTCCTGAACAAGCACTAAAACCGATCCAAAATATCCTTTAATTTTTGACAACCTTGTTGCTTTGCTTTCAAAAATAAGAAAATATCATCTGCAAAGAACAAATGTGAGATTCTAATTTGTCCTCAAAATGTAGTAGGCTGTCTGTTTTTTCCTAACTACATCTTCCAACATAATAGATAACCTTTCCAAACATAAAATAAAGAGATAAGAAGATAGTGGATCCCCTAATTCCCCTTGTGTAATTAACCTACTGGGTAGGAACTCCAGCAAGACTACCATTCCATAAAATCTTAAATTAGGTGGATGTGATCATATTCATGATAAGCTTTCTAAGGGACTCAGGAATATGGAAGAATTTGGGTTTTTCTCTAATAAAATCCCATTCCAACCAATCATATGCTTTGTCTAGATCAAATTTCAACAAAGTAAATTTGATGGCCAAAAAACAGATAAATCTCCATGTGAAATATTTGAATGGCTTCTTCAGTAATGCCATATATTTGAGTATTTCAGTCATAATTTGATACAAACTCCATTTCTATGACATATAATGAATTATGGTGTCAAACATATTTGAGAAAGAAAATATTACAAAAAATTATATATCTGATTATATATATGTAATCAGGAATTGAAAATGATGAAGAAAAGTATAGACCAATTCTCATCTACCCTGTTTGATAGCCTTACCAAGCATGGGTTTAGAAGCACTCACTGGTGAATTATCTATGTAACCCACCATGCTTGAACTTTCTGAATAGTCATAATAGATGCTAACATTTCCTCTAGCTGCAACATCATTTCTTAAGCTTCTAGGATCATCAGATTTCCAGTCAGTCAAATATCCAGGCCTTGAAGTTACAATGCTCACTTCAATGTCTCCTAAAAGCATTGCCACCACACGCGACATTGATGGCCGTAATGTAGGTGATGATTGAGTACACAAAAAAGATACTCGTATTACTCGTTTTACTTCTTCCTCATTGAATTCTGATAATTTGACATCGACAAGATCGACTTCACGTTTGTCTTCATGTGGTTGCCAAGCCTGAGAAAGATATTTTGTTACCAGGCTTCAGAATATAGTATATAGGCAGTGACAGCGAGTATTCCATTTTTTTTCAATGAGTCAACCTTCTAATTGTTCAGAATATAGTACAAAGGTGGTGGAAAGGAGAAATCCAATTGTTCAAATGAGTCAAGGGGTTCAGCATATAGTCTGAAGGTATTGCAAGGACAGAGCTACGATTTAGAGTTTGGGGGGGGGGGTGGATGGTGTTGGAAAGGACAAACTATGAAAAAAACAAATTCATGAAAACAAACTTCTTAATATATTACAATACACTAATCTAATGAAAGGGAACTCGACCTTCTTTTTGTTTTCATAATTTATCTATGATTATATACTAAATATCACAGTGTATAAAATCAAAGAATCCGTCAAGAGATCATCTTCCATTTTGATTTTGTAAGCCAAAGCCAATTTTACATCACTAGATGTGGTTGGGCTATTTTAAGAGAGGAATAAATCTTTTTTTTTAGGTTCAAAAAAGGAGAAATTTTTATTTTATTGTAAACTATAATATATTGGTACAAAGTGTTAAAGATGTAGGCTTCTGCAAGTTCAGCTCTGGTTCAGTTACTGCAAGTTTTGTACAGTATGACATGTAGCTTAATTTGTCCAAGTTTGAATCTTATGTAAAACCATACGTCTTTAGGTCTCTGTATTCAAGTAGTTAAGAGTAGCCACATCTCATTTTGTGATTGGTTATTTCAATAGTTTGATAGATGGTTAATTTCAGGCAGTGCAAGTCAACTATTTAGTTTTTCCTTCTCCTTTCTACTCTGTTTTGTGAGTGTGTATATATATATTAACAGAGTTGTAATGTTTATCAATTCAATGAAAACAATTTCAGCTTTCTCTCATTCCGATCCAAAGTTTAATACAACTACAAAAAGAGAGTGGATTACAATCAATACAAACACAACAACTAACATTGTAAACATCTTTAATCCACGACAACAAAACAAATGTTAAATCTTTTTTGAAGCCATGTACACCAATGTATCATGGAGATCGTGAATCTAAGATGGACATTAACTTAATCATTAGTATTTTTCCTATCCTTAAAATCTTAGGGGGGCCGATAAGTATATTTACATATGAATTTGTAAAATTGTAAAAGATCTAGACAAATCCAGCTGTTTTCTTGATTGTTCCAAGGATCATCTTCATTTCACTTAAATTTGTTATTTTTACTCTCATGTATCCATACATTTCATGCATTATAAAGTACACTCTTGCATATCAGGTTTTGCATGTTTATTACATGCTTGAAATGCTTGATTAGTTAGGTTTCATGTATTGTTTCACTTTTTCTTTCATTAGATAATGATTTGTTTATGTTGAATATTAATCATTCTAATTACTTCACATGGATATCTCTAGACTCTAGTATTCTTGTGGAAATGTGATGTTTTGCTCTTTTTTCTTTTTCTTTTATAAAAAATTGATTGTAACAATATGAATATATATTATTCAAGGTTTTTTTTGTGGTAAATTGTTTATATTGCTAATAGACACTAGAAACCAGTTGTAGGACTGAGTGGGGCGAGAGCCTTACGCTTTCCCAATCCATAACTTAGCACCTGCACTCAAATAGGGGGACAAAGATCATAGGTATTGTTCATGTCCCATGTATTGCTTTTGTCATTTTCTATTTTTAAAATTTTAAATTGTGCTTAGGACTAAAGTTGTGTAGCTTTATTTTCAGATTTAATTATGGTCAAAAGCCATGTTTTTTATTCTTATTAGAGATTCAAAGCATCGTTTTTCAATTCAGTGCAATTTTGAGGTTTTCAAAAAAAATTTATATGAATAAATAAAGTGATAACTCCATATAATAAGACTCCCATTCTTTGGGAAGGAAAAGATAATCCTTACAGCATTAGTAAAGAACTAGCCTGAAACTAAAATTTTGCTAACAAAATCCAAAAAAAACTAGCATTGGGATAGCTACAAGATAGCAGGAACATCTTTCAACTACTTTGCATAGTCAAAATAAATTTTTTAATATATAAATTTTTTTAATTTTCTCTCCAACTCAAACAACTACGCATCCAATTAAAGAATGATAGCAACGTTCTATATGCAATACATAAACATAGTTCATACCCATTCAAGAAGATACATCTTTTCTTCTTCCAAGCTTGAGTCTGAATTTCGCCTCCCACTAACCATCTCTAGAGCCACTATGCCGAAGGCAAACACATCAGTCTTCTCTGTAAGGTGTCCACGCAGGGCATACTCCGGTGCAAGATATCCACTACATCAGTAACACAATTATATGCACAATTGAATATTAACATAACTAAAAATGAAATAAAATAGTAACTAGCTAAGCTTTTGGGGTCTTACATAGTCCCTGCAATGCCAGTGCTTATGTGACTCCTGTTATCATCATATAGCTTGGCCAAGCCAAAGTCTGATATTTTGGGGACGAGATCGGAATCAAGTAGGATATTACTGGCTTTCACATCTCTATGTACAATTCGAAGTCGTGACTCCTCATGAAGATAAGCTAAACCTCTTGCTACACCCAAGCATATATCATAGCGTGTTAACCAATTGAGATTCAAACTTCTTTCTCCTGTCTCGTGCAAGCATAAAAATTTAAACTACTTACTATACATAAATATATGTGCACATAAAGTGAGATAGAGCAGCAACAAAGATGTGTTCTTATACCAAATAATGCTTGATCAAGGCTTTTATTCTCTAGATGTTCATAAACAAGGTGTCTTTTATTTGCCTCAACACAACATCCATACAATTTCACAAGGTTACGGTGTTGCACAGCAGACATAATAGCAATCTCAGTGACGAACTGGTTCTTTCCTTGGTGTGATGCAGCAGACAGTTGCTTCACAGCAACTACTCTTCCATCATTAAGTGTTCCCTATTTTGCATTGAGTTTCAATCATAAATATTAAAGAAAATAATTAAACAATAAATCGTTACTCATCAAGAGATAATTTTGATCTACTAGTGTATATAGAAAATGAGAACCTAGCCAATGAGGTGGGTGGCTCCAATAGATGTAATTCACACTTCTTATCTAATTGATGGCTCAAATACAATCAAACTATGTTGAACAAAATTGCATACATTCATTTACAGATAAATTTACATGGATAAAACTCAATGTTGTTTTGTGTGTGTGTGTGTGTGTGTGTGTGAGGAATGGCTATTTATACCCCGGAATTGGAGGCCAAACCTAACCGTTTTCAGTTTTTAACTGATACCATTCAAATGGAAAGTATATGAAAAGAATGACTAGATTACCACATATAAATATTTGGTCTACAATTTCAATATATGGAATAAAAAATTTCGCTTTCAAATCATTATTTTCTCCAATGCATAGTTATTAGACATAGACTGAAGTAGAAAATTAAAAAATTTGGTCTACATTATTTTCAATGTAGGTTTTGGATCATTGGGTTACTGATTGAACCACAGTTTTAATAAAAAATTAAAAAAGATTAACTACAATTTGGGAATGTGAGTGCATTAGAACTAGGGAAGGAGTAGAAAAGGGCTTATGGATTTGTGTTATGAATATTCAATTATTTTCATGTATGTACTTCTACAACAATTGCAACTGCCAGGATGTTAGAAATCATAAGCAATGTGAAATAAAGAAAATATATATATAGAAACAAAAATGAAATAGATGATTTTGCATTGTGATTCTTTACTGCTGGGCAATTGCAACATATGTCTAAAAGCTCCTGGCGATTGCAATATATGTCTAATTTCTGTTAACTTACATCAGATTGCAGACCTTATGGCACCGACATATATTTATGCACATAATGTTGTTAATTGCATAGGAACTTACCTTATAGACAGGCCCAAATCCTCCTTCTCCAAGCTTGTTAGCTGGATTAAAATCTTCTGTAGCTGTTTTTAGTTCAGCGTAGCTGAATGTGAATGGACTGATGTCTATTCCTAAGAGCTCTGCAAATTTCAACATAAACACAGGTTGTAACTCTAAATCCATTGTTTAGTAATCAATTTTATTAAGTTGTGTGCAGAAATTGCGGGATAATTTTAACTTGCTAAATTGGGAAAGCATCCCCATGTTAAGCATTAATTATCAATGTGGTTTTTTCTAGAATGTTGTTGGATTGAAGATGGGGCTTCATTGGTGAAGTAACTCAAGTTTCTCCTTACTTTTCCATGATATGCATGTGTGTGTACACGTACATATGGGCATGTGTTTTTTATTATTTCCAGACATAGTAGAAGAGGCTTTGGTATAAAAGCCTCTATGAAGCTGCAGTTTATATGCGAACGTGAAATTGAATTGAAGTTGAATGCACAGTGTTATGTACGAAACACAACGTGCAGCACTGAGAGGCCAACTCACTAAATAAATTAGTAAAATAGGAAAAAAAATTCAGTAATTTTAATTCGTAGACTAAATTGAATGAAGTCCAACAACTACCATAAATGTGTAACATGATTCCTGGCTCACCTTCTTCATTGTGATTGGTTTGAAGTTGTTTCCTTTTGCGGATGATATAGAAAACTATGAAAACAGATAGAATGCCTCCAACACCAATACTGATACCCACAATCAGACCAATCAAATTGCCATTGCTACTCCTAGAACTGGGTGTAAATTCTATACAAAAGAAAGGCAGTCAAAAACATGACGCCAGCACTAAAGGAAAGCAGTAACTCATCTTCTTATTCCATCTACAATTTTTGCATTGAGGTACCTGTCGTAGCATTTGGAACTAAGAATGGGTTGTTATTGATGGCACTTATGGCTGAAATAGAAGGTCCATAAGTACCTTCAACAGGTACGCAGCAAGTCCCTTTCCCAGCCCAAAAGAAATGGATTTCAAGATAGTTTTCTGATACTTGAGCCGGAAAATCCCTCTCAATGCCTATGTAAGATCCCCCCGCTTCCTTTCGTATGTGAAAATCTTGTGAGACAAGATTCCCCTGACATAAACATATTCGAAATTTCAAAGGCTTCAGTCAGTTTATCTTTTAAGTAATCGAGAGTTTCAACTGAAGGGTAAAGCTGATAAAATAGAGAACTCTAAATTTCCTACTGTAACCCCAAAATATACAGGGACCAAAATAGTATTTTTAACATATTCATTATTGGGCAGAACCGCAGAAGTATAATAAGTATTTGTGTCAAGGCCTCTCCACGTGTATGGTTGTGTGGCAAAACAAAATTTAAACACAAACTTTTGCTATTAAACTACACGAATCACGTATAAGAGCACGTTTGGTAGGCTATAATGGTAATTACATAAAAATAAGAATATGTATTACAACGAATACAAAATGTTGTGATGTAATACTTAGAACCATGAAGACAATGGAATGAATGCATTTTAAATCAAATTGTAAAAATTTAAAATATATTTTAGGAAATATCTCACTCATATAATTATATTTCCTAAAAATAAATTTTTTTTTTTTTTTTTTAAATTTGAAAGAGGGATTAGTTATTTTTTATTATCATAATTGTTAAGTACTTATGGAAAATTTATTTATCTGAAAATATATTAATTTTGAAAATTAATACATCTACTAAAGAATAGCTATTACAACACTTTTAGAGAGTAATAGTTATTCCTCATTTTAAAAAATAGCTATTCATAAGGAATGATTATTCTCTGTAATAAAAACATAACCAGACTACTGAATAGTTAAACCATAAGAATAACTATTACATTCCAGTGCCTATTACAGTCTACCAAACATAACTTAAATAACTTCTTGCATACTTCCTTCGGTTCATGTTCTCACTTCATATTGCTAAGTCTTCTAATCTTCAATTTAGGAGGGAAAAAAATGTACCGTGAATCCATTATTTATCGATTTTTTTAAAATAATATATCCTATTTTTGGAGGGGGCCAACTAATCGATTTGGAGGGGTAAAACGTGTCTTGAAATCAAACGAGTTTTTGGGGAGGCCACCCCCCCCCCCCCCCCCGCCCTCTTTCCCCTTTCTTCGCCTCTACCAATGGACAGAACCAAGATTTCATCATGAAGGACCAAAAAGGATATTCTAAATTTTTTTTATACGAGAAAAATTATATTGTTATATCTTATCTATCAAATAATTCCAAACCATAAATATATATATATATCACCTTCTAAGAACAAAAAATAAAAATTATATAGTATTTGGAATAAATAAAAAAGAATTGATAAATTGATGACTATAATGATAAGAGAAAAATATAACTTCGAAAAAAATGCGAACACCAACAATTTGACACGAAAATGACACTTTAATTCAATTCTATCAAAATTACTCAACATTATGTTTTATTGACCATAAATACTAACAAATTATCCTCTACTTTCTTTATTTTTTATTTTTATAACTGAAACTTTTAGTAAATTAATTAGGAAAAATTAAAGAAAAATAAAATAAAGTATATTGTTTCCAATTCTAAAATTTAAGAATTTTCTAGTCAAGAAAATTGAATCATTAATTATCTCATTCCAAAATTTTCCTTATCTTTTTAAAAATTAATTTAATTTTTTTTTTCTTTTCATTCCTTGAATACAACTCATTATTGAATATGGGGTTCAATTAATTTATGTTTTTTTAAAGGAAACTAATTATAGCAACAAACAACTTGCTTTGGAGTTGGAACTAGAGCTAGGCAACTCAGAATTGAATTCAGATTTTCAAGACAAAGCATCAGCAACTCTATTATCAGTGCCTTTTCTATATTCCACCACAAAAGCATACCCCAACAACTTGGCTAGCCATTTTTGCTGAGTTGGTGTAGCAATCCTCTGCTCCAACAAAAACTTTAAACTCTAGTGATCAGTCCTAACCACAAAAGGTCTACCAAGTAGATAGGATCTCCATTTCTTGATTGCAGTAGCTAAGGCCAACAATTCAGTTTCATAGGTGGATAAATGAAGATTCTTCCCTTTCAAAGCTTGACTATGAAATGCTATAGGCCTCTGATCTTGCATTAACACTACCCCTAGACCACAACCAGATGCATCACATTCAATGACAAATGGTCTAGAAAAATCAAGAAGAGCTAACACTGGAGGTTGAGTCACAACCTCTTTCAGTTTGGAGAAAGCTACCAAAGCCTTGCCATTCCATTGGAAAGAATCCTTCTTAAGGAGATCAGTTAAAGGCTGAGCAATGGACCCATAACCTTTAATGAATTTCCTATAATACCCAGTCAACCCTAAAAAACCCCTTAGAGCCTTCACATTTTCTAGTATTGGCCACTAGACCATAACAAAGATTTTCTTGGGATTAGCCTTAACAACCTCTCCAGATATAATATGACCCAAGTACTCAACTTCAGTGCACCAAAAAATACATTTAGATTACTTATGGTATGGGTGCTCCCAGAATCAATGAGAGACACCACTTCTTGATTCTTGATTTTGCCTTTTATCCTCATGGTATAACAAGAGGGACTCCCTACTAATGCATATAGGGTGATTTCAACAAGATTAACTCCACCCTTCTGAGTTGTATCTTAAGGTTCTAACACCACTTCATCTTCATTGATCTCCACCAACTGTACCCATAAGCTCTATGTTAGGTTTTGAGTTTGTAGTGTTGTCAAACCATGACAAAAAGTAAGTATTATTGAGTTAGAATAGTGTACTTTCAGGTCCAAGACAAAAAACTCAAGTTCAAGATGAAAAAAAGTGAGTTGCAATCTAGTCCTCTCGATTGCTGTTCGATTCCTCTCTATTCCTCTTGACTGATCGGATTTCAAATTTCTAAAACAAATAGGAATCAGATCTGACTTTTCATCTTTTAACAAATAGGGATCATTTCTAAAACATATTTTGAATCTTTATAATTGTTTTTATTTAGGGGTAGAGTTTGTTTGCTTTAGTTTGCTTTTGATTTTATATTTGTTATTTGTTGTTTAACTGTATTTTTCACATATGCTTTTATGAGTTGTTTTCAGTGTTTCAGGAATTTATAGGTTAAATTTTTCAACAGCTGCTGATTATACTAGCAACTAATAGTTAGTAGTTGTGTAAGATATGTATTAGGACAATAACTTGTATTTGAGTTGGTTTTTATTTAAGCATTACATTGGTATGTGTGTTTTGTCATGGATTGCCAAACGGGGAAACTGTTAGGTTCTAAAGATTTAGATTAAATTTTTAGAATCATGGTTGTAATGTGTTGGCAAACCGAGAGCAAAACAAGTCTAGTCTAAGTGTTTAGAGTGTGCTTAAATAAGTGTGTTTCAAGATTTCAAAGTCCGGCTGATTGTAGATAAGAGAATTAAAGTTCTGCCTTTCTCGACCAATCGAGAAATAGACCTGACCAATCGAAAATCACAGATAGAGTTTTTTGCAGAAGGTTATTTCAGTCCAATCACAACAAAAACGTTTAGGGTTTCACTTAAACTTCTCCACATATAAAAAGAAAACTCTAACTACGTTTTGAAGACTTTTAGAGAATACTTGTGTGTTAATCTTTGTGAGATTTGAGAGGTTTTGTACCTTCTAACTACACAAGATTCTACCGGAGCTTAAACTACAATCAAGGATTGGTAGAACTAGTTGCTACATACAAGATCAACTACTAATGGTGATCTGAAACCTTTGAGTGGAGTCTCAAAGTCACAAGCAAGGGTGTGCTTGTGTTGCTGTTAATCCAAGAAGAGAAGGAGTCTGTGAATTCGGAGTTTGCACGTGGTCATGTCAATAAGTTACTTCGTGAGGTAGCATTGGATTTAGGTTTAAATCTTTTGTAACAACTTCAATTCTCTTATAATGGATTTGATTTACCTTGAGGATAGTTAGGTCAAATCCTCCCTATGTTTTTACCTTGAAACGGGTTAGTTTCACTGGTTTTCCTAAGTAATCATATCGTGGTGTTATTTACTTTTCTGCAACTTTGCATGATATGATTTATTTATTTTAACCTAGATCTGAAAATTAATCTAAGTTATCACTTAGTTAATAAATTAAGTTAAACAATCTATTTAAGGGGTCTAAACAAACTCTCACTCTAGATTCCACTTCCATAGTTATCCCCTCCAACAAGAACAATTTAGCTCCCTTACATTTATCCCACATCTGCCACTTCTCATCACAATTATAGCACAACCCTTGTTTTCTCCTTTCTTCCATCTGTGCTTTCTTCCATCTGTGCTCCAGTTAGCCTCCGCAAGTGAAACTTAGTTTTTGACTCTACTCTAGCTTCCAGTTTAGGCGTACCCAAGATTGAAGCTTTACCAATGTCAGATGCATTCCTAAATCCCTTTCTACTACTTATTAAGTATTCCTCCTAAATCTTTGCCAACCCAAAAGCTTAATTAAGAGATTTGGGGACTAACATTCTAATTGGTAATCTTATCTCATCCTTTAACCCACTAAGAAAACAGCTCATTTTATGAGACTCAGATAAACCCATGATTCTATTAGACAAAATTTTGAAGTTACCTTTGTAAGCCACCACAGAAGAAACTTGCTTGAGCCTTGTCAAAGCCTCCATAGGATTGTCATAAGCTGTAACCCCAAATTGAGTCTACAAGGCCTGAATAAACACATCCCAGCTTGTAAAACCCCCTGCTTGTTCAACATCTAGGAACCAAATCAGAGCTTCCCCATCTAAATGGTATGAAGCCATAATCACCCTTTGATGCTCCTGAGTGTTGTAATATGAAAAGAACTGGTTTGCTCTATACACCCAACAAGTTGGATCTTACACCTTGGAATCATGGAAACTCCAGCTTCAAATTCTTGATCAGGTTCGCTAACAATGGTTCATGACCTCCATTGTTACTAGTGGTGTTAACCAAATAGCCTCTAGAACCAGGTGATTGTTGACATTTCTCTTCAAAATCAACCCACCTCTACATGAATGTGGTAAGTGTTTATAGCTGTTTTTGGATTTCTTGTAAAGATGGTTCATGGCTGTCGATAACCTTGGACAAAGCAGCAATCTTTCAAAATTCTGAGAATTTGATCTAGTTTCAGCTCTGGTGCTTGAGTATGGATCAACTGCTCTGATACCAAATATCAGGAATCTAATTATGGAATTGGGTAAGAGAGAATTTTGTAGGTCACTTCGAGGGGACCCAGGCCTCCAGAGAGAGAGAGAGAGAGAGAGAAGATTGTCTAACAATATTATTCATCAACAAATTATACATTCAGTTCTTATCCCTTTATACTTGTAGGTAGTCCTTGCTTAACAACTAACAGAATTTTAGTTAGTTAGCTAAGTAACCACTTGCCTAACTAACTCGTAATCAACCAATCAACCAATTAATCCAATGGTAACTAAACTACCTGTTACAATAGTCACAATACACGTGTAAATGATACAACGCAATTGAGGTTTCTAACACTCTCTCAACAATCCTATGTAGGACCCTAATGTTAACAACAATGTTTTATACTGCAAAATTAAAGCATATCAAAATAAAGAAAGTAATACCTTATATATATTGGTGTGAACCAACTTAGTAGGCAATAAAAACTTCGTTAGGGTATTTGTTAATGGACTATTTTAAGAAAATTTTAATATCACTTTCATGAGAAATATAAAAATTGTCAAAAAAATGATTTATTTTTTCCTTTTACATAAAAACTTTATAAAAATAGTTCTTAAATCAATGCTCATAGGGTATCTTTTAACTTTTCCTATAAAAAAAATACTAAAAAAAGAAAATAAGATCACAAAAAAAGCACTTCGTTTAAAGAAAACCTTGAAATCCTAAAACAATTCATCAATAAAATGATGCAAACCTGGATATAAATGTCAAACATACGCTTGCCAAGACTCTTCCACGTTTTATTGTCAGGAAAAACTGTTTCTGCAAACTGGAGAGTCACAATATAGTTTCCATTCTGGAGTCCCAAGCCATAGTATCTTAACGATTAAGCAGACAAGCGAGCTGTTTGGAAAAACTCTGGCCCAAAATCATTAGTAAATATTGCGAAATTAGTAGATATTGTATCTGAATATGATGTTTGCGCTAGCTTAGTTCTCCCTGTAAATAATCCAACGTTGCTAACTGCCCACTTGTTTGTGTTAGACACATAATATGCAGCTGGACCAAGTGTCTCATTCTCCCTCTCATATCGAGTTTGAGTAGAAGTTGTAAGATTAGGACCACCGCACTTGATTGCAAACCCAGAATCTGAAGTTCATATGAAAGAAATACTTATCGATATATAGGCTCATGAAAGGTGAAAATTTTACAATGTCACATTATGTATATACTAATGTGTTCACAAGCATCATTATTATAATTTTTTTATAGATACAATAAAGTTTCAATTTATTTGTTCACAAGCTTGTTATGCATTTCAATACCCGACATGCTTGAAGTTAGGATTCTAACTTAAGTCTAATAGTCTAATACAAAGTGTTGGTGCATTTTAATATTTAAAGTGATTAAATTAATTAATAAAATGATAAGTTGACTAATTAAACGAAAACAATGGAGATTTCATGCATAAAACATTTTAGTAAAAAAAAAAGAATCCTACAAATTGAAAACAATAGACTTGAGAGTGTCCTTATCTATACTATGAGTACTTAATTGGTACTTATGTGGTATTCCCTTCTTTCACATAGCAGAAAATCTCACAAATTGAATTCATTGTAGTGTCCACTATTAGTATGAGAGGAAATACCATGTCATTATACCCCATGAGTAACTAATAATTATACTTGTACTATAGCCATATGCGTGTGTGTGTGTGTGTGTGTGTGTGTGTGTAAGGGGGGGGGGGGGGGGGGGAGGGTGGCGTGTGTGGTTGTAAACATTTGAAGATGGATCACTAGAATAGAATATTCTCCATTTTCTCAATTCTTCTACATACGCACTTTCCCATATATTGACTACAACTTGCTTATTGTCAACTTGTTATTGGATTACATTACTTACACACGAGACCGCCACTGATAATGCATGGTGAAAAGTAATCAAATCACCACTTGGCACATGTACAAGTTGTGGTAAAGTATGTGCCCTTATACTTTTTGCCTTATTTGGCTTCAATATATACTATTGGGTATTGATCTTCTATGATGAAGTTCTTCTATGTTTGAGTGCAAACCATGGAGCACTACCAAGGGGGCAATTTGTTGGCATGATATTACATTATATCGTAATGTTACATTACTATTATTATTTTTATTATCTTAAATTCATGTAATCTTATCAAAGTAATATAATAATTTTTGGTTCATTAGTTACATTTGCATCACATTCCAAGAATGTGAGTAATGAATTTACATAAATATCCCTTGAAATAACTAAACATTTTTTTATTTTTTAGTTTTATAAAAAACCAAAAAATAACAAAACAAAATTTTACTTTCACTTTCTTCCCTTTTCTCACAAACCAATCAATGACATATATATTTTCTCACCAACCAAACAGTGACAAACAGATCTAAAAGCATTAGGATTAATCAAGCAAATTTGATATCTCACGAAATCAAAAATCACAAATCTAATATGGATTTAAACATCAATCTGATCAATTTTTTTTTTTTTAATTTTAAAATCACCCTTTAATTGACAACCTCAGCAATACCTACGTGTTTTCCAACCTGATTTTTCATGCTCACACCAAGCACATTGAACCTTTTTTTTTTTTTTTTTTTTTTTGGTTGTCGTTGTTGAGAAAAAGCACACTGAACTTGATTATCACTCCATTCATAATCTTTTTCCTATTTGACAGTCATTATGTGTAGTATTTTCCCCCGTTGATTAAATTGCAAATATTTTCACTATGGGGCTTCACAAGCATCAGTATGAGCTTTTACGTTATGAAGTTTAACCTCCCTAGACGTACATGGAAATGTTAGAAAGCCCCTTGTTTAATGTTTCGTTACATATATTTAGGCTCTTATTTGCTCCTAAATTCATGTACATCCTTTATACACTACCTTACAAGTAATTAATGTGTATTTAGAGAAATTATTCACTCTTATGAGAAGAATCATTCCTCCTCTCATAGGAGGTGTGGGTACTTGTGTGGAACCCAGTCCTTCCATAAGAATGAATAATTTCTCATGTGTTTCCCCCCTAAAAAACAAAAGTAATATGTACTTATACCCTAATCAAGATAATTACAAACATACAAAAATACTCAAATTTACAATACTTACAAATACCAGAGCCTCGATGGCAAGGAAAGCTCCGTTGGAGACAGTTTAATCCTGAAGGAAAAGCACTAAAAACAGAAGAGAAACACACTAGTTATTCAAGCCTGTATATTTGATTGATACATATATTCTTATAGGGATTAAAATTTCGCTCTTGTAATGGGAAATGGTTCCTTAGTGATATCCAAATAAACCTTCTGCTAATAATACTTCCACATGTTTGCCCCATGATAAGAGAATCTCTAAATAAGTTTTGTTGTCTGACGCAAGATAGAAATTGCAATCACTAGAAATAACTACGATTGTCGCATGGATCCTTAACAGGACAGCACACTTCCATGAAGAGAATGTATAATATTTCTATCTTCATCCTTTTTCTTTTTTCTTTTTTTAGGTATTTTAGTCGGCCATGATTCCATGAAATAATATTTAATTTCCTACATTTTATGTAATTAATCTATATTTGTTTTTAATGTCCCATATCTGGAGAATACAGCGACAGACATATTTGACTGTATAAATCTCACTAAGGTGATATAACATGGCTTGACCAGTTCTAATTCATAAAATTTATTCTTCAATTTGAATACTTTGATAACTAATGACTCTTGAGTTGTTGGAGATGGTTACAGAATTTCTCTAATTTTCGGCTATTAGAAAGATAAGACACGAGTCTGATACTATATTAGAAAAGATAAAACATAATTCTAGTACTATGTTATGAAACATGTGACTTAACTTTGAAACCATTATAAAGTGTATGAAAAAATATGAAGAGAAAATAAAGAAGGAAAAGAGAAAGAAATTGAAATAGAGAAATTACATATTTACTTTTAAGCTCAATGCATTACAATGAACTCATTGAAGGGTATTTACAGTATAACAAACCCTAGACTAACTATACACTAATCTAGAGTTACAATACTTGAAATACAAGTAGGATTAGATATGAAGAAGTGTAGGATTAGATATGAAGCACATGGACAACAGGCTTGGGCATTGACAAGGATTAGGCCTTGATATCTTTAACAAATCTCCCTCAAACTCATGGTGGAAACTTGAAATAACTTGAGTTTAGAGAAAAAGTAAGACCTCAAAAATTATGATTGAATTGAATGTGAAATGTACCAAGCTTGAATGATAAGCTAAAATGAAGGTCAGATGGCATGTGATGATAGAGATTTGAATTTTACGCATAATGCATGCCATGCCTGTGGAGACCACTAATCAAAGACATGGTCTAAAATACTTTGCTTGAAAATTATAGAGACGCATGGCCAAAGAGAATGCCAATAAAGACCAATTATCAAAAGCATGGTTCAAGTAACACAACCTAAAGATGATAGAGATGTGTGACAAAAAAAGCCGATAGAGGAGGTGGCCGATCTGCCTGGTCCATGATATTCGATCAAGATGGTTGATAACACATGACTGAAAAGAAAGTCAAAGACCAGAGAGAGAATAAAGATGCACGTGTCCATCAAATGTAGTTGAAATCGCTAATACTGTCTTATCATAAAGTATCAAATCTTAGAAAGATGCGTATAAGGTTGTTAGAATCCTACCCACAACAAGGAATTAATCAAGATGAACCAACACAGTGTCCGATAGCAATGGTGAAAGAGAGACCAGCAAAGTTGAACTCTGATAATTAATGGAGGCCACTTGGGGCTAGTATTTAGAAAAGATAAAACATAACTCTAATACTGTGTTAGAAAAGACTTAACATAGCTTTGAAACCAATATAAAGTGCATGAGAAAATAAAAAAAGGCAAAGAGAGAATACAAAGAATAAATGTGGTTTGGTCTTAGAGAACTACATCAACAACGGAAAGTCCTTAATGGCTAAATCATTACTATTAAGTTCTATGTATTACAAAGAACCCATTGAATGGCATTTATAGTAGGATAAATTCTAAACTAACCATACACTACTTTAGTGTTAAAATGCTTGCAATACAAGTAAGATTAAATACAATGAACATTCAAAACAGACTAAGACCTTGATTAGAATTGGAACTGGATATATATATTTAATCGAAACAGTGTATAGAAATACATGCAATTGTTTAGTTATGTTGTATTTATTACCAATGATTTTTCCATCACATAATACTATTACACCGTTATAGAAGAATATAACGAAGAGAAACGAAAACAAAAAAATAAAATAAATTTAAAAAAATAAAACAAAAAAACAGAGGACATGCTTTACTATTTTAAACATTGGCTCACCCTAACATATTAAAGTGATGTGATGGAGAAGATTGGGAATAGGGATGTAAATGACTAGCTCAAGCTCAATTCGGGAAAAAGCTTGTTTATATTTGTTTCTTTAGCAAATAAGCCAAGTTCAAATATAATAATGTGTTCATGAACAAACTTGTGAACATGGAGGCTATATTTAACTATATATAATATTATATTTTATATGCATATTTGTTCAAAAATATATTTATTTAGACTTAAGAATGGATTGTGCAAGTTTGTAACTAGGTTCATATAATATCAAATTCGTATTTGTAGTTTATTGATAATATAAACAGTTCATTCATAGTAAAATTCATAGATTTTGCAACTAATCTGGGTGAAGTTCTTCTATGTCATCAAAAAAAAATTCATAGATTTGTGAAGGTGTAAGAAATATTAGTCATGAGTTTCCTAAATATGGGATAAGAATAAGATAATCAAGTAGTTTGTGAACAAGATTGAGCTTGTTCACAAGAAAATGAATTAAGCTTGAACAAGTAATCTTTTTTGGTAAGCTCAAGCTTGGCTTGAGTTCTAAATAAAATTACATAAACAAACTTGAACTTTTAATACTCGGCTCAGCTTAGCTTGTTTACAACCCTAATTGGGAAGATTTATTGTGCTTTAGGCCAATTTGGCTTCCTCTCCGTTGGTCAACTCTATTTAATGTATATGTTAAACTAATTTAATTACCAAAAAATACCTTATATTATCAAGAATCTTGTGCCTCGGCTATACTTTTTAATTTCTTTCATAAGAAGACTTTGGGTTTGAATCTCCCTTTCACCTATTAGAATATAATCCCAATGGGCTCATGCCAACTATACCATTCATGTGGTATAGTCTACTTTTATGTACTTAATTTGTACTTCACAATTACCTATACTTGTGTACAATTTTATACAGTTCAATATACAAACATTTAGTTGTAGCTTTGGGAATCTCTAGGAGTCAACACCTAGCGGGTTGGATGGAGTTGCACAAAGAAAATTTCAGGAGAAAAATTTATTCATTATAAAAATAATCTGTTTATGTAGGAGTACATTATTGTGCTAATATTGACTGCTAAACACTTATTCTGACGCTGGAAACTCTAATTCTAATTGACATAGAAATCCTGATTCTACATAACTTCGGAATCTCAATTGTTGAACCACAAAAATATTCTTGAATCAAATAAAATATAAATATTTATTACCTAATTAACTACTAGGACCTAAAGTAAAATACATTGACCAATAAAAATACAACTCACTTGCAAAATCAAATAAAAATAAATGTAAATTATTATTTCCCTGTTCTTTAGGCAGTGTTGTCTAAAGCAAGGAATAGAGAGAAATATGATTTTTCTCTATCTCCCTTGCTACAAGCATAAACGGTTTTAGGAATTTCAACAAATGAAGAGCTCACTCCCTTGGCCATAAGTCATTGAGGTGAAGATCAAAATGTTTCAAGATTTTTTATTGGCTTCCAGTTTGGAAGTATCAAAGGTATGTGTTTTTTATCTAGCATTGAAGATTCATGTAAAATTGTCACTTTGCGCAAAACTACAAGCAGTAGGTCGAAGGGAAGCTGCTATCACATGTTTCTAGGACAAAATGGGCTTTTGCCCTTTTCAGGCAAATTAATCAGCTTTATACCCCCTTCCCCAAACTAAGTAGGGAAATGCCCCTATTTTAAAACTCGATTTATGATAAATCGAGTTAAAAAAAAAAAATTCTAAGGCCCTATAGTGGCATTTTAATGAGCCTATAGTGATGTTTTTAAGACCTATAGTGACGTTTTTTAACTCGACTTCAATGAAATTGAGTTATAGGCAATTTTTTTACCTATAACTCGATTTCATTGAGGTCGAGTTAAAAAATGTCACTATAGGTCTTTAAAAAGGTCACTATAGGCTCCTTAAAACGCCACTATAGGACCTAACTCGATTTATCATAAATCGAGTTTTAAAAAATTGGCATTTCCCTACTTAGTTTGGAAAATGGGGTATAAAGCTAATTAATTTGTCCAAAAATGGCAAAAGCCCATTTTGTCCCATGTTTCCAGTATAGAACAGGTCAGCCAAAACTCATAAACCAACCGACTATCACGCTTAATTAGTCCAAACCAGAATTTTAAAAATAAATAAATAAATGAAAACAAACTTCATATTTTGTTTGCGTAATTCCCCACAACCACCCTAAGAACCAGCTATGCAACCAGCTAATTTGTGACAGCGCGCAGTGAGTATCATCATGCTCATACATGCCTCTTTTATATCTAGCTAGAACATCAGTTTTGCCTTAAAAAACACGACATAATTGAGAAGTATTATATTTACAACATTTTTCATAATATTTTCATAATTAATACCAAGTGGTGAGTTTTTACTGGTTCTAGTTTGAACATACTATTGAAATTACTTTCTTGTATACCAATAAGAAGCAATAACAAATTTAGGAAAGATGGATTCGTGGCAATTAACCTCGACATGAGTAAAGCATTTGATAGAGTGGAATGGTCTTTCTTTGAGCAAATGTTGAGATGTATGAGTTTCAATAAAAAGTGGATTAGTCTCATGATGGTGGGTGTAAAATCTTTTACTTACTCCATCCTTGTCGGTGGTGAACCAAAAGGACTAATTATACCAACTAGAGACATTTGACAAGGGGACCCTCTCTCCCCCTTTCTCTTCTTGCTTTGCTTTGAAGGCCTCCATGGTCTTATATCTCAGGCTGCTAGGAATGGTGATATTCGAAGTTTCTCTATTTTCCAAAGAAGCCCAAGGCTAACCCATTTATTTTTTGCAAATGATATAGTCTTTTGTTATGCATGTCCACTCAAAATGAATGTCAGAAAATCATGGATATCCTTGATACCTATGAAAGCATTTTTATGACCTAAAAATCAACAACAACAACAACAACAACAACAACAACAAAAAACCACCTTGTTTTTTAGCAAGTCCACCATTGATGACATGAAGTAGACTATCAACTACATTGGGTATGCCCGAGATCTATCACTATGAAAAATATTTATGTCTCCCCTCACTTGTGTGGAGGAGGAAAGAAAGTAAGCTTCAACTTCATAAAAGAACGGATTTGAAGAAAATTACAAGGATGGGAGAAGAAACTTTTATTACAAGTAGGCGGGGAGGTATTAATCAAAGCAATAGCTCAAGCAATTCCTGCATACTCCATGAAGTACTTCAAAATACCTTTGGGTCTCTGCCATGAGATTGATACATTAGGGAGGACTGGAGAAAGATACATTAGGTCAGTTGGGAGAACATGTGCAAAAGCAAATCAATAGAAGGAATAGGGTTCAAAGATCTCTCTCTATTTAATGACGCTCTCTTAGCAAAACAAACATAGCGCTTACTCCACAAATGATTCTCTCCTCTACGGCATTCTCAACCCCAATAGCCTAGTAACAAAGCAATAAAACAACAATAATAATATCATAAAATGACTATACTGTGGTTATCATCCTTAGAAACGTGGCTATAGGTCAGTTATGGCCGCGTTTTTTATAAACGCGGCTAAAAAAACGCGGCTAAAAAAAAACACAGCTATAGCCCACATTTTTTGTAGTGTCTCAGGGTCCATGTTTTCACACACATATAAGTTTTATATATATGACATTGAATTTCCTTTGGAGATATTATCAAAGACTTCAATTTTTTTTTTTTTTTAACGGAGTTATTCTGGCCAAAATGGCAAAATACCCCTTTCATGCAAACTTTCTAGCAAAATGCCCCTGTTTTGAAACTATTTAAGAATATACTCATGTTTTAAACTCGATTTTCTAAAAATTGAGTTTCAATGAAAAACTCGATTTGCCCAAAATCGAGTTATAGGCAAAAACTTGAAAAAATTTACATGGAACTCGAGTCCTTTGAATGGAACTTGAGTTCATGGAACTCAAGTTCCATGGAAATTATTGCAAGTAGCTCGATTTTGGGAAAATCGAGTTTTTCATTGAAACTCAATTTTTAAAAAATCAAGTTTCAAAATAAGGGTATTTCCCTAAATAGTTTCAGAACATGGGCATTTTGCTGAAAAGTTTGCACGAAAATGGTATATCCCTATTTTGGCCGACTTATTCTTGTTGTCAAGTTTGTAGGCAAGACAATATTGTAACATATGTCTTAATTAAGAAAGTTAGGTTGTCTTTTCTTTTATTAGTAGAGATGGAGTCTGTCCCTCTAGACATCGAAAATGTTTACCTACATAGTTGATTTCCAAGCAATTAAATAAAACTAGTCGCTAACTCGTTCTATGCACGGAAACCTACCTATTTGTGAGGTGGACTAAAATAATTTTATAAAATATTAAATTGATTAAAAAACTATACCATTTCATGATTTGTTCTTGTGTGACTTCAATTTGTGTTACAATTTGATGAATAAGTAATTGCTTGAACATGCAATGGCTTACAAAAAATTTGTTAGACAGTTTCAAATACTGCAAAAACTAACTCAAAAATTCAAATATTAAAACTTCTGAAAGACCAAAAAATATTAAAGAATCAAATGATTCACTGCTTAGAAATTATTGAAATAAAACAAAATATATATGACTAAACAATAGAGAAATATAAGAGAAAGATGAGTTGGATTCAAAAGAATAATTTATGGCTATAACTATTGAAAGGAATCAAAAGATTTAAAGCCTAAAAATTATATATATATATATATATATATATGTATGTATGTATGACTACACAACAGAGAAATATAAGAGAAATATGTGTTACCATTAAAAGAATAATACAGATGTTAAAACTTTTAAAAGACCAAAAAATATTAAAGAATCATAAGATTTACTTCCTATAAATTTTTGAAACAAAACAAAATGTATATAGTTACACAATAGAGATATAAAAAGAAAAATTGATTACCTTCAAAAGAATAATACATAGTATAGTCATTGAAATCTGCTAAACATGTTCAAATATACACAAATTTAGATGTTAAAACTTGCAAAATGCCAAAAAATTTATATAATTAAAGAATAAGTTATTGAAACAATTCAAAAAATATATGACTATACAAAAGAGAAATATAAGAAAAAGAAAAAAGTACACAAACCCATAAAGCAATAACTTTCAAATTTAACAGGTCTAAACTTTAAACAATGAAAAAAAATTATATACAATCACAGGCGTAGGGTTTGGTGGTTCATGTTCGAAAATCACTTTTTAAAAAATAAATGAAAAATCATAATACATATATATATATATATATATATATATATAACAAAGTAGAGGAGAAGAAAATAACAGAAGAAGAGCTCATACCCTTACTTGGCTTAAAAAAAAAAAAATTTGGGGTTTGCACTGCTTTTATAGTGTTCACGATTAACCTCGCAAATTTGGAGATAAATTATCAACGTTTAAGTTTGAGTTTAAGTTTGACTCTCTCTCTTATGTATTTGTGTGTAAACAAATACACAAATTTGTATAATTCAGGAAAAAGATGTAGATTACAAATGAAGTATCGAAATATTTTCACAAAACCCAAACTCCAAATACACACCCAAAAGAGCTCTCTCACCACAAGGAGAAACCTTAATTTTCCCAAAGTAAATTGCCTCAGCTTGAACTCTATTACAAAACCAATGTTGAGGCACAAAACATGCATGTGTGTGTGTTTGTATATATATAGCAAAGGCTAGTTTGTGCCATGGAGAATAATTACAGAATCCAAGTAGGACTCTTTTGATAAGCATCCAAGTAGGACTTGGATTGCTTAAGTCGGCAAAAGTATTTTATAAGGATTTCTTGTAATTTTGTTTCAAAAGGATTTTAGTATTTAATGAAATTTCACTTCTTGTTAAATAATTTTGTTTTAAAAAATAATTTTTTTTTTGTGGTTATATATATATATATATATATATATATGATAATGATGAGTTTGAGTTTAACTTGGACTTGTTAGAGATAAAGAGTTTCACTCTTTGTTAAGTTTGGACTAAACAAAAATAATTAATAAAATGATAATTTTATTTAAATATTGTGCTGATGTGAAAAATTGTGAAAGTTTCAGAAGTTTCGGTTATATATATATACTAGTCGCAAACCCGTGCTACGCACGGAAACCTACCTACTTATTTGTGTAGCAGACTAAAATAATTTTTATAAAATCCTAACTTAATTATGAAACTATACCATCACATAAATTACTCAAGTCTTTTATGTTTAAATTTGATAAAGAATCCATTGCTTGAATGTGCAATGCCCTGCAAAAAATTTGCTAGATGTTTTCAAATATTGTAAAAAAATAAATAAATAATTCAGATATAAAAACTTCCAAAATGCCAAAAAATATTAAAAAATCAAAAGATTCACTATCTAGAAATTATTGAAACAAAACAAAATATATATGTGACTGCACAATAGAGAAACATAGGAGAAATATGTGTTATTTTCAAAAGAACGATCTATGGTTATAACGGTTGAAATCTGCCAAATTGTTTTAGATATTACCAAAAAAAAAAGAACACAAAAATATTTATGTTAAAACTTCCAAAATGACAAAAAAATTAAAGAATCAAAATAGTCAAAACCTACAAATTATAGAAACAACATAAAAAAATGTGACTATAGTGATACCTTTAAAAGAAATAATTTATCACTAGAGTCGTCAAATAATTTCAATATTGCAAAATAATATCTCAAAAATTCATATGTTAAAACTTCTGAAATACCAACAAATATTAAGGAATTTAACTGAAAACAATTAAATAAATGTTCTAAGGCATCCTATAAAGGAAGAGACAATCTTATGCTGATGTAGCCTATAATAAGATTCACAAGTAATAGAGATAACAATGATTTATAACATGATCCCACAAAGTGCTTTTGAACCTTCCACTGCAAAGAGCTTTTGAGTCATTGTGTTTTCAGCTAATAAAATTAGTTTATTAGCTGAAAACAAAACCATACGACAAACGCAAATTAGTTTATATTAGCTGAAAACAAAACCAAACGACGAACGCACCTTCAACTTATTTGTATTAATAAGAATCTTGAAATTAATGTTTGATATGTCAGAACTCAAAGAGTCCAGCAAAAGATGGATATCAGTAAGAGGAAGAACTACCCCTCCATAGCTTTGTATATTTTCCGTTGACAATACAATGTAGCTAAACAATAACATAACAGAAAACGGCCATACATATAAATATAAGATATTGACCAATCTTTATAAAAAGATGTCAGCTTCAATATTCACTTCGTGGTGAGGGTCCTCAAACATCATCTTCTCCGCAAATAGTTTTTGGGTTTTAGATCTTCTACACAAGCAGTTCTTAAATAGGAGAGAGTAGAGGCGGTGGGAGAGTGTTATTGTATTTGGCTAGAAGTCTAATTTGCATTAGGGGTTATTTTCGTTATAGAATTTTAGTTGAAGTAGAATTTTCAAGCTTTTTTTTTTTTTTTTAGAACAATTTTCAAGCTCTTGAAACATATATATAATAGAGTTTTACTTAAACCAAACTGTTGTAACACTTGATAAGATAATTACACGTTGAAGAGAAATAATAAATATATAAGATATAAAACCTAAAAGAAAAAGAAAATAGTGATGATGTGAAAAATTGTGAGAGTTTTAGACGCTTCGGTTTTATATATATAATAATATATATATATTGAATATTGACTATGCTGAGCGGATTCTCCAAAAAAAAAAAAAATCTGAATTATTGAAACTCCCTAGTTTCTTGTCTTTCTCCTGCTAATTGACGTATAGTACGTGGTTTTTCGGATATCTATGGAGCGTACGTGCTTATCTTATATATATATTGAATATTGACAATGCTGAGCGGATTCTCCAAAAAAAAAAAAAAAAATCTGAATTATTGAAACTCCCTAGTTTATTGTCTTTCTCGTGCTAATTGACGTATAGTACGTGGTTTTTCGGATATCTATGGAGCGTACGTGCTTATCTTATTGCACAATCTTTTCTTTTCGTTTTGTTATTTAAGTATTTATTAATAAATATTATTTACATTTTTCTTCTTTTTTAAACTTTGGCATAGATGACTGTATTTTTAGAGAATCTTCGAGGAATATAACTGATTGGCTATGATATTCTATACTGAGACAAGTTATACGAACCAAGAGATTCCTCTCTCTCAAAAAATAAAAATAAAACTAAGAGATCCATGCAGTAAGACTACCAGAGTGGGAACTGTAAAATGATAAATTTTGAATCGCAAATAATGTAAAGTTGGTGAGCCTAAACAGTAAGGTCGTGAATAAATTTAAACAAGTCGGCAATAAATAATACAAATTGCACATATCTACTTCTAATAACTAAAAAAAAAAAAAAAAACGAATAGGCAGAACCTTCGGGGAGAAGAACAACAAGATGGGTTGAATTCATGGCTGAAGTTGCTAAATTAGAGGAAGAAGAAATTACAGCAAAACAGCAAAATTCAAGGGGAACGTTGAATTAGATTTTAAAAGGTACATAATTGGCTATAGGAGAAAATAGGCTTTTGCCCTTTTTTAAAAAAAAATCCAGCATTTTGCCCACTTTCCCAAACTAATTAAAGAAATGCCCCTGTTTTGAAACTCGATTTTCTAAAAATCAAGTTTCAATTTAAAACTTGATTTTTGGACAATCGAGTTATAACAAACTGAAAATTTAAAAAAAAAAAAAATTCTAGAACTCGAGTTCCATGCAATTTTTTTTTCTCCTTAAGTTTGATAGCCCCATACCTATAGCTGCATTCAGGGAGCCCTATAATGGCGTTTTAAATGGAACTCGAGTTCCATGCAAGTTTTTTTTTTTTTTTTTTTCTTAAGTTTGATCGCCCCATACCTATAGCTGCATTCAGGGAGCCCTATAATGGCATTTTAAATGGAACTCGAGCTCCATGAACTCTAGTTCCATGCAAGGTTTTTTTTTTTTTTTTCTTAAGTTTGATCGTCTCATACCTATAGCTGCATTCAGAGACCCCTATAGTGGCGTTTTAAATGGAACTCGAGCTCCATGAACTCGAGTTCCATGCAATTTTTTATTTTTTTTTTTTTTTTTAAATTAAGTTTGATCGCCCTATACTCGATTTTTTACAAATCGAGTTTTACATTGAAACTCGATTTTGAGAAAATCGAGTTTCAAAACAGGAGCATTTCCCTAATTAGTTTGAGAAATTAGGCAAAATGCTAGATTTTTTGCACGAAAGGGACAAAGGCCAATTTTCTCCATTGGCTATACCTTAGAAATTTAATGGGAAGGTTGATCGTAATTGTATGGAGTTACAAAATTATTTATTTGTTTGGCTTAAGCTCATATGGCCAATGTTAATTTATTTATCAGTACAGAAAATAAGTTTTGATTATGTTGTTTGCAATCTAATTCATGAAATTTGACTACCTTCTCAATTTCTTTCACCATGGCGATCTTGTTGAAACCATGGTTTTGAAATCCGGACTAGACCGGACCGGCCAGTCAAGCCGCAGTAACCGGAAACCATTTACCATTCTAGTTTTTTAAACTACCAAAATTGGAAATTTTAATTTTTCAGTGAATCTTTTGAACCGCGGTCAAACCGCCCAGTTTTCAAAACCTGGCAAGAGTCTGACAGTCCTTAAAAAAATCACAAAATATTGCCAAATGAATCTCCCAACATCAGATCTCCCCAGGGAAAAAAGAAGAAGAAGAAGAATAGATAACTGTGGAAGAGAGACTACAAATCTGCTTCTAGCTTCTGCATATGCATCTGATTCTTCTTTGCTTGTTGGAAAATTGTGAAAGAGCGACTTTTGTTCGTCTGAAAATTGTGGAAAAGAGGTTGACAAAGGAGGGTGAGAGAGGCGGAGGCAGTAGGGGAAAGCCAAAAAGAGAAGAAGACAATAACGTCTGTAGGGTTTGAAGTTTGGTATGAACATTGAAGAACCCAACATAGTTACTGGCCATTGGATTAAAAGCAATGGTCAAAATGGTTTACAGCTAAGCCACTTGATACTTGGATTGGACTTTTTCTTTTTTTAATGGGATTGGACTTCTTTGTTTTGATTGTACTTGTACTTTGTCAGAATGGTTTACAGCTAAGCCCCCTTGATATTTGGAATTTTGTAATTGTACTTGCCAATATTAAAAAGTTAAAATATATTAATGTGATAATTTTAAAGATATTGTCATGTGAAAAATGTTATAAGTGTTTTTTTTTTTTTAAAGAAAGAGAAATGTTATAAATTATAACTACAATATTTTCCCAACAAGTTTTAAGTGGTAGTTTAGGCTTCACTGAAAATAAATTTTGATGGGGATAAATACTAAGTGTTACTCGTTCTTGTGTCGTCGTCAAAAGCACAGACAAAATCACATCAACTTATAGTACTCGTCCATTAGTTACTGGATTATTTAACGGTCTTCTATGGACGAGATGATCTACGGACGGCTAGTATATGGATGACCAAATCATACTTGGTGAATTTTTCAAATGATTCTCCATTATGTTCAAATAATAGAGAATACGACACGTTGCACGGCACGTGGAAGGAACTCCACACATAACGCTCCATATAACCCATTTTCTTTATCAACCGCCAACATTACCCACGATGGTAATGGATCCAAACAAGTAGACCCATGTCTAACTCTCTGTA